>CM077079.1:40441120-41641120 GCA_039513925.1 Platanthera zijinensis | reverse complement strand
ATCACTGCAGGAAAGCACCTGGGACATTGGATCCAAATAGAAATAATTGTATGGCCAAGATCTGCCCAAAAGTCCAAATTTGACTTGACACAGCCTGTGACACACCCGTGTCACAGGCCGTGTACTCCAAGCGGTGCACCAACCGACCCAAACCAGATCAGAACACGGGCTCCAACATGCCCGTGTCATAGGGTAGACAAGCCCGTGTCAACTTGACACGACCGTGTGACTGGCCGTGTCACCCTTTCAACACAGGACCAAATCACCCAAGAAGAACATGGCTAAGGCACACACCCGTGTCCTTAGCCATGTACCAAACATGCCCCTGTGACAAGCCCGTGTCACAGGCCATGCTCGCCACTCAACGCTACCCAATTATTCACCCGAGCAGGACACGCCCTGGGACACTCCCGTGTCCCAGGCCGTGTCATCTCCCAACGATCGTTTATCATGCTATCTTGAGAACTCGAATCGATGCCCACCGAAAAGGACACGCCCTGGGAAACTCCTGTGTCCCAGGCCGTGTACACTAGACATGCCCTGGGACATGCCCGTGTCCCAGGCTGTGTCACCCAGCCTAACCCCATTTTAGGATTTATGGTTTTTGGGGTGTTACAATCCTCCCCTCCTTAAAATAATTTTCGTCCCGAAATTTGCACACAGCAAGGGAACAAACATCACAATGCTATCACGCTAAAAGATCTGTTATAACAGAATGTACACAGTCAACAGTTTATACAAAAAGCTCGGGAAACTCAACTCGCATGGTCCGCTCTCGCTCCCATATTAGCTCCTCATGGCCACAATTGTCCCACCGGACTTTGACCATCCCGATCATCTTGTTCCGCAACTATTTCTCGGCTCAATCCTCGATTCGAATCAGCCTAACCTTCATCATTAGCCCATACTCGATCGGTATATGATCATTTTCAACTACTTGAGCTGGATTCTTGACGGCTTTGCGAAGTACTGAGATTTGGAATACATCATGCAATCCACTCAACTCTGCAGAAAGCGCTAGCTGATAGGCAGCTTCCCTGACTCGCTCCACCACTTCAAACGGACCAAGATATCTCAGACTTAGCTTTTTCAAATGCTGAATCCTAGATACGCCCTTGAAGGGTTTGATCTTAAAATAGACCCAATCGCCCACCGCGAACTCCATGTTCCGATGCTTGGCATTGTTGTACTTGCTTGTCGATCCTGGGATATCAATAGCCTCTCCCGAATAGAGCGTAGTATCGAGATAGCTTCTTCAACTTCCTTTCGCCCATTCAGCTTAGATTCACCTGCTTCTACCCAAGCTAATGGTGTATGATATTTACGACCATATAAAGCTTCAAATGGTGCCAAACCGATGCTCGCTTAGTAGCTGTTATTATAGGCAAATTCCACCAGATAAATATACTCTTCCCATTTCTTACCGAAGTCCAGGGCGCACATACGAAGCATATCTTCCATCATCTTGTTGGTTCGCTAAGTCTGACCATCCATTTGGGGATGAAAGGCCGTATTAAATGCTAATTTTGTGCCCAATATTTGATGAATTAGCCTCCAATCAGTTGAGGTGAATCGCCCATCACGATCACTGACAATGCTCCGAGGAACACCGTGCAGTCGAACAATCTGCTCCACATAGAGCTTATCCAAGGTTTCCACTGAATCGTCCCTCTTGTTTGGAAGGAAGTGAGCCACTTTTGCCAACCGGTCTACAATCACCCAGATAGAATCATGACTGCGTTGAGATCTCGGCAACCCGTGCACGAAATACATTGAAATATCATCAAACTTCCACTCCAGGATCGGAAATGGCTTCAGCAAACCACCAGGCTTCTGGCATTCCGCTTTCACCAAAGCACAAGTGTGACATTCTGCCACATAACGTGCTATGTCTTTCTTTAGTCTGGGCCACCAGAACAACTTATTCATGTCTCTGTATATTTTTGTGTTCCCAGGGTGAATTGAGTACTTGGCAAAGTGCGCTTCGTATATCAACTCTTCTCTCAACTTCCCCGTCCTTGGGACGCATAACCGACCATCTTTTCATAACAAGCCATCATCCTAGGAGAATTGTTCACCGGAACCATCCTTTGCATTACGTTGGAGACTTTCATCAAGCTCCGTTGCTCGTCGAACTCTGTCTGTAAGGTCATATTATACCTCTGTCCAGTTCAAGCATGCGTCGGCCGTAGCATCCTTGTCAACACAAGATATCTCTAACACTTCCATCTCCTGGATTAGACGCTCATCATGTTTCTGCAACCAGGTTGCCCGTACTGGCGTCCTACGACTCAAAGCATCAGCGACCACATTTCCCTTCTCGGGAGTATAGTGAATATCGAAAGTGTAGTCCCCAAGGAACTCCATCCATATCCGTTGTCGCATTTTCAGATCCTTCTGATCTAACAAATACTTTAGGCTCTTGTGATCTGTATAGATATCCACTTTAACGCCATAGAGACAGTGCCGCCATAACTTTAGCGCAAAGATTACCGCCGCCAACTCTAAGTCGTGGACGGGGTAGTTCCATTCATGTACCTTTAACTGGCATGAGCCATAAGCAATCACTTTATCAAATTGCAGAAGAACACAGCCTAGGCCGTTCCCTGAAGAATCACTGTAGATCTCATAGCCATCTGTACCATATGGCGATGTCAACACAGGCGCCGTGGTTAAATGACTCTTCAGCTCTTCAAAAGCTCGCCTGCACGCCGGTTTAAATGACTCTTCAGCTCTTCACAGAAGCTTGCCCAGAAGGCTTGAACCTCTTGCCCCTCTTATTCTGGTAATACGATTAGCCAGAGTGGGGTGCTTTGAACTCGGGCTTTGCCACAGCCAAGTCCTTCCTGCCTCGCACCCACTTAATGTCCTTCTCCAGCGCACACGCCATATCAACCAAAGCCAGAAATCCTTGGTTCACTAAACTAGAAAGCAGGAACCTTAACTCATCCCGCAATCCTTCAAAGAACCGATTCATTTTTCTTTGTTCATTGGCGAAGATTGATCCTGCATACCATCCCAATCTTGTAAATTAATTCAAGTACGCATCAATGCTATTTTCTCCTTGCGTTAGCCGCTGGAACTCATTCTCCATAGTAATGCGTTGTGCCGCTGGTAGATATTTTGCCAAAAACATGCGAGACAACTCCTCAATCGATACTTGAGTCAATTGCCTGCCCGCTAAATGGTGTAACTCAACCTCGTCCCACCATAACCTCACCTCTCCTTCCAACAAGAAGGTGACCAAAGTGACCTTTTGAGTTTCCTCTGTCCTGATCGCCGTCAAGCTATGCTTGACTAACGATAATTAGTCCTCTGCATGCATTGGGGATCCCAGTCCCGTGAATGTAGGCGGATTGAAGCTCATGAATTGCTTTAATTGTCGTTCAGCTGCTCGCGGATCCACAACCCCAACCGGTTCGGGTCTGACACCAACACAATCTGACACCACTACCGGCGGCGCCTGCCCGGTCGGCCGAATTGTTGGGTACATTGGAAAATGTGTACCTGATTTGGAGAAGCCTCACTTAGCTCAATGATATACATCAAGGTGTATTTGATGTTATTTTGAGTTTATATGTGCAGGCTAAGAATGTGCTAGAATGCAGGAAAAAGATTCTAAGTCCATATGTCGACACCTGAGGAAGCTGTGTCGACACTTCAGTAAGATTGTGTCGACACTTGGAAATGGCTGTGTCGACACTTCAGTGTTTGTGTCGACACCGGGAGGCAGTGTTGACACACAAAAGATTATAGTCGACACACAGAGATAGAGTCGACAAAAATATGTCGACACCTGGAGGCAGTGTCGACACACGCTATATTCTGAGTCTAGACCAAGTTGATTGCTGATGAATGGTGAAGTGTTTGTGTCGACACAAATAATCAGTATCGACACATTCTCAAGATGTAGTGTCAAGAAGCTGTGTCGACATCAAGGCAGCAAAGTCAACAACACCAAAGTCTGTGTCGACACTTAAGTCACTTGTGTCGACACATATTGACAGATGGTCTCGACACTTTATGACAGTCAGTCTCGATGCTTTGCTGACAGAGACAAAGGCTCAAGAACTGTTTGAAGACTTGACAGCTGTGAGTTACAACAGGTTTACTGAAGCTGTCAGACTTGTCAGAAGTTAGTTTGAAACCGGATCAACCGGTTACCATGGATGAAGTCTATAAATAGATGGATTCAGAAGAAGAAAGGAGTTGATAATACACACAACTAACACACCTATTGTGAGATTGATCTCTGATCAAGAAAGTACAAGTCACAAAGTAGAAGATCTTCGTGAGAAGATCTAAGAAGACGTTCTGAAGTAGTTTTCTATTCAGATTCTGTCTAAGTTGAATTCAATCAAGAATTCAGAAGTATCTTCAAGAGGTTTGGATAGAGAGAGATCCAGCTATTTGAAGTCAAGAAGGAGACATTCACAGGTCTCTCAAGAAGCAAATACTGAACTAATCTATCAAGAAGATTCAGATCTATTTCTGGAGTCTAAGAAGGAAGCTGCCAGTCAGTTATATTCAAAGGAAATCAACCAAACTAAGTTCAGATTCAAGAAGCTCTGAAGAAAGCTAAGATCAAGTTGATTTTAGCCATCAGCCTCTTCAAGAAGCTGATCAAGAAAGTTCTTATCCCTTCTCTCTCAACAGGGGTAAGAGATTATAAAATTCCTTATCAAATTCTGTAAGATCTATTTATAGATCTGAGTTATAAGCCTATTTTATAAAGGATGAGTGTAGGAGATTTATTCTTTTAGTGGTAGAGCTGTTTATGCCTGAGTTATAGGAGAAGGCATTCTATGAGTTGTAGGCCTTGTGGCAAGGCTGAGGTAGGGCTTGTTAGCCTGAGTTGTAGGAATGTGGAGACATTCTGAGTTGTAGGAATCCTTCTAGATTCTGAGTTGTAGGATCTGAGGATCTGAGATAAAGGAAGAAGTTAGGCCGAATCTAGCATACTGTTAGATAGGTGAAGGAGGAAGGTGGATGTACCCAGACCTTGGGGAACCACTATAAATCTATGTGCAATCTGTGATGTGTGTATGATTGTGATTGTTGTGCTGTGTTAGCTGTAGAAATATCTGATTAACTCAAAGAACTGTAGTTATTTACTGCCTTAAGTTAAATAAAGGAAAAGTACCTATTCACCCCCCTCTAGGTGTTTAGGTAGTCTTGAAAGTAAAACTATCATGAATCATCGCAAATAGAGCCTCAGTAACTAATCGAACAGTTTTTACAGATTAAGGAGGTGTTGGCACCTTAGCTGGTGCCGCACTCTCATCAGAGCGCTGGCGCTCAGACTGCCCAGCACCACTACGAGTCATATATGGTTTGACAATACACACATTAGTGACAATATGCAAGCAATAAAAACAAAGTAAGAACGCGTAGATTCCTCAAACAAGTGTATTTGCAATCCTTAGTGGATATTCCAGAGTTCATTAGTGTTACAACGGTTCACACAAACACGTGCTCGCCATACCACAAAAGAATTCGACCACGAATTCAAAAGAGAAAGACCGAGACAAACTGATACCAAAATGTAACGACTCCACCCGTTAAACAACATATAATAGAAGGTCCGGCCGGGGCCCCATACTATACGCCACAAACAGACGGTGAGGTCACAGGTTAATACCAGCAACGCATCCTAACACAGAACATGCTAGCAGAATAATAAACAGAAGGTTGAACTCATACCAGGAATTTCCACTATATATAATACCAAAGATATATACACAACAACTCAAACAAGGGGATAACAAATACCATAGTTTGGCCTTAAGGCCTTACAGTTCCTCTTTGTACAGTATGGATTACAGACATCGGTGCGCAGACCAGTCATACATGAATAAAAGAAAAAATAACTAGCTAGCCTTCAAGGGCTAACAGTAACAACAACAGCAAGAGCGGCAATAGCAGCAGCAGGGGCATCAACCCTTCACTTCCCGCTTGGCTCTCCAGCACCTGCACAGGGACAATCCAAAAAAAATTTGGCAAACAAGGCAACGGCCAGCATTCAGCT
Organism: Platanthera zijinensis; assembly: GCA_039513925.1. Taxonomy (NCBI): domain Eukaryota; kingdom Viridiplantae; phylum Streptophyta; class Magnoliopsida; order Asparagales; family Orchidaceae; genus Platanthera; species Platanthera zijinensis. Next base: position 41,635,092 of record CM077079.1, on the reverse strand, counting down.
GACCAATTTATAATATTCCTACCCCTTTCCCGGGGCAGTGACATTCCTTCCCTGCAAAGCCATACATCATCAATATAGCATATATTGTGCTCTCACACACATTCAAGCAAACACAACTGTACTAAGAGTCGACACAGAATTTCTGATGAACTACTAAGTATCTCCTGTGTCGACATATCATCAATTGGTGTCGACACATAGTAGTCAGCACCGTGGTCGAGACAATAGAAGTTTGTGTCAACACTTTTCAACAGTATCGACACTTTTAGACAGTTTTTGCCCGCCTTTTGACCTTCTTTGATTATAAGGGTATAAATAGGTCAAGAACTTATTCTGTCGACACGCTCACCAGGGTTTCGAGACAAAAACCTTGTGTCGAAAAACTCTCTCCTCTCCAAATAAGCTTTCTCTTCATTCCAATGGCGCCCAAGGTTGAAGACAACATCAATGAAGGGTATGAGTTGGTTAGACATGCATTCAACGATACCGCAACGGAGATCAAACATGTCATTTCTCTTCTTGTAGACAACGGATTGGAATACCTTGTCTCTGGACCTACAAAGATATGGAAGAAAGAAGTATTCGAGTTCTATACTGCTGCTTCAATAGACTCAACAGGATTGAAGATCAAATCCACTATACATGGATAAAAAGTCAAGCTGTCTCAGAAGAGGTTGAGCAAGATTCTCCATCTACCTAGAATCCATGATGAGGAAGAGGTCCCAGCCTCAAGGACCCGGAAGGCGCTTCAATGGTGTGGATTGGATCCAACCTTAAAGATAGGAGCAACCATCAACAGGAAAGGCATGAATCATCAAGGGAAATTCCTATCTGAAATAGTAGGAAAAGTGATCTTATGTAAACCAGGTGGCCATGCTAGGATATCAGCCTATATGTTCAGCCTGATGACAAGGGTAATATTTAAGATTCACACTAATTAGTCTGCAATACTGTTTGATAAGATAAAAGAAGGAATCAAGAAGCAAAACTTGGCTCGGATCACGAGTCTGTACCTGGCTGGAATAATTCCAGAGGTGATGCAACAGATTCCTGGATCAAAGATAAATCACATGAGGAGAATGGACATAAGGTTATTCTTAAGATGGGATAGAGTTCTTTCAAAGGAGATGCCTGATGTGGATAGACAAGAGTTAACAGAAAAATCACCAGCACATGACCTTTCTGAGCATGGTCATGAAGATGCACAAGAACAGGAAGCACAAGTTAGAGAACAAGTTCAGGATCAGAGTGGGACTACCCAAGTCCAGGAAGAGACTATATCTGCACAGGTGTAGGGGGAGCCAATTACTGCACAGTTGCAGGGGGAGCCACATTCTGAACAGGTCCAAGAGGAAGAAAAAATCAATTTATCAGAAGACATAGTTTCTCAAATAGTCTTAATAATTTTGGAGTTGCTACTACTGCTGAGAAAGTATTATCTCCTGCTCTCACACAACAAGAATTCACTCTTGAAGAGTTGTTTCCTGATCCTGGAGGAGGAGCAGATAAAATGGAGACCCTAAGATTTGAGGGGGAGCAAGTAAGGGTTGAGGGGGAGCAGGTTAACATTGAGGAGGAGCAACATGGAGCTGAGAAAGAAATTTCTTCCACTCCTCAAGAGAGAGTTAATATTGAAAGTTCTTCAGAGTCTGAGCATGAAGAAGTCAGGGAGGCCAAGAAAAGAAAACTAATGGTCTTTAAGAGAAGAAGTCAATGCTATAAGAAGGCTCTCCAAACAACTACTTCACATTCTACTCCCGAGATTGATTACAACAAGTACTTGGTTAACTTATAAGTAAAATTTGATGAGCAGAGATTGCTTCTAGAAAAATATATGGATGAAATCCAAAAGGCTCTTCAATTTGATCTAGCCCAAGAGATAAAGTCTATCAGATTTGAGGTCAATCAGAATAAAAAAGAGATGACAGATTGCTTCCAGAAGGGAGGCAATGCTGTGGTATTTCTTGCCAAGCAACAAGAAGAAATAAAGAAGCAAGTGGATGAGATTGCAGTCAAACAAGGCTATGTCCTTGAAAATCAAATAAGAATGAATGACAATCTGACTGAATCTCATAATGAGATAGTCATTGAGTTAAAAAATGCTGTTACTGGAATGACTACTGCAAGGGCTAAAGAAATGGAAGACTATGATAAGAAACTACAGGCTGCCCTAGATTCAGTTAAAACAGCCATCACTTCATCTGAGAAGTTAATTAGTGACAAGCTTCAAAAGTTAAAGCCATTCTTTAAAGATGGAGTCAATTACTTGGATGGGCAAATAAGATTTCAAAAAGAGGACTTAAGAGATTATATGACCAGAGAAGTCATAAAGGGGGAGAGGGTGTTAGTCTATGCTAGCTCTGATCATGCCAAATGGGTAACCAACAACATAAGAGCCACTCTGGGATATCCACCCTTGTGTGACGATGATAATATGGCTGAGTCAGGTGTGCAAACAGCTCTACTTGGAGGTGATCAACCTGAGATTGCCCAAGTCATTTACCCACCTGTAGATATTTAAATGGTACATCAACAAGTTGAGTCTATGTACAACCCTCCTCTACTAGTTACAAATGTTATTATTGAAAAGGTAGATATGCTAGAAGCTGGTCTAAAAGCTCAGCAAGATGCTCTATTATCAAAGAAAAGATTCAGAGAGCAAGCAGAACTAAAGCCAGACTTTGAGCAATGGAGCCCCACTTCAAGGAATATCATATAAACTGCCTGGAAAGCTGTAAAAGATCAAGTACATAAAAGGGGTAAATGGTACAATGAGCAAGAATGACAAAAGTATGAAGCCAGGCAGGAGGCCATAGTTCAATATAGGAGAAAGGCTATGATGAAGAAGCTACCTCCTGATACTCAGGAACCTAGCAAGTATTTCCCCAAGCCCTTTCATTATTTTGAAAGGAAAAGGATCAAGGATGAAGCATAAAAGAAAGCTAAGTTGAAAGGAAAGAAGCCTATTGAAGATACATAACCTATTGTGCAGGCTCAGATTAAATTTGGCAAAGGGATTGTCATCAAGGAGCCAGTCTAGCCTTAGTCTAAGTTTTACTAGTTTTTGTTCAAGAAATTCTGTATTGTTAGTTTGTTAAAGAAATCAATGTAAACAACTTGTAACAAACATTTTTGAGTTAATATACAAAACATTGTTCTGTGATCATTCTCTTTTACATCTTTATTCTGTGATGTAACAATGATATGTGTTTTGTTATAAAGTACCCTGTAATATAATGCTTATATACATCATCATGTTTATTTTATAAGTGGTGTATATCATTGGCTAAAGGGTTATGACTTCTCCAAATCGGGGGAGATTGTTGGGTACATTGGAAAATGTGTATCCGATTTGGAGAAGCCTCACTTAGCTCAATGATATACATCAAGGTGTATTTGATGTTATTTTGAGTTTATATGTACAGGTTAAGAATGTGCTAGAATGTAGGAAAAAGATTCTAAGTCCATATGTCGACACCTGAGGAAGCTGTGTCGACAATTCAGTAAGATTGTGTCAACACTTGGAAATGGCTGTGTCGACACTTCAGTTTTTGTGTCGACACCGGGAGGCAGTGTCGACACACAGAAGATTATAGTCGACACACAGAGGCAGAGTCGACAACAACTGTGTCGACACCTGGAGGCAGTGTCGACACACGCTATGTTCTGAGTCTAGACCAAGTTGATTGCTGATGAATGGTGAAGTGTTTGTGTCGACACAAATAATCAGTGTTGATACATTCTCAATATGCAGTGTCAATAAGCTGTGTTGACATCAAGACAGCTATGTCGACAACACCAAAGTCTGTGTCGACACTTAAGTCACTTGTGTCGACACATATTGACATATGGTCTCGACACTTTATGACAGTCAGTCTCGACGCTTTGCTGACAGAGAAAAAGGCTCAAGAACTGTTTGAAGACTTGATAGCTATGAGTTACAACAGGTTTACTGAAGCTGTCAGACTTGTCAGAAGTTAGTTTGAAACCGGATCAGCTGGTTACCATGGATGAAGTATATAAATAGATGGATTCAGAAGAAGAAAGGAGTTGATAATACACACAACTAACACACCTATTGTGAGATTGATCTCTGATCAAGAAAGTACAAGTCACAAAGTAGAAGATCTTCGTAAGAAGATCTAAGGAGACGTTCTGAAGTAGTTTTCTATTCAGATTCTGTCAAGGTTGAATTCAATCAAGAATTCAGAAGTATCTTCAAGAGGTTTGGATAGAGAGAGATCCATCTATTTAAAGTCAAGAAGAAGACATTCACAGGTCTCTCAAGAAGCAAATACTGAACTAATCTGTCAAGAAGATTCAGATCTATTTTTGGAGTCTAACAAGGAAGCTGCTAGTCAGTTATATTCAAAGGAAATCAACCCAACTAAGTTCAGATTCAAGAAGCTTTGAAGAAAGCTAAGATCAAGTTGATTTCAGCCATCAGCCTCTTCAAGAAGCTGATCAAGAAAGTTCTTATCCCTTCTCTCTAAACAGGGGTAAGAGATTATAAAATTCCTTATCAAATTCTGTAAGATATATTCATAGATCTGAGTTGTAAGCCTATTTTATAAAGGCTGAGTGCAAGAGATTTATTCTCTGAGTGGTAGGGCTATTTATGCCTGAGTTGTAGGAGAAGGTATTCTCTGAGTTGTAGGCCTTGTGGAAAGGCTGAGGTAGGGCTTGTTAGCCTGAGTTGTAGGAATGTGGAGATATTCTGAGTTATAGGAATCCTTCTGGATTCTGAGCTGTAGGATCTGAGGATCTGAGATAAAGGAAGAAGTTAGGCCGAATCTAGCATACTGCTAGATAGGTGAAGGGGGAAAGTGGATGTACCCAGACTTTGGGGAACTACTATAAATCTGTGTGCAATCTGTGATGTGTGTATGATTGTGATTGTTGTGCTATGTTAGTTGTAGAAATATCTGATTAACTCAAAGAACTGTAGTTATTTTCTTCCTTAAGTTAAATCAAGGAAAAGTACCTATTCACCCCCCTCTAGGTGTTTAGGTAGTCTTGAAAGTAAAACTATCAAGTGGTATTAGAGGGAGGTTGCTCAAAGAAGGACTTAACAGTCTGAGTTAGATCCCTAAGGCAGAATCAAGAATCAAGAAAATGGGTTATGGAGAGAATCACAAGGAACTAGGGTCAATGAAATTACCCATCTGCAGGAAAGAGATTTTTGGAATCTGGAAAGAAAGGGTTAGGTTGTTTATGGAGGCCTCTGATCTAAGGATATATATCACAGTAAAAGAAGGTCCATATATCTCAATGAATGTGTCTGTTCTAGATGCAAATCAAAGAACTCCTAAAGATTTTTCTGAAATGACTAAGGATGAGATTATACTGGCAACTATGGATAAAAGAGCTCAAAATATCATAGTGAGTGCCATAGATGATTCTACTTTCCAAAATCTGATTCACTGCAAAACCTCCAAGGAAATGTGGGACACTTTGATTGTCTACATGGAGGGTTCTGAAGAAGTTAGACAAGACAGAAAGTCTATGCTCAATCAAGAATATGAGAGTTTCAGACAAGGGAAGTCTGATAGCATATCTGAATGCTATAAGAAATTCTACAGGATAGTGAATGAAGTGATGTCCTATGGAAGGGTCTTCAGTACTTATGAGCTGAATGACAAATTCCAAAGATCCTTGACAAAGTATTGGGATACCAAGATTTGTGCCATTAGATAAGTGTCCAAACTAGCAAACATTTCTCCTCCAACCTTATTTGGAAAGTTACTATCATATGAAATGCAACTAATGGCTAGGAAGGAGGAAGAAAGAAATACAAAAGGAGAGCATAGGGAAAAGTCAGTGGCCTTTAAGGTTAAAGCCACTAGAAAGAGCAGGAGGATGTCTCCATCACCTCCTAAGGAAGTTGCTGAAGATATCTCAGAGAATTCAGACAATCAGAACTCAGATAGCAGTGATTCAGATGCAGATTTTACTGCCTTTACAAGGCAGTTTTAGAGGTTCTTGAAGAAGAAGCAGTGGAAGTCAAGGCCCTCCACATCACAGCCAGTTGATGACTACTATCAAAAGAGAAAATCATCAAGAAAGGAAAGGAGCAGGTCTAAGCCCAACAAAGCTACAACATCAAAAATTATTTGCAATTGCTGCAATAGGCCTGGACATGTGGTGGCTGAGTGTCCAGAAAAGAGGAAGGAGTCAGCAAACAAAAATAAGACTCAATAAAAGGGCAAGAAGGAGAAATCCTTTGTTGTTAAGAAGGAGAAGAGTCTTACAGATCAATCCTCCTCAGAGTCAGAATCTGAAGCTGAAGTTGGACTGTATGCAGCTAGTGAAGAAGAGGAGTTTATGCAATTACTGGACTCCATCAATGAACAAGAAGACCATCAGTGCATGGGACTGGTGGCTGAATCAAAAGACAACAAGTGCCAGGATCAGCTTGGTCCCAGTAAGGTACAAAGTAATTCTAGAATTTTTGATTACAGTACTGGTTCAGAGTCAGATTCATCTTCATCAAGTGATGAGGATGGATCAGAATCTAAAGGAGATATTCATTAGTTGATAGATGAATATGGAGACTTATTACATGCACTTAAGAAAAGCAAAAACCTGGCCAAAACTCAGGCTAAGGAAATTGCAGATCTTAAGATGACTGTATCTGGTTTAGAGAAAGAATTGGATCAAAAATTGATGAGGTTGCCAAGCTGAAAACTATATCTGTTATTCAAATGGGTACAATCATATATAAAAATGATCTAATTAAAAGTCTGGAAGTCAGACTTCAAAAGGAGAAACATCTAGTGGCTTGTTACTCTAAGCCAAAATCAGTCTTACCCTTAATAGATGAGTTTGTGGCTCAAAAGGGTAAGGAAGGATTAGGATTTAAAGGTAACAGCAGGACTGTCCAATTCAAGAGAAAAGGCAAAGCACCAGTCCAGCCAGTAAATTTTAAAGTGTCTGTAATGTTTAGAAAGGTACAAGTGCCTTCTAACAGATATGATCTTGAAAACATTCATGGTCATAATAAGACTGATGTTCTGAATAACAAGGGTGTTAATGCCAATAAGTCAGCCCATGTTCATAAACCCTATGGTTATAAGAAATTAGTGGGTGTAGCTGCAGCAGCACCAGCACAGAATAGAAATTTTTCTGCCAAAAATGTATCTAGACCTAGATACAACAAGTATGAATGCTGGTGCTGTGGAAAGACATGCCATTTTGCCTTAGATTGCTGGCATAACATAAGTGTCAGGAAGAACAACAGTCTACCAGTTAGAAGAGCTGCTGGTAGTTTTGATATGAATGGTGCTAACTTGAACCAAGGACCCAAGACTTACTTGGGTTCTAAGGGAAAGTAATTCTATATTGCAGGAAAGTCCAAGTTGCCATGCCCCTATATGGTACTTGGACAGTGGATATTCCAGGAACATGACTGTAACAAAGGGGCTGCTGAAGGAGCACACACCTATCAAGGATGGGCCTAAAGTAATCTTTGGTGGATCTGAAAGAGAAATCATCAAAGGATTTGGTAACATTTCTTTAAACCAAATTACCATCACTCAAGTGGCTTATATAAAAGGTTTGAAACACAACCTGATAAGCATAAGTCAGCTGAGTGATCTAGGATATGACATTTAATTTATTAAGAATGGATGTCATATCAAAAGGTCAAGTGATCAAAAGGTCATATTGACTGGGTATAGAAAAAGAAATGTTTATTGTCTTGACTTTGTGTGTGAGAACAAGGTTTCTCCTATTTGTCTTATAGCTGATGAGAGAGCATCTCATTGTGTCAAATGGCACAAGAGGCTGGCTCATCTTAACTATAAAACAATTGGCCAACTCTTTAGCAAAGAGTTAGTGAGGAATGGTCCTAAGGTTAAGTGTATAAAGGAGGGAATATGTTTAGCTTGTCAAAAGGGCAAGCAGACAAAATCCTCCTTTCATAGCCTTGAAAACAAGGATTCAGTCAGGTGTCTATACCTAATGCATATGGATTTATTTGGTCCTATGCCAGTTCATAGTCTAGGTAGGAAGGTCTATACTTTTGTGGTTGTAGATAACTATTCTAGATATTTCTGGGTGTTCTTTCTGAGACAGAAATCTGAAATCCCAAGTGTTTTATATAGTTTTGTCAAACAAATTCAGAATGAACTGAACAGTACAGTGGTCAAATCAGAAGTGACCATAACACTGAATTTCAATCTGAAAGTATGATAAGATTATGTGAAGAATTTGGGATTTTTCAAGAGTTCTCCTCACCTAAAACACCTCAGCAAAATGGTATTGCTGAAAGAAAAAATAGGACATTGATTGAGGCTGGTAGAACTTTTTTGAGTGACACTTCTCTCCCATAATACTTCTAGGCTGAGGCAGTTAGTACTGCATGTCATGTGATCAATAGGGCCTCTATTACCAAAAGCCACAAAAAGACACCCTATGAGATCATGAAAGGTAGAAAACCAAATTTATCCTATTTTAGAATCTTTGGTTGCAAGTGTTATATCCTTAACAATGGCAAGTCTTATCTAACTAAGTTTGCTGCCAAATCCCAAGATGGGATATTTTTTGGGTACAACAACAATAGTAAGGCTTATAGAGTCTACAACATGATTACTCAGGTTGCAGAATAATCTGTACAAGTTGTATTTGATGAAACTAGATTAATCAACAGTGAGGTTCCTTGTAGTTCATGCAGTCCAACAGGTATAAACAATAGAATGGACAAGCTCTCCATTGCAGAAGGCTCAACTGTAGTTGAAGTATTGGAAAATGATGGCTACTGTCTAGGGAGAGTACAAGACTCTCTAGAAGCTGATGACAACCAAGAAGTGCAGCATAATGAAGAAACTAGAGGTGTTCAGCCAGAAGGAAGTTTACCTCCAGCTGTAAGACATCTAAAGGATCATCCAAAAAATAAGATAATTGGTGATCCAAAACAAGGAGTGCAAACCAGAAGCAGAAATCTGAATACAGTCCTGCACTCAAGTTTTCTATCTCAATTAGAGCCAAAAAAATTTAAAGAAGCTATCCAAGACCAACACTGGATTAATGCTATGCAAGAGGAGCTTAATCAGTTTAGAAGATGCAAGGTCTGGGAGTTAGTTCCTAAACAAAAAGACCACAACATCATTGGTACAAAGTGGATATTTAGGAATAAGTTGGATGCGAGTGGAGTTATTGTGAAGAACAAAGCAAGATTGGTTGCAAAAGGATACAGGCAGGAAGAGGGAATAGACTTTGATCAAACATTTGCTCCAGTAGCAAGACTGGAAGAAATTAGGATGTTCCTTGCCTATGCAGCATATCAAGGCTTCAAGGTATACCAAATGGATGTGAAATCAGCATTCCTGAATGGTGATCTAAAAGAAGAAGTCTATGTAGAGCAGCCATCAGGTTTTGTAGATTCTCTTAAACCTGGTTATGTCTATAGACTTAGGAAAGCATTGTATGGGTTAAAGCAAGCCCCAAGGGCTTGGTATGAAACCCTGTCTACTTTCCTTATTGAGAACAAATTCTCAAGAGGTAAAATAGACAAAACTCTATTCCTAAGGGAATCTAAAGGTAAGATAATCTTAGTTCAGATCTATATAGATGACATAATTTTTGAGTCTACAGAGAACAATCTTTGCAATAAGTTTGCCAAACTTATGCAAGGGAAGTTTGAAATGAGCAGTATGGGGGAACTTAAGTTCTTCTTGGGACTCCAAGTAAGACAGACTGAAGATGGCTTGTCCATATCCCAGTCTAAGTTCACCAAGGAGTTAATTAAGTAGTATGGTATGGAATCATCCTCCACCATGAGAACTCCTATGGGAACAAGTATGCTTATATGCAAAGATAATGCAGGCAAACCTGTAGATGAGTCTTTGTATAGAGGAGTAATTGGCTCTCTATTATATCTCACTACTAGTAGACCAGACATTATGTATACTACATGTGTCTGTGCTAGGTACCAAGCATGCCCTAAAGAATCACATTATACTGCAGTCAAGAGAATTCTGAGATATCTAAAGGGCACTCCTAATCTAGGCCTTTGGTACCCTAGGAATGGAGATTTTCTACTAACAGGTTATTCAGATGCAGATTTTGCAGGCTGTAGAGAAGATAGAAAAAGCACTACAGGTACATGCTAATTCTTGGGAGGAAGGTTGATATCATGGAGCAGTAAGAAGCAGACTAGTGTGGCAATATCCACAGCTGAGTCTGAATATGTGGCATCAGGATGTTGCTGTGCACAGCTGTTGTGGATTCAGCATCAACTAAGGGACTATGGTATTCAAGTAAGTAGAACACCTTTATTGTGTGATTCTAAAAGTACTATTTCTATTGCAAACAATCTTATTTCACATAGTAGGACTAAGCTTATAGAGATAAGATACCATTTTCTAAGAGAACATGTAGAAAAAGAAGACATCTCATTAGAATTTGTTAAAACTGATTTTCAAATTGCAGATGTATTTACTAAGCCTCTGGATGAAACTAAATTCAATAAATTTAAAATTGAATTAGGAATGCTGACAATAGGTTAGTTTACTAAAAATTTGGTAAGTAAAATGGTGTCGACACATTCAGTGATAAAGTGTCGACACAGAGAAGTTATGTCGACAATTCAGGAAAATTGTGTAGACAAAGAGAAAATGTGTCGACACCTAAGGGACAAAGAGTCGGCACATCCAGAAATGTAGTGTTGACACAACAAGAGTAATGGTGTCGTCCCTTACAGATTTTGTGTCGACACTTGTACTAAGAGTCGACACAGAATTTCTGATGAACTACTAAGTATCTCCTGTGTCGACATATCATGAATTGGTGTCGACACATAGTAGTCAGTGCCGTGGTCGAGACAATAGAAGTTTGTGTCGACACTTTTCAACAATGTCGACACTTTTAGACAGTTTTTGCCCGCCTTTTGAACTTCTTTGATTAGAAGGGTATAAATAGGTCAAGAACTTATTCTGTCGACACGCTCACCAGGGTTTCGAGACAAAAACCTTGTGTCGACAAACTCTCTCCTCTCCAAACAAGCTTTCTCTTCATTCCAATGGCGCCCAAGGTTGAAGACAACATCAATGAAGGGTATGAGTTGGTTAGACATGCATTCGACGATGCCGCAACGGAGATCAAACATGTCATTTCTCTTCTTGTAGACAACGGATTGGAATATCTTGTCTCTGAACCTACAAAGATATGGAAGAAAGAAGTATTCGAGTTCTATACTGCTGCTTCAATAGAATCAACAGGATTGAAGATCAAATCCACTATACATGGAGAAAAAGTCAAGCTGTCTCAGAAGAGGTTGAGCAAGATTTTCCATCTACCTAGAATCCATGATGAGGAAGAGGTCCCAGCCTCAAGGACCAGGAAGGCGCTTCAATGGTGTGGATTGGATCCAACCTTAAAGATAGGAGCAACCATCAACAGGAAAGGCATGAATCATCAAGGGAAATTCTTATCTGAAATAGTAGGAAAAGTGATCTTATGTAAACCAGGTGGCCATGCTAGGATATCAGCCTATATGTTCAGCCTGATGACAAGGGTAATATTTAAGATTCACACCAATTAGTCTGCAATACTGTTTGATAAGATAAAAGAAGGAATCAAGAAGCCAAACTTGGCTAGGATCACGAGTTTGTACCTGGCTGGAATAATTCCAGAGGTGATGCAACAGATTCCTGGATCAAAGATAAATCACATGAGGATAATGGACATAAGGTTATTCTTAAGATGGGATAGAGTTCTTTCAAAGGAGATGCCTGATGTGGACAGGCAAGAGCTAACAGAAAAATCACCAGCACATGACCTTTCTGAGCATGGTCATGAAGATGCACAAGAATAGGAAGCACATGTTAGAGAACAAGTTCAGGATCAGACTGGGACTACCCAAGTCCAGGAAGAGACTATATCTGCACAGGTACAAGGCGAAGCCAATTACTGCACAGTTGCAGGGGGAGCCACATTCTGAACAGGTCCAAGAGGAAGAAAGAATAAATTTATCAGAAGACATAGTTTCTCAAACTAGTCTTAATAAATCTGGAGTTACTACTACTGCTGAGAAAGTATTATCTCCTGCTCTCACACAACAAGAATTCACTCTTGAAGAGTTGTTTCCTGATCTTGGAGGAGGAGCAGATAAAATAGAGACCCTAAGATTTGAGGGGGAGCAAGTAAGGGTTGAGGGGGAGCAGGTTAACATTGAGGAGGAGCAACATGGAGCTGAGAAAGAAATTTCTTCCACTCCTCAAGAGAGAGTTAATATTGAAAGTTCTTCAGAGTCTGAGCATGAAGAAGTCAGGGAGGCCAAGAAAAGAAAACTAATGGTCTTTAAGAGAAGAAGTCAATGCTATAAGAAGGCTCTCCAAACAACTACTTCACATTCTACTCCCGAGATTGATTACAACAAGTACTTGGTTAACTTATAAGTAAAATTTGATGAGCAGAGATTGCTTCTAGAAAAATATGTGGATGAAAGCCAAAAGGCTCTTCAATTTGATCTAGCCCAAGAGATAAAGTTTATCAGATTTGAGGTCAATCAAAATAAAAAAGAGATGACAGATTGCTTCCACAAGAGAGGCAATGCTGTGGTATTTCTTGCCAAGCAACAAGAAGAAATAAAGAAGCAAGTGGATGAGATTGCAGTCAAACAAGGCTATGTCTTTGAAAATCAAATAAGAATGAATGACAATCTGACTGAATCTCATAATGAGATAGTCACTGAGTTAAAAAATGCTGTTACTGGAATGACTACTGCAAGGGCTAAAGAAATGGAAGACTATGATAAGAAACTATAGGCTTCCCTAGATTCAGTTAAAACTGCCATCACTTCAAGTTAATTAGTGACAAGCTTCAAAAGTTAAAGCCATTCTTTAAAGATGGTGTCAATTACCTGGATGGGCAAATAAGATTTCAAAAAGAGGACTTAAGAGATTATATGACCAGAGAAGTCATAAAGGGGGAGAGGGTGTTAGTCTATGCTAGCTCTGATCATGCCAAATGGGTAACCAACAACATAAGAGCCACTCTGGGATATCCACCCTTGTGTGATGATGATAATATGGCTGAGTCAGGTGTGCAAACAGCTCTACTTGGAGGTGATCAACCTGAGATTGCCCAAGTCATTTACCCACCTGCAGATATTTAAATGGTACATCAACAAGTTGAGTCTATGTACAACCCTCCTCTACTAGTTACAAATGTTATTGTTGAAAAGGTAGATATGCCAGAAGATGGTCTAAAAGATCAGCAAGATGCTCTATTATCAAAGAAAAGATTCAGAGAGCAAGCAGAACTAAAGCCAGACTTTGAGCAGTGGAGCTCCACTTCAAGGAATATCATATAAACTGCCTGAAAAGCTGTAAAAGATCAAGTATATAAAAGGGGTAAATGGTACAATGAGCAAGAATGACAAAAGTATGAAGCCAGGCAGGAGGCCATAGTTCAATACAGGAGAAAGGCTAAGATGGGGAAGCTACCTCCTGATACTCAGGAACCTAGCAAGTATTTCCCCAAGCCCTTTCATTATTTTGAAAGGAAAAGGATCAAGGATGAAGCACAAAAGAAAGCTGAGTTGAAAGGCAAGAAGCCTATTGAAGATACATAACCTATTGTGCAGGCTCAGATTAAATTTGGCAAAGGGATTGTCATCAAGGAGCCAGTCTAGCCTTAGTCTAAGTTTTACTAGTTTTTGTTCAAGAAATTCTGTATTGTTAGTTTGTTAAAAAAATCAATGTAAACAACTTGTAACAAACATTTTTGAGTTAATATACAAAACATTGTTCTGTGATCATTCTCTTTTACATCTTTATTCTGTGATGTAACAATGATATGTGTTTTGTTATAAAATACCCTGTAATATAATGCTTATATACATCATCATGTTTATTTTATAAGTGGTGTATATCATTGGCTAAAGGGTTATGACTTCTCCAAATCGGGGGAGATTGTTGGGTACATTGGAAAATGTGTATCTGATTTGGAGAAACCTCACTTAGCTCAATGATATACATCAAGGTGTATTTGATGTTATTTTGAGTTTATATGTACAGGTTAAGAATGTGCTAGAATGCAGGAAAAAGATTCTAAGTCCATATGTCGACACCTGAGGAAGCTGTGTCGACACTTCAGTAAGATTGTGTCGACACTTGGAAATGGCTGTGTCGACACTTCAGTTTTTGTGTCGACACCAGGAGGTAGTGTCGACACACAGAAGATTATAGTCGACACACAGAGGCAGAGTCGACAACAACTGTGTCGACACCTGGAGGCAGTGTCAACACACGCTATGTTCTGAGTCTAGACCAAGTTGATTGCTGATGAATGGTAAAGTGTTTGTGTCGACACAAATAATCAGTGTCGACACATTCTCAATATGCAGTGTCAAGAAGCTGTGTCGACATCAAGACAGCTATGTCGACAACACCAAAGTCTGTGTCGACACTTAAGTCACTTGTGTCGACACATATTGACATATGGTCTCGACACTTTATGACAGTCAGTCTCGACGCTTTGCTGACAGAGACAAAGGCTCAAGAACTGTTTGAAGACTTGATAGCTGTGAGTTACAACAGGTTTACTGAAGCTGTCAGACTTGTCAGAAGTTAGTTAGAAACCGGATCAGCCGGTTACCATGGATGAAGTCTATAAATAGATGGATTCAGAAGAAGAAAGGAGTTGATAATGCACACAACTAACACACCTATTGTGAGATTGATCTCTGATCAAGAAAGTACAAGTCACAAAGTAGAAGATCTTCGTGAGAAGATCTAAGGAGACGTTCTGAAGTAGTTTTCTATTCAGATTCTGTCAAGGTTGAATTCAATCAAGAATTCAGAAGTATCTTCAAGAGATTTGGATAGAGAGAGATCCAGCTATTTGAAGTCAAGAAGAAGACATTCACAGGTCTCTCAAGAAGCAGATACTGAACTAATCTGTCAAGAAGATTCAGATTTATTTCTGGAGTCTAAGAAGGAAGCTGTCAGTCAGTTATATTCAAATGAAATCAACCAAACTAAGTTCAGATTCAAGAAGCTTTGAAGAAAACTAAGATCAAGTTGATTTTAGCCATCGGCCTCTTCAAGAAGCTGATCAAAAAAGTTCTTATCCCTTCTCTCTCAACAGGGGTAAGAGATTATAAAATTCCTTATCAAATTCTGTAAGATCTATTCATAGATCTGAGTTGTAAGCCTATTTTATAAAGGCTGAGTGCAGGAGATATATTCTCCTAGTGGTAGGGCTGTTTATGCCTGAGTTGTAGGAGAAGGTATTCTCTGAGTTGTAGGCCTTGTGGCAAGGCTGAGGTTGGGCTTGTTAGCCTGAGTTGTAGGAATGTGGAGACATTCTGAGTTGTAGGAATCCTTCTGGATTCTGAGCTGTAGGATCTGAAGATCTGAGATAAAGGAAGAAGTTAGGCCGAATCTAGCATATTGCTAGATAGGTGAAGGGGGAAAGTGGATTTACCCAGACCTTGGGGAACCACTATAAATCTGTGTGCAATCTGTGATGTGTGTATGATTGTGATTATTGTGCTGTGTTAGCTGTAGAAATATCTGATTAACTCAAAGAACTGTAGTTATTTACTGCCTTAAGTTAAATAAAGGAAAAGTACCTATTCACCCCCCCTCTACGTGTTTAGGTAGTCTTGAAAGTAGAACTATCATGAATCATCGCAAATAGAGCCTCAGTAACTAATCGAACAGTTTCTACAGATTAAGGAGGTGTTGGCACCTCAGCTGGTGTCGCACTCTCATCAGAGCGCTGGGGCTCAGACTGCCCAGCACCACTATGAGTCACCTATGGTTTGACAATACACACATTAGTGACAATATGCAAGCAATAACAATAAAGTAGGAATGCGTAGATTCCTCAAACAAGTGTATTTGCAATCCTTAGTGGATATTCCAAAGTTCATTAGTGTTACAACGGTTCACACAAACACGTGCTCGCCATACCACAAAAGAATTCGACCACGAATTCAAAAGAGAAAGACCGAGACAAACTGATACCAAAATGTAACGACTCCACCCGTTAAACAACATATAATAGAAGGTCCGGTCGGGGCCCCACACTATACGCCACAAATAGACGGTGAGGTCACAGGTTAATACCAGCAACGCATCCTAACACAGAGCATGCTAGCAAAATAATAAACAGAAGGTTGAACTCATACTAGGAATATCCACTATATATAATACCAAAGATATATACACAAGGGATAACAAATACCACAGTTTGGCCTTAAGGCCTTACAGTTCCTCTTTGTACAGTATGGATTACAGACATCGGCGCGCAGACCAGTCATACATGAATAAAAGAAAAAATAACTAGATAGCCTTCAAGGGCTAGCAATAACAACAACAGCAAGAGCGGCAATAGTAGCAGCAGGGGCATCAACCCTTCACTTCCCGCTTGGCTCTCCAGCACCTGCACAGGGACAATCCAAAATTTTTTTTGCAAACAAGGCAACGTCCAGCATTCAGCTGACCAATTTATAATATTCCTACCCCTTTCCCGGGGCAGTGACATTCCTTCCCTACAAAGCCATACATCATCAATATAGCATATATTATGCTCTCACACGCATTCAAGCCAACACAACTGCCAGTTATACGACCCGATGATCCGTGCACTCAAGGCACATTCTTGGTGCACCGGCAAACCAGGGTCAACACCACCGTTTACACGGTATTGAGCATTTAGTCTTAATGGCGCGCAGGCCTAAGACTCTTATTACTTGCTCCAACATGACCATCACTCAGGTCCTCCAGTCGGACGGACATAACACAGGTACAGATCAACCACCCTCCATTGCTCAAATCGCCTTGCCATCACCAAGTACAGCGTACTCGAGGATACACTAAAGGCGCGAGTCGGTGTCAAATTTCTTGTTCAGCACGAAGCCTTTTTAAGAGCTCGCAGCTCACACTAGCCATAACGTACGCCAATGACTGGCTTCACAAAAACCACACTAACCAAATAGGACTGGCTTCACAATAGCCACACTGTCCAAATAGGACTGGCTGCATTGTCCATCAAGGACTGGCTACACCGTAGCCATAACACAAACAACACAAGGGCATTTTCCTGGAATTCCACATTCAAGTACTTCCTGTTACTCCCCTTCACATGCACCACCCATCGACCTTACTAACTACACGATTATACACAGAGTCTTCTCCGATGCATAAATGCAATATCACCAATCTAGACCAACATGTCTAGATGGGCTTCACACAGCATGCCTATCCCGTACTTCCCAATTCTGGGTCTAGATGCAGACTCAATAGGGGATAGCAACTATCAACCCACTGGAATCACCCACTCTTTCCAACTTTTGGTGGAGAGGATTCCTTACTCATGCATAATGGAGGACTTCACATGTTCAAGAAGGAAGATCATTACCATTGACGATCTCTTGGGAGCCATCGAAAATCTGGCCGGTTGGAAAGCACCGCAGCAGCTTTGCCTCCACAAAACTAGCCTCTGATCTCGAATCAGATCGCGGAAGCTCCACCAATGGCTTGCCCTTCTCCTCCTTCTCCTTCCTCCTTGCTCTCCCTTTTTCTCTCTTGGTATGAATGAGAGAAGATGCCAACCCCCAATCTTATCACTTTAGGAAAGCACCTGGGCCATTGGATCCAAATAGAAATAATTGGATGGCAAAGATCTGCCCAAAATTCCAAATTTGACCTGACACGGCCTGTGACACGCCTGTGTCACAGGCCCTGTACTCCAAGCGGTGCACGAACCGACCCAAACCAGATCAGATTACGGGCTCCAACATGCCCGTGTCACAGGTTTGACACCCCCATGTCAACTTGACACGGCTGTGTGACTGGCAGTGTCACCCTTTCAACACAGGACCAAATCACCCGAGAAGAACACAGCTAAGGCACACACCCGTGTCCTTAGTCGTGTAAAAAACATGCCCCTATGACACGCCCATGTCACATACCGTGCTCGCCACTCAACACTACACGGTTATTACCCCGAGCAGGACACGCCCTGGGACACGCCCGTGTCCTAGGCCGTGTCGCCTCTCGACGATCGTCGACTGTGCAATCTCGAGAACTCGAATCGACTCCCACCATAAAGGACACACCCTGGGACACGCCCGTGTCCCAGGCCGTGTACACTAGACATGCCCTGGGATACGCTTGTATCCCAGGCCGTGCCACCTAGCCTGACCCCATTTTGGGATTTATGGTTTTTGGGGTGTTACAATCCTCCCCTCCTTAAAATAAATTTCATCCCGAAATTTGCACGCAGCAAGGGAACAAACATCACAATGCTATCACGCTAAAAGATCTGTTACAACAGAATGTACACATTCAATAGTTTATACAAAATGCTCGGGAAACTCAGCTCAGTCTGACCCCATTTTGGGATTTATGGTTTTTGGGGTGTTACAATCCTCCCCTCCTTAAAATAAATTTCGTCCCGAAATTTGCACGCAGCAAGGGAACAAACATCACAATGTTATCACGCTAAAAGATCTGTTACAACAGAATGTACACATTCAACAGTTTATACAAAATGCTCGGGAAACTCAGCTCGCATGGTCTACTCTCGCTCCCATGTTAGCTTCTCACGACCAATATTGTCCCACCGGACTTTGACCATCCTTATCATCTTGTTTCGCAACTATTTCTCGGCCCGATCCTCGATTCGAATGGGCCTAACCTTCGTCGTTAGCCCATACTCGACCGGTATACGATCATTTTCAACTACTTGAGCTGGATCCTTGACGGCTTTGCGAAGTATTGAGATGTGGATTACATCATGCAATCCACTCAACTCTGCTGAAAGCGCTAGCCGATAGGCAGCTTCCCCGACTCGCTCCACCACTTCAAACGGACCAAGGCATCTCGAACTTAGCTTTTTCAAATGCCGAATCCTAGATATGCCCTTGAAGGGTTTGATCTTCAAATAGACCCAATTGCCCACCGCGAACTCCACGTTCTGATGCTTGGCGTTGTAGCACTTTTCTTGTCGATCTTGGGCTATCAATAGTCTCTCCCGAATAGAGAGTATTATCGAGGTAGCTTCTTCAACTTCCTTTCGCCCATTCAGCTTGGATTCACCCGCTTCTGCCCATGCTAATGGTGTACAACATTTACGACCATATAGAGCTTCAAACGGTGCCAAACCGATGCTCACTTGGTAGCTGTTATTATAGGCAAATTCCACCAGATAAATATACTCTTCCTATTTCTTACCAAAGTCCAGGGCGCACAAACAGAGCATATCTTCCATCGTCCTGTTGGTTCGCTCAGTCTGGCCATCCGTTTGGGGATGAAAGGCCGTACTGAGTGCTAATTTTATGTCCAACATTTGATGAATTAGCCACCAATAAGTTGAGGTGAATCACCCATCACGATCACTGACAATGCTCCGAGGAACACCATGCAGTCGAACTATCTGCTCCACATAGAGCTTAGCCAAGGTTTCCACTAAATCGTCCCTCTTATTTGGAAGGAAGTGAGCCACTTTTGTCAACCGGTCTACAATCACCTAGATAGAAAAATGACCGCATTGAGATCTCGGCAACCCGTGCACGAAATCCATTGAAATATCATCAAACTTCCACTCTGAGATCGGTAACGGCTTCAGGAAACCACCAGGGTTCTGGCATTCCGCTTTCACCAAAGCATAAGTGTGACATTCCGCCACATAATGTGCTATGTCTTTCTTTAGTCTGGGCCACCAGAACAACTTCTTCATGTCTCTATACATTTTTGTGCTCCCAGGGTGAATTGAGTACTTGGCAAAGTGCGCTTCGTACATCAACTCTTCTCTCAAATTCCCCATCCTTGGGATGCACAAAAGACCACCTTTTCGTAACAAGCCATCATCCCAGGATAATTGGTCACTGGAACTATCCTTTGCATAGCGTTGGAGACTTTCATGAAGCTCCGTTGCTCACCGAACTCTGTCCGTAAGGTCATATTGTACCTCTGTCCAGTTCAAGTATGCGTCGGCCGTAGCATCCTTATCAACACAAGATATCTCTAACGCTTCCATATCCTGGATTAGTTGCTCATCATGTTTTTGCAACCAGGTTGTCCCGTACTGGCGTCCTACAACTCAAAGCATCAGCGACCACATTTCCCTTCCCGGGAGTATAGTGAATATCGAAAGTGTAGTCCCCAAGGAACTCCATCCACGTCCGTTGTCGCATATTCAGATCCATCTGATCTAACAAATACTTTAGGCTCTTGTTATCTGTATAGATATCTACTTTAACGCCATAGAGATAGTTCCGCCACAACTTTAGCGCAAAGATTACCGCCACCAACTCCAAGTCGTGGACGGGGTAGTTCCGTTTATGTACCTTTAACTGGCGTGAGCCATAAGCAATCACTTTACCAAATTGCAGAAGAATGAAGCCTAAGCCGTTCCCTGAAGCATCACTGTAGATCTCATATCCATCTGCACTACATGGCGATGTCAACACATGCGCCGTGGTGAAACGACTCTTCAGCTCTTCAAAAGCTCGCGCGCACTCAGGCGTCCAAATGAACTTCTGATCTTTTCTCGTCAACGTGGTCAGAGGTAAAGCAATCCATGAGAAGTTTTCCAAAAACCGTCTGTAGTAGCCTGCCAGTCCAAGGAAGCTCCTGACTTCAGCCCTTGAAGACATCACTGGCCAATCCCGTATGACAATTATCTTTACCGGATCTACTGCTATGCCCTCTCCACTTACCACATGACCCAGAAAAGCCACTGACGATAGCCAGAACTCACACTTTGATAACTTGGCATACAACTTGTTCCTCCGCAGGGTATGCAATACCAACCACAAATGGTTTGCATGATCATCTTTCGACTGAGAGTACACGAGAATATCATCAATAAATACAATTACGAATAGATCCAAGTACTCTCGAAACGTCCGGTGCATTAGATCCATGAATACCGAAGGCGCATTACATAGGCCAACCTACATTACCGTGAATTTATAATGACCGTAGCGTGTACCAAACACTGTCTTGGGAATGTCACCTTCCCGAATCCGCAATTGATAATATCCCAATTTCAAATCCAACTTTGAATAGACGGTTGACCCCGCTAGCTGATCGAAGAGGTCATCGATCTGTGGAATCGGATATTTGTTCTTTTCCATCAGCTTATTCAATTCGCGGTAGTCAATACATTATTACAAACTACCGTCTTTCTTTTTCACAAATAAAACATGCACGCTCCAAGGGGACATATTGAGCGTATGTATCCCTGCTCCAATAATTCTTGTAATTGGACTTTAAGTTCAGCCATTTCTTTTGGCGCGATGCAATATGGTGAGCGGGCCACAGGTTACGCACCTGGCACCAACTAAATCGAGAAGTCACTCTACCGCTGGGGTGGTAGCCCAGGAAGATCCTTAGGAAATACATCGGCAAACTACGTCACAATCGGAACTTCACTTACACTGGACTTTGGCTCAACAACCTGAATAAGCGTGAAGAATAACTCCGCGCCCTTCCGAACAGCACTGACGACTTGGAGCACAGACAATAAGGTCTCGCCTACTCCCCGCATACCAGCGAACTTCGTCTCAAGCTCGGTATTCTGGCCCAGTGTGATCTCCTTTGAGTTGCAATCAATAAAGGCACGCTGCTCTGAGAGCCAGTCCATGCCAAAGATCACATCAAACTCCAATAGCGGTAGCACAGATGCCCTCAATCCGAAATCCTGATTTCCTATATGCACTTCCACATCGCAAGTCCTATCTGCAAGCATGACACAGCCATTCGATAATAGCACTTTTACACAATCTATCATCACGTGACTCGGTACTCCAATTCGAGCTACGAAGTCCTTAGACAAAAGAATGTGAAGCACCCGTATCAAAAAGGCTCTCGCCGGATTGTTCCAAATCAGGACAAATCCTGCAACACATACATCATGCACAAGCTACATACAAAATATGCAATCCTTAAAATAAGCATTATCTTAACTCGTACCTGTGACAACGTCACTTTGCTTGATAGCGTCCTGTTGGCCAAGATTGTACACTCTGGGCTGCGCCTAGGATGTAGAGGAATCAACCACTGCTTTGCCCTTCTCAACATAAGACACACCCACCTTCTTTTCTCCTTTGGGTTGAGCAACCCGACAATCACGGGCTGTATGCCCCACTTTGCTACAGGTAAATCATGTACGAGACTCCGGCCTCAACGTTGCTCCCGATGCAACTGTCACAGAAGCTTGCCTCGAAGGCTTGGACCTCTTGCCCCACTTCTTCTGGTAATATGATTTGCCAGAGCGGGGTGCTTTGAACTCAGGCTTTACCACACCCAAGTCCTTCCTGCCTTGCACCCGCTTCATATCCTTCTCCAGGGCACACGCCGTATCAAACAAAGCCTGAAATCCTTGGTTCACAGAACTAGAAAGCAGGAACCTCAACTCATCCCGCAATCCTTCAAAGAACCGATTCATTTTTCTTTGTTCATCGGCGAAGATTGATCCTGCATACCGTACCAATCTTGTAAATTCATGCAAGTACGCATCAACTCTATTTTATCCTTGTGTTAGCCACTGGAACTCGTTCTCCATAGCAATGCGTTGTGCAGCTGGTAGATGTTTTGCCAAAAACATGCAAGAGAACTCCTCAATCGATACTTGAGTCAATTGCCTGCCCGCCAAATGGTGTAACTCAACCTCGTCGCACCATAACCTCGCCTCTCCTTCCAACAAGAAGGTGGCCAAAGTGACTGTAATGACCTGGCACGCTAGGAGCACAGCTCCGCCGGCCTACCAGCACCGAGTTTAGAGCTCAGAGGCTGCCGCACCGGATCATGGGCCGCACAGCATGTCTCGCCCCACGGCCCACTGGTAGTAAGCCTAACATCAAGGCCTGCAGGCCCAGTACACCCAACGCCATCTCCGCGCCTATTTTTCAACGCGGTAGGTTGTTGCCAGGGATCGAACCCACGAACTTGATAAGCGAGTTTTAATACACTCCCTCATCACCAACTGAGCTACACTCTCTTATCAAGTTCGTGGGTTCGATCCCTGGCAACAACCTACCGCGCTGAAAAATAGGCGCAGAGATGGCGTTGGAGTGTACTGGGCCTGCAGGCCTTGATGTTAGGCTTACTACCAGTGGGCCGTGGGGCGAGACATGTTGTGCGGCCCATTATCCGGTGCGACAGCCTCTGAGCTCTAAACCCGGCGCTGGTTGTCTGACGGCGCTGTGCTCCTAGCGGGCCAGGTCGTTACAAAAAAATACACTCCCTCATCACCAACTGAGCTAATATCATGCGCACTTAGGTCACCAAATGATTAAATCAAGTATTTTTCCGCTGCGTAAAACTATATTTTCAAACCGTGGACTAGTTGATCCACCTAGCCGAGGGACACAGCTTTGCAAATGTTGTGCATAAATTATATTTGGAACACATTGAGTTTAAAAATGATTTCTATAAGCTGCGAGAGACGATGAGTTGCCTTAACGTCAGTAGATGTCCCATACGTGGCGTGGCATCACAATGCGTAGTTCCCCTACTCTGATAGTATTTTAAATGCTGGGAAAATGCGGGTTGTGACAGTGACCTTTTGAGTTTCCTCCGTCCTGATCGCCGTCAAGATACGCTTGACTCGCGATAACCAGTCCTCTGCCTGCATTGGGGATCCCTGTCCCGTGAACGTAGGCGGATTGAAGCTCATGAATTGCTTTAATTATGGTTCAGCTGCTCGCGGATCCACAGCCTCAACTGGTTCGGGTCTGACACCAACACGATCTGGCACCACTGCCAGCGACACCTGCCCGATCAGCCAAATCATCGCAAATAGAGCCTCAACAGCTAATCGAACAGTTTCTGTAGATGGAGGAGGTGTTGGCACCTAAGGTAGTACCGCACTCTCATCAGAGCACTGGGGCTCAGACTGCCCAACACCACTACGAGTCACCTATGGGTGGACAAGACACACATTAGCGACAATATGCAAGCAATAACAACAAAGTAGGAACGCGCATATTCCTCAAACAAGTGATTTGTAATCCTTAGTGGATATTCCAGAGTTCATTAATGTTATAATGGTTCACACAAACACGTGCTCGCCATACCACAAAAGAATTCGACCACGAATTCGAATTCGAAAGACCGAGACAAACTGATACCAAAATGTAATGACTCCACCTATTAAACAACATATAATAGAAGGTTCGGCTAGAGCCCCACACTATACGCCACAAACAGAAGGTGAGGTCACAGGTTAATACCACCAACGCATCCTAATATAGAGCATACTAGCGGAATAATAAACAGAAGGCTGAACTCATACCAGAAATATCCACTATATATAATACCAAACATATATACACAACCACTTAAACGAGGGGATAACAAATACCACAGTTTGGCCTTAATGCCTTATAGTTCCTCTTTGTACAGTATGGATTACAGACATCGGCGCGCAGACCGACCATACATGAATAAAAGAAAACATAACTAGCTAGCCTTCAAGGGCTAGCAGCAACAACAACAGCAAGAGCGGCAACAGCAGCAACAAGGGCATCAGCCCTTCACTTCCCGCTTGGCTCTCCAGCACCTGCACAGGGACAATCCACCTAGAAGGTTGCAAACAAGGCAACAGTCAGCATTCAGTTGACCAATTTATTACAATCCTTCCCCTTTCCCGGGGCAGTGGCATTCCTTCCCTATAAAACCATATATCATCAATATAGCATATATTGTGCTTTCACGCACATTCAAGCCAACACAACCGCCAGCCATACGGCCCGACGATCTGTGCACTCAGGGTACATTCTTGGTGTACCAGCAAACCAGGTTCAACACCACCGTTTACACGGTATTGAGCATTTAGTCTTAATGGCGCGCAGGCCTAAAACTCTCATTATGCGCTCCAACATGACCATCACTCAGGTCCTCCCGTCGGACAGACATAACATAGGTACAGATCAACCACCCCCATTGCTCAAATCGCCTTGCCATCACCAAGTACAACGTACTCGAGGCTACACTAAAGATGCGGGTCGGTTTCACCTTTCCTGTTCGGCACGAAGCCTTTTTAAGAGCTCGCAGCTCACACTAGCCATAACGTCCGCCAAGGACTGGCTTCACAATAGCAACACTATTCAAATAGGACTAGCTTCACAATAGCAACACTGTCCAAATAGGACTGGCTGTATTGTCTATCAAGGACTAGCTACACCGTAGCCACAGTACAAACAGCACAAGGGCGTTTTCCTAGAATTCCACATTCCAGTACTTCATGCTACTCCCCTTCATATGCGCCACCCATCGACCCCACTAACTACACGATTATACGCGGAGTCTTCTCCGGTGCATAAATGCAACATCACCAATCCAGACAAACATGTCCAAATGGGCTTCATACAACATGTCTATCCTGTACTACACACTTCCGGGTCTAGATGCAGACTCAACAGGGGATAATAACTATCAACCCACTGGAATCACCCACTCTTTCCACCTTTTGGTGGAGAGGATTCCTTACTCATACATAAAGGAGGACTTAACATGTCCAAGAAGGAAGATCGTTACCCTTGACGATCTCTTGGGAGCCATCAAAAATTTGGCAAGTTGGAAAGCACCGCAGCAGCTTTGCCTCCACAGAACTAGCCTCGGATCTCGATTCGGACCGCGGGAGCTCCACCAATGGCTTGCCCTTCTTCTCCTTCTCCTTCCTCCAATCTCTCCCTTTTTATCTCTTGGTATGAATGAGAGAAGATGTCAACCCCTAGTCTTATCACTGCAGGAAAGCACCTGGGCCATTAGATCCAAATAGAAATAATTGGATGGCCAAGATCTGCCCAAAAGTCCAAATTTGACTTGACACAGCCTGTGACACGCCCATATCACAGGCCGTGTACTCCAAGCGGTGCACGAACCGACCTAAACAAGATCAAAACACGGGCTCCAACACGCCCGTGTCACAGGGTAGACATGCCCGTGTTAACTTGACATAGCCGTGCGACTGGCTGTGTCTCCCTTTCAACACAGGACCAAATAACCCGAGAAGAACACTGCTAAGGCACACACCCATGTACTTAGCCGTGTACCAAACACGCCCCTGTGATACGCCCTTATCAATGGCCGTGCTCGCCATTCAACGCTACCATGTTATTCACCCAAGCAGGGCACGCCCTAGGACACGCCCGTGTCCCTGGCCGTGTCGCCTCTCGACGATCATCGACCGTGCTATCTCGAG
The DNA here is from genome assembly GCA_039513925.1 of Platanthera zijinensis. Classification (NCBI taxonomy): domain Eukaryota; kingdom Viridiplantae; phylum Streptophyta; class Magnoliopsida; order Asparagales; family Orchidaceae; genus Platanthera; species Platanthera zijinensis. The sequence continues at coordinate 41,608,923 of CM077079.1, read as the reverse complement.
AACTTGACTCGACGCCCACCGTAAAGGACACGCCCTGGGACATGTCCGTGTCCCAGGCCGTGTACACTAGACATGCCCTGGAACACGCCTGTGTCCAAGGCCGTGTCACCCAGCCTGACCCCATTTTGGGATTTTTGGTTTTTAGGGTGTTATATGGTTAGCCCAAATGGAAAAGGGCTTGAGCTTGGGTTTGCCCATTAGGGCTAGTTTGACCTAAACCTAGCCTTGGGTTGACCTTGTTCAACATGACCATTTGGGTTGACCCCAATGGGTCCTTGGTGACCCATTGGCCTCCCCTAGGGTCTAGGTAGAGTTGGGTAGGGTTGACTTGGCACTTTGGAGGTCACTTAACCCTTAATAAGGGCACTTTGATCACTTTGGGGCTAGAGTTGACTTGGGTCAACTTAACCTCTTGGGTTGACCCCAATGGGTCCTTGGTGACCCATTTACCTTACTTTATGGTTAGGAGGGCATGGGTGGGGTGCACTTGGCTAAGGAAGGGTCAACTGACACTTAGTAGGCTAGCTTGACTAACTTAGGGTTAGGGTGGTCTTAGGCCAACTTGGCCACTTGGACTGCTCCCCAATGGGTCCTTAGTGACCCTATGGACCTCCCAAGGGGGTTAAGGGTATTGTGGTAGGGTCATGGGGTCAAGTTGGAGCCTTAAAGTCAAAACCCTAGGTCTGGTGGTGAGGTTGTGCTATAGGCAGACCGAGGTGATCTTCACCTTGGCCCTTGTTCACCTGACCCTTGAGCTTCTTATGGTTTTGTCATGACCTAGTCATGACAAAACAAAACCTAGGGGTCTAGTTGTTTGAGGGATGTTACAGCTGTATCATCAATTTTAGCGAAATGATGAAAGTGCCCCCCAGGCGGTTTGTACGACTCTCGTGCGTCTGCATCTGGTTGTGTAAGACCCCCCTCCCGGAACACAGAACATGTCACGAGGGGAGTCTTATTCCCAGAACAGCCGCCTTGAGGTAGCACCAACACACGTGTTGGTCTATACCACAAGACGCCTATCCTGCCGGCCATAATCAATATCATCCACTGCCAACCCAACCAAGAATTAATTATAGAAGTCAAATCCATACATAAACAAGTAAAGTCAAAAATAAAGTACAACTAATAAAGAAGCACCATCAAGCTTCTATAATATAAGAGTACGAAATGCCAAAAAGGCTACAAGGTAATCTCCAAAACTCACATCGGTGACAAACGACATCGACGGAGCCGTCATATCAGGCCCTGACTCTCTGGCCTGGCTACCCTGCTGTATGATCTACTGCTGCTCACTCCGCTGGATTCCCTCCTAAAAACGGAAGGCGTAACAACCGTTAGTCATAAAGACTAAGTGGCTATCTCATTCTCTCCCCCGACGGCTCCTCGTCACCGGGTGGGGAAAAGGACAAGGTAATATATATATATATATATATATATATATATATATATATATATATATATAAGGACAGTATTGCAAGCAGGTAGAGTAAGTATACATGTCATGAGTAGCAATAAAAGTAATGTATAACAATATTATCAGCAGTTTATTTTAGCAATTCTACTCAAGCTATTACAATTCATCTAAGCATATAAATCTACAACAAGAAAGTAACTTAACTTATAAGAATTCCCATATAAATTTATAAGTTAAGGATCGGCTTAACAATAAAGGAACTCATCGTATAGGAGTCCCCATACAAACTTATACGATGAGGATCTTGTGCATGTAATGTATGTAATGATATGAATGCAATGAAATGACTCACTCATGCTCAAGTATAAAAAACTGCTATGTCGACACAGACTTGTAGTTCCCACTTTTCGAGCAGGTAGCTAACCTCTCAGGCATCAACCATCGTGGCCAGGCGGTGATAGTAGAGCGGCCATCTCAACTATTAGGTTGGCATCCACACTACCTTGCCTAGGCCTCCGTACGCCTCAACTCTATGAACACAACAGTGGAGCTCACATGCATATTACGGCTCAGTAGGAGTCTCAGGTAGATGTACATCGAGAACCAAGCCCTGAACTGGCCTAGGTTGTGACCCGGAAGGAGCCTCGGAAAAATCATGAGGACCAAGCCCAACCATCCACTTGGCATGGAAGGAGCCTCGGGAATGAATACCGAGGACCAAGCCCAACTGCCCAATGTCTATCTATCAACTCCAGTCAGTGTGACGACTGGCGAGCCAATAGACCTGCCACACTATCCTTAACCTAGGATTATGACACCGCGTGTCGACTCACACCGCATGCAATTTCACATCATCGTGGCCTAGAAGGAGCCTCAGAACAAACACAAGGACCAAGCCCAACTGTCCACTTGGCCTTGCCATACTACGACTTCCATCCCTATATTTGCCTCGGGATGGCACCCCTTTGAGCACCTCAGGGCTTCTTAGTCATTCACCTTCTCTTACCTTCTCAATCATTTTACTATCAAGCTCCTCCAATAACCTCCACTGACACGTCTTGTTTAAGTATACTTCAATACACCATTTATTCATTAAAGATCTATCCAACAACTGCCATTAACCATATTTATCACAAATATTTATAGACTAAATTCACCCAAACATTACCGTTATTGTACTACAAACTCTTTACCAAATCCAAAGGCGATTCAACACAAACTCGAGAACTACATGTGCAGGAAAGATAACTGTACAACAACTTCGATCAGGGATTCTCGAGGATATAGGAATCCGATGAAGGCGTATACAATTCGTTGGAAAGGTCCTTTTGTGGTTAACAACTTTCTTGTTCAGCCCACAACCCAGATCTGACCGTATCCTACCAGCAAATGGCCTCGAAGTTTGCTGCGCACAGAAAACAGATTTCTGTGCGCATACTCCTTTCTAACCCTTTTCACCAAATAGTTCCAGAATTTCCTCCACCCTTATTCACCCTCATGAGGCCAACTCTCTTCATGAAACACAGTCCTCCAACTCCTTTAGAAGTGAGAAAGGTTGAAGACTCAATCTATCGGGCACAAGCCCTTGCCGGCCTCCTCCTAGGAATCATCATCTCCCAAGTCCAGACTCCTTTGAGTTGACATCTCACTTAGAAAATAGATAAGATCTAGCAACAAGGGAGATGGTAGGAAGCTCACCTCATTCTCGATATTTTCGGCCATGGATCTTGTTATTCGTCGTGGCATGCTTCTCCTTTTTTGAAGGAGGTTGTTCTTCACCGAAAACGGAAGGATCTTCCCTCCAAAATCCGTCACCGGCGATATCGCAATCCCCTTCTTCCGTCCAGTCCGCACAAGTAAAAGCTTGGCAATAATCAAAGTTACAGCTAGAATTTTACTCTCCCTTTTTATAGTAAGGTATCAGGTTAAACTGCTCCGCCACGTGTTGTTATGTTATTGGACCGCCATTCAGGTAATATCGAACGAAGGCTGAAGAATCGTCGAATGGAGTTCGACGATCGTCGAAGGGAGTTCGATGAATGCTCGACGAAACCTCAGTTCGACTAAATCTCAGTTCGACGAAATCTCCTGAGTTCGACGAACTACACTTGTTGGCTATTTCTCCGTTCGACGAACGTCGAACGGAGCTCGACGAAACTCCAGTTCGACTAAATCTCAGTATGACTAAATCTCAATTTGACGAACTATACTTGTTGGCTATTTCTCCGTTCGACAAACGTCGAATGGAGCTCGACGAAACTCTAGTTCGACGAAATAGTGTTCGATGCATTAATGAGTGTCAAGTCAGATCGACTAATTCTTGAGGTCAACACAACCTGAGGTCGACGAAATACCGAGTTCGATGAACTCTTCTGAGCTCGACGAAATACCGAGTTCAACAAACTCTTCTGAGCTCGATGAAATACTGAGTTCGATGAACTCTTCTGAGTTCGACGAATTTGTCGGCTTCCTTAGCCGGTCCCTTTGATTGTTTCCGAGACAGCAAGGCTTTCTCGAGAACAATCCATCTCGATTCCCTGGTCGATGAAATATCACATTGAACGATATTCTACATAAATTCCTCACCTAATCGTCGAGTCCAATCGACTCACTCGACGCTAACCGATACTGAGCCAATCTCTTGGTTCAAAACGCGTGCGAGGAGTCTAGCACGAAATGGGACGTTACAAATCATATAAACAAAATAATAGATTTCGTCCCCGAAATCAGTTTGGGTCGTGGGGAAATTATAGCATGAAATAAAATTCGCTAATTAAATTTACCTTGGAGAAACAACGCCGGGTAGCGCTACTGCATCAAGTTCACCGCTCCCATGTAAATTCCTACTTCCCGTGATTAGACCACAACACTTTCACCAAAGGAACACTCTTGCGGCGCAAGATCCTTGTTTCGCTGTCTACTATACATACCGCCTCTATTCGAACAGATCTATCCGTTGTCACTACCCCATCTGTGGTGTGAACATGTTGGTCGGGCCGTAGCAGCGCCCTTCGAAGTGATGACACATGAAAGACGTCGTGCAAATTCTCTAACTCTGGAGGCAGCTCCAGCCGGTAAGCTAAGGGCCCAATTCTTTCCAATACAACATAAGGCCCCACATACCTCAGGCTGAGCTTCTTCATTCCTCGCACTCGCAATACTCCATGCATCGTCCTGATTTTTAAAAATACCTTATCACCCACTTGAAATTCCACCATCCGATATTTTGCATTATAATACTTCGCCTGCCGACTCTGAGCCTTAAGCATACGGTCTTGTATCAATCTCACAAGTGCATCAGTGTCATCAATATACTCAATTCCTAAAATCTTTGGGTCTTCATCCTGCACCCATGATAATGGAGTCCTACACTTCCTCCCATAAAGAGCTTCGTGCAGTGCCATCCCGATGCTAGCTTGATGGCAATTGTATAAGAAAATTCTACCAACGGTAAGAGCCTTTCCCACGGCTCGCTCCTGTCTAGCACACACAACCTCATTAGATCTTCTAATGTTCTTATGGTCCTCTCAGACTGCCCATCCGTTTGCGGATGAAAAGTGGTGCTGAAGTTAAGGCGAGATCCTAAGTATGTTTGTATCGCTCTCCATTCTTTGGAGGTAAAACGACCGTCACAGTCGGATATGATTGTCTTTGGTACCCCATGATACCGTACAAATTGTTCCACAAAGAGTCGCACTAAAACATCCACATGTGCCTCCTTCTTCATAGGGATAAATCTAGCCACCTTCGTCAAGCGATCTACAATCACCCAAATCGAATCATTTCCGGAGCGCGAATGTGGTAACCCGTGGAAAAAGTCCATGTAGATATCCTCAAACTTCCATACAGGAATGGGCAATGACTGTAACAATCCTCCGGGGCTTCTGCACTCCACCTTCACCTTCTAACATGCTTCGTAGTGTGTAACATATAACTTGACATCTTTCTTCATTCCCGGCCAGAACATGGTCTTCCATAAGTCGCTATACATCTTTGAAATACTGGGGTGAACTGAATACTTAGAACAATGTACTTCTCTTAATATGTCTTCCCAGATTTCACCGCCCTTGGGAATGTAGAGCCAGGCACAAAAATAAACGAGGCCGTCTTTTAATGTATACTCTTCGGTGGATCCACCCTCAACTGACTTAATCACGAGGGCCAGAGCAGCATCTTTTCCTTGCTCTGCCCGGATTCGGTCCCGAATATCACAGACTATACTCATGGTCGCCAAGTACTCCGTATACTTTTCCGAAGGAACTTTATACACCAAAGTGATCTCCATTTCTTCGAGCATTCGAGCTAATTCCATACTCATCAACCGAGACTCAGAGATCGAGTCTGGTACTTTTCTGCTCAATGCATCATCCACCGAGTTTGCTTTTCCGGGGTGGTAGTTCAAGGTGAACTCATAATCGCACAAAAATTCCAACCAACACCGCTGCCTCAAATTCAGTTCCTTCTGAGTGTGAACATACTTTAGATTTTTGTGGTCCAAAAATATCTCTCAATGGACTCCATATAGGTAGTGTCTCCAAAATTTCAGGGCGAATACCACTGCCCCCAATTCTAAATCGTGAACTGGATAATTGACTTCATGCTTCTTTAGTTGCCTTGAGGCATAATCAATTACATGACCATGATGCATCAGTACTCCCCCCATCCCTTGGTGTTGGGTACATTGGAAAATGTGTACCTGATTTGAAGAAGCCTAACTTAGCTTTATGATATACATCAAGGTGTATTTGATGTTATTTTGAGTTGACATGTGCAGATTAAGAAAGTACTAAAAGTACAGGAAATTATTCTAAGTCCATGTGTCGACACCAGAAAAAGCTATGTCGACACTTCAGAAGAATTGTGTCGACACTTGAAGAAGACTGTGTCGACACAGAGAAAAATAGTCGACCATTTTTGTGTCGATACCGGGAAGCAGTGTCGACTTACAGAAGTAGAGTCGACAACAGCTGGTTCAACACAGAGAAAATAGTCGACCATATTTGTGTCGACACTGGGAAGCAGTGTCGACTTACAGAAGCAGGGTCGATGATAGTTGTGTCGACATCAGAAGACAGAGTCGACACATATTGGCAGAGTCGACAAAAGCTGTGTCGACACCTGAAGACAGTGTCGACACATACTATGTTCTGAATCTATAACAACTATGTCGACACACAGGACTTGTGTCGACACACTGCAAGTCTAGACCAAGTCATTTCCTGAAGAATGATGAAGTGCTTGAGTCAACACAAATTCTTAGTGTCGACTCATCCTCAAGATGAAGGTCTGAAGAAGCTGTGTCGACACCAAAGTAACTTGTGTCGACACATATAGACAGATGGTCTCGACACTTTCTGACAGTCAGTCTCGACACTTTGCTGATCAAGACAAAGGCTAAGGATCTGTTTGAAGACTTGACAGCTGTGGGTTGCAACAGTTTATCTGAAGCTGTCAGACTTGTCAGAAGACAGTTAGAAACCGGATCAGCCGGTTACCATGAAGAAGGTCTATAAATAGACAGATTCAGAAGGCAAATAAGAGAAGATTGATTTAAGAAAAAACACACATATAAACTGATCAAGAAAGTGCAAGGCACGGAAGAAGATCTTCATCAGAAGATCTAAGAAGACATTCTGAAGGGTTCAACCTATCAGGATCTGTCTAAGGAGAATTCATTCAAGAATTCTGAAGAAGTATCAAAGGGATTGGATAGAGAGGGATCCAGCCATTTGAAGATCAAGAAGGAAGCTGTTACAAGTTTCTCAAGAAGCTGTTTGGAAATCAACTCAGCTAGTTCAGATTCAAGAAGCTTTGAAGAAAGCTAAGATTCAGTTGATTTCATCCATCAGCTAATCAAGTATTGTCCTGTCCTTACTCTCTCATCTAGGACAAAATTCTGTAAAACTCTTTTCTAATTTGTGTAGGATCTATTAAGGTAGATCTGAGTTGTAAGCCTAAATTATAAAGGCTGAGTATATGAGAGTTGATCTCTGAGTGGTAGGGCTGTGTTGCCTGAGTGTAGGAGAAAGTTTTTCTCTGAGTTGTAGGCCTTGTGGCAAGGCTGAGGTAGGGCTGATTAGCCTGAGTTGTAGGAACCTTTCCTGGTTCTAAGTTGTAGGATCTGCTGATCTGAGTTAAAGAGGAAGTTTGGCTGAATCTAGCACACTGCTAGATAGGTGAAGGGGGAAAGTGGATGTACCCAGACCTTGGGGAACCACTATAAAACTGTGTGCAATCTGTGTTGTATGAATTTCTGTGATTGTTGTGCTGTGTGATTTAATTCAGTTATTATATTCTGCCTAAAAGTGAGAACAAGCATTAGAACCTATTCACCCCCTCTAGGTGTTTAGGTAGTCTTGAAAGTAAAACTATCAAGTGGTATCAGAGGGAGGTTTACTCAAATAAGGACTTAACTGTCTGAGTAAGATCCCTAAGGCAGAATCAAGATTCAAGAAAATGGGTTCTGGAGAGAATCACAAGGAGTTAGGGTCAATGAAATTACCAATCTGTAGAAAAGAAATCTTTGGAATTTGGAAAGAAAGGGTGAGATTGTTCATGGAGGCTTCTGACCCAAGGATATACATTACAGTACAGGAAGGCCCCTTTATTCCAATGAAGGTATCAGTTCTTGATGCAAATATCCAAACTCCAAAGAGTTATTCAGAAATGACAAAGGATGAAATCATTTTGGCAACCATGGATAAAAGAGCACAGAATATTATTGTAAGTGCCATAGATGATTCTACATTCCAAAATTTGATTCACTGTAAAACCTCCAAAGAAATGTGGGACACCTTGATTGTCTACATGGAGGGTTCTGAAGAAGTAAGACAGGATAGGAAGTCTATGCTCAAGCAAGAGTATGAAAGTTTTAGACAAGGAAAATCTGATAGCATAACTGAATGCTATAAGAAATTCTACAGAATAGTGAATGAATTAATGTCCTATGGAAGAGTCTTCAGTACCTATGAACTGAATGACAAATTCTTAAGATCCTTGACAAAGGATTGGGACACCAAGATCTGTGCCATAAGAGAAGTGGCTAAACTGGCAGAAATTTCTCCTCCAACCTTGTTTGGAAAGTTGCTATCTTATGAAATGCAACTAATGGTGAGGAAGGAGGAAGAAAAGAATTCAAAAGGTGAGCATAGAGAAAAATCTGTGGCCTTTAAGGCTGAAGCCAATAGAAAGAATAGGAGGATATCTTCATCTCCTCCTAAGGAAGTTGCAGAAGTTAATTCTGAAAATTCAGACAGTCAGAGTTCAGAGAGGAGTGATTCAGATGCAGACTTTGCTGCATTCACAAGGCAATTCCAGAGGTTCTTGAAGAAGAAGCAGTGGAAGTCTAGGCCCTCCACATCACAGCAAGTTGATGACTATTATCAGAAGAATAAGTCATCAAGGAAGGAAAGGAATAGAACTAAGCCCAGCAAAGCCACTACATCAAAGATTGTCTGCTATTGTTGCAATAGGCCTGGACATGTAGTGGCTGATTGCCCTGATAAGAGAAAGGAGTCATCAGACAAGAAGAAGACTCATCAGAAAGGCAAGAAGGAGAAATACTTTGTTGCAAAGAAGGAAAAGAGCCTTACAGATCAATCAACTTCAGAGTAAGAATCTAAAGCTGAAGCATATATTGGACTGTATGCTGCTACTGAAGAAGAGGAGTTTATGCAATTGCTGGACTCTATCTATGAACAAGAGGACCATCAGTGCATGGGACTGATGGCTGGATCAGAAGAAGACATGTGCCAGAATCAGTCTGGTCCTAGTAAGGTACATTGTCCTTCTATAAATTCAGTTTGTAGTACTAGTGCAGAATCAGCTTCATCTGCATCAAGTGATGTAGATGAATCTGAATCTGAAGGAGATGTCTATCAGTTGATAGATAAGTATGGGGACTTGTTGCAGGCCCTTAAGAAAAGCAAGAACCTAGTCAAATCTCAGGCTCAGGAAATTGCTGATCTTAAGGTTGCTGCAACTGAGTTGGAAAAAGTAATAGATCAAAAGTTGAATGAGATTGCCAAACTGAAAAATATAACTATTATTCAGATGAGCACAATCAGATATACTAATGATCAAGTTAAGAGTCTAGAGGCCAGACTAAGAATAAAAAAAGATTTAGTGGCTAGTTACTCAAAGCCAAAATCTGTCTTACCCTTGATAGATGAGTTTGTGGCTCAAAAGGGTAAGGCAGGATTAGGCTTCAAAGGTAACCCCAGGGCTGCCCAATTCAAGGGAAAAGGCAAAGCTCCTGTCCAGCCACTAAACCTTTCAGTCCCTGTTAAGTTTAGAAAGGTGCAAGTGCCTTCTAACAAATATGATCTTGAGAATATTCATGGTCATATTAAGACTAATGTTCTGATAAACAAAGGTGTAAATGCCAACAGGTCTACCCATGTTCATAAACCCCATGGTTATAAGAAACCTGTGGGTGAAGCTGCTGCAGCACCAGCACTGGACAGAAATTCTTCTGTCAAGGGTGTATCTAGATCTAGATACAACAAGTTTGAATGTTGGTGTTGTGGCAAGAGAGGCCATTTTGCCTTAGACTGCTGGCATAACAGAAGTGTTAGGAAGAACAATAGTCTACCAGTTAGAAGAGCAGCTGGTAGTTTTGTTGGTACTAACCTGAACCAAGGACCCAAGACTTACTTGGGTTCTAAGGGAAGGTAAATCTGTATTGCAGGAAAGTCCAAGTGGCCATGCCCCTATATGGTACTTGGATAGTGGATGTTCCAGGCACGTGACTGGAACAAAGGGGCTGCTGAAGGAGTACACATCTGTAAAAGATGGACCTAAAGTAATCTTTGGTGGATCTGAAAGAGGAGTCATCAAAGGGTTTGGTAACATTTCTTCTAACCTAATTAATATTACCCAAATGGCTTATGTAAAAGGTTTGAAACACAATCTGATAAGCATAAGCCAGCTGAGTGATTTAGGATATGACATTTCATTTGTTAAGGATGGATGTCATATCAAAAGGTCAAGTGATCAAGAGATCATTTTGACTGGGTATAGGAAGAGAAATGTATATTGTCTTAATTTTGTATGTGAGAACAAGGTTTCTCCCATCTGTCTTGTAGCTGATGATAATGCATCTCTTTATGTCAAGTGGCACAAGAGATTGACTCATCTTAACTATAAGACAATTGGCCAACTCTTTAGCAAAGAGTTAGTGAGGAATGGTCCTCAAGTTAAGTGTATAAAGGATGAGATATGTTCTTCTTGTCAAAAGGGCAAGCAAACAAAATCCTCCTTTCATAGCCTTGAAAACAAGGATTCTATGAGGTGCCTATACCTCTTACATATGGATCTTTTTGGTCCTATGCCAGTTCATAGTCTAGGTAGGAAGGTCTACACTTTTGTGCTTGTAGATGACTATTCTAGATTTACATGAGTGTTCTTTCTGAGACAGAAATCTGAAACCCCAAGTGTATTACTTAGTTTTGTGAAGCAAATTCAGAATGAACTCAATTGTACAGTGGTCAAAATCAGAAGTGACCATGGTACTGAGTTTCAATATGAAAGCATGACAAAATTATGTGAAGACTTTGGGATTTTCCAAGAGTTCTCCTCACCTAGAACACCACAGCAAAATGGCATTGCTGAAAGAAAGAATAGAACATTAATTGAAGCTGATAGAACTCTATTGAGTGACACCTCTCTTCCAGAATATTTCTGGGCTGAGGCAGTAAACACTGCATGTCATGTGATCAATAGGGCTTCTATCACCAAGAGCCACAAAATGACTCCCTATGAGATTATGAAAGGTAAAAAAATCAAATCTATCCTACTTCAGGATCTTTGGTTGCAAGTGCTATATACTTAACAATGACAAGTCATATCTGACTAAGTTTGCTGCCAAATCCCAAGATGGGATATTTGTTGGGTACAGCATAAATAGTAAGGCCTATATGGTCTTTAACTTGACTACTTAAGTTGTAGAGGAGTCTGTACATGTTGTATTTGATGAAACAAGATTAATCAACTGTGAGTTGTCTTGTAGATCAAATGATTCAACAGGTATAAGCAAAAGGATGGACAAGCTTTCCATTGCAGAAGCATCAAATGCAGATGAAGCATTGGAAAATGAAGGCTACTGTCTAGGGGGAGTACAAGACTCAATAGAAGCTGATGAAATCCAAGAGGTACAACATGATAAAGGAGCTGGAGATGTTCAACCAGAAGGGAATCTACCTCCAGCTACAAGACATTTAAGAGATCATCCAGTTAATCAGATTATAGGTGATCCAAGACATGGAGTTCAGACAAGAAGCAAAAATCTGAGCACAGTTCTGCATTCAAGTTTCCTGTCTTAAATGGAGCCTAAGAAGTTTGAAGAAGCCATCCAAGACCAACACTAGATTGATGCTATGTAAGAGGAGCTGAATCAATTCAGAAGGTGCAATGTCTGGGAGCTTGTTCCTAAACCAAAAGGCCACAATATAATTGGCACAAAATGGATCTATAGGAACAAGTTGAATGAGAGTGGAATAATTGTGAAGAACAAAGCTAGGTTGGTTGCTAAAGGATATAGGCAGGAAGAAGGGATTGACTTTGATCAAACATTTGCCCCAGTAGCAAGGTTGGAGGCAATCAGAATGTTCCTTGCCTATGCAGCATATCAAGACTTCAAAGTGTACCAGATGGATGTGAAATCAGCATTCCTGAATGGTGATCTAAAAGAGGAAGTCTATGTAGAGCAGCCATCAGGTTTTGTAGATCCTCTTAAACCTGATTATGTCTACAGGCTTAGGAAAGCTTTGTATGGGTTAAAGCAAGCCCCAAGGGCTTGGTATGAAACCCTGTCTACTTTCCTTATTGAGAACAAATTCTAAAGGGAAAATAGATAAAACTCTATTCCTTAGGGAATCTAAAGGTAAGATCATCTTAGTATAGATCTATGTAGATGACATAATCTTTGGATCTACTGAGAACAACCTTTGCAAAAAGTTTGCCAAACTTATGCAAGGGAAGTTTGAGATAAGCAGTATGGGGGAACTTATGTTCTTCTTGGGACTCCAAGTAAGACAGACTGAAGATGGCTTGTCCATATCCCAGTCTAAGTTTACCAAGGAATTAATTAAGAAGTATGGTATGGAGTCATCCTCCACCATGAGAACTCCTATGGGAACAAGTATGCCTATATGCAAAGATGATGCAGGTAAACCTGTTGATGAATCTTTGTATAGAGGAATAGTTGGCTCTCTACTATATCTCACTGTTAGTAGACCAGATATTATGTATGCTACATGTGTCTGTGCTAGGTACCAAGTCTGCCCTAAAGAATCTCATTATACCGCTGTCAAAAGGATTCTAAGATATCTTAAGGGCACACCTAATCTAGGCCTTTGGTACCCTAGGAATAGAGATTTTCTACTAACAGGTTATTCAGATGCAGATTTTGCAGGCTGTAGAGAGGATAGAAAGAGTACTACAGGTACTTGTCAATTCTTGGGAGGAAGACTGATATCATGGAGCAGTAAGAAGCAGACCAGTGTGGCAATATCCACAGCTGAGTCAGAATATGTTGCTGCTGGAAGCTGCTGTGCACAGCTATTGTGGATACATCATCAATTGAAGGATTATGGTATTCAAGTAAGTAGAACACCTTTATTGTGTGATTCTAAGAGTGCTATTTTTATTGCTAACAATCCTGTTTCTCATAGTAGAACTAAGCATATAGAAATCAAATATCATTTTCTTAGAGAGCATGTAGAAAGAGAAGACATCTCATTGGAATTTGTTAAAACAGATTATCAAATGGCAGATGTATTTACTAAGCCACTGGATGAAACAAAATTCAATAAATTTAAAATTGAATTAGGAATGCTGACCATTGACTAGTATATCAATAAACTTTCAAGTGGTATCAACAAACAAATATTGGCTAAGTAAAATGGTGTTGACACTTATAGTGATAAAGTGTCGACTCAGTGAAGTCTGGTCGACTAGTCAGAGAAATTGTGTCGACACAGAGAATATGTGTCGACACTTAAGGGTCAAATAGTCGACTCATCCAGAAATATAGTGTCAACTTCACCAGAACATTGGTGTCGACACTTACAGATTTTGTGTCGACACTTGAACAAAGAGTCGACACAGAATTTCTGATGCTCTACTATGTATCTCAGGTGTCGACATGTCCTCAATTGGTGTCGACACATAGTAGACAGAATTGTTTGTCGAGACAATAGAAGTTTGTGTCGACACATTCCATCTGTGTCGACACATTTAGATTGTTTTTGCCCGACTTTTGATCTTCTTTCTTTAGAGGGTATAAATAGGTCAAGAATGTATTCTGTCGACACGCTCACAAGGTTTTCGAGACTAAAACCCTGTATCGACATTCTCTCTCCTTCTCTCAAGCTTTCTCTACTGATTCAATGGCGCCTAAGGTTGAAGATAACGTGAATGAAGGATATGAGCTGGTTAGGGCTGCGTTCGACACCGCCGCACCAGAATTCAAACAAGTGATTTCCCTTATTGCTGAAAATGGATTGGAATTTCTAGTTTCTGAACCAACGAAGATCTGGAAGAAGGAGGTAATTGAATTTTACACTTCTGCATCAGTGGATTCTTCTGGACTCAAGATCAAATCCACAGTTCATGGCACCAAGGTCAAACTTACTCTACGGAGTTTAAGACAAATTCTTCAATTGCAAAGCATTGAGAATGAAGAAGAGGTTCTAGCCTCTAAGACAAGGGAGGCTCTCCAATGGTGTGGATTGGATCCAACCATAAAGATTGGAGCAGCCATCAATAGAAAAGGAATGAATCACCAGGGCAAATTTCTGTCTGAGATAGTTGGAAAGGTGATTTTGTGCAAACCTGGAGGACATGATAGGGTCTCAGCCTATATGTTCTGCCTTATGACAAGAATTGTTTTTAAAATTCCAACTGACTAGTCATCAGTTGTATTTGATAAGATCAAGGAAGGACTTAAGAAGCCAAATCTGGCTAGGATTTTGAGTTTATACTTGGTTGGAGTGATTCCAGAAGTCCTGCAACAGATATCAGGGACTAAGATCAATCACATGAGAAAGATGGACATGAGATTATTCTCAAGGTGGGATAGAGTACTATCCAAAGAGATGCCTGAAGAGGTCAGGCAAGACATAACTGAGATGTCACCTGGACATGAGCAAAGTACTGAACAATATCAAGGAGATCAAGTTAGAGAACAGGGTGAAGATCAGTCTGGATCAACTCTAGTCCAGAAAGAAACATTACCTGCACAGGAGAAGGGGGAGCAAGTTCATTCTCCTACTCAGGATATTACTGATCCAGCTCAGGTGCAGGGGGAGCAAGGTTATTCTCCTGCCCAGGACATTCCCAATACTGAACAAGTGCAGGGGGAGAAAATTTCTGAACAAGCCCAAGAGGTAGAAAGGGAAAACCTACCAGAAGATCTGAATATAGCTGATCTAGATGTCTCATCTTCTGCTCCAGCTCAGTAGGAATTCACTCTAGATGAGTTGTTTACTAATGATGGAATTGCTAATGATGGAATTGCTGATGAAATAGAGGTAGAGCAAGAGGTTGAGAAAGAACAAGAAGTTGAGAAAGAGCTAGTTGTTGCTGAGGAGCAAGTTGTTGAGGGGGAGCCTGTGAATGTTGAGGTTGAACAACATGTCACTGAGGTAGAAATTCCTGCTCCATCTCATGAACAAGTTCAGATTGACAGCCCTTCAGAATCTGAGACTGAAGAAGCCAGAGAGGCAAAGAAAAGGAAGCTTATAATCTTCAAGAGAAGAAGCCAAACCTATAAGCAAGCTCTCCAAACTGCAAGTCACCAAACTCCTGCTGCTTTTGATTATAATAAGTTCATGGTGGACTTGCAAGTTAAGTTGGATGAACACAGATTGGCTGTGGAAAAATATGTTGATGAGAATAATAAGTCACTTCAGTTTGACTTAGCCCAGGATATTAAATCAATCAGATTTGAAGTTAACTTGAACAAAAAGGAAATGACAGATTGCTTACATAAGGGAGGTAATGCTGTAGTATTTTTGGCTAAACAACAACAGTCAATTCTTACCAAGGTAGATGATATTGCACTAAAGCAAGGTTATGTTCTAGAAAATCAGCTGAGAATGAATGAGAATCTGGCTGAATCTCACCATGAAATTCTTGATAAGTTGAAAAAGAGTGCTACAAGGATGACTGAAGCAAGAGCACAAGAGATGGTAGATTTTGATAAGAGACTCAAGGATGCCTTAGATTCAGTTCAAACTGCTATCACAACCTCTCAGACAGAGATATCTACTAAGCTTCAAAAGTTGAAACCATATTTTAAAGAGGGTGTGAATTATCTTGATGGCCAGATCAGATTTCAGAAGGATGATCTCAGAGACTATATTGAAAGAGAAGTCCTAAAGGGGGAGAGATTATTAGTTCATGCTGGCTCAGAACACACCAAATGGGTGACTAATAGTATTCGAGCCACATTGGGATATCCACCTTTATGTGATGATGATATGGTGGCTGAGTCAGGAATTCAACAAGGTTTACTTGAAGGCAATCAACCTGAGGTTGCCCAAGTCATTTACCCCCCTGCAGATTTTGATATGATTAATCAGCAAGTACAGGCTATGTATAGTCCTCCACAGGAGGTTACAAATGTTGTTATTGAGAAAGTTGATAAGCCTGATGCAAGTTTGAAAGAACAACAAGATGCTCTACTGTCCAAGAAAAGATTTAGAGAGCAAGCTGAACTTAGGCCTGACTTTGAGCAATGGAGTCCCACTTCAAGAAATATTATACTGACAGCATGGAAGGCTGTAAAGGATCAAGTCCATGAAAGAGGAAAGTGGTATAATGAGATTGAATGGCAAAAGTATGAAGCTAGGCAGGAGGCTATAGTTCAATATAGAAGAAAAGCCAAGATGGGGAGGCTACCACCAGATGCTCAGGAGCCAAATATTTTCCAAAGCCCTTTCACTACTTTGAAAGGCAAAGGCTCAAGGAAGAAGCTCAGAAGAAAGCTGATCTGAAAGGCAAGAAGCCTGCTGAGGTTGCTGAACCAGCTGTGAAGGCTCAAATTCAATCTGGCAAAGGAATTGTCATAAGAGAGCCTGATCAGTCTTAGCTTAAACTTACCAGTCCTTTCAATTGTTTTGTAATGTTTTGTTAAGTCATTCAATGTAAACATCTGTAACAAACATTTCCAAGTTATAAACAAAACATTGCTCTGTAATCATTTATTAATGTTCATCTTTATTCTGTGATGAATTTGCTGTATGTTTTGTTTATTAAAGTATTCCTGTAATGTCAGGCTTATATACATCATCATATTATATTTTTTAAATGGTGTATATCATTAGCTAAAAGGGTTATGACTTCTCCAAATAGGGGGAGATTGTTAAGTACATTGGAAAATGTGTACCTGATTTGAAGAAGTCTAACTTAGCTTTATGATATACATCAAGGTGTATTTGATGTTATTTTGAGTTGACATGTGCAGGTTAAGAAAGTACAAAAGTACAGGAAATTATTTTAAGTCCATGTGTCGACACCAGAAAAAGCTATGTCGACACTTCAGAAGAATTGTGTCGACACTTGAAGAAGACTGTGTCGACACAGAGAAAAATAGTCGACTATTTTTGTGTCGATACCGGGAAGCAGTGTCGACTTACAGAAGTAGAGTCGACAACAGCTAGTTCAACACAGAGAAAAATAGTCGACCACATTTGTGTCGACACTGGGAAGCAGTGTCGACTTACAGAAGCAGGGTTGACGATAGTTGTGTCGACATCAGAAGACAGAGTCGACACATATTGGAAGTGTCGACAAAAGCTGTGTCGACACCTGAAGGCAGTGTCGACACATACTATGTTCTGAATCTATAACAACTGTGTCGACACACAGGACTTGTGTCGACACACTGCAAGTCTAGACCAAGTCATTTCCTGAAGAATGATGAAGTGCTTGAGTCGACACAAATTCTTAGTGTCGACTCATCCTCAAGATGAAGGTCTGAAGAAGCTGTGTCAACACCAAAGTAACTTGTGTCGACACATATAGACAGATGGTCTCGACACTTTCTGATAGTCAGTCTCGACACTTTGCTGATCAAGACAAAGGCTAAGGATCTATTTGAAGACTTGACAGCTGTGGGTTGCAACAGTTTATCTGAAGCTGTCAGACTTGTCAGAAGACAGTTAGAAACCGGATCAGCCGGTTACCATGAAGAAGGTCTATAAATAGACAGATTCAGAAGGCAAATAAGAGAAGATTGATTTAAGAAAAAACACACATACAAACTGATCAAGAAAGGGCAAGGCACTGAAGAAGATCTTCATCAGAAGATCTAAGAAGACATTCTGAAGGGTTCAACCTATCAGGATCTGTCTAAGGAGAATTCGTTCAAGAATTCTGAAGAAGTATCAAAGGGATTGGATGGAGAGGGATCCAGCCATTTGAAGATCAAGAAGGAAGCTGTTACAAGTTTCTCAAGAAGCTGTTTGGAAATCAACTCAGCTAGTTCAGATTCAAGAAGCTTTGAAGAAAGCTAAGATTCAGTTGATTTCATCCATCAGCTAATCAAGTATTGTCTTGTCCTTACTCTCTCATCTAGGACAAAATTCTGTAAAACTCTTTTCTAATTTCTGTAGGATCTATTAAGGTAGATCTGAGTTGTAAGCCTAAATTATAAAGGCTGAGTGTAGGAGAGTTGATCTCTGAGTGGTAGGGATGTGTTGCCTGAGTGTAGGAGAAAGTTTTTCTCTGAGTTGTAGGCCTTGTGGCAAGGCTGAGGTAGGGCTGATTAGCCTGAGTTGTAGGAACCTTTTCGGGTTCTGAGTTGTAGGATCTACTGATCTGAGTTAAGAGGAAGTTTGGCCGAATCTAGCACACTGCTAGATAGGTGAAGGGGGAAAGTGGATGTACCCAGACCTTGGGGAACCACTATAAAACTGTGTGCAATCTGTGTTGTATGAATTTCTGTGATTGTTGTACTGTGTGATTTAATTCAGTTATTATATTCTGCCTAAAAGTGAGAACAAGCATTAGAACCTATTCACCCCCCCTCTAGGTGTTTAGGTAGTCTTGAAAGTAAAACTATCACTTGGTATGACGTGTCAGTGTAGACTTGAAATCCTTCCTTCCCGGATGGAAGGGCTAGGATGAGTGTGGTAGTAAGTCTATCTTTCAGTTCCTGGAACGTAGCTTCACACTGGGGTGTCCACTCGTATGTCACACCTTTCTTTATCAAGATAGTAAGAGGAAGGGCTATCTTTGAGAATCCCTTCAAGAACTTGCGATAATACCCAGCAAGTGTGAGGAAGCTTCGCACATCAGCCGCCGCCTTCAAGGGTGCCCATTCCTTCACAGCACGCACCTTGGCCGGATCCACAGCTAGTACAGCCCCACTGATCATATGGCCCAAGAAGGCAACTTATTGGAGCCAGAATTCGCACTTGTTGAATTTAGCAAACAAAGCATGCTCTTTTAACTTTTTCAGCATCAAGGTTAGATGTTCAACATGCTCCTCTTCTGTCTTCGAGTAGACCAAAATATCATCGATGAAGATGATGACGAAGATGTCTAGATATGGCTCAAACACTTTGTTTATCAGGCTCATGAATATCGAAGGAGCGTTTGTAAGCCCAAACGGCATCATGGTGAATTCGTATAGTCCGTACCTTGAGTTGAATGCCGTCTTCTGAATGTCTCCTTACTGTATCCTAAGATGATAATATCCTGAACGCAAATCCAACTTGGAGAACCAATGCGCTCCCACCACTTGATCGAACAACTCGTCAATCCGGGGTAGCGGATAGGTGTTCCACACCGTCAGTCGATTGAGCTCCCGATAATTGATACACAATCTTAAGGTTCCATCCATCTTCTTGACAAACAGGACAGGGGCTCCCCAAGGCGATGAACTTGGGCGAACAAACCCTGACTCCACCAACTCCTATAACTTAACTATAAACTCTGCGAGTTCCTTTGGGGCCATTCTGTACGGAGTCTGAGAGACGGGTTTTGCACCCGGTACTAATTTAATTTGGAAATCCCCCTCTCTATGCGGGGTCAATCCAGGCAATTTCTCGGGAAATATCTCGAGAAAATCTCGCACCACCCGTATATCCTTTATGTCTATTGCCATCTTTTTCAATTCGAAGCAAATCATATAAACTTCATCCCCCTTCAAATGGGCTTTTAAGGCCTGTATCGATGATAACAAAATACGGGGTATGAATTCAATACCTTGGAAGATGACTTCTGAATCTCCATGTCTTAGGGAAATCTGTTTTGCCGTGCAATAAATCTTAGCGTGGTGCCAATTCAACCAATTCATGTCTAGGATGAGGTCAAACTCTGGGATCCCCAATACTGTTGCTGAAGTTTCAAAGAACTTTCCTCCTAAGAGTATGTCAAAATCACAACTTGCAGACGACGTCATTTTAGAACCATCGTGGAGTCGTACTCTCTGAGTGGTACCGATGAAATGGTGCACGCTTTCTAAGTCTTTAACAAAAACCGCTGAAATGAACGTGTGTGTTGCGCCCATATCAAATAGCGCATGTGCTGGCTTTCCACTTACCATCACGGTGCCTAAGTACCAAAAACGAGGCTAGAGCTAGATTTCTAGCGTGTCTTAAGCAACTTAAAAGGAAAATGATCATACCATATTAATTAAATCACTACGTACCTGCAATCACATCTTGTGGGTCCCGTTCTTGCATCATGTCCAGTGCAAACACTTGCTCCCGCGCATGCCCAGGATTCCTCCCTCGTGGTCCTCGTCCTCGACCACGCATATGTCCTTGACCTCGTGGAGCTGGCGGGGGGAAAGCCGGAGGGACATTTTCACCTAACTGTGGGCAATAGAGTTGAATATGACCCGGTTGAATGCACTGATAGAAGATTTGCTCAAACTGCCCTTCAGGTTGTTGGAATTATTGAAATGGTGGAGGTGGGGGAAATGCTGGTGTCTGTGGGACCAGGTGCTCCATTCTAAAATTCTGGTGGAAATGCCCTCCACCTCTCTGGTATCCTCTTCCACCCTTATTTCCATGCCTTCTTTTGTTACTAGGGACAACTTCCATCACCTCCTCAGCGGGTCTCTTACCACTTCCCAAGTGGTCTGCCTCCAATCTCTTCACCATGTCAATTATCTCTGCTAAGCTAGAGTCTGCTATAAATAAAAGGGCCTGCCTCAGGGGGTCTCGCATCCCTTTGTAGAAGCGTTTAGTGTATCCTCTGTCATCCAAGTCATATGAATCAGCAAATCTCATGAGATGTTGGAACTCTTATTGATACTCCGTAACTGACTTCGATCCTTGCTTCAGCTGTAAAAATCTCTCTTCGAGTTCATCTCGAGCAGACGAGGGAATAAAGTGCTCTAAAAAGACTCCTGAGAACTCGCTCCAACTAATATATGTATAAACTCGCCCTTGAAAGGTGGAGCCCATGAGGGACATCCACCACCTTTTTGCATGTAGCTGTAGAAGTGATACTGCCAAAGTCACAACCATATTTGTCGGACACCTAATCCCTGCCAACAGTTCTTGTATGGTGTCAAACCATTCTTCCGTGCGAACGGCTGGCTCTACCCCAAGGTAGGTAGGGGGAAGAACTTGGAAGGTTCTTAGCCAGTTAGAGCCCGGAGCCTGTTGTTGTATCGAAGCTTGCTGTGCTTTAAAGGCATCCAAAATGACCGTCAATGTTTGTCCCAGCTCTGATTGCTGAAACTGAGAAGGTACCGGAGGGGTAGGAGTGCCCCCAACTGGTTCTACATGCGTTGGGACCTACAGGTAAGGTACAAAACTAGGGTAAGTTTGGCTAATCGTAAGGTAAGGGTTGGACATGCTTAGTATGGATTACATATGGGCACACCACTGCTTCCGCTAAGTCAGTTTGTCCCCAAACTGACTATACAAATGGGGGTGGCACCATTGTTCAATGACTTCTTCATTACAGGATCATCGCAACTCTGATACAATTTGTAAGAACCCCCTCTCGGAATACAAAATACAGCACGAGGGGAGTCTTATGCCCAGAACAGTCGCCTTGCGGTAGCACCAACACACGTGTTGGTCTGTACCACAAGACGCCTATCCTGCCAGCCATAATCAATATCATCCACTGCGAACCCAACAAAGAATAAATAATAGAAGTCAAATCCATACATAAGCATGTAAAGTACAAAATAATGTACAACTAATAAATAAGCACCATCAGTATTCTATAATATCAGAGTACGGAATGCCAAAAAGGCTACAAGGTAATCTCCAAAACTCACATCGGTGACAGACGACATCGACGGAGCTGTCATATCAGACCTTGACTCTCTGTCCTGGCTACCCTGCTGTACGATCTACTGCTGCTCACTCCACTGTATTCCCTCTTAAAATGGAAGGCGTAGCAACCGTTAGTCATAAATACTAAGTGGCTATCTCATTCTCTCCCCCCAACGGCTCCTCGGCACCGGGAGGGGAAAAGGACAAGGCACAATATATATATATATATATATATATATATATATATATATAAGGACAGTATTACAAGCAGGTGGAGTAAGTATACATGTCATGAGTAGCAATAGAAGTAATATATAACAATATTATCAGCAATCTATTTTAGCAATTCTACTCAAGCTATATCAATCCATCTAAGCATATAAATCTATAACAGGAAAGTAACTTAACTTCTAAGAATGCTCATACAGACTTATAAGTTAAGGATTGGCTTAATAGTAAAGTAACTCATCGTATAGAAGTGCCCACACAAACTTATACGATGAGGATCTTGTGCATATAATATATGTAATGATATGAATGCAATGCAATGACTCACCCATGATCAAACACAAACAACTGCTATGTCGACACAGACTTGTAGTTCCCACTTTTTGAGCAGGTAGCTAACCTCTCAGGCATCAACCGTCGTGGCCAGGTGGTGACAGTAGAGTGGGCATCTCCACTACAAGGTTGGCATCCACACTACCTGTAATGCCCCTAAACTCAAAAGAGTGACGGGTGGCGTTTTGAGCCAAGTCTGGGATTTGGTAGAGGTGACACGGCCTGGGACACGGGCGTGTCCCCGGGGCGTGTCGTGCTCGGGTTCAGCGATGGTCACGTGGTCGACGAAATTATAGTCAATGATCGTCGGGGCAGTGAACACGGCCTGGGACACAGGCGTGTCAGGCACTCAAAGCCTTTCACTCAACGATCGTTGAGTGAGGACGCACGACCTGAGCCCAGGCGTGTTTGGGTCCGACACGGGCGTGTCAAATTCGACACGGGCATGTCGAATACCCGTGTCCTGCTCGGGTTGTTTGGCGAGTTATGATAAGGTAGCTACACGGCCTGGGACACGGGCGTGTCCCAGGGCGTGTCTAGCACACGGCATGTGACACGGGCGTGCCACATGACCGTGTCGTGCTCTGGACATTTTGGACCTGTGTCGTTGGAGGAATATGCCCATCTACACGGGCGTGTACTAGGTGACACGGGCGTGTCAATCTCGACACGGGCGTGTCGAGTGCCCGTGTTCTTTTCGGGACGCGATGGTTTCAGTGTCGATTAAGGCACACTGCCTTGTACACGGGCGCGTCACAAGCCCTGTTCAGCCCAGGAGTTCATTTTAAGTGCGAATCGTGGCCGTCCATTTCCTTATTTTGAGATCCAACAGTTCAGGGCTGTTCTTGCTGGGATATACCTAGGAATAGGGCTTAGAAACCCTCATTCTATTTGGGTTTTATTTTTCTAAATCCTAGAGAGAAGGGAGAGCAAGGAGGAAGAAGGAAGAGTGAGATCCGGTCGCCGGAGGAGATTTGGAGCACTAAATCGCAAACCAAGCCCAGATCTATGGAGGCAAGATCATCGCGGTGCTTTTCATCTGCATAGTTTTCCATGGCGCCGAGGAGAAACGATAGGGTAACTATTCTCATCTTGAGCATGTGAAGCTCTTCTTCTTTTGCATGGGAAAACCCTCTCCCGCGAGTGTGCGGCGAGTTTGCGGTATTCCTTGGGGTAGATATGTAAAGTTCCCCTTGTTTAGAGTCCAGAATCGTAGTACGGACATAGGTATGGTGTGTGAAGCCTACCCAGACATGTTGGTCTGGATCGGTGATGTTTTGCTATGCATTGTTGGCCAGAGAAGACTCCGAGCCTTTGGTTGTTTTTGGGTTTCTACGTGATAGATTGCAGCATGGATCCTTGGGGATTAACCCCAAGGCGTACCCGAAAAACTGGGCGGAAACACATTTCTGCCATCATGGTGGCCTGGGAGCCAACCTTGAACATAACTGGGTTATGTGCTTGTGTGAACGAATTTGGGATCCGGCGAAGCTTGACCCACGCGCTTGTCTTAAGATTGACAGTGCGGCGTGAGTAACGGGCTTGTGGAACTGGACTCGGGCTATGTGGTTTGGTGACAGATACCTGAAAATGGGACTGTCCATTGGCATAGTCGTGCGAGTCTTAGGCTTCGACAGGAAAGACTAGATACTCACGTGATTTGCCGTCCAAGGGATGGTGGTGAGACCATAGTTATGACCGGGTTCACCGAGTTAGTGCCCTGAGAGCACAGGGTGTGTGGACGTGTGAGCCTGCACCTGTGATGATGTGCTTATTCACTATATTTCTTGTTATACTAACAAGTGCAGGGAAGAAGCTTTGCCGCCCGGAGTTTCGGGGCGGAATCGTTATATTTTGGTCAGCTTTAGCTGTCCGTTATTCTTATTTGCCATCGTTGCGGTGATTTGTGCTTGCATGTGCTGCGGAGCCGAGCGGTAAATAGCGGGCCAAAGACCAAGTTGCTGAGCCGGCCCTTGAAGGCCTCGTTTGTTTACTTATTTAAATCATGTGTGGCCGGCCTGCGAGCCGAAGTTTGTAAAACACTATTTATTTAAGTGAATTGTTGTAAGGCCATAAGGCCAGTACATTTGTGTATTTTGTACTTCATTCCTACTGGGTTTTATTAGTGGACATTCGTGTTTATGCTGGGTTCTTTCTCTTGCAACTTAATACAATTGCTTCCGCTAGATGCTCTGTGTAGGACATTATCTTTGGAAGAATGGTTTCATTGAGTAATCCACCGGTCTGTCATTGGTATATGACGTCGGGCCCAGACCAGACCTACTGCTATATGCTATGTGACGGATAGGGGTATTACAATTTGGTATCAGACTACCGGTTTCGGTCAGGCTAAAATGAATTCGTGGGCGAATTCACTTTAAGGGGTGGTGAGCACATGTGTGTGCGTCATCGTTATAACATGAAAAGAACCCATGAATGTCCACTTAGGAATGAAAATACACATGTTTGAGGAACCTGCGTGTTCCTATAATTGCTTTTTGCAATGTTGTTTGGTCGCTTATTGGTGTTTTGTACGATTATAGGTGACCAGGAGTGGTGCTGGGCCGTCAGAACGTCCAGTTTCTGAGGCAAGCAGCACACCAAATGATGCGCTAGCAACACCTCCTTCAACTGAGACCATTCGATTGGTAGTAGAGGCAGTGTTTGCGATGATCAACGCGCAGCCTACGAGGCAGGTGCAGCAGCCTGCCCTTGCTGTGGAGCAAGTACTTCTCCAAGCAGTGGAGCCAAGGAGAGTGGAGCAGGTTGTAGTGGAGCCAATGTTGCCTAGGAGAGCAACGGAGAAACAGCTTAAGCACATTATGGGCTTCAATCCTCCAGTGTTCTCGGGGATGGGAACCCCAACTCAAGCAGAGGATTGACTCTCCAAAATTAAGAGAGTACTGATATCTACTGAGACTTAAGAGTGGCATAAGACCACAATTGCCACGTTCTTGCTGGATGGTGATACAAGACTATAGTGGGAAGGCTTGGAGCTACACCATCTGAGGGGTAGACAGCTTACTGACGTCTCGATATAGGAATTTTCAAGACTATTCTTGGCTCGATACCTCCCCTCAGCTCAGAGGATAGCAATGGAAAACGAGTTCCAGAAGTTGGTTCAAGGAGATAGTACCGTGGATGAGTATCTCCACGAGTTTACTCGTTTAGGTCGATATGCAAGCGCCACCTTCGCTGATGAGGAGCGCAAGACGAACCGATTCTTCGAAGGTCTGAGAGATGACTTGAGACTTCTACTTTCGGGGCCTATGTTGCAGGGTTTCCTAACCTTGGTCAACACGGCCCGGTCTTTGGAAAAAGACATGAAGAACGTACAGGCTAAGAAGGACTCCGGCGGGAGGAAGTTAGAGTTCAAGGTGCCGTCTTCAAAATCCGGTTTCCGCCGGTGGAATAAGAAGGCTAGGACGTCGGGTCCAGCCCTTTCTTCGGGTGCCTCGGGGGCAACTACCAACCGAACCCTGGGCGCTTGTTTTACTTGTGGGAAGACGGGACATTTCGCCCGTGACTGTTGGAGCGGACGTCCAAAGTCTGAGAGGAAGCAGGGAGCAACCTACGAAGAAAAGGGCAAGGCGGTGGAGTCAACCGCATCCCATTATGCTCTGACTCAATAAAGATTCTATAATCTGGGCCAGCAGGAGGCCATCAAACAAGCAGATGTGGTGACAGGTACGGCTTAGGTTTATAGCAGGTTAGCTTTAAATACTGTTACCTAGTGCTTGTTAGCTTATTACTGTTTGTATAGGCTTTTTTCTGATTTGCGATAGTCTGGCAAGGGAACTATTCGATACGGGAGATTCGCAATCCTTTTTGTCCAAAAGTTTCATATCGCACATCATAGTCCCTTCTTCGATGGCGAATGACAAATTGGACGTGTTGCTGCCGAATGGGTGTTCTATGTATGCAGACAGAGTATGTGCCGTAAGGGTTCGTATTGGAAGTCAGGAGTTCGACTTACTAGCATCGTTACTGCCGCTGGTAGAGTTCGACGTCATTTTCGGTATGGACTGGCTTTTGGAGCAGAAGGCATACCTAGATTGCAACCATAAGGAAGTCAAGCTGAGGGTTGGGAGGGAGACAACGTTTGTGGGATTGAAGGGGTCGATCAAGACTCTAATGTCTGCTCTTCAGGTGGTCAAGGAAGTCCGTGCTGATGTAGAGCTGTTCTTCACATTAGTGGAGGCTGTAAAGCCTAAAGCCACTTTGGGTAGTATCCCAGTAGTGTGCGAGTACCCTGAAGTGTTCCCGGACAATCTTCCCGGATCCCCACTACAGCGAGAGATCGATTTTACAATCGAGCTAGTGCCAGGTGTCAAACCTGTGTCATGCTCTCCTTATAGGTTAGCACCTAAGGAGATGGCAGAGCTAAAGGTTCAACTAGAAGAGTTGATGGAGCAAGGTTATGTGCGTCCAAGTTCGTCGCCTTGGAGTGCACCGGTCCTCTTTATTAAGAAGAAGGATGGAAGTTTGCGGCTGTGTATCGACTACAGAGAACTGAACAAGTTAACGGAAAAGAACAAATACCAGATCCCAAGGATTAATGATCTTTTCGATCAGTTAGTCGGGTCGTCGGTATATTCAAAATTGGATCTGAAGTCCGATTACTATCAGATGAGGATAAGGGAGAGTGATATCCCAAAGACAGCATTCAACACAAGATATGGGCATTTCGAGTTTACGGTCATGCCGTTCGAGCTGACTAATGTGCCATCAGTATTCATGGATCTGATGAACAAGACGTTCAGGGAGTACTTAGACCATTTTGTGATCGTCTTTATTGACGACATAATGGTGTACTCGCAGTGCTAAGAAGATCACTTCAAACACCTGCATTTGGTTTTGGAGACGTTGAGGAGGAATGAACTATACGCAAAGTTCTCCAAATGCGAGTTTTGGTTATCCTCAGTGGCATTCCTTGGTCGCATAGCCAGTGGAGAAGGGATTGCGGTGGATCCGGCGAAGATAGTTGTGATATGGGAGTGGCATGTGTTATCTTCGGTAGCGGAACTCCGGAGTTTTCTGGGGCTTGCTGGCTATTACAGGCGCTTCGTAAAGAACTTCTCGCGATAGCGTTACCTTACACTACTTTGACAAGGAAAGATAAGAAGTTTGTATGGATGCAGGAGTGCGCGCAAGCGTTCGAAGAGTTGAAGAGTCGGTTGACCACGATGCCAGTACTAAGTTCGTCGAGTGGGACCGAAGGTTTTGAGATATACAACGATGCCTTAGGCAGTGGTTTGGGTTGCGTGTTGCTACAACATGGTAGTGTTATTGCGTATGGCTCGCGTCAGCTGAAAGTGCACTAAAGGAAATATCCGGTCCACGACTTGGAGTTAGCGGCCGTGATTTTTGTGCTAAAGCTGTGGAGGCAATATTTGTATGGCGCAAAGGTCAATATTTATACCGACCACAAGAGCCTGAAATACCTGTTGGATCAGAAGGATCTTAACATGAGGAAGCGGAGATGAATGGAGTTCTTGGGGGACAATACGTTCAAAATTCATTATGTGCCCGGGAAAGGCAATGCAGTTGCAGATGCATTGAGTCGCAGGGCTCCCGCCCAAGCCAACTGGTTGTCGGTTCACGATGAGAGGTTGATTCTGGAGTTGGAGGCATTAGGCATCTAATGTGTTGACAAGCAAACTAGCGCCGAAGCATTGTTGAACTGGACCGAAGTTCAGTGTGACCTGGCTGATCGGATTTGGCAGGCTATGGAATTGGATAATAGTATGAAGGAGATCATGGATGCAACTTTGGATGGGTAAAATTCCAAGTTTTCAGCTGAAGATGGACTGCTAAGGAAGGACAGTCGTTTGTGCATCCCAAACGTGGGAAATCTACGGGCAGAGTTGATGTACGAGGCTCATCATACCAAGTACTCAATCCACCCAGGGAGCATGAAGATGTACCGAGATCTAAAGAAGTTGTTCTGGTGGCCAAGACTCAAGAAGGATGTGGCACTATTTGTGGCTAAATGTCAGACTTGCGCCTTAGTGAAGGCAGAGTGCTAAAAGTCAGGGGGTTTCTTGAAATCTTTGCCTATTCCGGAGTGGAAGTTCGACGACATTTCGATGGACTTTGTGCATGGCTTGCCAAGGTTGCATAAGGGTAACGACGCCATCTGGGTGATCCTAGATGGGTTAACAAAGGTGTCGCACTTCATTCCGCATAGGAAGGATGATTCAGTGGATAAATTGGCGAAGCTGTACGTGGATAACATAGTCAGACTGCACAGTGTGCCCCGCAGCATCGTGAGCGATAGAGATGAGAATTTTACGTACAATGACTGGAGGTTTGTGCAACAAATGCTTGGGACTAAGTTGAAGTTCAGCACAACCTTTCATCCGCAGACGGATGGGCAGACCGAAAGGGTCAACAGGACGATGGAGGACAAGCTTCGCATATGCGTTCTGGACTTCGGAAAGCAGTGGGAAGACAATCTGTATTGTGAGTTTGCGTATAACAATAACTACCAAGTGAGCATACAAATGGCGCCCTTCGAGGCCTTATATGGTAGAAAGTGTCGCACGCCGTTTTCGTGGCTAGAAATGGGTGAGGCAAGGTTGTACAAAAAACAAGAGGTGGAAAGCGCTACTTCATTGGTGCGAACCATTCGGGAGCGTTTGCTGATCGCTCAGGATAGACAAGCTAAATACTACAATGCCAAGCACCGGAACGTGGAGTTCGTGGTTGGTGATTGGGTATATCTGAAGATAAAGTCGTTCAAGGGTGTTTCACGGGTACGATGCTTGAAGAAGCTGAGCCCGAGGTACCTTGGGCCATTTGAGGTCCTGCAGCGGATCGGTGAAGCAGCTTACCGTCTGAAGCTATCAGTAGAGTTAAGTGGTCTACATGACGTATTCCACATTTCAGTGTTGCGGAAGGCGGTGCTAGAGCCTTCGCAGGTGATTGCAGTTGATCAAGTACCGGTGGACGAAGGGTTGACAACTAGGGTCAAGCCCGTTTGTATTGAGGACTCTGAAGTCAAGCGACTTCGTAACAAGGAGAATAGAATGGTCAAGGTCCGTTGGGACAATTGCGGTCGTGAGGAGCTCTTTTGGGAATGGGAGCAAACCATGCTTGAGGAGTACCCAGAGTTATTTCACTCGGGTACCGCTTTTGGTTTTCTATTGTCTTTTCCTTTGGTAATTTCATGGACAAAATTCTTTTAAGAGGGAGAGAGTTGTAATGCCCCGAAACTCAAAAGAGTGACGGGTGGAGTTTTGAGCCAAGTCTAGGATTTGGTAGAGGTGACACGGCCTAGGACACGGGCGTATCGTGCTCGGGTTCGGCGATGGTCGCATGGTCGACGAAATTACAGTCAATGATTGTCGGGGCAGTGAACACGGCCTGGGACACAGGCGTGTCCCAGGGCGTGTCAGGCACTCAAATCCTTTCACTCAACGATTGTTGAGTGAGGACGCACGACCTGAGCCCATGAGTGTTCGGGTCCGACACGAGTGTGTCAAATTCGACACAGGCGTGTCGAATACCCGTGTCCTGCTCGGATCGTTTGGCGAGTTATGCTAAGGCAGCAACACAGTCTTTGATACGGGCGTGTCCCAGGGCGTGTCAAGCACACGACATGTGACACGGGCGTGTCACATGGTCGTGTCGTGCTCTGGACATTTTGTACCTGTGTCGTTGGAGGAACACGCCCAGCTACACGGGCGTGTACTGGGTGACACGGGCGTGTACTGGGTGACACGGGCATGTCAATCTCGACACGGGCGTGTCGAGTGCCCGTATTCTTTTCGGGAAACGACGGTTTCAGTGTCGATTGAGGCACACGGCCTTGGACACAGGCGTGTCGCAAGCCGTGTTCGGCCTAAGAAGTTAATTTTAAGTGCGAATCGTGGCCGTCCGTTTCCTTATTTTGGGATCAAACGGTTCAGGGCTGTTCTTGTTGGGATATACCCGGGAATAGAGCTTTGAAACCCTCATTCTATTTGGGTTTTCTCTTTCTAAATCTAGATAGAAGGGAGAGCAAGGAGGAAGAAGGAAGAGGGAGATCCGGTCACCGGAGGAGATTCAGAGCACCAAATCTCAAACCGAGCCCAGATCTGCGGAGGCAAGATAATCGCGGTGCTTTTCATCCGCATAGTTTTCCATGGCATCGAGGAGAAACGCAAGGGTAACGATTCTCATCTTGAGCATGTGAAGCTCTTCTTCTTTTGCATGGGAAAACCCTCTCCCGCGAGTGTGCGACGAGTTTGCGGTATTCCTTGGGGTAGATATGTAAAGTCCCCCTTGTTTAGAGTCCGGAATCATAGTACGGACATAGGCATGGTGTGTGAAGCCTACCCAGACATGTTGGTCTGGATCGGTGATGTTTTGCTATGCATTGTTGGTCGGGGAAGACTCCGAGCATTTGGTTGTTTTTGGGTTTCTACGTGGTAGATTGCAGCAGGGATCCTTGGGGATTAACCCCAAGGCGCACTCGGAAAACTAGGCAGAAATGCATTTCTGCCATCTTGGTGGCATGGGAGCAAACCTTGAACATAACTAAGTTATGTGCTTGTGTGAACGAATTTGGGATCCAACGAAGCTTTACCCACACGCTTGTCTTAAGATTGACAGTGCGGTTTGAGCAATGGGCTTGTGGAACTGGACCCGGGCTATGTGGTTTGGTGACAGATACTTGAAAAAGGGACTGACCATTGGCATAGTCGTGCGAGTCTTAGGCTTAGAGCAGAATGACTAAATGCTCACGATTTGCCGTGCAAGGGATGATGGTGAGACCACGGTTATGACCGGGTTCACCGAGTTAGTGCCCTAAGAGCACGGGGTGTGTGGCCGTGTGAGCCTGCACCTGTAATGATGTGCTTATTCACTATATTTCTTGCTATGCTAACAAGTGCAGGGAAGAAGCTTTGCCGCCCCGAGTTTGGGGGCGGAATCGTTATAATTTGGTCAGCTTTAGCTAACCGTTATTCTTGTTTGCCACCGTTGCGGTGATTTGTGCTTGCAGGTGCTGTAGAGCCGAGCGACAAATAACGGGCCAAAGACCAAGTTGCTGAGCCGACCCTTGAAGGCCTCGTTTATTTACTTATTTAAATCATGTGTGGCCGGCCTGCGAGCCGAAGTTTGTAAAAACTATTTATTCAAGTGAACTGTTGTAAGGCCATAAGGCCAGTACATTTGTGTATTTTATACTTCATTCCTACTGGGTTTTGTTAGTGGACATTCGTGCTTATGCTGGGTTCTTTCTCTTGCAACTTAATACAATTGCTTCATCTAGATGCTCTGTGTAGGATGTTGTGTTTGGAAGAATGGTTTCATTGAGTAATCTGTTGGTACCCTAGTTTGATTTGAGTTTAGTCTTGCCTTTTTTAGTCCCTTGACCCAAGAATTATCTATGGTCATTGGTTAGTAGTCTAGCTGTAGAGTCCTCACTTTTCCAGATTGAGAATTTGGTTAAGTAGTTTTTTGTTCGACTATAGTCGAACGCCGCTCGACTATCGTCTATTGGCTGATCGACGATCGTCTATCAGTTGGTCGACGCTCTGTCTGCGTTGATAGGTCGACTATCTGTTGATAAGTCGACTATCTGCTTGGCGTGGTAGATCGACTATCTGTCCTGATAGATCGACTATCTGATAGTTCGACTATCTGTTGATAGGTCGACTATCTGTTCCGCTTTGATAGGTCGACTATCTGTTGATAGGTCGACTATCTGTCGTCTTTGATAGTTCGACTATCTGTCCTGATAGTTCGACTATCTGATAGTTCAACTATCTTTTGATAGGTCGACTATCTGGTCTCTTTTGATAGGTCGACTATCTGTTGATAGGTCGACTATCTGTTTTCTGAGATAGGTCGACTATCTGTTGATAGGTCGACTATCTGTTTTCTGAGGTAGGTCGACTATCTGCTTGATATGTCGACTATCTGTTTGCGCTTGATAGTTCGACTATCTGTCCTGATAGATCGACTATCTGATAGTTCGACTATCTGCTCTGATAGGTCGACTATCTGCCGAGGTAGTTCGACTATCTTCTTCGATAGGTCGACTATCTGGATCGTTCGACTATCTGCCCGATAGTTCGACGATCTCCGTGCGTCGGTCAACGATCTCCGAAGGTCGTTCGACGCTTTCTGTCTGCCTTTATATTTTGTATTTATTTATTATATTTAATTAATTAATACATTTTCTGGCAAGTTGTTTCAGTTGATTTATGTTAATATTTCCAGGCAATATCTGCTCTATTCTTTTTGCCTGAGTAAAATCTTTTTAGATAAAGTTGTTTGTCTTATTAGCTGTCTTTGTATTTTACTTTATCTGCTGACAGCCCTTTATAGCTGTTAGACTAAAAAGTCTTCTTTTTGCTATAAAGAGTATTTCTCTGATGTGATTTTATTTAGTCCTTCTGTTATTTGATTTGATCCTGCAGCTTCTTAGAAAGAGGTTCATTCCTTTTATAGAATATCCTGCTGCAGAGTTTGTTTTGCTGTGTGTTATTTGCAGCCCAGGTCTCAAGTTTCAGAAGAAGACAAGTAATTCAAAATTGAAGAGAGCCGTTGCTTGCTGATGTTATAAAAAGGACCCTTTGAAGAAGGATTCAAGCTAGTTAATAGCAAAATAGCTAACCAGTTGTTCACTTAAGCTTTCAAGCCTTCATCAAGATCAAGTCTTCTGCTCTCAGCAATAATCATCTAACTGAGAAGTGTTAAGATCTTCTACTCCTCTTCAACCTGAGTTCTCCTGCTTTCAGGAAGTTCAAACTCAGAGTTCTCTTGAAGAAGAAGAAGAAGAAGATAGCTGCTTGAAGATCTTTAATTTTATTATTTATTATCTTCTTGTAGTTTTTCCTTCAGAGCTTTCTGAAGAGTTTTTCTGCACTGAAGCAAGACTTCACCTGGACATCTTTGAGCCAGGGGGAGCCTTGATTCTTTAGAGCTTTCTAGCTCAGTGCAAGTTTTTGTGCTTCTCTAATCTTTGTAAAATAGAGAAGACATCTTAACCTTCTTCCCCCTCCTGTACAGGGTTATTACTCCCTTCAAAAGTATCCCTTGGTGGCAGGGCACCTGATCAAAAACCTGTGCTTGGTTTTTAGACACCTGATCAAAAGTCTAAAGGGTTTCTGGATCTACCTGAAGCAGATCCTGTTGGTGGCAGGGCACCTGATCAAAAACCTGAGTGGATTCCTACCGTGTGGGTAGAAGAGTGGACGTACCCAAGTTGTTTGGGGAACCACTATAAATTTCCTTGTGTCGTCTGGATTCACTTGTTTAATTCTTGCATTGTGGCTGTGAATAGATATAACTAGGATTGCTAGTTGCTGATTAGGTTTTCCAAGCCTTAACTGTAATTACAGTTAGCTTGAGTTTGTGCACATCACTTGTGTTAGGCTATAGGGTTAAATCTATATCTATAATCTTTTCATTCCGCACTTCACTCCAAGGGAGTTGGGTAGACCATTAAGTTTTGTCTTGTGCAAAATTTGATAACTCTATTCACCCCCCCTCTAGAGTAGTATCTATCCCTTCACTTTCAATTGGTATCAGAGGGAGGTTGACTGACTGAATAGGCTAACACCTAAGTCACAAGATCCTGATAGATACCAAAGCTTATAGATATTCACTATCATGGCCCAGTCCAAGGATTATTCTAGCACCAGACCTCCAGCATGCAACTTAGCTAAGTTTGGCATCTGGAAGGCAAGGATAAAATTATATATGAATTCTATTGATGAAAGCATCTTTGCTTCTATTTTGTCAGGACCCCCAAGATCACCTGCTGCTGCTACTGCCTCATCATCTGATATGAGTGCAGTGCCTCCTCCAGATTACAACGATGAGTACAAGAAGGCCAAAATAGCAGATGCCAAGGCGATGAACATACTGGCTCAGACAATGTCTGATGAGGTATTCCAGAAGGTTGCTGACTACTCCTCAGCAAAAGCCATGTGGGATACACTGAACCAGATTGTAGCTGGTTCAGCTGATGAAAGGAAGGACAGAAGGTCCAACCTGATCTCACAGTATGAGAACTTCAAGAAAACTGATGCTGAATCAGTTGAAGCCATGTACACTAGGCTCAGCTCAATCATCAATGAGCTGAGGACCCTGGACAAGGACATATCATTGACAGAGGTCAATGATAAGATTCTTATGTGCTTCCCTAGCACATGGGATCTAAGGATCTGGCCCATCAAGGAAGCCAGAAGTACAAATGAGATCTCCACTGAAGCCCTTCTCTGCAAGCTCAAGTCTTTTGAGCAAGTGCTGAAGACAAGGGAAGTAGAAGCAGAAGCGAAGACCCCCACTCCAACAAGAAAAGAGCAATCTCTAGCTCTTAAGCCTGCTGATGCTTCTGAAGGCAGCCAATCAAATGAGGAACTAATGGCATTGTTTGCCAAGAGGTTTCTCAAGATGGGGAGAAAGGAGTTCAGAAAGAAGTCTTCACGTTATGAAGACAAACCAAGGTATGATCGTTCTCCTGCTAAAGAAATTATTTGTTATGGATGCAGGAAGCCTGGACATATCTTGCCAGAGTGTCCAGAGGAGAAAAATAAAGACAAGAGGAAAGAAAAAGAACAACACAGGAAGCACTCCAAGCCATCCTCCTACAAAAACAAGAAGAAGGAGAGAGGTTTCATTGCTGAAACCTGGAGTGATTCTGATGAAGAATCTTCCTCCTCAAGCTCCAGTGAGGATGAGGAAGAGAAGAAGGCAAAAGAAGTTTGCCTCATGGCAATAGATGCCTGCAGCAACCACTCAGCTGCAGAGAGTTCAGATTCAGATGAAGAGATGCCAACAGAAGATGAGGTACTATCTTCTTATAACTTCACTTCAGAAGAATTTAAATTAGATTTTAAATCTTTATGCTTAGATTTGATTAGCTCAGAAAAGGAGATAAAAGAACTTAGAAGTAAGTTAGCTGACTCAGAAGTAATTGCTACAGAAAACATTAGGTTAAAGGAAGATCTCACTACTTGTAGTGAAGAAATTAAATTTCTTAAAATAGAGTTAGCTAAGTCTAAGAGGTTAGAAGAATCACTTAATGGTAGAAGCCTTAAGTTGTTAGAAATTACCAGCATGACTAACACTAGGTCAACTAATAACAAACTAGGCTTAGGAGCTTCTCCCAGTGAACCCCCAGTTCTTCTTAAAAATAATCTTTCAACTCCAGTGAACTTCATTTCAGCTAGTGGAAAGAAGAACACTGAGCAAGTAAATCTAGTTAATAAAACCCTAAATAAAGCTACGAGAGAAAAGAGAAAGAAATTTTTTAAAGAAATGCAAAGAGCGTCGAACGCAGCTCGACGATCGGAAGCTCAATGGTCGAACGAAGGTCGACGATCTGAGCACCCATCGTCGAACGTCGATCGACGTTTTCAACATGATTTTCAAAATCATAATCAGTACCATAGAAACATAAATGAAAATAGAAACCCTAGGTTTGTTGACCCATCATCTGCATGGAGAATCCCACCTAGGAGATCTCACCCACTAGGTTATCACCCTCAGCCTGCATTTTCATATATTTCCAGTTTTTCTTATGTGAAAAACAAGGGACCCAAGGTTACCTGGGTCCACACTGTCTAAATAAATGTCTTGCAGGTGAAGGCCTATCCAATCACTCAAAATAAGTGGTATTTGGATAGTGGATGTTCCAAGCATATGACAGGAAATAAAGATCATCTGTCAAAATTCAAAGTCAAGCTCGGCCCAAAGGTTATCTTTGGAGATTCCAACTGTGGTCAGACAGAAGGCTATGGCAGGATTACTATTGGAGATGTTACTTTCAAGAGAGTTGCATATGTGACAGGACTGAAGCACAATTTGATTTCAGTCAGCCAGCTGTGTGATGCTGGCTACCAGGTTTCATTTTCTAACTCTTCTTGCAATATTACTTTAAATAATAATATTGTTTTAGTAGGCATTAGAATAGGTAATATTTATTTAGTAGATTTCAATTCATCTCATTCTGAAATCTGCCTGTTTAATGAAGTAACAATCAATAATAATTCTTTATGGCATAAGAGGCTTAGTCATGTTAACCTTAAAAATATATCTAGGTTATCTAAACACAACCTTGTTAGAGGTTTACCTTCTTGCCCCTACAAGAAGGAGAGCCTATGCAAGGCTTGTCAGCTAGGCAAGCAAACCAAAAACTCTTTTAAATCTGTAAATAAGAGTGATTCTCCTAGAATCCTGTATCTATTACACTTGGACCTTTTTGGCCCAATAAATGTACAGAGTTTAGGAGGGAAGTATTACACCTTAGTAATTGTAGATGACTTCTCTAGGTTCAGTTGGGTTTTCTTTTTGAGAACTAAGTCTGATAACTTCAAAGCCCTTACAGACTTTCTACTATGTGTGCAGACTGAGTACTCTACTCATGTGGCCTTGATCAGAAGTGATCATGGTACTGAGTTTGACTCTCTTCTCATGCAAGAATTCTGTGAGAGAGAAGGTATCAAACATAGCTTCTCAGCTCCTAGAACTCCTCAACAAAATGGGGTAGTTGAAAGGAAGAATAGAACACTTATTGAAGCTGCTAGTACATTGTTGGCAGATGCTAACATGCCTCTCTCCTATTGGGCAGAAGCTGTTAGTACAGCCAATTATGTCTTGAATAGAAGTTTGATACACAAGCTTAAGTGTAAAACTCCTTATGAGTTGCTTAAGGGAAAGAAACCTAAAATTAATTATTTTAGAGTATTTGGTTGTATTGTTTATATTCATAATAATAATAAAGAATATATTAGAAAATTTGAAGCAAAAGTGTTGGTACCCTAGTTTGGATTTGAGTTAAGTCTTTCCTTTTAGTCCTTGACCCAAGATTTATCTATGGTCAAAGTCTAGTTGTAGAGTATTCTCTTTTCCAGTAAAATTCTGGCTAAGGGATTTTTGGGTTCGACTATCGTCGAACGCCGATCGACTATCGTCGATCAGCCGGTCGACGATCGTCTATCTCTGGTCAGCTCGACGTTCTGCTGGATCGTCGAGCTCTGGTCGACTATCTCTTGATAGTTCGACGCTTTCTGTCTAGTCTTGAGTCGGTCGACTATCTGCCTGGATAGTTCGACTATCTGAGTCGGTCGACTATCTATCTGATAGGTCGACGATCTCAGTGGGTCGGTCGACGATCTCCGAGGATCGTTCGACTATCTCTTTCCTGCTTTTATTTATAATATTATATGCGTTCTTTTCTGTGTTTTATTTCCTGTATTTCCTAGCATAGTTTATTTAATTGACCTTATGCATATATCCCAAAGCATTTCCTGCTTCTATCCTTTATGCATGAGTCAATTCCTTCTGACATATCTTTTGTCTTATTATTTGACTTACTTTATCTGCAGCTGTCCTTTATAGCCGTTAGTTGTAAAGAGTTTTCTGATGTGACTTTATCTAATATCCTTTATCAGATTGCAGCTGCTGTAGCTTTATGCTTTATATAGAAATATATATCTGCAAGATACGTTTTGCCTTTGTGATATTTGCAGATTCCAGATGAAGACAAAAGCTCAATTCAAATATTAGAGCCGTTGCTGCTGCTCCTATTTAAAAGAGTTCTTTTGCAAAAGAACCAAGGCTGCTACCAGCAATATACAGCAGTAGAAGGAAGAAAACAAACAGCTGCTCTCAGGATTCAACTGAGAAGATACAGCTGCTCTCAGGATTCAACTGAGAAGATACAGCTGCTCTCAGCAATCTTCATCCAATTGAGAAGTTATCTCTTCACTCTTCTTCAACCTGAGTGCTCCTGTTCCAGGAAGATACACTCAGAGATATTGAAGAAGAAGAAGAAGAAGAAGGAAGCTGAAGAAGAACATCCATCCAGATCTTTAGTCTTCTTCAGGCTTTTTCCTTCAGAACTTCAAGACAGCTTGCTGTCAGAAGTTCTGAAGAGTCTCTTGTGCTTCTCTAATCTATGTTAAAATAGAGAAGACATTCTAACCCTCTTTCCCCCTCCTGTAAAGGGTTGTTTACTCCCTTCAAAAGTAAAGCTTGGTTTTTAGACACCTGATCAAAAGTCTAAAGGGTCTCTAGATCTACCTGCAGTAGATCTTGTTGGTGGCAGGGCACCTGATCAAAAACCTGTAGTGGATTCCTACCGTGTGGGTAGAAGAGTGGATGTACCCAGTGTTTGGGGAACCACTATAATATCATGTGTCGTCTGGTTGCCTTGTTTAATTTATTGCATTGTGGCTGTGATTAGTTTTAACTAGGATTGCTAGTTGTTGATTAGGTTATCCAAGTCTTAACTGTAATTACAGTTAGCTTGAGTCTGTGCACATCACTTGTGTTAGGTTGTAGGGTTCTTCTCTTAATATCTATAATCCTCAATTCCGCAATCGTATCTATCCCTTCTCTATCAATTGGTATCAGAGGGAGGTTGACTGACTGAATAGGCTAACACCTAAGTCACAAGATCCTGATAGATACCAAGGATTATAGATAGTCACACTCACTTTCATGGCCCAGTACAATGATTATTTTAGCACCAGACCTCCAGCTTACAACTTAGCTGAGTTCAGCATCTGGAAGACAAGAGTCAAGTTATATATGAACTCTTTTGATGAAGAAATATTTTCTTCTATTTTGACAGGTCTTCCAACATCGGCAACAACAAAAAATGCCAGGCTAGCTGATGCCCGAGCAATGAACATCCTAGCTCAGTCATTATCTGATGACTTATTTCAGGATGTTGCTGAATGCTCAACAGCTAAGGAGATGTGGGAATCCCTTCACCAAATGGCTTCTGAACCCTTGGATATAATATCAGAAAGAAGCCACATCATCTCATCTGAAGGAGAATCAACATCCCTAGATGTTGTCTGGGATGTCTCAGATGATGACTCATCATTTGAAGATGAAGAGGAGGAAGCAAGGGCCAAAGCATTTTGCTTAATGGCCATCAATGCCTCCTGCAGCAATTCAGAAGCTGAACTAACAGAAGGAAAATCAAAACCTGAAAAGGTTCAGGTAATATCAAAATCTGTTTTTAGTTCAGTAAATTTAGATATTCAAAATTGCTGCCAAGTTTTAACTATACCTGAGAAGGAACCAACACTTCTCAGAGAAATGTTTTCTTTATATTTTAATGAGTTCAGATTTGAGAACTCTATTTGCTTTTCATAAATTTGTTTTATAAACAAAAGGATAAATTACTTAAAATATTTTCAAATCCTTTTATTATTTGGAACAGATTTATTAGGAAGCATTTTCTTTTCTTATAGCTGATTATATCTGTTTGATATGTTGTTCAAGTATTTTATTCAGATTTCTGTATAAAGAAATTCTCTGTCAGATAACTCTATTTCTTATAGATCCTTTTCTAATTTCATCTTGATTGAGTCCTCTACTCTAGTTGTATTGGTCAGCTGAGTTTAAATCTCGTCTAATGAAAAGAAATTCTATAGGAAGGAAGATATCTGATTTTGTTTTTCAGATCCAGAATCTTAATTAAATTTGCTGAACAAAATATCAATTTTTTTTTGCTGCTAACATATCCCTTTTTCAAGGAGAGAGCAATCTCTACCATAAGCTTTCTGCAGGTACTACTTACAAGAGGTAGCTGGATGACTCAATCAAAATTCAAAGTCATCTCAGTCTCTTCCAATCACATGTACTGCATCAACATAGGGGGAGATTGCAAATGCCAGCAACAGCCAGCTAAGCAAAGTTTTTCTTTATATATTTTATGCTTTGCAAATTTTATTTTGCTAATAAGATCCTCACCCAAATAGGGGGAGATTGTTGGAACCCTGGTTCTGATTTGGGCTAGGATCTCTATTAGGTTGTTTAGTTTAGTTTATTTATTTCTTGTAATTTTAGTCTTTGAAAGACTTAACCCAAATAGGGGGAGATTGTTGGTACCCTAGTTTGGATTTGAGTTAAGTCTTTCCTTTTAGTCCTTGACCCAAGATTTATCTATGGTCAAAGTCTAGTTGTAGAGTATTCTCTTTTCCAGTAAAATTCTGGCTAAGGGATTTTTGGGTTCGTCTATCGTCGAACGCCGATCGACTATCGTCGATCAGCCGGTCGACGATCGTCTGTCTCTGGTCAGCTCGACGTTCTGCTGGATCGTCGAGCTCTGGTCGACTATCTCTTGATAGTTCGACGCTTTCTGTCTAGTCTTGAGTCGGTCGACTATCTGCCTGGATAGTTCGACTATCTGAGTCGGTCGACTATCTATCTGATAGGTCGACGATCTCAGTGGGTCGGTTGACGATCTCCGAGGATCGTTCGACTATCTCTTTCCTGCTTTTATTTATAATATTATATGCGTTCTTTTCTGTGTTTTATTTCCTGTATTTCCTAGCATAGTTTATTTAATTGACCTTATGCATATATCCCAAAGCATTTCCTGCTTCTATCCTTTATGCATGAGTCAATTCCTTCTGACATATCTTTTGTCTTATTATTTGACTTACTTTATCTGCAGCTGTCCTTTATAGCCGTTGGCTGTAAAGAGTTTTCTGATGTGACTTTATCTAATATCCTTTATCAGATTGCAGCTGCTGTAGCTTTATGCTTTATATAGAAATATATATCTGCAAGATACATTTTGCCTTTGTGATATTTGCAGATTCCAGATGAAGACAAAAGCTCAATTCAAATATTAGAGCCGTTGCTGCTGCTCCTATTTAAAAGAGTTCTTTTGCAAAAGAACCAAGGCTGCTACCAGCAATATACAGCAGTAGAAGGAAGAAAACAAACAGCTGCTCTCAAGATTCAACTGAGAAGATACAGCTGCTCTCAGGATTCAACTGAGAAGATACAGCTGCTCTCAGCAATCTTCATCCAACTGAGAAGTTATCTCTTCACTCTTCTTCAACCTGAGTGCTCCTGTTCCAGGAAGATACACTCAGAGATATTGAAGAAGAAGAAGAAGAAGAAGGAAGCTGAAGAAGAACATCCATCCAGATCTCTAGTCTTCTTCAGGCTTTTTCCTTCAGAACTTCAAGACAGCTTGCTGTCAGAAGTTCTGAAGAGTCTCTTGTGCTTCTCTAATCTATGTTAAAATAGAGAAGACATTCTAACCCTCTTTCCCCCTCCTGTAAAGGGTTGTTTACTCCCTTCAAAAGTAAAGCTTGGTTTTTAGACACCTGATCAAAAGTCTAAAGGGTCTCTAGATCTACCTGCAGCAGATCTTGTTGGTGGCAGGGCACCTGATCAAAAACCTGTAGTGGATTCCTACCGTGTGGGTAGAAGAGTGGATGTACCCAGTGTTTGGGGAACCACTATAATATCTTGTGTCGTCTGGTTGCCTTGTTTAATTTATTGCATTGTGGCTGTGATTAGTTTTAACTAGGATTGCTAGTTGTTGATTAGGTTATCCAAGTCTTAACTGTAATTACAGTTAGCTTGAGTCTGTGCACATCACTTGTGTTAGGTTGTAGGGTTCTTCTCTTAATATCTATAATCCTCAATTCCGCAATCGTATCTATCCCTTCTCTATCAAAAAGCTTCAATGGGAATCATGCTTGGATATTCCCAAGTAAGCAAAGCTTATAGGGTTTATAACAAATCTACCTGTAAAATTGAAGAATCTGTGCATGTGTCTTTTGATGAGTCTCAGATGTTTTACAAGGAGAAGGAAAATTCTCCTTCCTCAAGTTCTTTGCAGGTACCTGATGCCCCTCAAGAAATTCTTCAACTATCAACTCTTCAGATCACTGAATCAGACAGTGATGAAGACATTGCTGAAGCTGTTGTGGTACCACCAACAGTAGATCAAATTCCTCCTGAGGAATTAATCCCAACTGTTGCTGAAGATCACATCCCACCTGCTGATATTGTCACACTTAGAGATCACCCGTCATCTCAAGTGATTGGAGACATATCAGCTGGTGTGCAAACAAGACATCAATTAAGACAGGATGTGATGCACGCTTGTTTCCTCTCACAGGTTGAGCCCCTCACCTTTAAAGATGCAGAGCTAGATCCCCACTGGATCATTGCAATGCAAGAGGAACTCAATCAGTTTGAGAGATGTAAAGTTTGGACTTTGGTTCCAAGACCTAAAGGCCAACTGATCATAGGCACCAAGTGGGTGTATAGAAACAAGTTGGATGCAAATGGAATTATAATAAGGAATAAAGCTAGGCTTGTAGCTCAGGGCTACAGACAGGAGGAAGGTATAGACTATGACCAAACCTTTGCTCCTGTTGCAAGGCTAGAAGCAATAAGGATCTTCTTGGCCTATGCAGCCTTCATGAAGTTTAAGGTGTTCCAAATGGATGTCAAAAGTGCATTCCTAAATGGTGAGCTTAAGGAAGAGGTGTTTGTTGAACAACCACCAGGGTTTGTTTCTTCAACTCAGCCTTCTCATGTGTTTAAGTTGCAGAAAGCTCTTTATGGACTAAAGCAATCTCCTAGGGCCTGGTATGAGACCTTAGCTAGTTTCCTGTTAGAGCACAACTTTACTAGGGGAGTAGTTGATAGAACACTTTTTGTCAAGCATCACAAGGACACAATCATGTTAGTTCAGGTGTATGTAGATGATATTATTTTTGGCTCCACTGATCCCAAACTGTGCAAAAAGTTTTCCAACTTGATGCATTCCAAGTTTGAGATGAGTAGTATGGGTGTGCTGTCTTACTTTCTTGGTCTCCAAGTTACGCAAGATGCTGATGGTATCTTCATCTCCCAATCCAAATATGCCAAGGAATTGGTAAAGAAATTTGGGATGGCTGATGCTTCAGCAATGCCTACACCCATGGCTACTAATGTAGTTATTGATTCTGATGATCACGGCAAGCCAGTTGATCAAAAGAATTATAGGGCCATTGTTGGTTCCCTATTGTATCTAACTGCAAGTAGGCCAGATATAATGTTTACTACATGCCTTTGTGCTAGATTCCAGGTCAACCCCAAGGAATCTCATCTGATTCTTCTAAAGAGAATCCTGAGATACCTGAAGGGATGTCCAGATCTAGGACTTTGGTACCCAGCTGAGTCAGAATTTGAATTAATTGGATATTCTGATTCTGATTATGCTGGTTGCAGAGTTGACAGGAAGAGCACCTTAGGAACTTGCCAGTTCCTGGGAGAGAGATTGGTCTCTTGGTTCTGTAAGAAGCAGGCTTCTGTCTCAACTTCAACTGCAGAAGCTGAATATATAGCAGCTGCCAGTTGTTGTACACAGATCCTGTGGATTCAAAACCAGCTTGTGGATTATGGTTACTCACATAAGAACACCAAAATCATGTGTGATAGTACCAGTGCTATCTCAATTGCACAAAATCCAGTGCACCACTCTAGAACGAAGCACATTGAGATTCGGCACCATTTCCTGAGAGATTGTGTGGAAAAGAACAAGATTTGTCTTGAGTTCATATCCACTGAGTTTCAGAGAGGTGATATATTCACCAAGCCCTTAGATGAACAGAAGCATCTGTTCTTTTTAGTTCAACTAGGCATGATCAATGGACGAGACTAAGTGTGACTATATCTGCCTATGTTGAAACTTGTTTGAAGATAGTCGAACGACGTTCGAAGATAGTCGATCGGGTCAAGCCCATCGTCGACCTATGGTTGATGAAAGTTTGTCTGATTGAAGATCGTCGACCAGCGTTCGACCATAGTCGAACAAGTCGAGCTCATCGTCGATCTCTGGATGACGATAGCCTGTTGTTTGAGAAGCCAGAAATAGTCGAACGATTGTCCGACTACTCTGCTTCTGAGCCGATCGTCGAACGATCGTTCGTCCATCGGGTCTAGTATCTTTTTAATAGATCGACTTTCTCCGGTCTAATATAAAGCCGATAGTCGATCTAGGTTAAAAGATCTTTTGCTTTATCGTCGACGGAGCGTGACTTTTCGCATTCTGTCTTCCCGCTTGTGATTTTCTGCCGCTTCGTCCCCTTCGTCTC
Organism: Platanthera zijinensis; assembly: GCA_039513925.1. Taxonomy (NCBI): domain Eukaryota; kingdom Viridiplantae; phylum Streptophyta; class Magnoliopsida; order Asparagales; family Orchidaceae; genus Platanthera; species Platanthera zijinensis. The sequence continues at coordinate 41,564,842 of CM077079.1, read as the reverse complement.
CGCCGTCCTTCTCGCGCTTTCTCCAGCAATCAATGGCGATTTCTCCCGCAGTTCTAGCAGTTGTAAAGTTCGATGCAGGCTTCAGTGTTGATTTTGACACCTTCTGTAGCTGCGAAGCAGGGATCGTGGAAGTTCTGCAGCTTTGCCGGGATCAAGGACTAGAGAGATTAATGTCTTCAAGGATTAAGTTAAATATACCCGAGATCAAGGAATGGGCTTTCACGTCGTCCTCCACCGACGATTCGATGACTGGCACCATCGGCGGAGAAGAGGTAATTTTATCTCTGGCCGTTCTGACTGATATTTTTGGATTAGTTAATGGTGAAGAAGATTATGAGCAAGATGCTCAAGAATTTGGAAGAATGTTAGTTGAGCTGGGACATGCAGAGGGCATTCCCACCAAGTTGCTCAAAGTAAATTTCCCTTTCAAGATTAAGTTTCTTGCTGAGTTGGTCGGAAAAGTGCTCCTCGGTAAGCACTCTGCTCACGACAATATAACAAGGCAACAATTTGCACTAATGTGTGCAATTGTTAATCGGAAAAAGATTGATTGGGCCGGAGTTGTGTTTGATTTAATAAGGAAAAAGAATGGGAAGAAGGAAGTTACCCTAGGAAGGGTCATTGGAATTTTCCTGAAGGAAAAATATCCCCATCTGCTGGTCTCCGCCGCAACAACAATAAATGCAAGCAAGAAGATGGACCCAAACCTGTTCTCTAAGTGGAAGAGAACCTTTGTGAAACCCGCTCTCACAGGGGTTGCTCCTGTGACATCAGAGAGCGCCAGGACTGACTCGGTCGCTCCTCACCCTGTAGAAGCTGGCTCAGCTCCTTCCCTTCCTTCTTCTTCTGCTATGCAGTCTGCCTCAGTTGAAGTTCCATCAACTTCAGCTGAAGTACGACTTTCCCCTTCTCCTGATAAAGAAACAACCACGGTTGTTCTCCCTTCCCCTCCAGCTTCTCCTCTTCCTGCTCATCAGGCTAGGATATTTGCTCCTAGCTTTGATTTGTTAGGGTCTGAGAGGATTCCATCACCTCCTCCGTCTCCCATTCATTCTCCAGTTATCACCCCTATTAACTCTCCAGCGCCATCTCCTATTCCATCTCCAGTCCACACCATTCTTCATCCCAGCACTACAACCATATCTGCTACAGCTCCATCCACTTCTCTTCCATCTTCTTTTGAGATCATCCCAACACTCATTTCCGGCATTCTGGAGTTGATTACCCCTTCAATCAAAGTTATGATTGAAGAGGCAATCGCTCCACTTGCCTCCTCCATTGATACCTTAACCGCTACCATCAAATCGCTTTCCAAATCTGCTGAGCCCTCTTCCTCAAGGGGCCTGGTTTCAGTGTCCACTGAAATCAGGTAGGGGGAGATGTTCTGTGAAGATGCCTCAGAGCCTCCTGCCTCCCTTCCAGCAGTAATAGATGCTGTGATGACAGCTCAAGTAGTGTCTGCTCCAGCTGAAAAAGAATCAGTCTCTGTGTTATCGGAAAAGGAAATATCTGATGCTATCATGTTATCTGAATTTGTTGTGAAAGTCTGCTTAGAAGATCTCACCACTCCCGTGGTTGCAAATTTCCTAGAAGGGATTATTACATCCTACCTAGATGAATCTTGGGAGCTGGTCAAGTATGAAGGTAATTCATTCATCCGCTTTGTTGACGAGTCAATTAATTTGATAGTTTGTGAATTCCTGGAAGGAATGATTTCTGTTTATTTAGCAGATCTGTGTTCATAATTTCTACAGATTATATTAGAGAAGATTTAGCTGCTCAGATTCTAGCAGTTGTTTCTGAAGCTGATCCAGTTGTTACTAATATTCAAGTAGATCCAGAATTGGATTCTTTTTTAGATGATAGAGAAGATGAGTCTGAAAACCAGGATGAAATCAAAGCTGACACTCCTGTTCTGAGTGTGGAAGAAGAAAAAGCAAGAGCTGCCTGGAATCAAAGAGTACAAGATTCTTTGAAAGAAAAAGAAAAAGAGTTGCAAGTTGAAAAGTCAACTATTTGGGATGATTCACCAGGGTTGGATTTAGATTCCCTTCTGGCTAAGGATGCCATAGAAGAGGAAAGAGAGAAATCTGAACTGAAGTTAAAAGAAAAGGCTGTTTCTGAAGCTTATGATCCTTATGATAATCCTCCATCATCTCATTCTGATGATGAAGATGATTCTGATATGTCTGAGAATGCTAAGAAAAGGAAAGCTGCTCAAAAGAAAAGGAAAGTAATTGCTTCTCCTCCTCCCAGCCGAGATAATGATACTCCATACTATATTCTTAAAGGGATTGACCTTAAATCGAAAGAATTTCAGCATTGGATGTGGTTCTCCAAGAACCAGCAGAAAGAAAGAAAGAGAACTAAGATATATGACTCTCCTGCTCCCAGATGGACACCCAGAGGTCCTCCTCCACCTCCCAGTGCAGGAGCCTCTGGCAACCTCTCTGCGAATCCTTCTGTCTCCTCTGAAAAATCTGCTTCTTTTCAACCTCAGCCAAGGAAAAGTTATCAAAGTTTGCAAGGCAAATCGTATTCTGGCTCTCAAAGACAAGTGAAGGAGGTTGTGTCTCAAAGACCAACTTTTTCCCCTCCTCCTTCTCCAATGAAAAGAATTCCATCTCCTATGCCAGTTCAGTCTGAGAAAGCTGTTTCAAAAGGTAAGTAGTTTATTCTGTTTTAAATATCTAGCAAGACCTTTTTGCTAAGTTTGCTTCCATATCTTATCTAGATAATCAAGATAAAGAATCAGTTGCTGCTCCTCCTGAGTCTGTTTATGAAAGTCCTGAGCTTGATCCTAATTTTAGGATGGCTCGTTTTCACAAACTGGTTGGAGCAGCTCAAATAAGAAAAGCAAAGGCAGAAGGAAAAGATACTACTGGTTTAACCACCATGTCTGCTTTCAGAAAGAAAGAGTTTGAAAAGTTCCAGGTTAATCCTGATGTTTTTGACCCCTCAAAATACATGGAAAAGCACCCTGAAGCAGTTGTCCCTAGGGCTGTAGAATTGAAGATCATTGGTGTGCAGGATTTGAAGCTGTCAAAGAAAGAAGCTGATGATCCTCTAAGGAAAATCTCTTTTGTTTCTAGCTCTTCTGTATCTAAGCCTGACTCTGTTGATCCTTAGTTTTATTTGTCTATTATCTATCTAACTGCTAGTTAATTGTTAACTATTTCCTGTATTATTTTTATTGCTCTTTAGCTAGCTGTATTTTTTTTTGTGTTTGAGAGACTTAACTCAAATAGGGGGAGATTGTTGGTACCCTAGTTTGATTTGAGTTTAGTCTTGCCTTTTTTAGTCCCTTGACCCAAGAATTATCTATGGTCATTGGTTAGTAGTCTAGCTGTAGAGTCCTCACTTTTCCAGATTGAGAATTTGGTTAAGTAGTTTTTTGTTCGACTATAGTCGAACGCCGCTCGACTATCGTCTATCGGCTGATCGACGATCGTCTATCAGTTGGTCGACGCTCTGTCTGCGTTGATAGGTCGACTATCTGTTGATAGGTAGACTATCTTCTTGGCGTGGTAGATCGACTATCTGTCCTGATAGATCGACTATCTGATAGTTCGACTATCTGTTGATAGGTCGACTATCTGTTCCGCTTTGATAGGTCGACTATCTGTTGATAGGTCGACTATCTGTCGTCTTTGATAGTTCGACTATCTGTCCTGATAGTTCGACTATCTGATAGTTCGACTATCTTTTGATAGGTCGACTATCTGGTCTCTTTTGATAGGTCGACTATCTGTTGATAGGTCGACTATCTGTTTTCTGAGATAGGTCGACTATCTGTTGATAGGTCGACTATCTGTTTTCTGAGGTAGGTCGACTATCTGCTTGATAGGTCGACTATCTATTTGCGCTTGATAGTTCGACTATCTGTCCTGATAGATCGACTATCTGATAGTTCGACTATCTGCTCTGATAGGTCGACTATCTGCCGAGGTAGTTCGACTATCTTCTTCTATAGGTCGACTATCTGGATCGTTCGACTATCTGCCCGATAGTTCGACGATCTCCGTGCGTCGGTCAACGATCTCCGAAGGTCGTTCGATGCTTTCTGTCTGCCTTTATATTTTGTATTTATTTATTATATTTAATTAATTAATACATTTTCTGGCAAGTTGTTTCAGTTGATTTATGATAATATTTCCAGGCAATATCTGCTCTATTCTTTTTGCCTGAGTAAAATCTTTTTAGATAAAGTTGTTTGTCTTATTAGCTGTCTTTGTATTTTACTTTATCTGCTGACAGCCCTTTATAGCCGTTAGACTAAAAAGTCTTCTTTTTGCTATAAAGAGTATTTCTCTGATGTGACTTTATTTAGTCCTTCTGTTATTTGATTTGATCCTGCAGCTTCTTAGAAAGAGGTTCATTCCTTTTATAGAATATCCTGCTGCAGAGTTTGTTTTGCTGTGTGTTATTTGCAGCCCAGGTCTCAAGTTTCAGAAGAAGACAAGTAATTCAAAATTGAAGAGAGCCGTTGCTTGCTGATGTTATAAAAAGGACCCTTTGAAGAAGGATTCAAGCTAGTTAATAGCAAAATAGCTAACCAGTTGTTCACTTAAGCTTTCAAGCCTTCATCAAGATCAAGTCTTCTGCTCTCAGCAATACTCATCTAACTGAGAAGTGTTAAGATCTTCTACTCCTCTTCAACCTGAGTTCTCCTGCTTTTAGGAAGTTCAAACTCAGAGTTCTCTTGAAGAAGAAGAAGAAGATAGCTGCTTGAAGATCTTTAATTTTATTATTTATTATCTTCTTGTAGTTTTTCCTTCAGAGCTTTCTGAAGAGTTTTTCTGCACTGAAGCAAGACTTCACCTGGACATCTTTGAGCCAGGGGAGCCTTGATTCTTTAGAGCTTTCTAGCTCAGTGCAAGTTTTTGTGCTTCTCTAATCTTTATAAAATAGAGAAGACATCTTAACCTTCTTCCCCCTCCTGTACAGGGTTATTACTCCCTTCAAAAGTATCCCTTGGTGGCAGGGCACCTGATCAAAAACCTGTGCTTGGTTTTTAGACACCTGATCAAAAGTCTAAAGGGTTTCTGGATGTACCTGAAGCAGATCCTGTTGGTGGCAGGGCACCTGATCAAAAACCTGAGTGGATTCCTACCGTGTGGGTAGAAGAGTGGACGTACCCAAGTTGTTTGGGGAACCACTATAAATTTCCTTGTGTCGTCTGGATTCACTTGTTTAATTCCTGCATTGTGGCTGTGAATAGATATAACTAGGATTGCTAGTTGCTGATTAGGTTTTCCAAGCCTTAACTGTAATTACAGTTAGCTTGAGTTTGTGCACATCACTTGTGTTAGGCTATAGGGTTAAATCTATATCTATAATCTTTTCATTCCGCACTTCACTCCAAGGGAGTTGGGTAGACCATTAAGTTTTGTCTTGTGCAAAATTTGATAACTCTATTCACCCCCCCTCTAGAGTAGTATCTATCCCTTCACTTTCATAATCCACCGGTCTGTCCGTGGTATATAGCGTCGGGCCCCGACCGGACCTACTGCTATATGCTATGTGACGGATAGGGGTGTTACACTGCCTGTCCTAGGCCTCCGTACGCCTCAATGATAAGAACACTACAACGAAGCTCACATGCATACTACGGCTTAGCTGGAGCCTCAGGTAGATGTGCACCGAGAACCAAGCCCTGATTGGACTATGTTGTGACCTGAAAAGAGCTTCGGAAAAAGCACAAGGACAAAGCCCAACTGTCTACTTGGCACGGAAGGAGCCTCGGGAATGAACGCCGAAGACCAAGCCCAACCGCCCAAAGTCTTTCTGTCAACTCCCGTCTGTGTGATGACTGGCGAGCCCATAGACCTTCCACACTATCCTTAACCCAGGATTACGAGACCGCGTGTCGACTCACACCGCATGTAATTTCACATCATCGTGGCCCGGAAGGAGCCTCAGAACAAACACGAGGACCAAGCCCAACCGTCCACTTGGCCTTTCCAAACTACGACTTCCATCCCTATATTCACCTCGGGAATGGCACCCCTTTGAGCACCTCGGGGCTTCTTAGTCATTCACCTCGGGATGGCACCCCAAGTCCAGACTCCTTTGAGTCAACATCTCACTTAGAAAATAGCTAAGATCTAGCACAAAGGGAGAGGGTAGGAAGCTCACCTCATTCCCAGCATTTCCGGCCATAGATCTCGTTATTCGCCACGACATGCTTCTCCTTTGTTGAAGGAGGTTGTTCTTCACTGAAAACGGAAGGATCTTCCCTCCAAAATCTGACACCGGTGATATCACAATCCCCTTCTTCCGTCCAGTCCACAAAAGTAAAAGCATGACAATAATCAAAGTGATGGCTAGGGTTTGACTCTCCCTTTTTATATTAAAGTATCAGGTTAAACTCCTCCTCCATGTTTTGTTATGTTATTGGACCGCCATTCAGATAATTTCAAACGGAGGATGAAGAATCGTCGAACGGAGTTCGACGATCGCCGAAAGGAAGTTCGACGAACGCTCGACAAAACCTCAGTTCGACTAAATCTCAGTTCGACGAAATCTCCTGAGTTCGACGAACTGCACTTATTGGATATTTCTCCGTTCGACGAGCGTCGAATGGAGCTCGACGAAACTCCAGTTCGACTAAATCTCAGTTCGACGAACTGTACTTGTTGGCTATTTCTTTGTTCGACGAAACTCTAGTTCGACGAAATAGTGTTCGGCGCATTAATGAGTGTCAAGCCAAATCGACTAATTCTTGAGGTCGACGCAACCTGAGGTCGACGAAATACCAATTTTGACAAACTCTTATGAGCTCGACGAAATAACGAGTTCGATGAACTCTTCTGAGCTCGATGAAATACTGAGTTCGATGAACTCTTCTGAGTTCGACGAATTTGTCGGCTGCCTTAGCCGGTCCCTTTGATTGTTTCCGAGACAACACGGCTTTCTCGAGAACAATCCATCTCGATTCCCTGGTCGATGAAATATCACATTGCCTGATATTCTACATAAATTCCTCACCTAATCGTCGAGTCCAATCGACTCACTCGACGCTAACCGATATTGAGCCAATTCTCTTGGTTCAAAACGCGTGCGAGGGGTCTAGCACGAAATAGGATGTTACAGGTTGCACCCCTTCCTTTGGGGTGGTCCTTCCCGCGTGGTTGATTGGGTGCCCGTGCTTCGTTTGCCCCCTTTTAGGGATGCTTTCTTGCCTTTAAGGTGAGCGCGGCTTGGAGCGCGCGGCTCACTTGGTCGGATCGGCTTACCTCCATGCCATTGACCGAGATATTCCCGGTTTCACTCGAGGATTTCAGGGGGAACCCCATCAAGTAGTTTAAGAAAAATTTGGATGGAGTATTTCCGAAACATATCTCGGAAAAATTTGGAGGGACTAAACATGCATTTAATCCACTCGTGCTTAATGATTCAATTACCAATAACATATCTGAAACATGGAGTAGAATATTGTTACCTGCAAGAGAAAGCCCAATATTATTTATGATTGAATGGATTAGGAGGAAGCTTATGATAAGAATTCAATCTAAAAGGGGGAAAATGGAGAATTATACAAGAGTAATATTTCCAGGTATTATTGCTGAAATTGAGAAATTGAAACAAGGACTTAAGAGATGTAATGTAAGATTTAGTGGTAATGATGAATTTTAGGTTGATGGAATAAATGAATTGGATATGTACACATATTTGTTGATTTAAGGAAATATTATTGTGATTGTGGGATATGGGGTCTAAGTGGAATACCTTATTTCATGTTTTGAAGTGTATCACATCATATAATTTGAGAGTTGAAGAATATGTGCATCCAACATATTAAAAGGAGCAACAGCTCATGGCTTATTTAGGTATCATACATCCAATACCTGATGAGAGTTTGTGGGATGATCTCATGAGAGGGAAGATACTACCTCTACCATGGAGGAGCCCACCTAGTAGGCCAAAAAAAAAGAAGATTGAGACACCAATGAACAAACTAATCCAAATAAAATGACAAGAAATCAAAAAACTATCAAATGAAAAAAGGGGGGACAATCTGGACACAATATCAGGACATGCCAAAATGATCTTGTGGTGCCTCCACCAAAGAGCATATACAAAGGAGGAAGACCAAAATGTGATGTAATATGAAGAGTTTGCAGAGCAGAAGAAAATATACAAGGAGAACCAAAATAAAAAAGGAAGTATACAAAGAAGACTACATATAAGAGGTTAGTAATATATATACTTAGAGCTACATTAATTGATTTTATTACTTCAAACTTCATTGCGTTTTGTTTTCTCCAACAGTGCGGATGTTGCAAGCTCTTCCACATAGAATCCATTTGATAATTATCTAAGAGGAGTCCAAAGCAGATGGAAAAGCAAAAAGAAGCTACAAGCATTAAGGGAGAGTGAGAGTACAAATCAAGAGCAACAAACATATAATGAAGCACCATGGTAAGACTATTTAATGTTCATTTGAATGTGTGATAAAATGACTTATATAAATTTTATTATTTTAGGAGTCCTCACATGCAAGAATTGAGTAATCAACCCACACAAACTAGAGTTTCATTTGAAACTATGCTAAGGTATAACATATATAATAGTTTCATTTGCATGTGTGATAAAATGACTTATATATTGTTCATATGAGATAAAATTTTAATTGCATTGTTATGCAGTGATCCAATTATAGGATTTAATTTTCTGATGGAGAACACATATGAAGCTTCATCTAGTGCACTTACAAGGGAAATATATATAATAAGCCATCTTCAACTCAAGAATCCAACAATGATGCTCAAATGACAAGGATGCATTGTCAATCATCAACGTCGAGCCATACAATGCTTGAAATGAGAACACGCAATGACTATTTAGATGGTCCATTATAACTGATCAGAAACTTTTGTAGAAAAATGAATTCAAATTTGATATATTTTTGATTTTTTTGTGGAGGTCACTGGTTGGAAGTTTGACAAATTACTTTTGTTAACTGATACAATGCTTGGTAATTTTGGTGAGATATGCAGTTAAAGAAGGCCCTATTTGAAATATTTTTCCTGCACTTGGAGTTTTGACATTTTCCTCTAATATATGTTTCCATATATTTCTTAGTTTATGTTGTGGGTCGCCTAGTCTGGGAACCCCAGTTCGGAGAAATCGGACCACCTTAGCTCGGAATTGAATGGGGCAAGCAAATAGTCAAAGTGAACCGCAATAAATGACAAAAGATATTTTTTACGTGGAAAACACAAAAGGGTGAAAAACCACGTGACTGAAACTGTACCGAGCAGAAATCCACTAGATTCTTGGAGTTTTACAGAGATTTATTTATTCTCAGAGGGAGACAGATTGCTACTCCGTTACAGGAGCAGAAAATGAGGAAACATGACTAAGTCCTCAGAGCCTCCGTGGAAGCGCTATGGTCTTGAGATGGTGTTGAACTCATAGAACCTTGTTGGAAGCATTCCGGTTGGAAAATTCTCTAAGTCCATAGAGCTTCTAAAGGGAGCGCTCTCATTGATGTGAAGCCTGGATAGGAGCGCTCTCGTGGAGGCGGTTATTATCACTTGAGGTATGAGGAAACCTTAGCGCTAGGAGAAGAGTGGAGAGAATTCCTGAGCGGAGAATCGGCCTAAGTCCAAGATCGTGCCAGAAAACCTTAGAGCTCTCCCTTGCCTATGAAGTTGCTTAGCTTGAAATGAAGGCCTAGGAGCCTATTTATAGTTTTTTGGAGGGTCACTGTGGTAATTGCGTTGAGGAGTAATTTGTGCTGACGAATGACGTCGCTCCATTTCAATCATGTGGATAGCCAATTTTGTCGAAATGATGAAGATATCCCCGAGTAACTCGAGCGGCTCTAGCGGGATAGCCGGAGACGGCAGTGTCCAGGGGCGGTGGACGTCGCTAGCAGTGGTGAGGGCCGCTAGTGCGCGAGTGGGCGCAGTGTACGCACGACCGCGTGACTTATGTCCAAATAAGGTGTGGCCACGCGGGGGCACAGCCTGGCTGGCCGTGCGCGACCGCACAGGAGGCATCTGTACAGGTCGGCCGTGTGAGGCTTTTCCCGCGCATGGTGCCTTGCCTACATAGGCCGCACGCGCATGTCATGCGCGTGTTTGGGCAACGCGAGGCGCGGTCGTGCGCGTTCGGGCATAGGCCTCGTATGCTCTTCTAGTCCACTCGAGTGCCCGTAACTCTCTATGCTCCACTAGTCCGGCTAGGCTCCCTTGCACTTGGATCGACTTGAATCTAAAAATCCTATAGGTACCTTATCAAATGCCCCTAAATTTTTGACACTCATGGTCCGCAGAGCGATGAGCGTGAAAATTTCTGAGCTTGGATATTTTGCTTTGAGTTCGTGATCTTAAGATTTTCTCAGCATGCGCATGTCACCGGTTATTTCTGTTGGCGGCGTGAAACATCCCCTCGGTTGGGCCTTGATGTGAATGCTTACGCCTTGGAGCCATCTGTGGGACTCAGAGTATTTGGTGTTCTTATGCACCTCGTGTGCCGTTGCGGGTGATTATCACAAAGTGTTAGTGATGAGAGCTTGTTGTTTGCGTGTGATGGGGAGGACTCTTTCCCTCATCGCTTATTTGGTGTAAATGGACTGGGAGGTAAGTTTGTATTGGTGGTGATGGACTTAAGCTTGTGCATGCTTTGAGATCCCCTAGTGAGGGATCCTTGCTTGATTTTGTCTAAGGAGGAACAAAGTCTGTCTGTGGAGTGATGGTAATGGACATGCGTTCGACCATATTTTGGGAGAACCGGGGTTTGTCTGGGTAAAGGTTACGAGGAACCTTTGTTTGCTCGCACTTGCTTTGAGAGTGCCTGAGATTTGGCGAAGAGACTTTGCTCGCTTTTGCTTAGGGAGGATTGGGATCCGTCCATGCAGTAGTGGTAGAGAACCTTTGTTTGTTTTTGCCCTAGGAAGACTGGGGTCCTTCCGAGTGGAGGTGACGAAGAACCTTCATTCTTTTACGGCTCAGGAGGACCAGGGTCAGTCCGGGTGGAGGTGGCGAATAATCTTTATTCGTTTGCGACTCTGGAGGATCGAGGTCTATTTGGGTAAAGGTGGCGAAGAACCTTTATTCGTTCACAGCTCAGGAGGACCGGGGTCCGTCCGGGTGGAGGTGGCGAAGAACCTTTGTTCGCTTGCGGATCAGGAGGACCGAGGTCCATTCGGGTGGAGATGACGAAGAACCTTTGTTCGTTCACGACTCCGGAGGACTGGGGTCCATCCGGGAGTAGGTGGAGAAGAACCTTTGTGTTGGATCGGGTGGCCAACCTTGGGGGGGGGGTGAAAAAGATTTTTACTTGAATTCAGAATTAAAAAGAATTTCAGTAGGGAAGCCGGTTCTGGAAGCTACCGTAGGACGGTAAGGTTACTATCGCACGACTGTAGGTCACAGACATAATTTTATCAGTAGAATTTTTTTTAGATTTCCCATATAGCTCTCAATACACTAGAAACATACAACCACAAATTTAGGATGAAATAATAGCAACTTTGATTTTATTCAAAACTTAAAAGTGGTTAACAATAACAAAATAGATCTCTGTGACGCCGGAGATGGGAGGCAATGAAAACAACTCTCTTTTGGTTTTTATACCCACCCTTACTAAGGACCGGTTGGCTCTCTCTCCCTTTCCTCCCCAGAAAGGTCTTTGAGCCAGCTGCTCACCTTCCTCCCCGGAAGCGTCTTAGAACCCCACCAGATCTCCCCGATGTAGACGTCCTCCCAGGACGATTTCCCACGGAACCCTTCCCAGATTACGATGACCTCCCCAATCAATTTACCTCACACACAAAACGGTTAGAAAAGAGAAAAATATAAATAGAGAAAAGAAAGTTAGAAACTAATGCTCGCTTAAAGAAGGATTCCTCCATAGAGCGGGGCGCGATCATTGCTTCTGAATGTTGTTCTTCTTGCACATGATCAACTGCTGATGGTCGTTGGAAACTTTACTCTTCGAAGCTCGTCAATCACGAATGGGAGGGAGATTGTTCACTTTTCCTCGCGTGGAATCGGTGATTCGCAATAATAGAGGCGACAGCGGAACCCTAGACATGTAATCCTCTTTCTTGTCCCATCAGGAAAAGAAACACATGCTTTTATAGTCATTTTAAAATAAGCTACCGTCGGCGCTAAGGTTACTTCGTGGCGGTAGGTATTTTCACGCGTTATTGTCAGCTGTCCATCGTCAAATTAGGAAAAGTTTCTAAAATATTCTTTTGCCACTTTTTTATAGTGCGACGCAGTAGTCGTAGCGCTCGAAGGTAGGTCACAGTGAAAGTTTGACATCCCCAACTTGTAACCTGGCATAGCTAGCGCAGGCGGTAGGGCTAGTGCCCAGCGGTAGGCCACATACATTAGAAATATTGTTCTTCTTACCAGTAAACCTACACACTATACCCAACACAAGTATGATCAAATATAACTTGGGATTTGATATTGTCAAACAAAAAAGATGCGAACCATGGATTCCAACAAACTCTCTCTTTTGATAATATCAAATCCCGTTCATGAGATATAAATCATTAGTAGCATGGTATAGTGTAATCCAAGAATAAACATGAAACATGAACAAGTTTATAAATCAAGATGGCACAGTATGTCAAAAATATGACTCCCCCTACATGTGTGCTCCCCCTATATGTGTGCTCCCCTACATATGATCTCCCCTTACTCCCTTAGGTGACTAGCATAAGACTTGCTCATGAACATTCAAATCTCCCCCTTTGATATTATCGAAAGGTCGGGGATGAACATAAGTGATTGTGATTAAGCAGAGAGATGTATTTTATGCTAAGCATACAAAAAGCATGGGAGAAACATAAGCACTGAGTCAAAAATATGAACGGGGTACAATGATTATAGACCTAGACAACACAAGAAAATCATTTGAATTATATATTGGCAGAGCATTTGAAATTTTGGGCGCAACTTATGAAACTAAATACACAGGATTTGGCATACAATGTTAGGTGATTTGTAGAGTTAATACAATATAACATTGAAAGAGTCATGAATAGTAATCATGTACTAGTACACTCGTGCGATAGATAAGTAGAGTAGTTTAAGTCCAATTCTTTTTCGTGTAAGAGTTAGAAAGAATAATGACAAGTGTACGTGTAGCCTCAAAGAAAAAAACATAAAGTAAAAAATAATCATTAATACATATTTTATCTCAATAAATCAATATGCTAACACAAGAGTGATGAAGTGAAAAATCATGTCATGTTTTTTATCTACTTTATACAAAAACTACAACAAAGGGCTTTAACTCAATTTACTGTTTACATAAGATCAAAATAATTCCATAGACCAAGATGCTTATCCTTACAATGCTCATATATGCTTATCAGGATAAATGAGTAGTGCTTGGGTGTATCCTTGACACATAATTTGATATCATAGATATAATGTACATTTTTTCATTTCATTTTTTTCACTAGCAGAGCACATTAATTTTGGACAAAACACACAAAACTTAATACACCTGATTTATTTTATAATGTTAGGTGATTTATAGAGTTAATACAGTATAACATTGCAAGCGTCATAAATAGTAATCGTATACTAGTACACTCGTACGATAGATATGCAACGTAGTTTAAGTCCAATTCTTATGTGTGGAAGTGTTGATAGAATAATGATATGTGTACATGTAGCATAAAAGAAAAACATTAAGTAAAAATAATCATTAATACATGTTTTATCTTAATAAATCGATATGTTAACACAAGAGTGATGAAGTGAAAAATCATGTCACGTTTTCTATTTACTTTATGTCAAGACTAGAACAAAGGGCTCTAACTCAATTTATCGTCTTTGTACAAGATCAAAACGACTCCATAGACCAAAGTGCTCATTGATAACTTCCCAAACAAAGTTATCTAGTTCCTTATTTTTATGTAATATTTGAGATAAATAAAAAAATGATTTAAATGAGTATAAATATTTATAAATTCGTATTTATTTTATTTAAGGTTAATTAAGATATTTTGCTCATGTTTTTCTTACTAGAACTATCATAGAAATTGAACTGGAAAAGTAAAAGCTGGACTTATATTTTAGCTGTGTAGTTGTTATAGAAACCTGTTTCAGTTGTTATAACATGTTCTGGATGGATTTGAAATTTGAAATTTGAATTTTGCTCCAAACTCAAATATGGAATGAGACATCTATTGGGAGAGGGCTGCTCATTTTTAAGAGGGGAATCTCATACCTAAAGGGGACACACGAAATTCTTGAGAGAGAGAGAGAGAGAGAGAGAGTTCTAAGAGCCATCATCTTAGAGAAGGAGAAGAACCAACGAGAAGGAAGAATGGTCTAAAGCGAGATCTAAATGCAAATTCCCGTGATGTTTAATCTTCTAAAAGCATGTATAGTAAGATCTTCCTTGTTGTGTGGTTTCATCCTTCAAACATGGACTAAATTTTTAGGCCTTGTATGTTGAGAGTACTTTGACTTATTATGATGTGGTATTTGTAATTTCTTTTTATGATTGTTTAAAAACCTATCTTTGTTGAATTTATGTTTTATTTTCTAGAATTTTTGGATCAAGTATTCATCCTCTAACTTACGTGGCGAGATTCGAGAGAGGAGTTATGTTATTTTAGGGTTGAATCCTTTATTTTGCACGACGAGATTCGAGAGAAGAGTCGCGTAAATCTTTAGTCAAAATTCCATCTTTATACTGCGTTGCAAGATTCGAGAGAGGATTGACGCAAGTGTATTTCAACATAATAAAAAGAGAATGAGATTTCATCTTGTGCTAGCAATATTGATTTGAGTGCTTTATGTTATTCTCGTTCTACCTAAGTTAGAGATAACTAGGGGAATTAGCGTAAACAGATTTCTGAGATCGAAAGATGATGACTTTCACTTTCAAATCATTGCAAGATAATAATTAATCATTTCAGATAAGATCATTCTTAAAACTCATCGCAATTGACAAAGGAAATCAACGTACAAGACTACTTATCCAACTTTATAAAAGTATTTTTAAAAAAGCGTTATTTAGTTTTAATTTTGTCTTCTTTTAATTGTCCTTAATCCAAATTCACTTTTAATCATTCCGCTTGAATTTAAAGAAAAGGTAGAGCTAATACTTGAGAGCGCTAAATTAGTCACTTCTCCCAGGGAACGATCTTTTCTCACATTATATTACTTGATTCGGTGCGTGCACTTGAGTTATTACGTAAATCAATTTCAAGTGTATCACTCATCCTCACAATGCTATTAGAGGTTTATCAGGAGAAATAAGTAGTGCATGGGGGGGTATCCTTGACACATTTTTTGATAGAATATACATGAATTTTTCTCTTTTTGTTGTATACTATCAATTTAAGATAATTTTTTTCAAAAACCCTGAATCAATCAAAATCTACCCACATAGATAGACACACTTTAACTTGTATACAAAGACTTTACTACTGTAATTTTGGCCCAATGCTCTAAGCTCTATATATGAAACATGAATGACGTGACATTGATTTTTCAAGTCATTCCTAACATGTTAGACACAATATCATGATGTATAACATGTAAGTTTTTAAATTTCTATAAGAGTGTATTTTCTAGATATGTGGAGAAGTAAAATATCATTATTCTACCTAAATCCTCACACATACCTAGAGACATATTAAACATACACTGTCTTATTTAGTCGTACTCAGTAGCTAAATACCAATAGATTAGACACATCATGTCAAAAGCATACAATGATAAACGAAGATTATCATTCATAATTCAAACATTGCACGTAATCTTTATGCTTGTCAATACAGATCGTACCTTTTTATTGCATTTTTGTTTTTTTTGTTCTAAATGAAATAAAAAATGTGAAAACTAAGGAAAAACATTATTTTTGTGATTTTGTTCTTTTATATTTTTTTGTTTTTTTGAAGTAATTTTAAATACCAAACAAACGCAAAAAACAGCAAACGCAAAGAAAAAAAACAACGTATCTTGTGGTTTTGGAATTTTTCAAAAGTTTATGTGATTTTTTTGGTGTAAATTTTGAAAACAAACTGCAAAGCAAACTGCCTACATATAGACAAAAAGAAGACTAAAGAAATCACCATCAGTAAAGAAAAAACGTAGTACACATGAAAAACACTTACCGACAGCGCTAATGCTGACGCGCGGCGATAGCTCACAGAGACTCGATTCCACAAAATAAATAGTCCAGATTTCGACAGGTTTTGCTTCCAATGATGCTTATATATAAGTGTGAAATTACCTATCAATCTAATATAGCAGAAAATTGGACGAAATTACACAACTTTTACAGATCATAAGAATTAAGCAGTGAGACCCAAAACACCAAACTCTAATCGAAGTAGTTTGGTGAAGATATCCGCAAGTTGATCGTTAGTGCCAATAAAGCTTACGCTCACATTCTCTTCCTTTATATGATCGCAAATGAAGTGATGAAATACATCAATGTGTTTGGAATGAGAGTGATGAACTAGATTGTTCGTTAAATCGATAACACTTTGTTGTTGCACCTAAGTTAAATGTTTTTAAGTTTAGACCGATGTCTTCTAATATTTGTGACATCCATAGTGCTTATGCGCAATAACTTTCTAGGGAAATATACTCAGCTTTGATAGTCTAGAGGGCAACTGTAACTAGGGTTGTTCACGAACTGAATCGAATCGAATATCTCTTCAATCGAATCCAAATTTCACATATAATGCAGAGATTTGGATTCGGATTCGGATTCGTTCGAATATTCGGGTTCGGATTCGAATTCGAATTCGATATGAAATGCTGGATTCGAATTCGGGTTCGAATTAAGATTCGAATTCGGATTCGAACACGGATTCGAATTCGAATTCGATTTTTTCTATCAAGTTAATTAAATATATAATTTTATTAAATATATATAATTTTATTTAAGTAATTTTACTATTCGCGAACTATTCGCGAATACTTCGAATAGGGATAATTTTATTCGGATTTGGATTCGAAAATTATTCGAATTCGATTTTGGATTCGAATCCGGATTCGAATTCGAAAATTACGAATATTTATCGAATCTTCACGAATCGAATCTCGAATTATTCACGAACTATACTATTTGTTAATAGCCCTAACTGTGACACCCCTATCTATCACGTAGATTATAATAGAAGGTCCGTCAGGGCCCTACATTATATTCTACAAACAGTTAACTAAGTTACGTATTAAGACCATAATTCATAAACGCATCCTAGCTCAGAATGCGTTCTAGCTGAAGATAAATTAATATCTTAGAACACAACCAAACGAATGCCCACTAAACTTAAATAGGAATGATAACTAAATACACAAAATGTTATGACCTTAGAGCCTTACAAAAGTTTCCTCAAATATAAGTGTTTTACATACTTCGGCACACAGGCCGACCACACATGAAATAATAAATAGTAAACACAACTTCGTTTTAGCCTTTGAGGGACAGTATAACAACCATGAGCTTCAACCTACTATTTCCCACTCGACTCAGCTGCACCTGCACGAAACCATTCTACCCAACAGTGTCAAACAAAGCAATAGTCAGCATTAGCTGACCAAATTATAATGACCTCACCCCACACCTGGGGTTGTGGTGCTCCTTCCGTGCAGGTAATTTACATGAATATATACTAGCGATAGAATGTGCAATTTAAGAACCATTCACCACATACGTTGGCACTGTCGACCACAAGCCCCGTGCACTCAGGGCATATTATCAATGTACCAGACCTAACCAGGGTCACACCTCAGTACAACAGAGACAGTCAGCATATTTTTAGCATTAACTAGTCTTTCCGGGCCGAAGCCAAAGACTCGCTCCTATAGCTACGACAAAGTCAAGGTGATCTCCTCGATTCACTCAATGAATCACTCTAAGTCGAATTATATAGGTTTGGGTACAGTTCAGCTCTTTCCCGACGCTCAACTTTCCCATTCGCATGATACATAATTCTGTTTTGTTCCAAGGCTGGCACTCACAGCCGCCTAAGCTGGATCTCTCAGGATCTCAGCTCAACACAATGGCCCACAAGTATCCAAGAGACACACCTCACTATCACAATGGCCACCAGGTCTACAATAGACATGCCTCAGAATACAATGCTCACTGGTAGCTATCGTCGACGGTAATGCTACTGTCGCGTGGTAGGGTACAGACTACCAGTTCTTCCCCCAAAAACTGGTGTTTTCCTAGAGGCACTTCCAGTACACTCACTACATTATCTGCACACCCCGCGACTCCGTAAATCACACATTTATCATGAAGTCTTCTCCAACATACAAACAATAATCACCAATCCAGACCAACCTGTCCGGATGGGCTTCACACAACATACATCTTCCGTACTTCGATTCCGGATTCTAAATGCAAAGATAACGGGAATACAACCGATCTACCCATCAGGAGAACTGATTCCACGTGCTCGCGAAGCATCTACCTCACATGCCAAAATAAAGGACTTAACATGTCCAAGGAGGAAGATTGTTACCCTTGGCGTTCGCTTTGGAACCATGTGAGAGAATATAGCCGGATGAAGATGACCGCTATGGACTTGCCTCCATGAATCTGAACTCGGCTCGTGACTCGGAGCTCTGAAACTCCTATGGTGACGAGATCTCTTTCCTCTTCCTCTCCTTCACTCTCCTCTCTCTCTACTGCTCATAAGAAGAAAGCCACGAGAGAAAAATAAAGTGGAACTCAACATTCCCGGCCTTAAACCGAGCTACAATAGTGCAATAACTATATACCGTCGTGCGGTACCTCAAGCATTTGCTTATTTCGCAAGACCACCGCCCAAAATCTCTAATCACGCGCCAACACGTGGCCACACCGTAACTGTCCTGCTACTGCCGCGCGGTACCTCACTACCACTATGCAGTAGATGATGCATCGCATCAACGCACCGGTTACGACGAACAGTTATTACCGCCACACTGTAGCTCTCAGAGAGGAACTCTAAACAAATCGGCCATGCTACTGTTAGCGTTAACACTACCACTGGGCGGTAGCTCACTGTGAGCTTTGATGATTAATTCGACCATGCTACCGCCGCGCAGTATCAACCTATCGCCAGGCAGTATCTTACATAGAGCACCCACACCAATACCACATTACTACCATCAGCGTTAGACCTAACGCCAGGGAGTAGCTCACAGAATCAAAATCCCGGCAACGGGAAACTTGGGGTGTTACAACAAAAGAATTCTGTTTCCTACTAGACCATGAAAATAGCGCTGGACCTATAAAGTGACATGTACCACTTGTGCTCTTAAGATCAATGAACATCCAACATAATTTGAATCAGAATATCCATGGAGTGTGAAGTTGGTGGTGTGTGGATACCAAAGACCAAGATTCTGAGAGCTTATGAGATACCTAAAGATACGTTTAACCACTTTAAGATGAGATTCTTTAGGACTAGCTTGATATCTAACACAAAAGCACACAACAAACATGATGTCGGGTCAAGAAACACTTAGATATAATAGTTAACTGATCATGCCTTTAAATAATGTTTGGTCCACCGAAATGCCACTTTCATCTTTCCCTAGTTTAAGTGATGTACTCATAGGATTTTTTGCTTGTTTCAGATTCTCAAACCCAAATCACTTAATCATATCTTTTATATATTTCGATTGGCATATAAAAATTTCTTGCTTTCTTTGAGTAATCTAAAAGCCTAAGAAATATGTCAATTCTCCTACTAAACTTATTTCAAGTTCACTTTGCATCACTTTTTCTTAAGAATTTTTTTTGTTAGTGCCGCCAAAGATTATATCATCAACATATATCTGCATGATCATTAAATATGAATCACTATATTTTACAAACAATGTAGTATCTGCACTACCCATCCTAAAACCATGTTTGACAAGAAAAGTCGTTAGCCTATCATACTAGGCACGAGGTGCTTGCTTTAGTTCGTATAAAGCTTTTATGAGTTTATAAACATGATTTGGATGATTACTATCTATAAAATCGGGTGATTGCTCTACATACACTTCTTTTTTAATATAACCATTTAGAAACGCACTCTCGACGTCTATTTGATACAATTTTATCCTTTTAAAACTAGCAAATGATAAGAACATCCTAATGGACTCAAGGCGAGCTACGGGTGCAAAATACTTCTCAAAATCCACCCCTTCAATCTGAGAGTATCCCTGAGTAACCAACCAAGCTTTATTTCTCGTTATACTAGACTCACCATCAAGTTTATTTTTATAGATCCACTTAACACCTATAATTGGATGGTTACTGGGGAGCTCCACTAACATCCACACTCTATTTCTTTCAAATTGATCAAGTTCCTCGTTCATGGCCAAAAACCAAGACTCGTCGTTAAGTGCTTCAGAAATATTCTTATGTTCAATTTTAGATACAAAACATAAATTGGAAAAAGATTCATGCAAAGTTGAACAAGTTCTAACCCATGTGAAGGCTCTCCTATCACTAGTTCTCGAGGATATTGTTTTGACAAAATTAAAGTGCTTGGTGGCTTATATCCTTCAACATGAGTTGGATGATCTACAACTTCCTCTCTTTCTACACTCTCGTCTCCCTGGGAAATGACATCATCATCAACTGTATTTAATTTAGGGTTTTCATTTGGAGTATTTTCGTTAAAGTGAACATGAATTGATTCTTCTAAACCAAGGTTCTTTTATTATAGACCTTATAGACACGACCAGTGGAGGAATAACCTAAAAAGATGCATAATTTAGAATTTTCATCAAATTTCCCTAAGTTGTTCTTGGTGTTAAGAATGAAACAGGGGCAACCAAAGACTCTAAAATAAGAAACAGACGATTTTTTTATCAAAGTATAGCTCATATGGGGTGCGTTTGAGAACATGGAGAAGCATGGTCCGGTTCATCACATAACATGTAGTGCTGACCGCTTCAGCCCAAAAATATCAAGGCAAGCCGTACTCGGCCAACATTGTATGAGCTAATTCTTGGAGTGTCCGGTTCTTCCTTTGCACTACTCCATTTTGTTGTGCAGTGCGTGAAGCTGAAAACTCGTGTCGAATTCCAAAATTATTATAGAAATTTGTAAAATTTTAATTCTCAAATTCTTCCCCGTGATCTGACCTTATACATTTAATTTTTTGTTCCATTTTGTTTTGAATTATAGTTTACATAATGGAGAATTCAGTGAAAGCTTCAGATTTATTAGCAAAAAAAATAGTCCAACAAAAATAAGAGTAATCGTCTATAATCACAAATGTGTATCGTTTCCCACCTAGACTACACGTGCTAAGAGGACCAAACAAATCTATGTGAATTAATTGCAGTGGTCTAGAAGTGGTAATATCATTTTTTATTTTAAAGGATGATTTTATGATTTTTCCTTTTGACAAGGGGCACATAAAAAAGTCAAACTACCGCTTAATTGTGGAAGTCCACAGATTAGTTTTTCTTTTGATAGTTTGACTATTAGTTTACTCTTGGAATGATCGAGTCTCGTATACATAAGTTCTAACTCTTCATTTTTAGTGACTAAGCACTTTAAATTAAACGAAGATAAGTCCTCAAACTTAATGATATAGACATTATGGTTTCTATGTGGAGTGAGCAACACGGTGTTCATTTTAGCGTCTATAATATTGCATGTATTCGTAGACAACACATTCAAGCCCATATCATATAATTGACTAATAGAATTCAAAATGTGCTTTAAATTTCTTCAAATAGTACATTTGAAATAGAAAATACTTTATTACCTATGATGCTGACACCAAGAATACGTCATTTGTTGTTGTATCCAAAGGTTACCATGCCTCCTTTCTTCTTCTCCAGGCTAAGGAACTTGTCTTCATCACCAATCATGTGCTTGGAACACACGGAGTCCAAGTACCACACGTTCTCCCCGTACTTAGCTTGCCAACATACCTAAAAAGACGATGAGGGTAAAGATCTGGTTACCCAAGTTGTTCCACCCATAATATAGGTAGAATCCTTTGGTATCCAGATTTGTGTTGCTTTCTTAGAACCTTTTTAAAGCATGAACCAGACGTGTGACCAAACTTTTTTACATTTGGCACACAAGATATAAGCGGTGGATGTCGCCCTTTTTGTGATTGTGGAGCTCATGCGGGAAGATGGAGACAAGCTTTCAAAGCTACCAGTTTTATTTTTGGTTTTCTAATTCAAATTTTGATTCTTTGCTGGAGATTGGTTACCGTCGGCGCTAGTACTAGCGTTTGGCGGTAGCTTTGGACTCACGTATCCCATCCTAAACTTTCCAGATCCCTAACACTGTGCTCCCAACAACATATTTAGAGTTTTCTGCCCTATCCCAAATTTCTGGATAACACAGTTTAGATCATGGATTTTTGCTTTCAAGGCGGTTGCTTTCAAGGCAGTGTTTTTCGAGACAAGTATCACGCACCGAATTTGTGAACTGCTTTTTACTATCTCCCACTTGTGCAAGAGAAATTTGAAGCCTTTTCTCCAATACCTTTTTCTCACTTTCCACTTTTGAGGAAGCCTTGGAGAGGCTTTCTTTCAAATCATTGATCGTTGTCACCGAGTGAGAGCACTTCTAGCATTCGACCTTCTCTTTGCCACATTAGATCAGTTTCATATTTAAATTCTTTAAGTCTTCCTTCATTTTTATGTTTCCAGATTTTAAAAACTTTTTCATAGATAATAACTTATCAAGCTTATCACATAACAATTCATAAGTTTCATACAATTCATCTTAGGAGGGAGAGTTTACCTCAGTGTCGCTACGAACACTAGATCACTGTCAGATTCGTTGTGATGTTTCCTCATGAGACACAGATTTGCCTTGTACTCACTACTTAAGCCTGAAGCGCTCGACTTGTTAGAAACAACATCGTCCCATGTTGACCCTTGTGCACGCCCGCACGCGGAGCCAGGCTGTGTGCCCGCCGACGCGCAGCCGAGGTACGCGCTCGCCGACGCGCACCCCAGGTGCACGCCCACGCAGACCCGCATCAGCCGTGCAAAGACGCGCCCGCATGCACCCGCATCGGTCGTGCAAAGCCGCCCCCGCATCGGTGTTGGTGCCTCGACGAAAGAAGCCGCCCCCGCATTGGTGGTCGGCACTTGTCGGCTTCACGCTCCGGCCTCCCTCGTCTGCGCGCCTTCCCCGTTTTTTGCCTTTCTAGCGGCTTACCTTTGCTCGTGAATCGCCTCCGTCCACCTTCTCTGACATCTCTCCGTTCGCCATCACCACTTTCATCTCTAAAAGAATCCCTCGTAGAAGAAGGAGAAATCCTGGCTCTTCTCAAATGGTTTCTAACACCGAGGATTTCAGAGGGAAATTGATGGGGACAACCCTATTTATAAAATATTGGGGGTACGGTTAGCCCACTCCCCATGATCCCATCATGGAGATCATGGGGGAACTTCCGCGCACGCGATTCACATGTGCAGGGTCTTTCTCCCCGAGCCGTCTAGGGTTGGCCATGGTGGCCGATCCCTCTCTCCCGCCACCGGCGGGCTGACTCAAGCCGGTCCGCACTCCGGTCAGTCTGAGGGACACGTGTCGTGGCCGCATGCTCGCGACCACGAGGCACGACGATCCCGCCGGGCGTCCCGGGCGGCCGGAGCCTACCCTCCCGCGACTTCTTCAGGAGGCGGCGGGAGCGGCTGGCTGGGCTCCACCCTCCGTCCGGGAGCGCTCGGCCTGCCGCCCTCTCCCGCTTGGGGCGGCTCCGACTGACCGCGCCCCGTGGCCGGCGCCGCGCCCAGAGGCCGGAGCCGGGGTCGCGCTCGGTGGACGCTGCCAGGGTCGGGCCCGGCGTGCCGCCTGAGGGCGGCCGAGCGGCCCTCTCCGGTCGGTCGACCGCGCTCCCGGTCGGCGTTGCGGTGGCGGCCCGCTCCCTTCGCCGGGGCCGGCCACCCTTGAGGTGGTGGCTGACCGCCTCTCTTGCCCTCTTTAAGCGCCTTCCACGCCGTCTAATCCTTCCGCCACAATCGCAGTCGTCCGATGAGTGGGAAACTACCAGCGTAACCACCTTCGGTGATGGGGGAGGCATATTTTTTGTAGAGGCTGCATTTAATGAAATTAAATATACGATTAATATTCCTCCAAAACTATACTCATGATTATGATATTGAGGTTACGCTGTGCGGGTAGCCGCATAATCACCATAACCACCTCCTGGAGGTTATAAAAAGCCCCAAGGCCTTCTCATTTATCCTCTTTTTCTTCTCTGCTTTCTTCTTTCTCAGACCAGAGCTCTGTCGGATTCCTCCTACGAGACACCTTCGAGCCACTGCCGCTCCATCAAAAATCCATCTAAGTCCCAAAGTACGCGGCAAGAAGGAGATTCCTACCACAACCAAAGCCCATTCACCCGCAACATCCCAACAAGTAGTCTCACTCGGAGCAGCTTGTTGCCCGCTGAGAGCTTAAGTAACTCTCTCTCATTTCCAAAGTGTAACGAGCAGCGATCTGTCGCCCTCGATTCTTCAAACAAGTTGTAACACAAAACTGATAGTGGAGTTCGACCGGCACAAATCCAGTCGCGTGGTTTTTTACCCGGTTGAGGGGTTTTTCTATGTCAAAACATCATGTGCATAATCTCTCTCATTGACTGTGTGCACGCTCGACCGAAGCGTCGAGTTTGACCGCAACAAATCTAAACAAATGCAAGTAAACAATCAAGCAAATCGGTAAGGAACTTCCACTAGGACTAAAATGTATTATTCTGCTAGCCCAAATTCTTATAAAATCATCTCAACTACATGAAGCATACATTCCTCAAATGATTTATTTGATTTCAAATTGATCAAAAAGTTTCAAAGTAAAAATGATTTTACTGGCTATGGATATATATTCCTAAAGGAAAAAATGCTAATGCGGGAGTCAACTTGATCAAGAAATTTCTCAAATCCATTGTGAATTTCACAAAAGTAGCACCCAGGTTTCAAGAATATGGGCAATGGCAATGCCTTAGCTTGATGTTCAAACCATGAAAACATACAATTGAATTAGCAAATCAAGTCAAATCTATAGGCAAGCAGAAATAAACTCAATCATTACCAACATTTTGATCACCAAAGCTTGTGTCGCTTTTAATAAAATCAGCGCAATAACAAAATCAAATTAACAAGCAAAGGTGTTGGCAGGGAAGAACCAGAACAGATATCATCCCCATCGAAGATCATGCAAATCATCCTCATTTGCCTCCGGTGACCCACCTGGTTTGAGCTCCCTTCGACGGTGGCTAGGAGGATGCCATTGCCTTGTCCATCCATGAGTTTTCATCGAAAGTCAATTCCATCCAAAAAGGGGCAAAAAGAAAGCTGAAAATCGGCAAAACGAACGAACCCTTAGAGAAGAAATTGAAATGTGATTACTGGGATTTATGTGGTTGGAGTTAGAAATTCGGAATATGACCCAATCCACCACAAGCATGCTTAATCTGCACAGCAAAAAATGATATTTTCTTAACATGCTTAAGAATGTTAATATTAAGAATGAGGATGAAGATAAGGATGCTAGAAATGTTGGGAGATAATGAGAAGAGAATAGAATAGAAGAAATACCATCTTATTTTATATTAGGTGCAAAAAAGAAAAGGAAGGCAGGAGAAAATAATATGGCTGCAAGATAACCAAACACAAACCAGCGGTAACGTGCTTCTTTTGACCACCAAAAAACCTCTGTTGCATCTCATGTATCTGATTACTGCAATTGTATTGGCACAAAGATGTAGTCCTGTGAGAAATAATAAAATCTGCACCATTTAACCATTGAGCCGCCCGCCATTTATTCTGGCGTCGAGTCCCATGAGTCATCTGGCGTCGAGTCCCATGTGTTGTTGGCGTCGAGTCTTAAGTGTAGTTTTTCAAGTACTTTAATGTAACCACTATCCGTTAAACTAAAGGATTAAATGTAATCAGCACTATATATTAGTGCCCCCCATTATGTAATAGTAGCTTTTTCTTTCTCCTCACTTTTAAGACCTTCATCTTTGAGTCCAGCATTCCTCCCTGTTTTCCTGCATCTCAAAACTTGGAGATTAGAGTTAAAACTAAAACCTACAAGTCCAAGTATCTGCCTGCATCCATAAATCGAGCTCCATTATGAATTCTAGTTACGACTGCAAATAGAAACGAAGAGGTCAGCGAATGGAAGAGAACAAGTTTGAAAGAGCTTACTGTTGGTGTAAGCTGAACAAGCCGCTGAAGACGCAGCTGCTGTATTTCAGTTTTCCAGGTAGCCATCATCAAGAAGCAAGTTAAAGTTAAAACCGCAGTCAACAATAGCTGCAGACAGAAAAACAGCAGCTTTAAGCTTATGTAAATCTAGTTAACCGGATAAGCATGTAAAAAATATTATCTTTATAACACCTGTTGGGCGTAGTTCATATGCAGTATATATGTAAAGCTTTGTACCTGTATTAAAATCTTAAGAGTGAAATATATAAGAACATGTTAGAAGATCATAGAGCATCAATGTAATCCTCTGTAATCCTCTCGGTTCCACTGCTTTGTTCTTTGTTCAATTGTTTATATCTTTTTATTATTCAACATGGTATCCGAGAGTGGTTGAGTTGGTTGGTCGATCTCGCCGGGTGACGTTGAGGAACTCAAAGTGCAGCGAGTCTATGTCGACAAAAGGGACCGGACAATACGGATTCCACGGTAGCTCGTGTGGGTTTTGTTTTCTCTCAAAGTTCTACCTAGCGAGGTCGCACGTAGGATGTTTCGTTATGCCGTGGAGATGTTGTTTGGAGTACAGGTTCATGCAAGACCATGATGAGAGGGACCAACAAAAGAGGAATATCCCCGTGTGAGTGGTGGCTCGTATGAGATTTGTCCAACTTCGCCAACCTGGCAACGTCCTTCTACCTCCGCCAACAAGATCCATCACATAATATCAATAAAAAAAACTTTTGTTACTTGTAGCCAGCGGTATAGCAGAACTCTAGGCTGCGGGATATTAAATAATAATAATGTAATTAGGTACAGGTGGCACCGCATAGTCCAACGGCCAAATGGGCCAATACTGCGTATATATATGAGAACTCTGTAATTAATGAGACATGCATGTAATTAAGTCTTTTTTTTCTCTTCTCACTTCTGTCTCTCTCCTCCAACCCTTCGTCTCTCTTCTCTCCGGGCTGGCACACACCGGCGGCCTCTCTCCCCCACCACGTTACATTGGTGCTCTCGTCGAGCAACCTCTCCATGGAGAGGTCTTCCTCCCCTACTGCAACGACGTACGACGATTCATCTTTGCCCGTTACCTGGACCGATCTTGATCGCCGGCATGCCGTGTTTATGGCTCAACATTCTTCAATTTCAGAATCAATCAAGCATACTCAACAAACATTCTCTCAAGAAATCCAAAATTTGCACTCCTCACTTAACGCTTACGCCCAGCAACAAGCCTCCCTTTAGCAAGCCCAGGAAAGATTACAAGATTCCAATTCTATCTTCCACACCGAATTTAAAGATTTCCGCAGTGAATTACAAAAATTCATGCAAGCTGTGGCACTAGTGGATCGCAGGGAAGCATCGACATTATTGGTGGCTCAGAATACAGATCAATTAGACTCCTCAGTTTCCTTGCCCGACGTCCTTGGAAAGCCTCTTCCAGGCGCAGGACTGCCCCGATTCCGGGATCCAATAGTTACAATCGGCGAATCATCACAACCAAGTCTTCTTGGATCCGTGCCACCCACTATGCCACAACCGCAGGCATCAAGCCTCAATAATTCTTTATCATTATAGCAGATGCTGACATTGTCTTTTGGACAACCGAATCAACAATCGGAGGCAGGAGGTTCAGGCCAACGATATGAAACTTCTAACCATGTTCCAGCCAAGATTTACTGCCATACGTTTTCAAATGGCGACCCAACAAATTGGATCTACAAAATTGAAAAGTTCTTCAGGTATCACTACGTTAATTCACTAGATTTTGTTTTTATTGCATCAATGTACTTGGACAGGCCAACATCTCAATGGTTTCAAGGCCTATTACGCAATGGATTATGTTCGGATTGACAAACATTCAAAATTGCCATTATGGATCGTTTTGGCTCATCCGATTAGGAAGACACTCTAGGTAAAATCATGAAATCCGTACAAACATCTACTGTTTCGGTTTATCAGGATACTTTTGAAATCTTAGCTAGTCAAGTAAATAAACTTTCTCAGGACGTCCTAAAAGGCAATTTTATTTCAGGACTTAAACCGCATATTACACAAGAAATCATTGCCAATCATCCTGACTCCTTATACGACACATTTAAGCTAGCTAAACTCTTTGAAGACCAATACACAGAAGACCATCGACCTTTAAAACATGGACAGAATCGGCAGAACCACTATAATAATACCTATAGGACAGATAAGTTACCAATAAAACGCCCGACACCAACGTAATTACAAGTATGTCGAGAACGAGAACAATGTTTTACTTGTGCAGAACAATATTCACCAGGACATAAATGTAAGAATAAATCTTCACTTTACATCCTAGAAGTAGATGAGGATGTAAATCCTGAAAATCTGACACTGGACACGGGATCATACCTTATGGCGGATACTACTCCTGCCCATCTAGAAAACCCCGAAATTAGTGTTAACGCCCTCATGGGAACCTTCCCAACGAAGTCTTCTAGAGTACGTGGACAAATAGGCCAATCATCCGTTCATATCTTCCTAGATAACGGTAGTACTCATAACTTCTTAACTAAGCGAGCATTAGTTTTCTTAAAATTACCGATTTCATCAATACCACCGTTTAAGATTCACGTGGGGAATGGTAGTATTATGTTCTGTAAAGAACTTTGCCCTTAGGTCAAGCTATTAATACAGGAAATAAATTTCATTATTGATTTATACATCACTGATCTTCATGGGGCAGACGTAATTTTAGGGTTTAAATGGTTAGAAACCCTGGGGCCTGTCACTACGGATTATACGAAGAAAGAAATGTTTTTCACTTATAAAGGCACCCCTAGTAAAATTAAAGGAGAACAATCACTGAATTCAGGCATGGTTTTGTCACCTAAAATGTCCAAATTAGTAGCACAAGATTCCATAGAATCAATGATGCTTTGCTTACAAATTGATCATACCGAAAAGACTGACATTATTACACCGATTTCGAGACCAGACTCTAATAATCCGGCAATGCAGGCATTATTTTCCGAGTTCCAGAAATTTTTTAATAAACTGGTTTGTTTGCCTCCCATACAACCTATTGACCATAAAATATCTTTTATAGATGAAACAAAAGTTGCTAAGGTTAAAATTTATAGGTACCCCCACTTCCATAAAAATAAAATAGAACGGTTAATTGCAGAAATGCTGGATCAAGGACTGATACGACCTAGTACATCTACCTATAGTGCACCTGTATTACTGATTAAAAAAAGATGGCAGTTGGAGATTCTGCGTAGACTATAGAGCTCTCAATGCTTTAACAATTAAGGACAGTTTTTCAATGCCGATAATAGATGAATTACTCGACGAACTACACAGAGCAAAAGTTTGCTCAAAAATAGATCTCTACTCAGGATATCATCAGGTAAGGATGAATACGAACGACATACATAAAACCGCTTTTCGAACTCATAATGGCTTCTACGAGTTCCTCGTCATGCCATTTGACCTCTCAAACGCACCTGCTTCATTTCAAAATCTAATGAATACAATTTTCAAACCCTTCCTACGTCGCTTTGTTGTCATTTTTTTGATGATATACTCGTCTATAGTAAGTCGGAGTCCGCTCACATCTTACACTTACGATTAGTTTTTCAAACTCTACTTGACAAAAAGTTATACATTAAACCGTCTAAGTGTTTTTTCCTTACAACTTTCGTTGATTTCTTAGGACATATTATTAGTCCAATGTTACACCTAACCCAGGCAAGTTAGCTGCAATAACAGAATGGTCAACACCTGAAAGTCAGAAACAATTACGAGCCTTCCTAGGTTTAGCAGGTTATTACAGACGATAATTATACGTCAGTATGCCATAATAACATCATCATTAACAAACTTATTAGTCAAAGATGGTTTTCAGTGGATAGATACCAGTACGAAAGTTTTCAACGACATTAAAACCCTGCTTTCAACTGCACCAGTTCTTTTTTTACCAAAATTTTCAATCCCTTTTGTTATAGAATGTGACGCTTCTCAGGTTGAAATAAGAGAGGTACTGTCCCAAAAAGGATATCCTATAGAATATTTTAGCAAAAAGTTGTCACCAAAGGAGCAAACAAAGTCTACATATATTCGCAAACTACTAGCATTTACCTCTGCGATTACTAAATGACGTCACTACTTACTAGGATCAACTTTCACTATTTTAACGGATCACCAAACACTCTATAATATAAAATCTCAAGTCATAACAATGCCAGAACAACAAAACCTTTTAACTAAAATGTCAGGGTTTAACTATTCTAAACAGTTTAGGCCAGGAAAGGATAACACAGCGACCGATGTCCTCTCTAGAATTGGAAACCCTATCGATGACGCCTATTTACATAGCTTCCAAAATATTCCGTTTTCATATACAATTTTATTTTCCAATCTAAAATGTTATACCAGGCTGATTTTTATGCCAAAAATATTATAGAAAATTTAACAAGAAACTTTTTTAAAAAAACGATTATACGTGCCGCTCTCTATCATTCACACAATTTTAATAAGCGAGGCGCATGATACAAAAATAGGAGGTCACTCGGGAATCCAGGCCACTTACCAACGGTTAGTACAATAGTATTTTTGACCTAATATGCATAAAGAAGTGCACAATTACATCCAACATTGCGATCTCAATCAGAAAGCAAAAGATCACAACGATTTGCCTTTTGGAAAACTACAACCACTACCGATCCCGACCCAAATTTGGGCGGATATATCTATTGATTTCATCACACATCTTCCCAAATCAAAGTCCTACACTACCATATTGGTAACGGTTGATTGATTAACTATAGGAGCACATTTTGCTCCTCTCCCTTCTAAATACACTGGACCATTAGTGGCTCAGGCATTTTGGGAATACTGTGGCATACTATATGGACTTCCCGAAACAATTGTTTCAGATAGGGATTCAAATTTTCTAAGTATATTTTGGATGACTTTTTTGAAAAAAACGGAACAAAAATTCGCTTTAGCTCGGCCTACCACCCACAAACTGATAGTCAGACCGAGCGCGTTAACTAGTGCATCAATTAGTATTGCGATTATACGCAAACCAACACCCCACAAACTAGGCCCCTCTATTAAGTTGGGCCGAGTATCACTACAATACCAGTTACCACTCAGCCACGGGCATGTCCCATTTTGAAGCCATGTTTGGTCGACCCACACCCACTTTTTTGGTCAGCCAAGCAGGTGGAGTACCGGCCACCCACGAATTGATAAACTACATACCCAGAGATCAACTATTGCTACAGCCATGCACACATTTACAACAAGCACTGACGAAAATGAAAACATATGCAGATAAGAAACGAAAAGAAGCCTCTTTTCAGATAGGAGATTTATTTCTATTGAGACTGCACCCATATCGCCAATTGACCCTGCACAAAAGAAAGTGCAAAAGATTTCAGCTCCGATATTTTGGGCCATATAAAATTCTAGAGAGAATAGGAGAAGTAGCATATAAATTAGATCTTCATACGACAACCAAAGTTCATCCTATTTTCATGCAAGTTTACTTCAACCATATTTCCAAAATGCAAAATACGAGATAAATGTTATTCCAGATAATTTTACTTCATCGCGATTTCCATTGGAAATTCTGGAAAAATGCATGCTATGGCAAAATGGACAACAAGTACATCAAGGATTGATTCCTTGGGAGGGAATGTTGCCGGAAGAGGCAATCTGAGAGGATTTATTTACCATGGACAGCAAAGCAATTCAAAGACTAACTTCTTCATATACATGCAAGGAGCCATTCACACAGGAATCAGACAGGGATGACATTCTTCAAAATTCTACTACTGTAATCCCCAATTATATCCATATTGAACAACCTAATCCTCTTTCTTTTGAGTAAGAAAAAGACTCACCCACGCAGGAATCATACATGGAAGACATTCTCCAGTCAGATTCTATTGTCATCCCAAACCAATTTATACTTCCACCTACTCATCATTTTCCATGCGGACAGGAAAGGGATATCAAGGGAAAAGACAAGGATCTAACGACAAGCCAAAAAGCAAGTAAATCTGAAATAAACAGGGAAGAAGACAACTCGATAAAATTTAAAAATGTCATCCATCCAAGCATATTACATTAGACTACTAACGATATTGGTTTTTGTCCACAGTTTATCTCTCCGATAATCAGAACACATCATCATCAGAGCTTGATCCCGAAAATACGCATGAGCTACTTGGATCAGACATCGACAGGGATGAATATCACAAAATAAAGTCAAATGTCATCCTTCCTTTTCTAATCGATCAAAATAACAGAAATAAATGTCTTATTTCGCAGGATAAAAGACTAAAAAAATAGCAGGCAGAGGGTAACTCGGAAACAACAAAAAACATTATTACTTTCATCTAAAAACAAGGAAGGTTCTTCTGAAACTAACCTAAATATCATCCAGTTTTTGAAAAATAAACAGTATAACAAAAAAACTTTACAGATCGGCACGTCAAACATGCAAACAACAAGGATGGAGCAACAACATGGGAGATCGACACCATGAAAGGGGATACAGAGTTACCTCTGGGAATCGAGGCCACTGGAAGAGTTCTTCGCAGATCTCAACGAACAACGACATCGTTACTACGCCAATTGAGAAAGCTTCCCATGGTTCCGCGCCGACCATGCTCCCAGACCATCAGGAAGAAGGAGCAAGTTAGGGTTTAACCCAAACCCTAACAATAAATATAAAGGGAAGGCAGAGTGGGCAACAACAGTACAAACGGGCAGCGAAAAAGGGGCCGGGCAAGGGATGTAGCCATCGGTATAACGGAACTCTAAGAAGAGGGATATTAATTAATAATAACGTAAATTGGTATAGGTGGCACTGCATAGTCCAACGGCCATATGGGCCACCACTGTGTACATATATGAGAACTCTGTAATTAATGAGGCATTCATGTAATAAAGTCTTTTTTTCTCTTCCCACTTTTGTCTCTCTCCTCCAACCCTTTGTCTCTCTCCTCTCCGGGCTGGCCCACACCGACGGCCTCTCCCCCCCACCACGCTACATTACTCCTGCCTTTTTGATCCATCAAGACACAAAGGCGAAATTAGGCCACCTGCCTCCCTTTTGATGAAAGTAAAATGAAAGAGCCCTGAGGTTAAGAAGGAAGCAAAAGGAATCACGGCAACCACCTGTAATAAGTTGGATGACGTTCAGCTTAAGGGGGAAATGTTGGTGTAAGCTGAACAAGCCACTGAAGACAACTGCTATATTCCAGGTAGCCATCATCAGGAAGCTAGTTGAAGTTAAAACTACAGTCAACAATAGCTGCAGACAGAACACCAACAACTTTAAGCTTATGTAAATTTAGGCTCCGTTTGGGAGGACTTATTTTTACCGGTCAAGCGGTTACTATCGCATGAATCAGACCATAATCGGACCATAATTATGGTCCGATTCATGAGATCGTAACCGCTTGACCGGTAAAAATAAGTCCTCCCAAACGAATCCTTAGTTAACCGGATAAGATTGAAAAGAATATTATCTTTATAACACCTGTTGGGCGTAGCTCATAAGAAGCATATATATTAAGGTTTTTACCTGTATTAAAAACTTGAGTAAGAGTAAAATATATAAGAACATGTTAGAAGATCATAGAGGATCAATGTAATGCTCTCAGTTCCACTGTTTTGTTCTTTGTTCAGTTGTTTATATCTTTTTATTATTCAACATTTACGACTGCTTTGTCGAATTCTCGTTCAGAAGAAGAAGAAAATTCAAAGGTAAGCCTGCGATGTCGGTGAATGGAAGAGAAGTCGGGAAGAGCTTACGACTGTAAACTAGCTCTGTTGGAAACGTGAATGAGTTTCCTCCGTACACAAACCAACTTCAAACTACAACTCAACCCCACTTCTACACACCACAAACACACCCAGCAAGACCGCCCGACGAGATCGTCTACCCGCGCGGTAAGCAACCCGGTGAAATTCTCCTCTCGCTGGTGAGACCAAACACACACCAGGCGAGACCGGCAGTCCGGCGAGATGGCCTACTCGCCGGCGGGAGGTAACCTGGCAAGATCCAACTGCACCAACCCACGAGCTCCTTCTCGCACGGCGAGTTCAATACCGTGGGCGAGAGCGGATGGGCGAGAATAGTTGGCGGGATCCCTTGTCGTGCGGTGAGAGCTTCTACTCGCGCGGTTAGGACTTAGGCGAGCTGCTCGCTCCCCTCTGCCTTCTCACTTGCTCTCCTTACTTCGAAAAACTTGGCGTTGCGGCGCTCTCTCTCTCTCTCTCTCAAAAAACCAGGGATTTGGGAGTTTATCTCTCTATATTCCAACAACATTGAAAAGAATACTTTCATGACTTTATATAGGCTTACAAGACCAATAGGAAAAGGACAAGTGTCCAACAATTAATGTCACTCCTAACCACCATCTACTTAGCATTAAAAATACAACAACTCATAATAAATATTCAAGTAACTCCAAAAGCATATTGACCCGGTCAACAAGGTCAAAGTCAAGCAAACTCCACCTCAAACTTGGCAGCACATGCCGAGTTTGCCTTTGAGCTTTAGGAATGTCTCCACCTTCAACGCCTTAGTGAAAATGTCTGCGACCTGCTCTCCTAGTAGGGCAATACACCACTTCAACCGTCTTTAGTTCCACCTGCTCACAGAGGAAATGGTACCTCGTCTCGATGTGTTTGCTACGTCCATGTAGCACAAGGTTCTTTGCGAGCTGGATGACCGACATGTTATCAACAAATATGGTCATAGGCCCATCCACTTCATGGTGTAACTCCTGCAGGAGGTTCCTTAGCCAAATTTCCTGACAGGTACAAGCGGCCGCCGCGATGTACTCTATTTCACAAGATGATAAGGCAATCGTTGTCTGCTTCTTCGAGCTCCATGAGAACACTCTCGTACCCATATTGAAAGCGTATCCGGAAGTGCTCTTTTGATCGTTTATATCTCCACAAAAATCACTATCGGAGTACCCAACCAGCTTTAGCTCCTCACCGGTGGAATACTTCAGTCCATGGACTCTTGTCCCGTTTACATATCTCAGGATCCACTTCGCAGCTGTGAAGTGATCCTCCTTTGGTTCCTCCATGTGTCTGCTCACAACCCCAACTGCATACATGATGTCGGGTCAGGTGAAGGTCAGGTAGCATAGGCTTCCCACCAGGCTCTTGAATAAGGTTGAGTCTACTGCTCCCTCCTTCGACTCATTGCTCTACTTCAGTCCTGGATCGGCCGGGGTAGAGATGGGCTTGCTATTCTCCATCCTGAACTTCTTCAAGATTTCTTCAACATACTTCTTCTGTGAGATGAAGATCCCATCTTCACTCTACTTCACCTCCACACCTAAGAAGTAGTTGAGCTCACCCAGGTCCGTCATCTCGAACTCCTTCTTCATCATCTTCTTGAACTCCTCGTACATGTAAGGGTTATTTCCTGTGAATATCATATCGTCTACGTATAGACATATGATCATCATGTATCTGTTCTTCTCAACCCTCGTGTAGAGGGCATACTCATAAGGGATCTTCATGTAGCCATGCTTCTGGAGGTATGCATCAATCCTCCCATTCCAGGCGCGAGCCCCTTGCTTCAGCCCATATAAGGCCTTGTCCAGCTTGCACACCTTCCTCTCTTGCCCCTTCACCACATATCCAGGAGGCTGCTCGATGTACATATCTTCCTACAAGTAGCCATTCAGGTAGGCAGATACCACATCCATCTGCATGATCTTCCAGCCATGGTGAGCAGCCAGTGCGATGATCAACCAGATGGTGTCTATCCGCGCCACTGGGGCAAAGACTTCATCATAGTCCACTCCTTGGACTTGCTGGTAGCCCTTCATGATTAGCCTTGCCTTATGCTTCTCTATGCCCTTATCCTTGTTCTTCTTCACCTTGTAGACCCACTTCACCCCGAGGGGCTTGTGGCCAGCAGGTGGGTCTACCAGCTTCCAAGTGTCATTTTTCTTGATGGATGCTATCTCAACATCCATCCCCTTCCTCTAAGTTTTTTCTTGGGCTGCTTCGTCATATGA
This sequence comes from Platanthera zijinensis, assembly GCA_039513925.1. Taxonomy (NCBI): domain Eukaryota; kingdom Viridiplantae; phylum Streptophyta; class Magnoliopsida; order Asparagales; family Orchidaceae; genus Platanthera; species Platanthera zijinensis. The sequence continues at coordinate 41,528,670 of CM077079.1, read as the reverse complement.
GTGCGGCTCACAATCTGCTAAAAGGCAATATAAAGAAAAATTGTTAAGTGTAGGTGCCGTCTCCTCATAGATCTCCTCAAACCTCCTCATCCTAGGTTGAGGACGATCATCTTTGCTTCCGCTGGTGCTAGCTCTACCAGATCTTCCTCCACTAGTACTTGCTCTACTCGAGTAGGGGGTGAGAGCTCCCCCTGACTCTCCACTTGGTGGTGATGGTGGCTCAGCTCCACCCATCTCAGCTTCAGCTTCCTGACCACCCTCCTCTTCATCATCATCAAAGAACATCCCCTTGGTGCTCCTCATCGCTTCATCCCAGCTCCAGCTGCTATCTTCCTCAAACACCACATCCCTCGAGATTATAGCTTTATCCATCACCGAGTTGTACAGCTTATAAGCCTTGCTCATCGGAGCATAGCCTACGAAGATGCACTTCTCACTCTTGTCGTCTTGCTTCTTCCTCCTCTGGTCCGGGACATGAGCATAAGCTACACGTCCAAAGACCCTCAAGTGCTTCACACTTGGCTTCCACCCACTCCAGGCTTCAAACGGAGTCATAAACTTCACACTCTTTGTTGGGCATCGGTTTAGCAAGTACACAGCCACCTGTACTGCCTCCGCCCAAAACTTCTTTGGTAACACTTTGCCCTTCACCATGCTCCTTGCCATATTCATAATGGTCAAGTTCTTCCTCTCTTACACTCCATTATGCTGAGGTGAATATGTCGCCGGCAGCTGATGAGAGATCCCCTATTCTTTGCAAAATTCATCAAACAACCTAGAGGTGTACTCCCCACCTCTATCTGTCCTCAACACCTTCAGTGGTTGACCACTCTACTTCTCTGCCATCGCCTTGAACTCCTTGAACCTGTCAAGGGACTCAATCTTCTATCTTAAGAAATACACCCAACACTTCCGACTGAAGTCATCGGTGAAGGTGATATAATACTTGCTTCCACCTACTGAGGTAGTCTCAAACGGACCGGCTATGTCCGAGTGAACTAGTTCAAGTTGCCTTCTCGCTCTTCGGGACTTGCCACCCTTGAACATTTGTCTCTTCTGCTTCCCCTTGGTACATGTCTCACAGAACTTCTGTGGAGGCGAGATCATAGGCAGTCCTTCCACCATCTTGGAGTGAGATAGGAGCTTCAACCCAGTGAACCCCAGATGGCCCATCCTGTGGTGCCACAACCATGCTTCCTCTTCTTCTTCAGTCCTTATGAGACACACCGTCTCCATGGCATCCGTCCTCAGCGTGAAGAGATGATTCATCGTCATCTTCACCTTCACTACCTCTCTTCCTTGATGGTCCTTCATGACCAAGGACCCATCCTTCAATTGCACGCAGTACCCTTTCTCCACAAGCTGCCCAAGGCTTAAGATGTTACTCTTTAAGCCAGGCATGTAGAACACATCATTTAGGTGCACCTCCTTCCCATTCAAGGTGACCGCTATCACTCTTTTTCCTTCCACCGATATCTTCGAGGCGTCTCCAAAACTGACCTCACAACCATTTGGTTCGAGGCTGGTGAACAGTTTCTTCTCTCCAGTGGTTGCTTGCACCTGTATCAAAGTATTATACTCCATTCCTCCCACCTTCAGCTCCTCTGTAGGTTAGGAACATCATCAGATCGCCACTAGTATTACTTGCTTCTGGGTAATGGTTGGCCTCTTCTTTCTTCCTCGGTGCCCAACAGTCATAGCTCATATGCTCAAACTTGTTACAGCTGTAACACTGTATTTGGGACATATCTCCTCTGCCTCTTCTTTGACCTCTTCCTTGGCCTCTACCTTGGCCTCTTCCTCTTCCTCCTGCATCTTGTATCCAACCTTGAGGTTGTTTCGCCTCTCTCTGATAGTTTTGATTCCTCCCTTGATCTCTTCCACCTCTTCTCCCTCTACCTCTTCCTTGGTAGCCACGGCCACGCTGGCCTCCTCCTCTTCTAGAGCTCTCTCCAAAGTTTAACTGAGTCTGGAGTGCTTTACCCAAGCCACCCGACTCTTCATTATCTTGCAACATGCGGTACTCTTGAGCTTGTAGCGAGCCAACAAGTTCATCCGCTGCCATCAGGGTGAGATCTTTTGACTCCTCAATCGCCACCACCACATGCCTGAACTTATTTGACATAGACCGCAAGAACTTCTCCATGAAGCTTACGTCATCTGTCGTCTCTCCATTCCTCTTCATTTCATTTGTGAGCGTCCGCAAACGGGTCATGTAGTCGCCAACCTTCTCTGAGCTCTGCATCTTTGTCACTTCATACTGGGCTCAAAGGGATTGCAGCTTCACCTTCTTAGCCTTATCAACTCCTTGCATGGAGCGTTGTAATATCTCCCATGCATCCTTCGAGATTCTAGAATCTGAGATCTTCTCAAACGTCGCTTCGTCTACACCTTGGTATAGTAGGAACAACGCTTTCTTATCTCTTTTCTTTGACTCCCTCAACGCCGTCCTCTGTGTGTTAGTCAATGTCGCCTCTGCTTCTGCAGTAAGCTCTTCATAGCCTTCCTCTACAATCTCCCACAACTCCTTTGAGGCGAGTAGCACTCGCATCTGAATACTCAAGTTCCCGTAATTTGTCTTTGTCAACTTGGGGACTTGCCCCGACATGGCGCTTCCCATCTCCATCTCAACTTGTCACTAAACTTCCCGAGCAACTTCCAGGGGGTCGAACCTCCCTCTGATACCACTTGTTGGAAACATGAATGAGTTCCTTCCATACACAAACCAACTTCAAACTACAACACAACCCCACTTCTACACACAACAAACACACCCAGCGAGACTGCCCGACGAGACCGTCTACCCGCGCGGTAAGCAACCCTGCGAAATTCTCCTCTCGCTGGCGAGACCAAACACACACCAGGCGAAGACCGGCAGTCCGGCGAGATGGCCTACTCGCCGGCGGTAGATAACCTGGCGAGATCCAACCGCACCAACCCGCGAGCTCCTTCTCGCGCGGCGAGTTCAATACAGCGGGCGAGAGCGGATGGGCGAGAACAGTTGGCGGGATCCCTTGTCGCGTGGCGAGTGCTTCTACTCGCGCGGCTAGGACTTAGGCGGGCTGCTCGCTCCCCTCTGCCTTCTCACTCACTCTCCTTACTTCGAAAAACTTGGCGCTGCGGCGCTCTCTCTCTCTCTCTCTCTCTCAAAAAACAAGGGATTTGAGAGTTTATTTCTCTATATTCCAACAACATTGAAAAGAATACTTTCATACCTTTATATAGGCTTACAAGACTAATAGAAAACGGACAAGTGTCCAACACTTAATGTCACTCCTAACCACCATCTACTTAGCATTAAAAATACAAACAACTCATAATAAATATTCAAGTAACTCCAAAAGCATATTGACCCGGTCAACAAGATCAAAGTCCAACAAGCTCGAGGGTCGATCTGGGACGCGAGCGCTGGGAGAGGGGCAGAGGGTTAGAACAAGCGCTTTTTGGCTTTTGAAAAAGTGGGAACAAGATTTTCAATTTTGGGAGTCCTTTTGAAAGCTCGACACATGCTTGTCCAAAAAGCACGGCAGGCCAGGGTTGGGACTGGGCCTGCCGGGCTAGAGATTTTGCCACTCGGGTCGGGCCCAGGCACCCTCTCCAAGAGGGGACCTGCCAAGACCCCCTATGTCCGGCCCGGACGAGCCTGGGTTTATTTTTTAAATTTTAAATACAAAATATTTAATATTAAAAAAATTTAAAATAAAATCAAGATAGAGTATGAGAGGTGATAATAGAGGAGGGGGGAGGGGGGATTTATATATATTTTTTATTGTTTTATTTGCCTAGCTAGGCTGCATTATGCCAATGGCAGCCGCCTAGGATGAAACCAAATAAAAAATGAAATGAACCATAAAATTAGAATGCGTACCAGATTATGAGATGCAATAACCAAACAATAAAGTCATTACCAGTACAGGTGTTGTAGATCTCCCAACAATTAAACATCTAGCCTTGAAGAGCTCTCAAATTACCCGGAAATGAGAACACAAAAGCATAATTTATTTCATGGTAATTATTCAACATTGATCTATATAGGATCTAGAAGCATGAGTAAGCTGAAATTGTTATCCGTAAAACATAATTTACATATGACTGCAGCTCGTTAAAATCAATTTTCTAAAAACATGATTTCTGAACTCAAAGAAGCAAAGAGAAGCATAAAACCAAAATGTAGTCAATATATTAGAAAAGGGAAAGCTAAACCTAAGTAATTAGTAAGATTCATGTTGAAAGACAATGAAACATCGGCGTTGCAGTGTAATATAGTTGTGGGCTTCCTAATAGAAACTTAGTTTATTCATTTTCCAAATGAAGAAGCTCCTTTGAAACTCATAATAACCCTAAATCAAGGCAGGCTCCACACAGATACTTTCATTATCATTTTAAATTTCTAAACATCATAATCCTACTTTTGATATCTTATTAATTGTAAAAGCATGAATAAAAGTATATGCAAAGAAAATAACAACTTTCTCACATCAACAAACAACTTGGACATTAACCCCATCATGCTTCTTGCCACTTTTAATCTCAAAACCCTCCATTTTTCTAAGCAAAAGAGAGAAAAAGTCAAGTTAGAGTCGAATTCATTGGATTAAGAGTTTGAAATGGATTTTTTAGCTAGTATTGCTTCAAAAGAAGAACCTTCTCAGTCTCATTTTACCTTCTTTGTTAGCTAGCTGGGCTTGTTGCTTTGAAAAGCATCATGGGCTCGGAATGTTGTGTCATCTATAGTTGAAGGAAATCAAACCAAAAACTCACTCAGATTTTATTATATTTGTTTGAATCCCTACTGACAACCTTTTACAAATAAAAAAGTATGCCCAGAATAATGACATCTGCCAACAACAAAACATATCCAAAAGATGATTTAAGTTAAATCCACAAACATGTGCTCTTGAAGAAAACTTTTAGGAAAGTGGTTAAAAGAAGCTTCACGACATGTGCTTTTGACAGAGAGAAGATTCATGAAAGCTTCATCCATATGTCATCTACCACCTCTACCTTCTTGGTTTTGGCTCTACAAAAAGGGATGAAGGAGAGTTTTATGTTACTGTTGTTGGGTCCATTGATCTCAATGTCCCAGATTTGGGGAGATTGTTGGGTCCATTGATCTAAATGTTCCAGATTTGTAAGAAGTCAAACAAGTCAATGGTATACACATAGTTATATTTGATGTATGTTTAAGTTTATGCATGCAGGTTGATCTATGTCATATTGATTGGACTGGTGGTCCAAGTGATATTAATAGGTGGACTCAAAGAAGCCGACTAGAGAGACAAAAAAATGACTAAGTTCATAGGCGTTGAGTGAAGCCAGTTCACTCAACGCCCTACAGCTAACAACGCTGAGAAAGGGCAGGCAGTCAAAGCTTTAAGTGTTGGAAAGGAAGAAAAGTGACTAAGTCCACAGGCATTGAGTGAAGTCAACCACTAAACACCATATAGTCAAAAGCGCTGAGTCATGCTGTTTCTATCAAAGACATAGAAGAAAGAGATAGAAAATTGGTTAAATCCAGAAGCGTTGAGTGAAGCTTGTTCGCTCAATTCCATGCAGTTTCCTTCAAAGCCAAAGAAAAAGGAGACGAAAAATCGACTAAGTCCAGAAGCGTTGAGTGATGCTAGTTCACTCAACGCCAAGATCAAAAAGTTTTTAGTCAAGCTAATGCAGTCAGCCTAAGAGGAAACAAAGAAATTAGTTAAGTACAAAAGCATTGAGTAAATGCAGTTTACTCAACACACTCAACGCCAGATTTCAGAGGCAAAGGAAAAAAGCATTGAGTGAGGCCATCTCACTCAATGCCTTCAGACAGAAAGAGATTTAGCTAAGTATAAAAGCATTAAGTGAAGCTTATCCACTCAACGCTCTCAACGCTTTCAGAGAGAAGGATGCATAATGTTGGATAAGTATAAAAGCTTTGAGTTAATCCAGTTCACTCAACGCTCTCAACGCGTTCATGCAGAGAAAAATTATTTTAAGTCCAGAATCATCGAGTGAAGGCAGTTCACTCAACGCCATAGTTGCAGAAAGAGCTGAATATTATTCTAAGTCTAGAATCATTGAGTGAAGCCAGTTCACTCAACGCTCTCAACGCCAAGGATGCTGAAAGTGATGAAGATCAAGCTAAGACAAAAAGCGTTGAGTGAAGCGTATACACTCAACGCTTGGACAAGCTAAAGAATTAACTAAGTCCAGAATCGTTGAGTGAAGCCCATTCACTCAACGCTCTTAACGCCTGGAGTGATTTTGTGAAATTGGCTAAGTCCATAACAGATGACGTCAAAAAAGTCAACAAAAATCAACAAAATTCTAAAATGATCATGGAAGAGCTACAACTCATCACTAACGTCGCCGTAAGTCTTATTCTATAAAACTAAGGATATAATAAGCCGTTAATGCAATGACATGTGTCAATCATCTCATTGGATGACGGGATTATTGAAAGAATTCAATAAAGAACTACAAATCACCTAGAGGGGGGGTGTGTGAATATGTCCAATTCTTTATAATGGGCAGTTTTAGGATTTCTAATTAGCAATTCTAGTTATCTAATCATTCAAGCATCACAGATAATCAGAATATGCAAACACAGCATAGAGACACACAAATTTATAATGGTTCCCCAGTATTTGGGTACATCCACTTTCCCCTTTTGCCTATCTAGCAATGAACTAGATTCGGTCCAACTTCCTTCTCCTCAGATCCACAGATCTTTCCACTCAGAATCCTTTCAGGTTCCTACAACTCAGACTTCTTCAAGTCCTACAGATCAGATCCTTCCAGATCCTACAACTCAGATTCTTCCCAAGAATTCTACCTCAGAGTTTTCCAACTCCTACCTCAGGTAATATGCCCTACCTTAGCCCTTATAATTACAGGCTTACAACTCAGAAAGATAGACTTTCCTACACTCAGATCTATACAGATCCTACAAGTTTGATTACAATGATTTATGAATTTCTTTATCCAAAGAGAGATAAAGGGGTAAAGATTACTTGACCAATAATTAGAAATTGGTCTCTTCTGATCCTTGCAAATCTTGGATCAGATTCAACCTGACTTAGCTTCTTCAAAGCTTCTTGAATTCAAAGAACTAGGTTGAATCTTCAAAGAGTAGATGGAAGTGATCTTGAATCTGCCTTCTTCTTCTTAAAGATTTGATTTTGTAAACTAAGCTGATCTGCAGTGATCCAACCTTCAAGATGTTGTCGATTTTGTTCTTTTGGTCTTTTTTTCTGATAGGAATGTTCTATTTATAGGAGCCCTCAGTGATAACCTGTTGAGCCGGTATCCGACTGACATCTGACAATTTTGACAGTTATAACAACCGTCACTTCTTTGATCTGTAAATCTGTAACTTGGTCTCAATAGCAGACATGTCTTCATACTGTATTGACACAGACTGTTAGATGTGTCGACACATCTAGCTGGATGTCGACACATTATCTTGATGTTGTCGAAAAGTTTCACTTTTTGTCGACATTGCTTTCCTCCATAATCCCGACACAGATAATGTAGAATGTGTCGACATAAATTACTTATTGTCGACACAACTTTTCCTTCAAAATAGTTGTCAACCCAATTCCTGGGTGTCGACATATCTGCTTGAGTTTACTGTCAGCACTTCTATTATTGGTGTGTCGACACTAGTCCTGAGTGTCGAAAAAGTTGATCTTAGACTCAGCATTCAGTGTGTCGACTGTGATCATTTATGTCGACGCAGCTTGTGTTGACTGATATCTCTGTGTGTCAACACAAGTCCTGTGTGTCGACATAGCTGGTGTAGACTGATATCTCTGTGTGTCGACACAATACCTATGTGTCGACACAATACCTGTGTGTTGACACAGCTTTGCTCTTATACTCGACATTTCTTCATCAAAAGGTGTTGACACTGCCCAAGTGTCTCGACACTTTTGTACTTAGAAAAAATCTTCTCCATTTATTTAGCCTGTACAAGTTAACTCAACAGACATCAAATACAAAATGATGTATACCACTGAGTTAAGTAAGACTTCTCCAAATCTAGTACAATTTCCAATTTACCCAACAATCTCCCCCTATTTGGAGAAGTCATAACCCCAAGTCAATGATATACACCATTATAATAACTAGCACAAATAATGATGTACTAAACTATCATAGACAGGGTTATCAATAAGCAGAAAGTACATATGCTTGTCAAAGAGTTAAATATTGTGCATCTATCATCACAGATTAACATCACAGAGATATTCATCACAAAACAATTTAAAACATGACAGATATATCCAACCAAGGAATTTACTTCTCATGTCAAATCAACAGTAAGATTTACAAGATGTCTATAAAAGATAAAAACATATTACATAGTTCTTTTAGAAATTCTAGACATATAAACCCTAGGTTAATTTAGGCTCCTTGATCAATATCCCTTTGCCAGGTTGTATTGTTGCTTTTGCTTGTGGCTTATAAGCAGCTGACATCTTCCCTTTTCTTTTGCTTTGGCCTCCTCATCCTTTAGCTTCTGCCCCTTAAAATAATGATAGGGTTTAGGAAAATACTTGTAAGGCTCAATAGAGTCTGCAGGAATTGTTCCAGCCTTTATATTTTTTCTAAACTTGTAAATAACATCCATCTGTTTGAGATATTTGTCCCATTCCTTGGTGGAGTACCATTTCCCTCTGTCATTCCTATTATTATTGACTGCTTTCCAAGCAGTTAGTATTATGTTTCTAGAGGTTGGGATCCATTATTCAAAGTCAGGTCTTGCTTCAGCCTGCTCCCTGAACCTTTTCTTAGACAGCAGGATCTCTTGTTCTTTCTGAAGGAGGGCATCATCCATTTCCACTTCTTTAAGAATAAATGGCATGTTGTCCAGTGGAGGACTGTACATATCCTAAACTTTCTTAAAAACTTGATCAAAGTCAGCAGGTGGATAGATGACCTGAGCAACCTCTACTTGCACTGAAAGACCCCATTTTTTTTCTTTTTAACCACCGGGGTCTTAGGCCCAGAACTACCGTCTTGCGGTGACACCATCCACCGGGATGGTCGACACCACAAAGCGCCGATCCTGCCGGCCATCTCAATCACCATCGACAGAACGTATAATGAATGAAAGTGTAAGCATCCAAATCCACGATAATATAAAAGAAGGAAATCATGCGATGAATCAAGTCAACACCAGAAAATAAAGTCTAAGTACCAACGCAAGAAAGTAAATATGGGCTTAAGCCCGGTACATGATAACCTCACTACAAACCACTCATAAAAGTAAAACTACTAATACTCGGCTCCACTCACGGATCCGGATGCCGGTCTACCCGAGCTATACTGGCCCATCTCCATCTGCACCGCACTCTGCTGGTGCTGCATCTCCTGCGGCTGCTCCCTGTCTCCCATCCGGAGCACCTAAAATATGGTGATCAAACGACCGTCAGTCAAACTAGACTCAGTCAACAATCCCCCACCCCTCTACCCATGGCTCCTAGGCACCGGGCGAAAAGGAGTGAAAAGGAGGACCAAAAGCAGGGCGTAATCAAGCAGGTGACATCTACCCTAAGGAATAAAATAATAAAGTATGGCAGGGGTATCACAATAATTAAACATGAGTAAACAAGTGTGTAGCAAATGTAAACAGTAAGGAGTAGCAAGTAAGTAAGAGCAGTAAGAAGAGAAGTAAGAGCAACAAGAAAGGTAACCATTGATTTATAGGGATTACCCCTATAGACCAATGGGTCATTTTGTAGGGCCTATCATATAAAACGTCCCATACCATTTTATACGATAGGTGTCAGGGGATAAATGCAATTATTATGTTATGACTTGCAAGTATGCTATAGTATGCACATGCCAGTACAACTCTCACACACGACTCTATGCGCACAGACCTTTAGTTCCCCTTTTTGGAGTTAGCTAAACTCTCAGGAGCCTCCGCCATGGCAAAATGGAGACAGTGGGTTGGGCCTCTCCACTCCTAGACTGGTAAACACACTACTAAGCCTAGCCCCTCTTGTACGTTCCCGTACTATTCCCAGCAAACAAGCCAGTCTCTCGAGTCAACGTACTGACGACGGTGTGTTCGATCGTCCAATACCGAGGACCCGCCACTGTTATGCACATGCAACCATGATAGTTTGTATCTAATTATAGTACCGAGCCTCCAGCTCTCTAGACTACCGAGTCTACTAGTTCACCAAGTTCTCGAGCCCACGGCTCCCTAGACTAATCAAGTCTCCTTTTTCCAAGTCTCCGAGCAGCCAGCTCTCCGGACTTCCAAGTCTATACCAAGTCCCCGGGCATCCTGCTCCCTGGACTTCCAAATCAATACCGAGTCACTTAACTCTTCCAGTAAGCCCTTAGGCCACGGGCCTACGCTTTCCTTTCACTACCAATTTATCTCCCTACGTGTACAAGTGTGAGTGTAAGGTGAAACTATTATTAGGATTACTCTTGCCCATATTATTCTTAAGGTTTAAGGTTAGCCCAGGACTGCCCAAGGCATTTCCCATGAAGGGTTCTCTGATGAGTCCATATTTTATACTTAATTCCGGACTCATCTAGGCTTATTTTCTTGTCTTTGCACACCGTTTAGCGTCATTTGCACTCCTTTTGGTTCGCTACGGTTTTCCATGTCTTATGCACCCTTTTTAGCCTATTTCTGTGTTTGTGTGTATTTCATTCTTGCTATGATTATTATTGTTTGCTGTGGCTGCCACGATCGATGTCCCGTGCAGTTTTCCTGCAGGTTTGGGGATCGTGAGGGCATTCGGGATAGGCTTTTCACTATTTTTTGGCAAAGGAGTCAGTGGTCGTGCGTTTTTACCCACGCACGACCATCGACCTCTTGGCGCACGATCACTGATCGTGCGCAGCCCGGCCTCATTTGTGAAATCTCTGTCTTGAACCTTCCGCACGATCACTTGCCATACCACGCACGATCACTGCTCGTGCGCTGCCGATCGTGCGCAGTCATGGCCCTTTTTGCAAAGTTCTGTCTTTTTTGCACGATCATCAGCTTGCCTCGCACGATCAGTGATCGTGTGCTGCTGATCGTGCGCGTGCTTTAATTTCTTACTGCAGGCTCTACAGGTTCTGGCCGCACAGGCGCTAACATTGTTCGCGCACGACCACTGGTCGTGCATCAGTGGTCGTGCGCGCTGTTTATTCTACAATCTATAAATACGCTGGTTTCGCCCTAATTTCGGGAGATCGCCCCTTTCCGTGATTTTCCGCCGTTTTTTGCTCTGAAGAGGGATTTCGCCGCCCTCCATCATCTTCCACCATAGGGAGTTGCTCCGGGCAAGCCTTCAACGCCAAATCAAAGCCGGAGCATCCCCTCGGCCTCCTCCTTCATCCCCAAGCTTCAAGCAGAGTTTTGACCGAGCTTTCTCCATCAAGCTAGGAGGAGCTGGAGACGCAATCTACCGGGTCATTTCAACGAAGAAGACGGGTCCATTGGGAGTGAGTGACAACCTCCTATACCCCGGACGCAGTTGAGGACCGAGCTTGGACTCGGATTGACAACCCGGGATTCCAACCGTGAACCCTCAATAAGGCTTCAGATTCGGTCGATTCGCACACCTCTTCCTCTTGTTGTTGTTAGCTTAGTTATTTTCCATGTATTGATGAAGAATGCTTATTTGTAGTTAACATTTACTCTTATTCATGTCTATGTGAGTTAGTGTTTTTGTTATATTTACTTGAGGTGCGCCATATTCCATCCTCCACCATCCACCCTTACCGCACTAGCAATTGCTAGTGGCGTGCATTGCGAAGAGGTGCTCACGACCCTCATTCCGCCATTCTAACCACCTCATCCGCTAGCCTACTCGTCCATCCGCCAAGCGATTCGGTGCATAGCGGTCCGTTTAGTTTCCATCCCGCCTGGCGAAGCATCGCATAACGGCGTTGCATAGGAGTAGCTTGTAGATTTTACTTCCTGTTTCCGCAACAATCAAAACCCCCTCTTTTTGAGCCGACCCGAGGACTTCAATTTCAAGTCCTCCTCGACATTAACTCATCCCTTACTATGTTCCTCAAGAGACCGACACTCGGGGATTTATTCCCAAACTTTATTACTTGTGCGACCGGTGCGCATGCCGTATTTTCCACGCATCAAGTTTTTGACGCCGTTGTCGGGGAACACAGTCGTTTGAGTTTTTGGAGAGGAAGATTTGAGATAGTTGCCCTTTCCATTTGTATATTTCATGTTTTATTTTTGTTTTGGTTTTTTAGTTGTTGTTTTTTTTAATTTTATTCCCTTTCTAGTTTTTATTTTGCTATAGCAGGCTGTTCCACTCTTTATTTGCTTGCGAGTATTTAATTTCTGCTTAGAAAATTTCTTGTGGTGAATTCTTTTCTATTGCACCATGTATTCAAATTGGTATATCAAGTGCCATTGGTGCGGGGATTATGGGCATGGTAGTGATGAGTGCCCCACTAACGGTACTGAGTATAATTCTCATGGTCCCGTGTTTGCAGCGCCGCTGTCTCACGGTACTCCATACACGGTACCATAGTCTTATGGTCACTACTCGTCTCCGCCTCCACCTTTTTCATATTCCTCCCCGGTCCCTTCTGGACCGAGGGGTAATGGAAAACAGTGTTTGTGTTGTCATAGCACCGACCATGTGTTGAAAGATTGCGCAGAATTTCAGCGCCAGATGGAGGCGGATGATGAACCGGATATCCGGATCGTCTTATCCACCTCTCAAATGGCCGCTCCTTCTGATTCTGATGATGTATCCGCAGTACCACCTTGTCTATGGGGGACTGCTGTGGATACACCCATCAGACCTTCCACTAGTCAGTGCGACGACATTGCGGCACCTTCTCTCCTTGTGCCTTCTTCCCCTATTTTTGATTCACCCCCGGAGGAACCTGCGCATATTATCTCTGATGATGTTGCTCCTCCGCTTTCTTTGCATGAATTACCTACTCCCCTTTCTAGTGAGTCGGTCGATGATGTTGTGCCCTGTGGGAATCGGGAACATGTGGATGCGCCATGGTGTGACGAGGACATTATTCTCATCAATGGTGAGTACTATGTCTTGGAACACCGTGACGTACCGAGGTGTGATGAGGAAATCCTTGCCGGTGAGGAGGTTTCTACTTCCTTGTTGGATGAGGAGGTCCAAACCACCACTGAGGACCTCGTGGTCTCAGTTTCCCCTCGCCATGACTCACATGACACCGACAGTGATCTATGTTTGGATCCTGCTGAGAGTGATTCCGGGATCACTCTCCCTATTTCCGCTTCTTTTAGTTTTTCTTCTCCTTTATTCCTTGACCCCCCTTCTCCTTCTGCGCCTGTGCGGGTTGACTCCCTGCAGGTGAGTTGGGTTGACATTGAGCCTTGCGCTCAGGTTGTCGGCGAGTGCCTCAGCTTGCATGAGGAGTTTCCTACTCCTTTTGCAGTTGAAGCCTCTACCTTCACCTTCGCCCCCAACGAGCTTGTGGTGGACGATACCTTGCTAGGCAAGGATTTGTTTTGTGGTGAGATGAGTGAGGACCAGTGCTCCTCCTCATCTTACTTCCTATTTCCTCTACCTGTGCGTCGCAGGTATTATTACTCAGGTAGAGGGGTAACTGTTCTATCACCGTATCGGTACCCGTTACCGACACGGATATTAGGACAGTTACCTGTGCATTTTCTATTTCATAGGCCCATTAGCTAGAACTGTTTAGAATTTAATAAGTCGTGCTGGGATGACAATAACCCCAGTGCTTATCTTTCATTTTCTGCATTTTTCTTTTTTTTTTATGTCTAGCTTAGTTTAGTGTTTCTTTTTGTATATTTTTCTTTTGTTTTTGTGGAGCTCACCCCTGTAGGTATTCATGGAAACTACGCATTGGAGGGGTTGTGATTCTTCGTTTGGCGGGCCTGCTGCTACTTTCCACGCGTCTTCTGGTATGCTCACTAGCTGAGCATTGGGTAACCTCTTCCCTTAGCTCATTCTGATTTTAATTTCTCTATCATTTGATGTGTTATTTAGTTTAAGTCTGGGGGAGAGCATGTTTACCTTTTGTACGTGCACATTTCTTTTGCATACTAGAAGCTTTTCGTATTTTATTTTGTTTATGTTCATTGCATCGCACACCACTGCACCCACATGAGCGCGAGCTTAGCTGTTAGCATGCCACGAGTTGAACTTGTATCTTTGTTAGATTTGGAAAATTTCTGTGCTAGTTTAGGATTGTACGACGGAGTAAAATGTTGGCCTTGCTGTGTTTCTAGTCAACTGCTCTCGTTTTGTATAGAAATTTGTGTAGATTTAATTTTTTCGTATGCTTATAGTTCTATATTTTTCTATTTGCGTAAATATTTCTTATTCTACTCAAAAGTTGGTGAATCCGGTGTGAATCAAACGGTAGCGTAGGAATGTGTGTAGCCGCCACTAGACTCGTATTGCTTGAGTCGGGAGGAAGGATTATCTTTCTCGGTTGCTAAGAACTTGCCCCAAGCTATTCTTGAAGCATTGGTACACGATTAGTCTAGCGTGAGAGTGATGTAGGCCACCTTTTGGCCCGGTTGAGCTTTGTACCCATTCCTAACATCGCCCTTGCTAGCCCCTTTGTGCCTACCCTTCCTTTTGATTCAGCTCCACTATATTCGCCAAAGCCTCATAGCCGATCCTAGTCGCACACCCAATTCGAGCTTTAGTAGTTTACATTTTATGTTGGGTTGTGATGTGGTGATTCGTATTTGTGATATGTGGTTGTGCCCAAAAGAAAAATGTGCTGATTTTGTAAAAAGAAAAAGAAAATATTTAAAAGAAAATATTTGAAAAAGAGAAAAAGAGAAAAGAAAAAGATAAAGAAAAAGTTTGATTGAAAATCTTTATTTGAGATGATTTGGATTTGGAGTAGGCGGTGCACACACCCTTTTAGTAAAAGTTAAGTCTGGGGGTGTGGTGCACCCATGTTTATTTTGTGGGCAGCGGGTACTAGTTTTTTACGTTAGCTCATTTGGGTTAGGTGCATACCCTTCATGTTTATCCTTGTTTTCCTCACCGTAACCCAAGCCCCATTATTACCCGAAGTCCTACGGACTTGCGCTTGAATTGACTAGTGCCGTGGAGAGAGTGCGAACGGGTAAGCTTATGGTTTCCGACATTGGTGGATTCCTTTGGGGGTAATCTTGAGCCCCGGTCTTCGGCAATGCTCACCTTAGTGGCCTGTCTACTTTCTCCCTGCGTAGGACCGGATGATTCACCGTGATTCCACTTTTGAGTAATAATAAATTTTTGATACGCATTGTGAAAAATATAAAATATTTTGTATACTTAAAAATTTCCTCTACTTTATTTTTATACACGCGAGCATGCGACTTCGCATGGTACTCCGTTTTGCAATTTCTTTGTTAGCTAGTTCATTTTCCCCGTCTGCTTAGGTTTTGTTTGCTCGGGACGCGCAAACGGTTAAGTCTGGGGGTGTGATGAGTCCATATTTTATACTTAATTCCAGACTCATCTAGGCTTATTTTCTTGTCTTTGCACACCGTTTAGCGTCATTTGCACTCCTTTTGGTTCGCTACGGTTTTCCATGTCTTGTGCACCCTTTTTAGCCTATTTCTGTGTGTGTGTGTATTTCATTCTTGCTATGATTATTATTGTTTGCTGTGGCAGCCACGATCGATGTCCCGTGCAGTTTTCCTGCAGGTTTGGGGATCGTGAGGGCATTCGGGATAGGCTTTTCACTATTTTTTGGCAAAGAAGTCAGTGGTCGTGCGTTTTTACCCACGCACGACCATCGACCTCTTGGTGCACGATCACTGATCGTGCGCAGCCCGAACTCATTTGTGAAATCTCTGTCTTGAACCTTCCGCACGATCACTTGCCATACCGCGCACGATCACTGCTCGTGCGCTACCGATCGTGCGCAGTCATGGCCCTTTTTGCAAAGTTCTGTCTTTTTCGCACGATCATCAGCTTGCCTCGCACGATCACTGATCGTGCGCTGCTGATCGTGCGCGTGCTTTAATTTCTTACTGCAGGCTCTACAGGTTCTGGCCGCACAGGCGCTAACATTGTTCGCGCACGACCACTGGTCGTGCGTCAGTGGTCGTGCGCGCTGTTTATTCTGCAATCTATAAATACGTTGGTTTCGCCCTAATTTCGGGAGATCGCCCCTTTCCGCGATTTTCCGCCGTTTTCTGCTCCGAAGAGGGATTTCGTCGCCCTCCATCATCCTCCACCATAGGGAGTTGCTCCGGGCAAGCCTTCAACGCCAAATCAAAGCCGGAGCATCCCCTCGGCCTCCTCCTTCATCCCCAAGCTTCAAGCGGAGTTTTGACCGAGCTTTCTCCATCAAGCTAGGAGGAGCTGGAGCCGCAATCTACCGGGTCATTTCAACGAAGAAGACGGGTCCATTGGGAGTGAGTGATAGCCTCCTCTACCCCAGACGTAGTTGAGGACCGAGCTTGGACTCAGATTGACAACCCGGGATTCCAACCGTGAACCCTCAATAAGGCTTCGGATTCGGTCGATTCACACACCTCTTCCTCTTGTTGTTGTTAGCTTAGTTATTTTCCATGTATTGATGAAGAATGCTTATTTGTAGTTAACTTTTACTCTTATTCATGTCTATGTGAGTTAGTGTTTTTGTTATATTTACTTCAGGTGCGCCATATTCAATCCTCCACCATCCACCCTTGTCGCACTAGCAATTGCTAGTGGCGTGCGTTGCGAAGAGGTGCTCACGACCCTCATTCCGCCATTCTAACCACCTCATCCTCTAGCCTACTCGTCCATCCGCCAAGCGATTCGATGCATAGCGGCCCGTGTAGTTTCCATCCCGCCTGGCGAAGCATCGCATAGTGGCGTTGCATAGGAGTAGCTTGTAGATTTTACTTCCTGTTTCCGCAACAATCAAACCCCCCCCCCCCTTTTTGAGCCAACCCAAGGACTTCAATCTCAAGTCCTCCTCGACATTAACTCATCCCTTACTGTGTTCCTCAAGAGACCGACACTCGGGGATTTATTCCGAAACTTTATTACTTGTGCGACCGGTGCGCTTGCCGTATTTTCCACGCATCATTCTCGAGGGCACTAGGAACTACGATGGGCTGAAGCCCAAAGCTCCGTTTCGCAAGGCACTTAATGTTATTGATTTCTACCCTTGATCAATCCTCTCTTTTATTTCAGTGTGACTCCCCTAAGTGTGTTTAAGCTCTCCGAGTTAACCTATTTCAGACCTATCCACTATATGCAAACCATGCTAAGCTACATGGTACTCCCATTAGGGGGTACCCTAAGTACTCCTCCAATAGATCCCTCATAATTACTGGGGGTCTACTATGACTTATTAAGACTAAATCCAGAGTCTCATAATTTTCCTAATTATGTGGGCATTTAATTTAATTAACCCTATACTCCAAATGCCCTACTCTGAACATGAAGTGTACTATTAATTAAGTAATAAATCACCATAAAATTATGATAAATTCTAAAAGACATTTAAACTACAATTCCAAGGTTTGATAATTTCCAGAGGTGTTTAGGGCTGTCTTCCATATTTTACAAGTTAAGGTCATCAACACCATTTAATGAAGCAAAGGCCATAAATAATACTCTATAGATTATAACAAAATTCCTGTAAGTGTATCATAGCCTAAAAACACCTAAAATTGTTCTCCCAAATTTTTCAGAGAATAAAAACCCCTAATTTAATTTATGATCAAATCTACTAGCCATGTATTAATGAAGCAAGTATTGTAATTATGCATCCAAAAATTATAAGAAAATTACAGGAGCTTAATAATGATTTCAAACCATCAAACACCAAGTTTTACAATTTTTATCTTCCATGAAGGGCTCTGAATCTAATTTAATGAAAACTTCCTATTTCCTATTTTAATGAAGAAGGTACTGTTTTTACTTATCTAAAAATATAGAGAAAATTACAGAAATAACAAACATGGTCAGATACACCCACTGGTCTAATCTCATAATTTTCCTAGCAATAATGGGGCACTCTTTTTATTTTTGAAATAAAAATCACAAATAGTGAATTTATGAAGCAAGTACTTGAAATAACCAGTTTAAAATTCCAAGAAAAATCCAGAGAATCTATCATGCTATAAAATGCCCTATTCCATAATTTCATAATGTTCCAGGGAAAATAAACTTCATAGTCATCAAAATAAGCTCTTAGGGCACATTTGAGGTTGTGAATAAAGTATTATTTATATTAACGCAAAAATTCTACCAAAATTATTTTAGGGCCATCTCGACCAAAGAACTCCTCTGCCCAAATTTTATTTGATTTTAAATTCATTTGCTAGCATAATATTCAAAACAAGTTTGGTGCCCCAAAATTAGGGTTATGGTTTTGAGTGGGCTAAAGGTCTCCAAATCCCCTAAAGTTTTATCCAGAGGGTTATAATGTCCCTATGGTCCTCTACACTAATTTTCCAGTCATTCCAAAGTCATTTGACCCCATGACCTTCAACCCTAAAAATCCCCATTAAGGGACCTACCCTAGGGTTCTAGGGCTACCCTACCCCAAACCACCCCAAATTCCATTGGAGAGTGTGTCATGCCCTATAAGGTCAGTGGCCAAAATATCAGCCTCTGTTGAGGTAATTTGACCACTCAAATCCCAAAGGGGATGAATTGACCTAATTAACCCTATAAGGGCCAAACTAGGGTTGAGTAAAAACTTAATCAAAACACCTCCAAATGAGGTGAAATTTTTACCAGAGTTCTAATATTCCACCTAAGACCTCCCACCCAAATTTGGGGGAATTTAGAGGTGTTTAGGACACCTAATTAAATTATACATGAATTATTAAAATTTTACAAAAACTATAGAAAAATATTCTCCAAAAATTCTAATTTTTGGTTATGTTTTAGGTATGGATAACAATAGCCCAGACCCCAAATTTAAAGTTATTTGAATGTCTGGATTGATGTGGGCATCCAAATCAATCTCAGGATAGCCCTATTGAAGACCTCACCAAAATGTGTGCTGTGATCTAACCAGGACTCCACATCGAGTGAAATCAATTTTGAATTAAACTAGACTTCAAGGGCTACATTGTCTATGTTGACAACTTTTACAGTAGGGGTCTTTAAGGGCCTCATATTTCGGGTTCAAAACAGTGCATGTTCAGGGAATAAAAAAAATCACAAATAATATAATTATTATAAGTTTTATTTTGGACGGGATCTGTTCATCTTCTACAATCAGCAGAGGGCTGAGATTTCCCGTGCCTGTAGCACCTTCCAGCCCAATTTTCGGCCACCACGACCACCTCCCTAGCCGGCCACCACCGCCACCACCTCCGTTGAGGTGGTGGCTAGCGTTTGGCGGCGACCATGCCGTCCGGAGGCGGCGGTTTCCGACGAACTCACACTGCCATTTTTCATGGGAAATTCGAAAATTCCAAGCTCCCAATCAGGCTCAATTGAGCCCGATTTATCCACCTAAACCGATCTAGATCTAGCACAAGGAGAGGGAAGAGGATCGGACCTCATTTGGAGCATTTCCTTGCTCCATCCGCCGTCCGCCATTGTTCCTCCTCCAAGCTTTGGGTGCCATCCGATTTCTTGCAAGGAGACCTCCAAACTCTCGGGAAATGGGGGGTTTTCACTGCTTAGAGGCTTGTGAAGGTGATAGGGGGTTTAATTGGGGGTGGTAGTGGCTTTAACCCCATATGCCATTAATGGCCTCTTCACCTCCCCTCCCATGGTCGACCCTATGCATCCCCCCTGCCCTAATTCCTCTTAGAAATGGCTGGAATCTTCTCAAATTCATCAGAGAATATGAATGGGAGTGTAATGGGGGGAAGCCAAGGGGTGTGTCACCTTAATGGCCAAGAATGACCACTTTCTCTCCTCCAAATTGGGGAAACCCCCTTTCTCACTCCTAATCACTATGGCCAAAATTTCTCTCTCTCCTCTTGTTTAATATCAGTCCATTAGGCTTGTTGACCACTCACTTTGGGCCTAGCCCAAAGGGTTAGGCTAGGTTTAAGTGATTTGACCTAAGTTGACTAAGTTTGACTTTGGTCAAATTGGGCTCTAGGGTTGACCAAACCATGGAATTTTGTGCCGTTGGGTCCCTTATGAGGTTATGACCCTAGGAGTGTGGTCAACTTGAAGTTGTGGAGGTCAATAAGGTGTTTAATGGAAAATCACCATTTTGACCTATTAGGGGTATTTTGGTCATTTTGCCCTGTGGTGACCCTAGGATGGGGATTTTTGGTCCACTGGGTCTCTTATGATGTTTTAGACCTAGAAGTGAAGTCAATTTCATATGGTGATGGTCAGTTAGGTCAATTGCTGGGGAATTGACCATTTAGCCCTAATTAGGGTTAGGGTTGACTTTGGTCAACCTGGCCTGTTGACTGGCCCCAGTGGGTCCTGAATATACCCCCTGGGCTCCTAGATGGCCTAGGGATGTTGTGGTGGGGTCACTGAGCCAAGTTAAAGTCCTTAAGTCAAACCCTAGGTTGAATATTTGGAAATTACTATTTGCAGACCAAGGTGCTGCAATCCTTATTTTTGGTCTGTGTATAGGAGGTTCCTAAGTTACCAAGGCCTTGTCATGACCCAGTCATGACAAAGTCACCCGGGGGGTCTAGTTTTCTGGGGGATGTTACAAATCCCAACACATAATAAAAAAATTTCGTCCCCGAAATTCAGGTTAGGCCTACGGGGTTTCTACCAGAGCAATAAATTGTAACATCCCAAAATTCCTGCGGCTCCCAGGTGTGCTCCTCCTGGCCGTGATTTGTCCACAGAACCTTGACTAGTGGGACCTTCTTGCGGTGCAAGACCCGCATACCCGTATCGTCAATCCGGACCGGCTCCATGTGCAGTGACCAATCAGATGCTAGCGGCCCATCCGTGGTGTCTATCTGCTGCTCTGGCCGTAATAGGGCCCTCCTGAGGGAGGTGACGTGGAAGACATCGTGTAGACCTTCCAGCTCTAGTGGCAGCTCCAGTCTGTATGCCAAGGGACCGATCCGCTCCAGGATCTTGTAAGGTCCCATGTACCTCGGGCTGAGCTTCTTCCTCCGTCCGCGAACTCGAGAGACTCCGTGCATCATAATACTTAGCCTGTCTGCTCTGCGCCTCTAACATCCGATCTCGTATCAGCCTCACCTAGGCCTCGGTGTCCTCCACAAATTCCGTGCATCGGCCTGATGACTGTTGTTGTATGAGAACTCTACCAGTGCCAGCATCTTCTCCCATGGCTCTCCTCGGTCTAGAATACACAGACGTAGCAGGTCTTCCAATGTCCGATTTGTGCGCTCTGTCTGCCCATCCGTCTGAGGGTGGAAGACTGTGCTAAAAGTCAATCGGGTGCCCAGGTATGCCTGAACTGACTGCCACTCCCTGGATGTAAACTGGCCATCACGATCTGACACTATCATCCTGGGCATGCCATGATAACGAATGAACTGCTCCACAAACTTCCGCACCTGCACTCCCACTGAATCGTCCTTCTTGATCGGTATAAATCGAGCCACCTTTGTCAACTGGTCAACGATCACCCAGATCGAGTCATTCCCTGTCCGAGACCGGGGAAGCCCATGTATGAAGTCCATGGCTACGTCATCAAACTTCCACTCCGGCACCGGGAGTGGCTAAAACAATCCTGCTGGGTTCCTGCACTCCGCCTTCACTAGCTGATATGTCTCACAATGGGTCACGAAGTAAGTGACATCCTTCTTCATGCCCGGCCAGAACATAGTCTTCTTCAAATCAGACGTCATCTTTGTGATCCCCGGGTGCACAGAATACCGGCTGTAGTGCGCCTCCATCATAATATCCTCCTGGATCTGGCCTCCCTCCGGTATGTACACCCGTCCTCTGAAGTACACCAAACCATCCCTCAGGGTGTAATCTCCCGCAATGCCTGCCTCTAAGGCTTGAAAGATGGGCTCTAACTTGACATCCTTCCTCTGTCCTTCTCTGACCCGATCCTTGATGTCATCGGTGATGCCCATCGCAGCCAAGTACTCCTCATAGAGCTCAGGGTCATCAGACGACACCAGAGTAATGTGCATGTCCTCTAGTCTCTGCAGAAACTCCATAGTCATCAGCTGAGGCTCTACTCCCGCTGTAGCGGCTCTCCTACTCAGTGCATCTGCTACCACGTTCGCCTTCCCCGGGTGGTAGTGCATCTTGTACTGATAGTCAGATAGAAACTCCACCCACCGCCACTGCCTGATGTTCAGTTCCTTCTGTGTATCCACGTACTTGAGGTTCTTATGATCTGAGTATATATCACAATGGACTCCGTAGAGGTAGTGTCGCCATATCTTCAGTGCGAACACGACTACTCCCATCTCTAGGTCGTGCACTGGGTAGTTCTTCTCATGGGTCTTCAGCTGGCGGGAGGCATATGGTATGACGTGTCCGTTCTGCATTAGCACCGCTCCCATCCCCTGATATGAGGCGTCGGTATACACCTGGAATCCTTCCGTTCCAGATGGAAGGGCCAGAATAGGCGCTGAGATGAGTCGGTCCTTCAGCTCCTAGAAAGCTGCCTCACACTGTGGCGTCCACACAAAGGGCACGTCCTTCTTTGTCAAGGATGTGAGCGGAAGGGCGATCCGAAAAAACCCCTCTATGAATTTCCGGTAATAACCGGCAAGCCCCAGGAAACTCCGCACGTCCGTGGCCGTCTTTAGCGGCGGCCAATCCCTGACTGCCTGAATCTTTGTCGGGTCCACCGCCAACCCGGCTCCGCTGATAATGTGGCCCCAGGAAAGCCACCTCCTTCAACCAGAACTGACACTTGCTAAACTTCACATAGAGCGATGCTCCCACAATCTCTCTAAGGTCAGTGCCAAGTGCCGTGTGTGGTCCTCCGTCCTAGAGTAGATAAGGATATCGTCTATAAATACTATGACGAACACATCCAAATAAGCCTCGAAGACCCGGTTCATGAGGGTCATAAATGCCAACGGAGCATTCGCGAGCCCGAAGGGCATTACGGTGAACTCATACAGGCCATATCTGCTACTAAAAGCCATCTTCGGAATATCCTCCTCCTGGATCTGCAGCTGGTAGTACCTTGACCTCAAATCCAGCTTCGAGAAATAATGGGCTCCCTCCAGCTGATCGAACAACTCATCTATCCTTGGGAGAAGATAAGTAGTTCTGACGGTCAGCCTGTTTAGTGCTCGATAATCGATGCACAAGCGAAGAGTGCCATCCTTCTTCTTCATGAATAGGACCGGAGCTCCCCATGGCGAGGAACTCGGCCTGACAAATCCCTCTTCCACCAACTCCTGCAACTGTGTCCGAAACTCTGCCAACTCCTTTGGGGCCATCTGATAAGGGGCCTTAGATACCAGCTTAGCCCCTGGTACCAACTAAATATGAAAGTACTTTTCCCTATGCGGAGGCAGTCCTGGAAGCTTCTCTGGAAAAACATCGGCGTAGTCACGAACGACCGGAATGCTAGCAATCAGGTCCTTCTCCTCAGTCATCTTGAACAGTACTTGATGTTGAAATCGAAAAATCGGTCTCTATGGAGTTTGACCCTTGGGGAAGGGGTGACCGCGCACCTAACACGATCAAGCAAACGATCTAGGCACAAGACTAGGAACACAAGGGACAGACCCAAGGTCTCAGCGTGGATGTCCCGCCGCATACCCGGAAGACTAACAAACTCTTCCCCTCCCAATCCAAGGGCTGAGCTAAGGCACCTTCGGAGGGCTCTCTTGGCCGACGAGAACATCTAAGGAGGATCTCAAGATCCACTCCTTCTGAACTAGAGGTACCGCCTCGGGTCTATGAAAAATGTTCCCCATCTGCCCTACCAGTCGCGTAACCTCGCCGAGCAGTTCTACGACACGCTGCCCAAGTTGGGCCACTAACAGCGTAATACGGGCCTTCTAGGGCCGGCACAGAGCATCACAGGCATATTAAATTTACAGGAATATGAATTCCATACATCGGCACGCAGGTCGGCAATATAAACAAACTAGGCCTTCGAGGGCCGGCACGAGCTTGGGCTTAAGCCCGTTATTCCCCGCTTGGTACTTGCAACACCTGTACTCCAACGTATCGACGAGCGAAGGCCAACAAGGCATCGGTCGGCTAACATAAGCGGGCCAAACGTATTGCGTACACCCCCTTTTTTAGGGGCTATGGTGCGCATTCCCTGCAAGCGGCTAATAAACAACTTCCTCGGAGTCTTCTCCGGGAACCCTAGAACATCACCAATCCGGCTCACATGTCCGGATGGGCTTCACACAGCATGCCTAAACCCGTACTCTCGCTTCCGGGTACTAATGCAATTAATAGCGGGGACGCACATGTCAACCCGTCGGAGAGCTCCCTTCCCCCACTCATTGGTGGAGAGGGGCTTCCATGCAAATGTGTAAACTGAAGGCTTCACCTGCCCAAGTAGAAACATCGTTACCCTTATCGCGTGCTTGGCGGTGGGGTCGGGAGAGGAGCTCCGGATTGATCTTACTGCATGCGGTCACGCC
Source organism: Platanthera zijinensis (assembly GCA_039513925.1). NCBI lineage: Eukaryota > Viridiplantae > Streptophyta > Magnoliopsida > Asparagales > Orchidaceae > Platanthera > Platanthera zijinensis. The sequence goes on along the minus strand of CM077079.1, from coordinate 41,504,228 downwards.
GGTGGCCGATCTCCACTCCAAGGCGAGCCTTACTCCAGGCCGAGCCTTGCTCCAGGCCGAGCTTGCTACAGGTGGAGGTGGCGAATCTCCACTCCAAGACGCTGCGACAGTTGTAAAAAGCTAGGGCTCGGCTAGCCCCTTCTCCAGGCCGAACCCCACTCCAAGCCGAGCCCTGCTCCAGGCAAGAGAAATAGAGCTGGGTAAAGTGGGGGGGGGGGGAGGAGCTCGACCTGCCCCTTGCTTTGACCTACCCCTTGCTTTGGCCGGCGACGGGAGCGACGGGAGAGGGCGAAAGAGCCGAGAGAGAGGGAGAGGGGCAGCGTCGGGTAGCTCCAGGCGGCGGCCTGGACTGAGAGAGGTGGAGGGAGGCTCAGGCAGCCCTCCCGGTGGCGGCCTGGACTGAGAGAGGTGGAGGGAGGCTCGGGAAGGGCTTGCCTTGTGGTTGCCGGCGCAGAGAGAGGGGGGCACCGCTGGCATCGGGTAGCTCCAGGCGGCGGCCTGGACTAAGAGATGTGGAGGGAGGCTCGGGCAGCCCTCCCGGCGGCCTCCTGGACTGAGAGAGGTGGAGGGAGGCTCGGGCAGGGCTTGCCTTGTGGTTGCCGGCACAGATAGAGGGGGCGGCGCTGGCGTTAGGTTGCTCTAGGTGGTGGCCTGGACTGAGAGAGGTGGAGGGAGGCTCGGGCAGCCCTCCCTGCGGTGGCCTGGACTGAGAGAGGTGGAGGTAGGCTCGGGCAGGGCTTGCCTTGTGGTCGCCGGCGCAGAGAGTGGGGGGCGGCACTGGCGTCGGGTTGCTCCAGGCGGCGACCTGGACGTAGAGAGGTGGAGGGAGGCTCGGGCAGCCCTCCCGACGATGGCCTGGACTTAGAGAGGTGGAGGGAGGCTCGGGCAGGGCTTGCCTTATGGTTGCCGGCGCAGAGAGGGGGGGGGGGGCAGTGCTGGTGTCGGGTTGCTCCAGCTGGTGGATCGAAAAGCCCTAGGGGCTTTTTATCTATTTCTCCGCCTCCTCCTGTACCCGAGCCCCTTCTTTTCTCTTCTTCTTTTTTCTTTTTTTATTTCCTTCCCCCTCCCTCCAGCCCTCTCCCCCCTACTCTCTTCTCTTTACCTATCTCTTATATATATTACCTAATTAATATATATAATATATAATATATAATATATAATATAATACATATTATAATATATATATTAAAAAACCGATGCGCATGAAACCTCCGCACACACGCACAGGCACCAGCACGCCTTCGAACGGGGACGACACCGAATTGTCGCCCATAACACGCCCCTAGGTTGCTATTTGGGGAGGGTCGCACTCGCCCGGCTACGGGGTTGAAACCGAAAAATTGGCCTCTGTGGAGTTCGACCCTTGGGGAAGGGGTGACCGCGCACCTACTTCCCTCAAGCGAACGATCTAGGCACAAGACTAGGAACACAAGGGATAGACCCAAGGTCTATGCGTGGAGGTCCCGCCGCATACCCGGAAGACTAACAAACTCTTCCCCTCCCAATCCAAGGGCTGAGCTAAGGCACCTTCGGAGGGCTCTCTTGGCCGACCGGAACATCTAAGGAGGATCTCAAGATCCACTCCTTCTGAACAAGAGGTGCCGCCTCGGGTCTATGCAAAATGTTCCCCATCTGCCCTACCAGTCGCGTAACCTCATCGAGCAGTTCTACGACGCGCTGCCCAAGTTGGGTCACTAACAACGTAACACGGTCCTTCTAGGGCCGGCACAGGGCATCACAGGCATATTAAATTTACAGGAATATGAATTCCATACATCGGCACGCAGGCCGGTAATATAAACAAACTAGGCCTTCGAGGGCTGGCACGAGCTTGGGCTTAAGCCCGCTATTCCCCGCTTGGTACTGCCACACCTGTACGCAAACGTCTCGACGAGCGGCGGCAAACTAGGCATCGGTCGGCTAACATAAGCGGGCCAAACGTATTGCACACACACCCTTTTTAAGGGGCTATGGTGCGCATTCCCTACAAGTGGCTAATAAACAACTTCCTCGGAGTCTTCTTCGGGAACCCCAGAACATCACCAATCCGGCTCACATGTCCAGATGGGCTTCACATAGCATGCCTAAACCCGTACTCTCGCTTCCGGGTACAAATGCAATTAATTGCGGGGACGCACATGTCAACCCGTCGGAGAGCTACCTTCCCCCACTCGTTGGTGGAGAGGGGCTTCCATGCAAATGTGTAAACTGAAGGCTTCACCTGCCCAAGTAGAAACATCGTTACCCTTGTCGTGTGTTTGGCGGCGGGGCCGGGAGAGGAGCTCCCAATTGATCTTACTACATGCGGTCGCGCCGGTGTCCGATCTCCACTTCAAGGCGAGCCTTACTCCAGGCCGAGCCTTGCCCCAGGCCGAGCTTGCTACAGGTGGCGGTGACCAATCTCCACTCCAATACGCTACGACGGTGGTAAAAAGTTATGGCTCGGCTAGCCCCTGCTCCAGGATAAGCCCCACTCCAAGCCGAGCCCTGCTCCAGGCGGGAGAAATAGAGTTGGGGAAAGTGGGGGGGGGGGAGGAGCTCGACCTCCCTATTGCTTCGACCTACCCCTTGCTTGGGCTGGCGACGGGAGCGACAGGAGAGGGCGAAAGAGCCGAGAGAGAGGGAGAGGGGCGGCGTCGGGTTGCTCCAGGCGGCGGCCTTGACTGAGAGAGGTGGAGGGAGGCTCGGGCAGCCCTCCCGGAGGCGGCCTGGACTGAGAGAGGTGGAGGGAGGCTCGGGTAGGGCTTGCCTTGTGTTGCCGGCGCAGAGAGAGGGGGGCGGCGCTGGCGTCGGGTTGCTCCAAGCGGCGGCCTAGACTGAGAGAGGTGGAGGGAGGCTCGGGCAGCCCTCCCGGCGGCCGCCTAGACTGAGAGAGGTTGAGGGAGGCTCGGGCAGGGCTTGCCTTGTGGTTGCTGGCGCAGAGAGAGGGGGCGGTGCTTGCGTCGGGTTGCTCCAGGCGGCGGCCTGGACTGAGAGAGGTGGAGGGAGGCTCGGGCAGCCCTCCCGGTGGCGGCCTAAACTGATAGAGGTGGAGGGAGGCTTGGGAAGGGCTTGCCTTGTGGTTGCCAGCGCAGAGATAGGGGGGCGGCGCTGGCGTCGGGTTGCTCCAGGCGGCGGCCTGGACTGAAAGAGGTGCAGGGAGGCTCGGGCATCCCTCCCGGCGACGGCTTGGACTGAGAGAGGTGGAGGGAGGCTCGGGAAGGGCTTGCCTTGTGGTTGCCGGTGCAGAGAGAGGGGGGCGGCGCTGGCGTCGGGTTGCTCCAGCCGGTGGATAAAAAAGCCCTAGGGGCTTTTTATCAATTTCTCTGCCTCCTCCTGTACCCGAGCCCCTTCTTTTCTCTTCTTCTTTTTTCTTTTTTTATTTCCTTCCCCCTCCCTCCATCCCTCTCCCCCCTTCTCTCTCCTCTTTACCTATCTCTTATATATATTACCTAATTAATATATATATTATATTATATATAATATATAATATAATACATATTATAATATATATATTAAAAAACTGATGCGCATGAAACCTCCGCACGCACGCACAGGCACCTGCACACCTTCGAACGGGGACGACACCGAATTGTCGCCCATAACACGCCCCTAGGCTGCTATTTGGGGAGGGTCACACTCGCCCTGCTACGGGGTTGAAACCGAAAAATCGGTCTCTGTGGAGTTCGACCCTTGGGGAAGGGGTGACCGCGCACCTACTGCCCTCAAGCGAACGATCTAGGCACAAGACTAGGAACACAAGGGACAGACCCAAGGTCTCAGCGTCGAGGTCTCGCCGAATACTCGGAAGACTAACAAACTCTTCCCCTCCCAATCCAAGGGCTGAGCTAAGGCACCTTCGGAGGGCTCTCTTGGCCGACCGGAACATCTAAGGAGGATCTCAAGATCCACTCCTTCTGAACAAGAGGTGCCGCCTCGGGTCTATGTAAAATGTTCCCCATCTGCCCTACCAGTCGCGTAACCTTGCCGAGCAGTTCTACGACACGCTGCCCAAGTTGGGCCACTAACAATGTAACACGGGCCTTCTAGGGCCGGCACAGAGTATCACAGGCATATTAAATTTACAGGAATATGAATTCCATACATCGGCACGCAGACCGACAATATAAACAAACTAGGCCTTCGAGGGCTGGCACGAGCTTGGGCTTAAGCCCGTTATTCCCCGCTTGGTACTGCAACACCTGTACGCCAACGTCTCGACGAGCGACAGCCAACTAGGCATCGATCGGCTAACATAAGCGGGCCAAACGTATTGCGCACACCCCCCTTTTTAGGGGCTATGGTGTGCATTCCCTGCAAGCAGCTAATAAACAACTTCCTTGAAGTCTTCTCCGGGAACCCCAAAACATCACCAATCCGTCTCACATGTTCGGATGGGCTTCACACAGCATGCCTAAACCCGTACTCTCGCTTCCGGGTACTAATGCAATTAATAGCAGGGACGCACATATCAACCCGTCGGAGAGCTCCCTTCCCCCACTCGTTGGTGGAGAGGGGCTTCCATGAAAATGTGTAAACTGAAGGCTTCACCTGCCCAAGTAGAAATATCGTTACCCTTGTCGCGTGATTGGCGGCGGGGTCGGGAGAGGAGCTTCGGATTGATCTTACTGCATGCGGTCGCGCCGGTGGCCGATCTCCACTCCAAGGCGAGCCTTACTCTAGCCGAGCCTTGCTCCAGGCGAGCTTGCTACAGGTGGCGGTGGCCAATCTCCACTCCAAGACGTTGCGATGGTAGTAAAAAGCTAGGGTTCGGCTAGCCCCTGCTCCAGGACGATCCCCACTCCAAGCCGAGCATTGCTCCAGGCGGGAGAAATAGAGTTGGGGAAGTGGGGGGGGGGGAGGAGCTCGACCTACCCCTTGCTTCGACCTATCCCTTGCTTGGGCCGGCGACGGGAGCGACGGGAGAGGGAGAAAGAACTGAGAGAGAGGGAGAGGGGCGGCGTCGGGTTTCTCCAGGCGGCGGCCTGGACTGAGAGAGGTGGAGGGAGGCTCGGGCAGCCCTCCCGGCGGCGGCCTGGACTGAGAGAGGTTGAGGGAGGCTCGGGAAGGGCTTTCCTTGTGGTTGCTGGCGCAGAGAGAGGGGGGCAGCGCTGGCGTCGGGTTGCTCCAGGCGGAGGCATGGACTATGAGAGGTGGAGGGAGGCTCGGGCATCCCTCCCGGCGGCCGCATGGACTGAGAGAGGTGGAGGGAGGCTCGGGCAGGGCTTGCCTTGTGGTTGGCGGCGTAGAGAGAGGGGGGCGGCGCTGGCGTCGGGTTGCTCTAGGCGGCGGCCTTGACTGAGAGAGGTGGAGGGAGGCTCGGGCAGCACTCCCGACGGCAGGCCTGAACTTAGAGAGGTGGAGGGAGGCTCGGGCAGGGCTTGCCTTGTGGTTGCCGGCGCAGAGAGAGGGGGGAGGCGCTGGCGTTGGGTTTATCCAGCCGGTGGATCGAAAAGCCCTAGGGGATTTTTATCTATTTCTCCGCCTCCTCCTGTACCCGAGCCCCTTCTTTTCTCTTCTTCTTTTTTTCTTTTTTTATTTCCTTCCCCCTCCCTCCAGCCCTCTCCCCCCTTCTCTCTCCTCTTTACCTATCTCTTATATATATTACCTAATTAATATATATTATATAATATATAATATAATACATATTATAATATATATATTAAAAAACCGATGCGCATGAAATCTCCGCACGCATGCACAGGCACCTGCACGCCTTCGAACGGGGAAGACACCGAATTGTCGCCCATAACATGCCCCTAGGCTGCTATTTGGGGAGGGTCACACTCGCCCGGCTACGGGGTTGTACACAATCCCCGCTCTTTTCGAGGTTTGTACAAGCTCGAAAAGAATCATCCAACCCTACGTATCCGGCGAGTGGGAGTCGGCCCAAAGAAATTTTTTTTGAGAATTCTTCATTTGGGTATAAAGGGAGCTCCACCCCAGGGCTTACTTTTCACATAGTCCCGTTAGAGGCTCTAGCACGAATATCACTAGCCCATGTTTTTCCTCCCAGGCTCATCATCAACGATACATGCAATATTTAATACACTGCAATATAACAAAAAATCAACTCTTTTCAAGCTCTCTTCCTTGCCCACTGGGTGTGCCTACAACCCTGCCAGCTAGTGAGAGCCTGACAGCGAGTCTACCCGGGGCCGAGCAGCACTCGGGGTTCCTTACCCCCCAGGCGAGCCTACGGACCTGCCAGCAAGTAGGAGCCAGGCAGCGGGTCTACCCGGGGCCGAGCATCACTCGGGGTCCTACAAAATACCCAAATTCTTCCCAAACCTCAAACTGTCTCCCTTTCCCCCCAGGTGTGCCTACAACCCTGCCAGCTAGTGAAAGCCTGACAGCGAGTCTACCCGGGACCGAGCAGCACTCGGGGTCCCTTACCCCCCAGGCGATCCTACGGACCTGCCAGCTAGTGAAAGCCTGACAGTGATTCTACCCGGGGCCGAGCAACACTCGGGGTCCCTTACCCCCCAGGCGAGCCTACGGACCTGCCAGCTAGTAGGAGCCAGGCAGCTGGTCTACCCGGGGCCGAGCATCACTCGGGGTCCTGCACAATACCCAAACTCTTCCCAAACCTCAAAATGTCTCCATTTCCCCCCAGGTGTGCCTACAGCCCTGCCAGCTAGTGAAAGCCTGAGAGAAAGTCTACCCGGGGCCGAGCAGCACTCGGGGTCCCTTACCTCCCAGGCGAGCCTACGAACCTGCCAGCTAGTAAGAGACAGGCAGCGGGTCTACCCGGGGCCGAGCATCACTCGGGGTCCTGCACAATATCCAAATTCTTCCCAACCACCGAGTGACATCTTGCCCTGCCAAGCCTGACAGCGGGATCCACTCGGGGTCTAGTAAACGAATACTTCAATCGTCCACATAGATTGCAGAGGGAGCATTGCAACTACGAATTTCATAACGATGTTCAGGGTCATAATGATGTCCACAGAGAATCGTCCGGGCTCCCGGGTGATACCGCCAGTTTAGCCAGCTAGGTAAAAGCCTGACGGCGGGAGCGTCGAGAGCAACCTCAGAGTGAGGAGACTTGAGAAACTTTTGCCAAGTATAATTGGAGGGTAGGATCCCTCACTTCGAACTCCATGTTAATCTAGGAGGCCACCACCAAGGGGTCAGTAAGAACCTCCACATCATGTACCAAAAGTTCTCTGGCCAGGCATAGTCTCGATATAACTGCCTCATACTCAGCCTAGTTGTCGGTGATAGGGAAATGCACTACTACTCGAGGACTTGATTTTACTCGAGGTGGAGACATCCTGTTTACTTAAGAGATGTTGCAGAGTTAATTGCACCGATGCTTTTACAAATGGAGGACGCATTCTCTTCATAAGAGAGACGATCTGGAAGTCATCAAATTGGGAAGCTGGCGTCCGAGCCTATTCCTAATAATTCCTCCAATCGGAAGAGAGATGCAATCGGGGGGACGTAGGCCGACATGCAAGGGGGGAGCTGACCTCGTGCGTCAGTGCAGAGGCTCGGTCTTACAAGAGCGCTTAAAGTCCCAAGGCATCGTCCCTCATCCGAACTGGGCTATTTAGAAGGAACAGGTCGACGGTTCGTATCCTGATCTAATGACAAAGATCACTTTCCGCCATGTCACTCAATGATTAGAGATAGTGCATGGGCGACGGGTAATGTTCCTGCGAGGGTCCTCTAGGACGCACTCGAAACCATCATTTTCCCTTGGTCCAAAACCTGCCCCTTTATAGGTTATCCTTCTTTCACACTAACAAAGACCTTCACTTGTGATTGCTTGGAGAGATCGGTCCTTTATCAAATCTGGGAGGTTAGCGTCTAGGCTCGTTCCTGATAACTCCTCTTGTCGAAGGAGAGGTGCGATCGGGAGGACATAGGCCGACGTGCAAGGGGGGAGCTGATCTCGACCGTCAGTGCAGAGGTTCGGTCTTACAAATGCGCTTAAAGTCCCGCGGCACCGTCCCATCGTCCGAACTAGGCTATTTAAAAGGAACGGGTTGGACGTTTGGCTTCTGGAGTCGATCGCGAGGCTAACCCTTGAAGACTTCAGAAGATCGAGGCGAATTGGCAATAAAGAGAAAACTTGACCGCTACTTAATTACAAGGAAGAGATAACATATTACCGTTAGGGAGAGAACCCTTTCAGGTCACCCCGACTCCAAATACCTCTCAGCTGCTCTCTTACTTGATCTTGAAGATAACAACCTCCAGGTTTATCGTTGATGCAATAAGTGGGGACATATGTGTTTTCACAGATAAAAGCGCTTCAAATAGGTGCAAATCCTACTCCAAATGCTACGGGACTCTACCAACAGCTATGGGAGGGGACAACTCCGAGTATGAGGACCTTACATACAAAGTATCAACGCATGACCCTGGTCGCCACTTGGTTCCTCTTCTATATCCATGAAGTTTGACAGAGTTCTTCTGTGCTAGTCACTCTCCACGCTCACCGCACCAAAATGTTGAAAGCGAAAAATCGGTCTCTGTAGAGTTCGACCCTTGGGGAAGGGGTGACCGCGCACCTACTGCCCTCAAGCGAACGATCAAGGCACAAGACTAGGAACACAAGGGACAGACTCAAGGTCTCAGCGTGGAGATCCTGCCGCATACTCGGAAGACTAACAAACTCTTCCCCTCCAAATCCAAGGGCTGAGCTAAGGCACCTTCGGAGGGCTCTCTTGGCCGACCGGAACATCTAAGGAGGATCTCAAGATCCACTCCTTCTGAACTAGAGGTGCTGCCTCAGGTTTATGTAAAATGTTCCCCATCTTCCCTACTAGTCCCGTAACCTTGCCGAGAAGTTCTACGACACGCTGCCCAAGTTGGGCCACTAACAACGTAACACTGGCCTTCTAGGGCCGGCACAGAGCATCACAGGCATATTAAATTTACAGGAATATGAATTCCGTACATCGGCACGCAGGCCGGCAATATAAACAAACTAGGCCTTCGAGGGCCGACACGAGCTTGGGCTTAAGCCCGCTATTCCCCGCTTGGTACTGCAACACCTGTACGCTAACGTCTCGACGAGCGGTGGCAAACTAGGCATCGGTCGGCTAACATAAGCGGGCCAAATGTATTGCGCACACCCAGTTTTTTAGGGGCTATGGTGCGCATTCCCTGCAAGTGGCTAATAAATCACTTTCTCGGAGTCTTCTCCGGGAACCCCAGAACATCACCAATCCGGCTCACATGTCCGGATTGGCTTCACACAGCATGCCTAAACCCGTACTCTCGCTTCCGGGTACTAATGCAATTAATAGTGGGGACGCACATGTCAAACCGTCGGAGAGCTCCTTTCCCCCACTCGTTGGTGGAGAGGGGCTTCCATGAAAATGTGTAAACTAAAGGCTTCACCTGCCCAAGTAGAAACATCGTTACCCTTGTCGCATGCTTGGTGGAGGGGCCGGGAGAGGAGCTCCGGATTGATCTTACTGTATGCGGTCGCACTGGTGGACGATATCCACTCCAAGGCGAGCCTTACTCCAGGCCGAGCCTTGCTCCAGGCCGAGCTTTCTACAGGTGGCGGTGGCCAATCTCCACTCCACGTCGCTGCGACGGTGGTAAAAAGCTAGGGCTCGGCTAGCCCTTGCTCTAGGCCGAGCCCCACTCCAAGCTGAGTCCTGCTCCAGGCGGGAGAAATAGAGTTGGGGAAAGTGGGGGGGGGAGGAGCTTGACCTGCCCCTTGCTTCGACCTACCCCTTGCTTGGTCCGGCGACGGGAGCGATGGGAGAGGGAGAAAGAGCCGAGAGAGAGGGAGAGGGGCGGCGTCGGGTTGCTCCAGGCGGCGGCCTGGACTTAGAGAGGTGGAGGGAGGCTCGGGCAGCCCTCCCGGTAACGGCCTGGACTGAGAGAGGTGGAGGGAGGCTCGGGAAGGGCTTGCCTTATTGTTGTTGGCATAGAGAGAGGGGGGCGGCGCTGGTGTCGGGTTGCTCCAGGCGGTGTCCTTGACTGAGAGAGGTGGAGGGAGACTCGGGCAGCCCTCCCGGCGGCCGTCTGGACTGAGAGAGGTGGAGGGAGGCTTAGGCAGGGCTTGCATTGTGGTTGTCGGCGTAGAGTGAGGGGGGCATCGCTGGAGTCCAGTTGCTCCAGGCAGCGTCCTGGACCGAGAGAGGTGGAGGGAGGCTCGGGCAGCCCTCCCGGCGGTGGCCTGGACTGAGAGAGGTGGAGGGAGGCTCGGGCATGGCTTGCCTTGTGGTTGCCGACGCAGAGAGTTGGGCGGTGCTGGCGTCAGGTTGCTCCACGCGGCGGCCTTGACTGAGAGAGGTGGAGGGAGGCTCGGGCAGCCCTCCCGGCGGCGGCCTGGACTGAGAGAGGTGGAGGGAGGCTCGGGCAGGGCTTGCCTTATGGTTGCCGGCGCAGAGAGAGGGGGGGGGGGGGGGCGGCGCTGGCGTCGGGTTGCTCCAGCCGGTGGATCGAAAAGCCCTAGGGGATTTTTATCTATTTCTCCGCCTCCTCCTGTACCCAAGCCCCTTCTTTTCTCTTCTTCTTTTTTTCTTTTTTTATTTCCTTTCCCCTCCCTCCAGCCCTCACCCCCCTTCTCTCTCCTCTTTACCTATCTCTTATATATATTACCTAATTAATATATATATTATATTATATATAATATATAATATAATACATATTATAATATATATATATATTAAAAAACCGATGCGCATGAAACCTCCGCACGCACGCACAGGCGCCTGCACGCCTTCGAACGGGGACGACACCAAATTGTCGCCTATAACACGCCCCTAGGCTGCTATTTGGGGAGGGTCACACTCGCCTGGCTACGGGGTTGTACACCTGATATACCTCGTCTCCCTGCAGTTGGGCCTTGACGACCTGAATAGATGAAATAAGGTGGCGGGAGACCGGAGTAGTACCTTCGAAAGTTGCATAAGTATCGATGTGTCTCAGCATGACCCTCCTTGCCAGGCAGTCGATCTGGGCGTGGTTCTAGACGAGCCATGTCATTCCCAAGACAAGGTCGAAGTCTGACATTCTCAGGATCGTCGCCGGGGCTTCGAGTGTCAACCCATCTATGGTAACCTTCAGGAGGCACTTCTCTGTAGACTGAATCTCCATCCCATGTGGGAGACGCACCCGCCTGGCGACTCCCATATAATATCTAATCTGATCCAGATCCTTGACGAACTCCTCTGACGCAAAATTGTGCGACACCCCCGTGTCGAACAGGGCATGGGAAGGCTTGCCGCACACCATCACTATTCCTAAATCAGGTCAAGAAAAACCCTCAGGTCTAAAGTTTCCTGACCTAGGTTGTGTAGTAATTCTACCAATACTTAATATGAGGAGGGAATGAATTCATAACTAAAATTACTCTCATACCTCCAATAACCCTGTCCGAGTTCTGGGGCTGCGCTAGGTCCAAAGCGTAAATCTGCTCCCAATTCTGCCTGCGGTCGCCGCCCTGAAATCCGCGTCCGCATCCACGCCCACAACCTCCCATCTGGTGAGCCGGTGGGCCACCCCGTACTGCAGGTGTGGCCCCATTTCTCATTGGGCAATTACTCTGAATGTGCCCTGGTTGATGGCAGTGATAACACACCTGTGGTGGGGGTGGTCCCTGCCCTATCCTAGGCACCTCCCTCATCTGTAGCGGCTGTGGAGCTAGTACTACCTGCTCCCTTGGCTCCTGTCTCTCCTCCTGACGGGGTTGATCCCCGTTCCTTCTCTCTACCATGACCCGACCTCTCTGCGGGTCCCTTCTCCCTCCAATCACTGCATCATCTCCATGTCTCTTTCTTCCTCGGACTGCAAGCTGGTCTGCCTCTAGCTTCTTGTCTATCTACAAGATCCTGGCTGTTGGGTACATTGGAAAATGTGTACCTGATTTGAAGAAGCCTAACTTAGCTCAATGATGTACATCAAGGTTTATTTGATGTTATTTTGAGTTAACATGTGCAGGTTAAGAATGTACTAAAAAGCAGAAAAATTATTCTAAGTCCATGTGTCGACACCAGAAGAAGCTGTGTCGACACTTCAGAATAATTGTGTCGACACTTCAGAATAATTGTGTCGACACTTGAAGAAGGCTATGTCGACACAGAGAAAAAGAGTCGACAACATCTGTGTCGACACCGGGAAGCAGTGTCGACACACTGAGGCAGAGTCGACACCAGAAGGCTGTGTCGACACACTGAGGCAGAGTCGACACCAGAAGGCTGTGTCGACACACTGAGGCAGAGTCAACACCAGAAGGCTGTGTCGACACACTGAGGCAGAGTCGACTACATTTGTGTTGACACCAGAAGACTGAGTCGACATATATAGGCAGAGTAGACAACAGCTGTGTCGACACCTAAAGGCAGTGTCGACACATACTATGTTCTGAATCTACATCAACTATGTCGACACACAGGACTTGTGTCGACACACTGCAAAGTCTAGACCAAGTCATTTGCTTAAGAATGATGAAGTGTTTGAGTCGACACAAATACTCAGTGTCGACTCATTCTCAAGATGCAGTATGAAGAAGCTGAGTCGACTTAAAGATAGACATGTCGACATCATCAAAGGCTGTGTCGACACCAAAGTTACTTGTGTCGACACATATTGACAGTTGGTCTCGACACTTACTGATAGATAGTCTGGACACTTTGCTCACCAAGACAAAGGCACAAGATCTGTTTGAAGACTTGACAGCTGTGAGTTACAACAGATTAACTGAAGCTGTCAGACTTGTCAGAAGTTAGTTAGAAACTGGATCAGCCGGTTACCATGAAGAAGGTCTATAAATAGACAGATTCAGAAGTAGAATACACAACAATTGATTTTTGATTAAGAAGCAACACACATAGAAACTGATTGAGTAATCAAATCAAGAAAGTGCAAGGTACGGAAGAAGATCTTCATCAGAAGATCTAAGAAGACATTCTGAAGGGTACAACCTCTCAGGATCTGTCTAAGTAGAATTCATCCAAGAATTCTGAAGTATTATCAAAGGTATTGGATAGAGAGAGATCCAGCCATTTGAAGATCAAGAAGGAAGCTGTCACAGGTTTCTCAAGAAGCTGTCAGTAAATCAACTCAGCTAAGTTCAGATTCAAGAAGCTTTGAAGAAAGCTAAGATTCAGTTGATTTCATCCATCAGCTGATCAAATATTGTCTTGTACCTTCTCTCTCAACAAAGGCAAGATATAATAAAATTCTTTTCAAATTCTGTAGGATCTATTAATATAGATCTGAGTTGTAAGCCTATGTTATAAAGGCTGAGTGTAGGAGATTTGATCTCTGAGTGGTAGGGCTGTGTATGCCTGAGTGTAGGAGAAGGTATTTCTCTGAGTTGTAGGCCTTGTGTCAAGGATGAGGTAGGGCTGATTAGCCTGAGTTGTAGGAACCTTTCCAGGTTCTGAGCTGTAGGATCTGTGGATCTGAGTTAAAGAAGGAAGTTAGGCCGAATCTAGCACACTGCTAGATAGGTGAAGGGGGAAAGTGGATATACCCAGACCTTGGGGAACCACTATAAATCTATGTGCATTCTGTGATGTGTGAATATCTGTGATTGTTGTGCTGTGTTTGCTGAAGTATATTCTGCATTCTATTTTATTCAGTAGTTATATTCTGCCTAAAGTGAAAACAAGCATTATAACCTATTCACCCCCCTCTAGGTGTTTAGGTAGTCTTGAAAGTAAAACTATCAAGTGGTATCAGAGGGAGGTTACTCAAATAAGGACTTAACCGTATGAGTTAGATCCCTAAAGGCAGAATCAAGAATCAAGAAAATGAGTTCTGGAGAGAATCACAAGGAACTAGGGTCAATGAAATTACCCATCTACAGAAAAGAAATCTTTGGAATCTGGAAAGAAAGGGTTAGGTTGTTTTTGGAGGCTTCCGACCCAAGGATGTACATCACAGTACAGGAAGGCCCCTTCATTCCAATGAAGGTATCAGTTCTTGATGCAAATATTCAAACTCCAATGAGTTATTCTGAAATGACCAAGGATGAAATCATATTGGCAACTATGGATAAGAGAGCTCAGAATATCATAGTGAGTGCCATAGATGATTCTACATTCCAAAATCTGATTCACTGTAAAACCTCCAAGGAAATGTGGGACACTTTGATTGTCTACATGGAGGGGTCTGAAGAAGTTAGACAGGATAGGAAGTCTATGCTCAACCAAGAGTATGAGAGTTTCAGACAAGGGAAGTCTGATAGCATAACTGAATGCTACAAGAAATTCTACAGGATTATAAATGAATTGATGTCCTATGGAAGGGTCTTCAGTACCTATGAACTGAATGACAAATTCCTAAGGTCCTTGACAAAGGATTGGGACACCAAGATTTGTTCCATAAGAGAAGTGGCTAAACTGGCAGAGATTTCTCCTCCAACCTTGTTTGGAAAGTTGCTATCATATGAAATGCAACTAATGGCTAGGAAGGAGGAAGAAAAGAATTCAAAAGGAGAGCATAGAGAGAAGTCAGTGGCCTTCAAGGCAGAATCCACTAGAAAGAATAGGAGGATATCTCCATCACCTCCTAAGGAAGTTGCTGAAGTTAACTCAGAAATTTCAGACAATCAGATTTCAGAAAGCAGTGATTCAGATACAGATTTTGCTGCTTTTATAAGGCAGTTTCAGAAGTTCTTAAATAAGAAGCAGTGGAAGTCAAGGCCCTCCACATCACAGCCAGCTGATGATTACTATCAGAAGAGAAAATCATCAAGATAGGAAAAGAGCAGAACTAAGCCCAGCAAAGCTACAACTTCAAAGATTGTTTGCTATTGCTGTAACAGGCCAGGACATGTAGTGGCTGAATGTCCTGATAAGAGGAAGGAGTCAACAGACAGAAAGAAGACTCATCAAAAGGGGAAGAAGGAGAAATCTTTTGTTGCTAAGAAGGAGAAGAGCCTTACAAATCAATCTACTTCAGAGTCAGAATCTGAAGCTGAAGCATACATTGGGCTGTATGCAGCCAATGAAGAAGAGGAGTTTATGCAATTGCTGAACTCCATCTATGATCAAGAAGACCATCAGTGCATGGGACTGATGGCTGGATTAGAAGAAGACATGTGCCAGAATCAGTCTGGTCCCAGTAAGGTACATTGTCCTTCTATAAAATCAGTTTGTAGTACTAGTGTAGAATCAACTACATCTGCATCAAGTGATGTAGATGGATCTGAATCTGAAGGTGATGTTTATCAGTTGATAGATAAGTATGGGGACGTGTTGCAGGCTCTTATGAAAAGCAAGAACCTAGTCAAAACTCAGGCTCAGGAAATTGCTAATCTTATGGTGGCTGCAACTGAGTTTGAAAAAATAATGGATCAAAAGTTAAATGAGATTGCCAAACTGAAAAATATAACCATTATTCAGATGGGCACAAACAAATATAACAATGATCAAATTAAGAGTCTGGAGGCCAGACTAAGAATAGAGAAAGATTTAGTGGCTAGTTACTCTAAGCCAAAATCTGTCTTACCTTTAATAGATGAGTTTATGGCTCAAAAGGGTAAGGCAGGATTAGGCTTCAAAGGTAACCCCAGGGCTGCCCAATTCAAAAGAAAAGGCAAATCTCCTGTCCAGCCTCTAAACCTTTCAGTCCCAGTTATGTTTAGAAAGGTGCAAGTGCCTTCTAACAAATATGATCTTGAGAATATTCATAGTCATATTAAGACTAATGTTCAGATAAACAAGGGTGTAAATGCCAATAGGTCTACCCATGTTCATAAACCCCATGGTTATAAGAAATCTGTGGGTAAAGCTGCAGCAGCACCGACACTGGACAGAAATTCTTCTGTCAAGGGTGTATCAAGACCTAGATACAACAAGTTTGAATGTTGGTGTTGTGGCAAGAGAGGCCATTTTGCCTTAGACTATTGACATAACACAAATGTAAGGAAGAATAATAGTCTACTAGTTAGAAGAGCTGTTGGTAGTCTTAATATGAATGGTGCTAACCTGAACCAAGGACCCAAGACTTACTTGGGTTCTAAGGGAAAGTAATTCTGTATTGCAGGAAAGTCCAAGTTGTCATGCCCCTATAAGGTACTTGGATAGTGGATGTTCCAGGCACATGACTGGAACAAAGGGGCTGCTGAAGGAGTACACATCTGTCAAAGATGGACCTAAAGTAATCTTTGGTGGATCTGAAAGAGGAATCATCAAAGGGTTTGGTAACATTTCTTCACACCAAATTACCATCACCCAAGTGGCCTATGTAAAAGGTTTGAAACATAATCTGATTAGCATAAGTCAGCTGAGTGATCTTGGATATGACATTTCATTTGTTAAGGATGGATGTCATATCAAAAGGTCAAGTGATCAAAAGATCATATTGACTGGGTATAGACAGAGAAATGTTTATTGTCTTAATTTTGTATGTGAGAACAAGGTTTCTCCCATCTGTTTTGTAGCTGATGATAATGCATCTCATTGTGTCAAGTGGCACAAGAGGTTGGCTCATCTTAACTTCAAGACAATTGGCCAACTCTTTGGCAAAGAGTTAGTGAGCAATGGTCCTCAAGTTAAGTGTATAAAGGAAGGGATATGCTCAGCTTGTCAAAAGGGCAAGCAGACAAAATCCTCCTTTCATAGTCTTGAAACAAGGATTCTGTGAGGTGCTTATACCTCTTACATATGGATCTTTTTGGTCCTATGCCAGTTCATAGTCTAGGTAGGAAAGTCTACACTTTTGTGGTTGTAGATGACTATTCTAGATATACATGGGTGTTCTTTCTAAGACAAAAATCAGAAACCCCAAGTGTCTTACTTAGTTTTGTGAAACAAATTCAGAATGAACTAAACAGTACAATGGTCAAAATTAGAAGTGACCATGGCACTGGATTCCAATCTGAAAGTATGACAAAATTATGTGAAGACTTTGGGATTTTCCAAGAGTTCTCCTCACCTAGAACACCTCAGCAAAATGGTGTTGCTGAAAGAAAGAATAGGACATTGATTGAAGCTGGTAGAACTCTATTGAGTGACACCTCTCTTCCAGAATATTTCTGGGCTGAGGCAGTAAATACTGTATGTCATGTGATCAATAGGGCTTCTATCACCAAGTGCCACAAAAAGACTCCCTATGAAATTATGAAAGGTAGAAAAACCAAATATATCCTACTTTAGGATCTTTGGTTGCAAGTGCTATATACTTAACAATGGCAAGTCATATCTAACTAAGTTTGCTGCCAAATCCCAAGATGGGATATTTGTTGGGTACAACATAAATAGTAGGGTCTATAGAGTCTTCAACTTGACTACTCAAGTTGTAGAAGAATCTGTACATATTGTATTTGATGAAACAAGATTAATCAACAGTGAGTTGCCTTGTAGATCAAATAATTCAATAGGTATAAACAAAAGGATGGACAAGCTTTCCATTGCAGAAGCATCAAATGCAGATGAAGCATTGGAAAATAAAGGCTACTGTCCAGGGGGAGTACAAGACTCTATAGAAGCTGATGACAACCAAGAGGTACAACATGATGAAGGAGCTGGAGATGTTCAACCTGAAGGAAATCTACCTCCAGCTATAAGACATCTAAAAGATCATCCAGCTAATCAAATAATAGGTGATCCAAGACAAGGAGTGCAGACTAGAAACAAAAATCTGAGCACAGTCCTGCACTCAAGTTTCCTATCTCAAATGGAGCCTAAGAAATTTGAAGAAGCCATACAAGACCAACACTGGATTAATGCTATGCAAGAGGAGCTTAATCAATTCAGAAGGTGTAAGGTCTAGGAGTTAGTTCCTAAACCAAGAGACCACAACATAATTGGCACAAAGTGGATCTATAGGAATAAGTTGGATGAGAGTGGTGTAATTGTGAAGAATAAAGCAAGATTGGTTGCTAAAGGATACAAGCAGGAAGAAGGCATTGACTTTGATCAAACATTTGCCCCAGTAGCAAGACTAGAGGCAATCAGAATGTTCCTTGCCTATGCAGCTTATCAAGGATTCAAAGTATACCAAATGGATGTGAAATCAGCATTTCTGAATGGTGATTTAAAAGAAGAAGTCTATGTAGAGCAGCCATCAGGTTTTGTAGATTCTCTTAAACTATGTTATGTTTATAGACTTAGGAAAGCATTGTATGGGTTAAAGCAAGCCCCAAGGGCTTGGTATGAAACCCTGTCTACTTTCCTTATTGAGAACAAATTCTCAAGAGGCAAAATAGACAAAACTCTATTTCTTAGGGAATCTAAAGGTAAGATCATCTTAGTTCAGATCTATGTAGATGACATAATCTTTGGGTCTACAGAGAACAACCTTTGCAAAAAGTTTGCCAAACTTATGCAAGGGAAGTTTGAAATGAGCAGTATGGGGGAACTTAAGTTCTTCTTGGGACTCCAAGTAAGACAGACTGAAGATGGCTTGTCCATATCCCAGTCTAAGTTCACCAAGGAATTAATTAAGAAGTATGGTATGAAGTCATCCTCCACCATGAGAACTCCTATGGGAACAAGTATGCCTATATGCAAAGATGATACAGGTAAACCTGTTGATGAGTCTTTGTATAGAGGAATAGTTGGCTCTCTATTATATCTCACTGCTAGTAGACCAGATATTATGTATGCTATATATGTCTGTGCTAGGTACCAGGCTTGCCTAAAGAATCTCATTATACTGCAGTCAAAAGAATCTTGGGATATCTTAAGGGCACACCTAATCTAGGCCTTTGGTACCCTAGGAATGGAGATTTTCTACTAACAGGATATTCAGATGCAGATTTTGCAGGCTGTAGAGAAGATAGAAAGAGTACAACAGGGACATGTCAGTTTTTGGGAGGAAGACTGATATCCTGGAGCAGCAAGAAGCAGACCAGTGTGGCAATATCCACAGCTGAGTCTGAATATGTTGCAGCTGGAAGTTGCTGTGCACAGCTATTGTGGATTCAGCACCAGCTAAAGGACTATGGTATTCAAGTAAGTAGAACACCTTTATTGTGTGATTCTAAGAGTGTTATTTCTATTGCAAACAATCCTGTTTCACATAGTAGAACTAAGCATATAGAAATTAAATACTATTTTCTTAGAGAACATGTAGAAAAAGAGAACATCTCATTGGAATTTGTTAAAACAAATTTTCAAATTGCAAATGTATTTACTAAGCCACTGGATGAAACTAAATTCAATAGATTTTAAATTAAATTAGGAATGCTGACCATAGGTTAGTTTATCTAGTGGTTTCCAAAAACCAAATTTTGGCTAAGTCTAATGGTGTCGACACATTCAGAAATAAAGTGTCGACACAGAAAAGTCATGTCGACTAGTAAGAGAAATTGTGTCGACACAGAGAATATGTGTCGACACTTAAGGGTCAAATAGTCGACACATCCAGAAATGTAGTGTCGACTTCACTAGAATAATGTTGTCGACACTTGCAGATTTTGTGTCGACTCTTGTACTAAGAGTCGACACAGAATTTCTGATGCTCTACTATGTATCTCTCGTGTCGACTTATCCTCAATGGGTGTCGACACAAAGTAGTCTGCATTGATGTCGAGTCAATAGAAGTTTGTGTCGACACATTTCATCTATGTCAACACATTTAGACTGTTTTTACCTGACTTTTGACCTTCTTTCTTTAGAGGGTATAAATAGGTCAAGAACGTATTCTGTCGACACGCTCACAAGGTTTTCGAGACTAAAACCCTGTGTCGACAATCTCTCTCCTCTTTTCTCAAGATTTCTCATCTTTCCAATGCCGCCCAAAGTTAAAGACAATGTTAACGAAGGATACGAGTTGGTGCGCAATGCTTTTGAGGATGCACCGACAGATATACAAAGGGTTATCACTCTAATTTCTTTGTCAGGATTAGAGTTTCTTGTTTCTGAACCAACAAAAATTTGGAAGAAAGAGGTACTTGAATTTTATACTTCTGCAACATTGGACTCTTCGGGCCTCAAGATCAAATCCACTATTCATGGGACAACAGTGAAACTTACTCCAAGAAGTTTAAGAAAGACTCTTCAACTACCAGCATACAAGATGAAGAAGAGGTCCCGACCTCTAAGACAAGGGAGGCTCTCCAATGGTGTGGATTGGATCCAACCATAAAGATTGGAGCAGCCATCAACCGAAAAGGAATGAATCAACAGGGTAAATTTCTATCTAAAGTAATAGGAAAAGTAATTTTGTGTAAACCAGGAGGCCATGATAGGATTTTGGCCTTAATGTTTAATCTCATGACAAGGATAATCTTCAGGATTAACACAGACTGGTCAGGAGTTGTGTTTGATAAAATCAAGGACGGTATTAAGAAGCCAAATTTGGCTAGGATTTTGAGTTTATACCTGGCTGGAGTCATTCCAGAAGTCATGCAACAGATACCAGGGTCCAAATCAATCACATGAGAAAAATGGATATTAGATTATTCTCAAGGTGGGATAGAGTTCTGTCCAAAGAGATGCTAACTGAGATGTCACCTGGCCATGAACAAGGCACTGGACAACATCAAGAAGAACAAGTTCGACAACCAGCTGAGGACCAGATAGGGTCTACTCATGCCCAGGAAGAAACATTACCTGCACAGGTGCAGGGGGAGCCAGTTCATTCTCCTGCCCAGCACATTTCTAATCCTGAACAATTGCCGGGAGAGACCATTGTGGAAACAGTACAAGTGGAAGAAGGAATAAACTTATCAGAATATTTAAACACTGCAGATATTGATGTATATCATCTCTTGCACCAACACAAAAGGAATTCACTCTAGATGAGCTGTTTCCTGATGATGGAATTGCTACTGCTAGAATTGAGGAGGAGCAAGAACTTGGAAAGGAGCAAGATATTGAGAAGGAGCAAGATATTGAGGAGCAAGATGTTGAGGGGGAGCAAGTGAATGTTGAGAAGGAACAACATGTCACTGAGACAGAAATTCCTCCAACACCTCCTGAAAGAGTTCAGATTGAAAGCTCTTCAGAATCTGAGACTGACAAAGCCAGAGAGGCTAAGAAAAGGAAGCTCATTGTCTTCAAGAGAAGAAGCCATAACTATAAGCAGGCTCTACAGACTTCAACTCATCAATCTTCTTCTGCTTTTGATTACAATAAGTTCATGGTAGATTTGCAGGTAAAGATGGATGAGCAGAGATTAGACTTGAAGAGATATATTGATGAGAGTAATAAATCACTTCAATTTGATTTAGCTCAAGACATTAAGTCCATCAGATTTGAAGTAAACCTGCATAAAAAGGAGATGACAGATTGCTTCCACAAGGGAGGTAATGCTGTGGTTTTTCTAGCTCAACAACAACAAACTATCCTTACAAAAGTGGATGACATTGCATTGAAACAAGGATATGTTCTAGAAAATCAGTTGAGAATGAATGACAATCTGACTGAATCTCACAATGAAATTCTCACTGAGTTAAAAGATACTGCTACCAGCCTGACTGTTGCAAGGGCTACAGACATGGAAGTTTATGATCAGAAGCTCAAGGCTGCCCTAGATTCAGTTCACACTGCTATCACCGCCTCACAGAAAGAAATATCTGACAAGCTTCTTAAATTAAAACCATTCTTTAAAGAGGGTGTGAATTTTCTTGATAATCAAATAAGGTTTCAAAAGGATGATCTTAGGGATCATGTTGCCAGAGAAGTCCTAAAGGGGGAGAGGGTACTTATTCATGCTGGCTCAGAACATGCCAAGTGGGTAACCAACAGTGTAAGAGCCACATTGGGCTATCCACCATTATGTGATGATGATATTGTTGCTGAGTCAGGCATTCACCAAGGTCTACTTGAAGGCAATCAACCTGAGGTTGCCCAAGTCATTTACCCCCATGCTGATTTTGATATGATTCAACAGCAAGTGCAGGCCATGTACAGTCCTCCAAAGAAGGTTACAAATGTTATTATTGAAAAAGTTGATAAGCCTGAAGCAAGTTTGAAAGAACAACAAGATGCTCAATTGTCCAAGAAGAGATTTAGAGAGCAAGCTGAACTTAGACCTGATTTTAAGCAGTGGAGCCCCACTTCAAGAAACATTATACTAACTGCCTGGAAGGCTGTGAAGGATCAAGTCTATGAAAGAGGAAAATGGTATAATAATATTGAATGGCAAAAGTATGAGGCTAGGCAGGAGGCCATAGTTCAGTTCAGAAGGAAAGCTAAGATGGGGAGGCTACCACCAGATGCTCAGGAGCCCATCAAATATTTTCCCAAGCCCTTTCATTACTTTGAAAGGCAAAGGCTCAAGGAGGAAGCTCAGAAGAAAGCTGAACTGAAAGGCAAGATGCCTGCTGATGTTGCTGAACCTACTGTGAAGGCTCAAATTCAACCAGGCAAAGGAATTGTCATAATGGAGCCTGATCAGTCTTAGATTAAGCTTATCAGTTCTTTCAAATATTTTGTAGTGATTTGTTTGTTTAACCAATCAATGTAAACAAGCTGTAACAAACATTTCTAAGTTTATAAACAAAACATTATTCTGTAATTATTTCTTCATGTTCATCTTTATTCTGTGATGAATCTGTTGCTTAATGTTTGTTTTTAAATGTTTCATGTTATGTCATGCTTATATACACCATCATGTTAAATTTTTATAAATGGTGTATATCATTAGCTAAAAGGGTTGTGACTTCTCCAAATAGGGGGAGATTGTTGGGTACATTGGAAAATGTGTACCTGATTTGAAGAAGCCTAACTTAGCTCAATGATATACATCAAGGTGTATTTGATGTTATTTTGAGTTGACATGTGCAGGTTAAGAATGTACTAAAAAGCAGGAAAATTATTCTAAGTCCATGTGTCGACACCAGAAGAAGTTGTGTCGACACTTCAGAATAATTGTGTCGACACTTAAGAATAATTGTGTCGACACTTGAAGAAGGCTATGTCGACACAGAGAAAAAGAGTCGACAACATCTGTGTCGATACTGGGAAGCAGTGTCGATACACTGAGGCAGAGTCGACACCAGAAGGCTGTGTCGACACACTGAGGCAGAGTCGACACCAGAAGGCTGTGTCGACACACTGAGGCAGAGTCAACACCAGAAGGCTGTGTCGACACACTGAGGTAGAGTCGACTACATTTGTGTCGACACCAGAAGACTGAGTCGACACATATAGGCAGAGTAGACAACAGCTGTGTCGACACCTAAAGGCAGTGTCGACACATACTATGTTCTGAATCTACATCAATTGTGTCGACACACAGGACTTGTGTCGACATACTGCAAAGTCTAGACCAAGTCATTTGCTTAAGAATGATGAAGTGTTTGAGTCGACACAAATACTCAGTGTCGACTCATTCTCAAGATGAAGTATGAAGAAGCTGAGTCGACTTAAAGGCAGACATGTCGACATCATCAAAGGCTGTGTCGACACCAAAGTTACTTGTGTCGACACATATTTACAATTGGTCTCGACACTTACTGACAGACAGTCTGGACACTTTGCTGACCAAGACAAAGGCACAAGATCTATTTGAAGCCTTGACAGCTGTGAGTTACAATAGGTTAACTGAAGCTGTCAGACTTGTCAGAAGTTAGTTAGAAATCGGATCAGCCGGTTACCATGAAGAAGGTCTATAAATAGACAGATTCAGAAGTAGAATACACAACAATTGATTTTTGATTAAGAAGCAACACACATAGAAACTGATTGAGTAATCAAATCAAGAAAGTGCAAGGCACAGAAGAAGATCTTCATCAGAAGATCTAAGAAGACATTTTGAAGGGTACAACCTCTCAAGATCTGTCTAAGTAGAATTCGTCCAAGAATTCTGAAGTATTAACAAAGGTATTGGATAGAGAGAGATCCAGCCATTTGAAGATCAAGAAAGAAGCTGTCACAGGTTTCTCAAGAAGCTGTCCAGGAAATCAACTCAGCTAAGTTCAGATTCAAGAAGCTTTGAAGAAAGCTAAGATTCAGTTGATTTCATCCATCAGCTGATCAAATACTGTCTTGTCCCTTCTCTCTCAACAAAGGCAAGATATAATAAAATTCTTTTCAAATTCTGTAGGATCTATTAATATAGATCTGAGTTGTAAGCCTATGTTATAAAGGCTGAGTGTAGGAGATTTGATCTCTGAGTGGTAGGGCTGTGTATGCCTGAGTGTAGGAGAAGGTATTTCTCTGAGTTGTAGGCCTTTTGTCAAGGCTGAGGTAGGGCTGATTAGCCTGAGTTGTAGGAACCTTTCTAGGTTCTGAGCTGTAGGATCTGTGGATCTGAGTTAAAGAAGGAAGTTAGGCCGAATCTAGCACACTGCTAGATAGATGAAGGGGGAAAGTGGATGTACCCATACCTTGAGGAACCACTATAAATCTGTGTGCATTCTGTGATGTGTGAATATCTGTGATTGCTGTGCTGTGTTTGCTGAAGTATATTCTACATTCTATTTTATTCAGTAGTTATATTCTGCCTAAAGTGAAAACAAGCATTAGAACCTATTCACCCCCCTCTAGGTGTTTAGGTAGTCTTGAAAGTAAAACTATCACTGGCCATGGTACCATCAGACACGAACAAAAGGGCCTGCCTCAGGTCATCACGGAGGCCCTTATAGAACCTCTTGGCGTAGCCCGCATCGTCCAACTTGTAAGAATCCGCAAACCGGGCCAAATGAGTAAACTCCCGGTTATATTCCAGCACTGTTCTGTTCCCTTGCTTCAGCTGCAAGAATCTATCCTCTAATTCGTCCCTCACGGACTGCGGCACGAAATGCTCCAGTAGTGCCACCCTAAACTCCTCCCAAGTAATGTCTGCGATATCCACTCCCGCATAGGTAGTGTCCATCACCGACTTCCACCACCTCTTTGCATGCGACTCCAGACAAGAAACCACCAAAGATACTGCTAGGTCCACCGGGCACTGTATTCCCACCAACATCTCGTACATAATGTCTAGCCACTCCTCCGTCCACACTGCTGTCTCCATCCCCAAGTACGATGGTGGGGCAAGGCCTTGGAATGCACTCAACCAGTTCGCTCCGGGATTCGGCTGAGGAGCCAGAGCCTGTTGTGCCCTAAAGGCCTCTAAGATGGCCATCAATGTTTGTCCCAGCTCCGTCTGCTGGAATGGGGTCGGAGGTGTCCCCTGCGGCAGGGGAGGATTCGTCGCACCCTACAAAATATGGTCTTAAGTTTAGTAAATTGACCTACAACTCTGGTTATTGGTGAATCTTGCACATGTTTCCTCCCATGGGCACACCATTGCTTCCGCTGCTAGTTTGTCCTCAAACTATGCTCGTGCGGGGTGTCCTAGGTTTTGTGGACTACATTCTGTCGGATCGAGGTTTCCTCTGATACCACTTGTAAGACCCCATTTTTTTTCTTTTTAACCACCGGGGTCTTAGGCCCAGAACCACCGTCTTGCGGTGAAACCATCTACCGGGATGGTCGACACCACAAAACGCCGATCTTGCCGGCCATCTCAATCACCATCGACAGAACGTATAATGAATGAAAGTGTAAGCATCCAAATCCACGATAATATAAAAGAGGAAATCATGCGATGAATCAAGTCAACACCAGAAAATAAAGTCTAAGTACCAACACAAGAAAGTAAACATGGGCTTAAGCCCGGTACATGATAACCTCACTACAAACCACTCATAAAAGTAAAACTACTAATACTCGGCTCCACTCACGGATCCAAATGCCGGTCCACCTGAGCTATATTGGCCCATCTCCATCTGCACCGTACCCTGCTGGTGCTGCGTCTCCTGCGGCTGCTCCCTGTCTCCCATCTGGATCACCTAAAATATGGTGGTCAAACGACCGTCAGTCAAACTAGACTCAGTCAACAATCCCCCACCCCTCTACCCGTGTCCCCTAGGCACCGGGCAGAAAGGAGTGAAAAGGAGGACCAAAAGCAGGGCATAATCAAGCAGGTGACATCTACCATAAGGAATAAAAAAATAAAGTATGGCAGGGGTATCACAATATTTAAACATGAGTAAACAAGTGTGTAGCAAATGTAAACAGTAAGGAGTAGCAAGTAAGTAAGGGCAGTAAGAAGAGAAGTAAGAGCAACAAGAAAGGTAACCATTGATTTATATGGATTACCCCTATAGACCAAGGGTTCGTTTTGCAGGGCCTATCGTATAAAACGTCCCATACCATTTTATATGATAGGTGTCAGGGGTTAAATTCAATGATTATGCTATGACTTGCAAGTATGTTATGGTATGCAAATGCAAATGCAACTCACACACACGACTCTATGCGCACAGACCTTTTGTTCCCCTTTTTGGAGTTAGCTAAACTCTCAGGAGCCTCTGCCGTGGCAAAACGGAGACAGTGGGTTGGGCATCTCCACTCCTAGACTGGTAAACACACTACTCAGCATAGCCCCTCTCGTACATTCCCGTACTATTCCTAACAAACCAGCCAGTCTCCAAAGTCAACGTACTGATGACGGTGTGTTCGATCGTCTAATACCGAGGACCCGACACTGTTATGCACATGCAACCATGATAGTTTGTATCTAATTATAGTACCTAGCCTTCAGCTCTCCAGACTACCGAGTCTACTAGTTCACCAAGTTCCCGAGCCCACAGCTCCCTAGACTAATCAAGTCTCCTTTTTCCAAGTCCCCGACCATCCAGCTCCCCGGACTTCCAAGTCTATACCAAGTCCCCGAGCATCCTGCTCCCTGGACTTCCAAATCAATACCGAGTACATTTAACTCTACCAGTAAGCCCTTAGGCCACGGGCCTACGCTATCCTTTCACTACCAATTTATCTCCCTACGTGTACAAGTGTGAGTTTAAGGTGAAACTATTATTAGGATTACTCTTGCCCATATTATTCTTAAGGTTTAAGGTTAGCCCAGGACGGCCCAAGGCATTCCCCGTGAAGGGTTCTCGAGGGCACTAGGAACTACGATGAGCTGAAGCCAAAAGCTCCCTTTCGCAAGGCACTTAATGTTATTGATTTCTACCCTTGATCAATCCTCTCTTTTATTTCAGTGTGACTCCCCTAAGTGTGTTTTAGCTCTCCGAGTTAACTTATTTTAGAGCTATCCACTATATGCAAACCATGCTAAGCTACATGGTACTCCCATTAGGGGGTACCCTAAGTACTCCTCCAATAGATCCCTAACAATTACTGGGGATCTACTATGACTTATTAAGACTAAATCTAGAGTCTCATAATTTTCCTAATTATATGGACATTTAATTTAATTAACCCTATACTCCAAAGCCCCACTCTGAACATGAAGTGTACTATTAATTAAGCAATAAATCACCATAAAATTATGATAAATTCTACAAGACATTTAAACTACAATTCCAAGGTTTGATAATTTCCAGAGGTGTTTAGGGCTGTCTTCCATATTTTACAAGTTAAGGTCATCAACACCATTTAATGAAGCAAAGGCCATAAATAATACTCTATAGATTATAGCAAAATTCCTGTAAGTGTATCATGGCCTAAAAACATCCTAAAATTGTTCTTCCAAATTTTTCAGAGAATAAAAACCCCTAATTTAATTTATGATCAAATCTACTAGCCATGTATTAATGAAGCAAGTATTGTAATTATGCATCCAAAAATTATAAAAAAAATTACAGGATCTTAATAATGATTTCAAACAATCAAACACCAAGTTTTACAATTTTTATCTTCCATGAGGGGCTCTGAATCTAATTTAATGAAAACTTCCTATTTCCTATCTTAATGAAGAAGGTACTATTTTTACTTATCTAAAAATACAGATAAAATTACATAAAAAACAAACATGGTCAGATACACCCACTGGTCTAATATCATAATTTTCCTAGTAATAATGGGGCACTGTTTTTATTTTTGAATAAAAATCACAAATAGTGAATTTATGAAGCAAGTACTTGAAATAACCAGTTTAAAATTCCAAGAAAAATCCAGAGAATCTATCATGCTATAAAATGCCCTATTACATAATTTCATAATGTTCCAGGGAACATAAACTTCATAATCATCAAAATAAGATCTTAGGGCACATTTGAGGTTGTGAATAAAGTACTATTTATATTAACCCAAAAATTCTACCAAAATTATTTTAGGGCCATCTCTATTAGAGAACTACCCAGCCCAAATTTCATCTGATTTTAAATTCATTTGCTAGCCTAATATTCAAAATAAGTTTGGTGCCCCAAAACTATGGTTAGGGTTTTGAGTAGGCTAAAGGTTCCCAAATCCCCTAAAGTTTTATCCAGAGGGTTATAATGCCACTATGGTCCTCTCCACTAATTTTCCAGTCATTCCAAGGTCATTTGACCCCATGACCTTCCACCCTAAAAATCCCAATTAAAGGACCAACCCTAGGGTTCTAGTGATACCATACCCCAAACCACCCCAAATTCCATTAGAGAGTGTGTCATGCCCTATAAGGTCAGTGGACAAAATATCAGCCTCTGTTGAGGTGATTTGACCACTCAAATCCCAAAGGGGATGAATTGACCTAATTAACCCTATAAGGGCCAAACTAGGGTTGAGTAAAAACTTAATCAAAACACCTCCAAATGAGGTGAAATTTTTACCAGAGTTCTAATATTCCCCCTAAGACCTCCCACCCAAATTTGGGGAGATTTTGATGTGTTTAAGACACCTAATTAAATTATACATGAATTATTAAATTTTTACAAAAACTATAGAAAAATATTCTCCAAAAATTCTAATTTTTGGTTATGTTTTAGGTATAGATAACAATTGCCCAAATCCCAAATTTCAAGTTAATTATTTGAATATCTGGATTGATGTGGGCATCCAAATTAATCTCAGGATAGCCCTATGGATAGACCTCACCAAAATGTGTGCTGTGGTCTAACCAGGACTTTAAATCGAGTGAAATTAATTTTGAATTAAACTAGACGTCAAGGGCTACATTTTCTATGTTGACAACTTTTAAAGTAGGGGTCTTTAAGGGCCTCATATTTCGGGATCAAAACAATGCATGTTCAGGGAGTAAAAAAATCACAAATAATATAATTATTATAAGTTTTATTTTGGACTGGATCTGTTCATCTTCTACAATCAGCCAAGGGATGAGATTTCCCGTGCCTGTATCACCTTCTAGCCCAATTTCCGGCCACCTCGACCACCTCCCTGGCCGGCCACCTCCGCCACCACCTTCGTTGAGGTGGTGGCTAGCGTTTGGCGGCGACCATGCCGCCAGATGTGGCGGTTTCCGGCGAACTCACACCGCCATTTTTCATGGGAAATACGAAAATTCAAAGCTCCCAATCAGGCTCAATTTAGCCCGATTTCTCCACCTAAATCGATCTAGATCTAGCACAAGGAAAGGGGAAGAGGATCGGACCTCATTTAGAGCATTTCCTTGCTCCATCCGCCGACCGCCATTGTTCCTCCTCCAAGCTTTTGGTGCCATTAGATTTCTTGCAAGGAGACCTCCGAACTCTCGGTAAATGGGGGGGTTTCACTGCTCAGAGGCTTGTGAAGGTGATAGGGGGTTTAATTGGGGGTGGTAGTTGCTTTAACCCTATATGCCATTAATGGCCTCTTCACCTCCCCTCCCATGGACGACCCTATGCATCCCCCCTGCCCTAATTCCTCCCAGAAATGGCTGGAATCTTCTCAAATTCATCAGAGAAGATGAATGGGAGTGTAATGGGGGGGAAGCTAAGGGGTGTGTCACCTTAATGGCCATGAATGGCCACTTTCTCTCTCCTCCAAATTGGGGAACCCCCCTTTTCTCACTCCTAATCACTATGGCCGAAATTTCTCTCTCCTCTTATTTAATATCAGTCCATTAGGATTGTTGACCACTCATTTTGGGCCTAGCCCAAAGGGTTGGGCTAGGTTTAAGTGATTTGACCTAAGTTGACCAAGTTTGACTTTTGGTCAAATTGGGCTCTAGGGTTGACCAAACCATGGAATTTTGTGTCGTTGGGTCTCTTATGAGGTTATGACCCTAGGAGTGTGGTCAACTTGAAGTTGTGGAGGTCAATAAGGGTGTTTAATGGAAAATCACCATTTTGACCTATTAGGGGTATTTTGGTCATTTTGCCCTGTGGTGACCCTAGGATGGGAATTTTTGGTCCACTAGGTTTCTTATGATGTTTTAGACCTAGAAGTGAAGTCAATTCCATATGGTGATGGTCAGTTAGGTCAATTGCTGGGGAATTGACCATTTCGCCCTAATTAGGGTTAGGGTTGACTTTGGTCAACCTGGCCTGTTGACTGGCCCCAGTGGGTCCTGAATATCCCCCTGGGCTCCTAGATGGCCTAGGGATGTTGTGGTGGGGTCACTGAGCAAAGTTAAAGTCCTTAAGTCAAACCCTAGGCTGAATATTTGGAAATTACTATTTGCAGACCAAGGTGCTGCAATCCTTATTTTTGGTCTGTGTCAAGGAGGTTCCTAAGTTACCAAGGCCTTGTCATGACCACGTCATGACAAAGTCATCTGGGGGTCTAGTTGTCTGGGGGATGTTACATGCACTCCTTCTAGGTATTCTGCTTGCACTCCAGATTCTGCTGGGTTATTATCATCACAGAGAGGTGGATATCCTAAGGTAGCTCTGAGTGAATTGATGATCTACTTGGCATGGTCAGATCTAGCCTCTACAAGGACTCTCTCCCCCTTTATGACTTCTTGGTAGATATGATCCCTGAGGTCATCTTTCTGAAATCTAATCTGGTCTTTGATGTGATAATTACCAGTAGTATAGTAATCCTTGAATTTCTAGAGTTGGTCTGCTATGGCTGATTTTGATGTCTTTATAGCTGTTGTAACAGCATTCAGATCGGTTTTGATTTGTGCTTCAATGACACTGACCTTTGTATCCATATTATTATTAAGAGCAATGGTTTGGTTTGCTAGCTTTTCCAGTGTAACTCTATGAACCTCAACAATGTTTTCGTTCAGCCTTTTCTGATTTTCAAGGGCACAACCCAATTTAACATCTAGTTCATCCAATGTTTTCTTATGTGCTTCTTGCTTTTTAGCCAGAAAGACTACTGCATTTCCTCCTTTATGAAAGCAGTCAGCCATTTCCTTCTTATTGAGATTAACTTCAAATCTAATTAATTTGATATCCTGAGCCAGTTGAAGCTGTAGATCCTTGTTACTTTCATCAATATACTTCTCTATTATTTGTCTTTGTGCATCCAATTTTAGTTGGAGCTGCACCATAAGGGAAGAGAAATCCATAGAAGAAGCATGAGTCTGTGCAGACTATACTGCCTTCTTGTAGCCTATGCTTCTCTTCTTCATTTCCATTAGTTTTCTCTTCTTTAGCCCTGAGGCTTCTTCTTCAGTTTCTGATTCTGAGGAGCTGGCTACATCCACAGCTCAAGGCTGGGTATCAGGAATTTGTACTAGGGCAAGGTCTGGTACCTCCCCCTCAATTTGTCCATCTTTTTGGAGTGTGGGTTGGTTGTACTTCCAGACTTCTGGCAAAGTATCAGTTGGAGGAACATTGTCCTCAGTAGCCCCAGACTTCTCCCCCTGGACATCAGCTTCTGATTCCAGGATCTCTTTCTCAGCAACTTGTTCTAGCACAGTTTGTGCTTCTGGCTCAGCTTCCATATCAGCAGCTTTGTTTATGTCATTGAGAACCTCTAGGATAGTGAGATTTGTCGCCTCACTGTCCATGAGTACATCAGGATTTTCTCCCCCTTGAATGGAGATCTTTGGTAGGTCTGGTACCTGATCAATGTCCATTGGAGATTGTTCCTTTTCTTCATCCTCTTATGAACTAAACTCGACTACTTCTTCAGAATCACTAGAGGATGCAACAACTGGAGGCACAACTTTCTTTTTCTGTTGCTTACTTACTGGAGATGTTATAGGAGCAGGACCCTCCTTTGTTAGTACCCTGTCCCGTCGAGACAAAATCCTGGCATCCATTCTTCGTATGTGATTGATCTTGGTTCCAGCAGCATGAGTTAGAACATCTGGTACAACAGATACCAGGTATAAACTTAAGATCCTGCCCAGGTTGGGCTTCTTGATTCCGTCTTTTATTCTGTCAAAAACTATTGTGGCCCAATCAGTTTTTAACGAGAATATGACCCTGATCATCAGGCTAAACATAAAGGAGGATATCATATCATGTCCACCAGTCTTGCACAACAGGACCTTTCCTATTACTTCGGATAAGAATTTTCCTTGGGAATTCATCCCTTTTCTATTCATTGAGGATCCAATCTTTGTGGCTGCACTCAGACCACACCATTGTAAACCCTCTGTAATCCTGGTAGGAGCAATCTCATCTTCATCTTTGAGCAGTGGCAGTTATAATACCGTGCTCAATCTTTTGGCAGTAATCTTGAACTTTGTTCCTTGAACACTTGACCTAACCTTTTGGCCTGTAGAATCCAGCTTCGCATTGGTGTCGAATTCGATTACTTCTTTCTTCCAAATCTTGGTAGGTTCAAAAACAACAAACTCCAGTCCTGCTACGTTGATTAAGTTGATGACCTGCTGAATATCTTGTGAAGCATCGTTGAAGGCATTACGAACCAGTTTGTAACCCTCGTTGATGTTGTCATCCAACTTTGGCGCTATTTGATCTTAAAGGAGAAGAGGTTGAAGGAGGTAGAGAATTGAGTTGTAGCTCTCGACTCAGTTCAAACTCTTGAGAAATCTAAGTCGCGTGGTCGAATCATTCTCATTCTCACCTATTTATAGGGTTTTAAATTTGGAAGGTCAAACGACGCACCCAAATGTTGTGTGTCGACACCTTGTATCCACACCGAAACTAACATCTCGACACAGATGTTAGGGATTCAGCACTATTATGTGTCGACACCACTCTATACGACATATAAGACTTGACAGTGTTGTGTCGACATCTTGATTTAAGGTGTTGACAGAAGTATGTCGACACATTGATTTAAGATATCAACAACATTATGTCGACACTTTTCTTTAATGCCGACACAAAACTCTGGTAGTGTCGACACTTACAACAATTAATGTTGACCAACTTATTGTTGATGTCGACATGAATTCTTTACTTAGCCAATTTCTGAGGATTTTTCGTTTATGAGTTTATTTATTAATTTAAACAATATCTAACACTCCTAGCTCAATCTTAGAGTTCTTGAACTTAGTTTCATCCAGAGGCTTAGTGAATATGTCAGCTATTTATCTGTCTGTAGTAACAAACTCTAAACATATGTCATTTTTCTCTACATGTTCTCTTATAAAGTGATATCTAATCTCAATATGCTTTATTCTGCTAGGTGAAACAGGATATCTAGCAATTAAAATAACACTTGTAGAGTCACATTATAAAGGGGTTTTACTTAGCTTGATGTCATAATCTTTTAATTGATGCTGCATCCACAATAGTTGTGCACAACAACTTCTTGCATCAATGTACTCTAACTCAGTTGTAGAAATAACAACACTTGTTTGCTTTTTGCTGCTTCATGACACCAATCTTCCACCTAGGAACTTACAAGTACCTATGGTACTTTTCCTATCTTCTTTGCATCCATATGGTGGTTCTACATATACTTCTTCATTCAAGTTTCCATTCAGAAATGCTGACTTTACATCCATCTGGTAGACACTGAATCCTTGATAGGCTGCATAGGCAAGGAATAGTCTTATGGCCTCTAACCTTGCTACTAGAGCAAAAATTTGGTCAAAGTCTATTCCTTCTTCCTGCATGTAGCCTTTAGCCACCCGTCTTGCCTTATTTTTGACTATAATCCCATTCTCATCCAACTTATTCCTGTAGATCCATTTTGTTCCAATGACATTGTGTCCTTCTGGTCTAGGAACAAGTTTCCATACTTTGCATCTCTTGAACAGGTTTAGTTCTTCTTGCATGGCACCAATCCAGTGAGAATCCTTGATAGCATCCTCAAACTACTTAGGTTCCACTTGGGACAGAAAGCTTGAACATAAAACAGTGTTCATGCTCTTGCTCATGGTCATCACACCATGTCTAGCATCACCAATGATTTGGTGAGCTGGATGATCTTTTAGATGTCTCATTGCTTGAGGCATCCTTTCTTCAGCAGGCTATTCTTCAGTGTCTTCAACTTCCATTTGTGGGAAATTATCAGCTTGCTGTTCTAGAGCTCCCCCTTGACATTATCCATCATCTTTTGTATTTTCTTCTGCTGTCTTGACTTCATTAATGGATAGCTTCTCTTATTTTTCCTTTAGACCTGCAGAACTAGATGAAATGCTAGGTAGCTCATTGTTAATAAGCATGGATTCATCAAAAACTACATGGATAGATTCTTTTACAACTTGTGTAGTCAAGTTATAGACCCAATATGTCCTACTATTATTGATGTACCCAACAAAAAAGCCCTCTTGGGACTTGGCAGCAAACTTAGTCAAGTGATACTTACCATTGTTATGTATATAACACTTGCTACAAAAGATCCTAAAATAGGATATATTTGGTTTTCTACCCTTCAGAATCTCATAGGGAGTCTTCTTATGACTTTTAGTGATAGAGGCCCTATTGAGGACATGACATGCAGTTTTTACTGCCTCTGTCCAGAAATATTCTAGAAGATAAGTGTCACTTAGTAGAGTCCTACCAGCCTCTATTAGAGTTTTATTTTTCCTTTCAGCAACTCCATTTTGCTGAGGTGTTCTAGGTGAGGAGAATTCCTGATGAATCCCAAGACTTTCACAGAACTTTGGCATGCATTCAGACTAAAATTTAGTCCTATGGTCACTTCTAATTTTTACCACTGTACTGTTAAATTCATTTTGTATCTGCTTAACAAAGGTCTGGTAAACATCAGGAGTTTCAGATTTCTTCCTTAGGAAGAACACCCATGAAAATTTGGAAAAGTCATCTGCTACTACAAATGTATAGACTTTCCTACTTAGACTATGAACTGGCATAGGACCAAACAGATCCATATGCATAAGGTAAAGACACCTCACTGAATCTTTGGTATCAAGGCTTTTAAAAGAAGATCTTGTCTGCTTGTCCTTTTGACATGCTAAACAGATACTCTCCTTGACACACTTGACATTAGGACCATTTCTAACTAGTCCACCACTGAAGAGTTTTCTTATTGTCTTGTAGTTTAGATGAGCTAGCCTCTTGTGCCATTGTACACAGTGAGTGGCTTTATCATCTGCAACTAGACAAATAGGAGAATCTCTTCTCATACATTCAAAATCTAGACAATAAATATTTCCTCTCCTAGTGCCAGATAAGATGACCCCATGGTCATTAGAATTTCTTATTTGACACTTATTCATGAGGAAAGAAATGTCATAGCCAAGATCACATAATTGGCTTATGCTTATCAAGTTATGTTTCAAACCTTTCACATAGGTCACTTGAGTGATAGTGACTAGACCATTTGTTATCTTACCAAAACATTTTATAACTCCACTTTCTGAACCTCCAAAGATGACTTTGGGTCCATTATTTGTTGGAGTAAAGTCCTTTAGCATCCTCTTTGTTCCAGTCATGTGCCTGGAACAACCACTGTCCAAGTACCATATTAGGGTATGACTACTTGGGCTCACCTGCATAAAACAAGACTATCTATCCTTAGGACCTCAATTTTTATTGGGTACTAGGTACTGGTTAGACTGATAATATACCTGCCTACCTGCAACTTTTCTGACAGGTAGACTAACTCTCTTGACACTATCATTGAACTAGCAGTCTATAGCAAAGTGACCCACCTTGCCACAACACCAGCACTCATACTTATTATACCTCCTCTTAAGTACTGGTCTG
This sequence comes from Platanthera zijinensis, assembly GCA_039513925.1. NCBI lineage: Eukaryota > Viridiplantae > Streptophyta > Magnoliopsida > Asparagales > Orchidaceae > Platanthera > Platanthera zijinensis. The sequence continues at coordinate 41,468,662 of CM077079.1, read as the reverse complement.
ACAACATTGCTGTCTTTAGTTCTTAAATTTGGTGGTATAACAGTTCCTTTTCCTAGTCTTTCATTCAAATCCATCTTAGGAACTGGTCTAGCAACAGATGTACTTGGGATATCCCGAGTCTTAACAACAACATTCTTCTTTTCAGAGTGAATGCTTCTGATTGCTTCAGTGATGCCCATGTCAGTCCTGCTGTCAAACTTCCCCTTTATCTGGTTCTGGTCTGTAAGACCTTAAAAGTGAACTATTTGTTTTTGTTTGAGTGATGGGGCTGGGACACCAAACACAAATTGTCCAGGATAGGAAAGTTGAGTTTTATGGTGAGCTATCATATAAATACTTGTACCCTTGCCATTTTCAATCTCATAGTGACCATAAATGCTTTCATGATCATACTTGTTTGATGGCTGATCAACCTTCTTAAAAGATATAGGAGGCATTGAGGCTAGTGGTTGTACTGGTACATTGTCTTTCCTTGTTGATTTGGCCCTTCTAGTTTTACCTTTGAACCCTAATCCCTTCTTACCCTTTTGGGTAGAGAAGGAATCTATTAAAGACAAAACTGAACTATATTTAGAGAATCTAGCCACTAATTCTCTTTCCTTTTCTAGCCAACTTTCAAGGTTCTTAATATGAACATTCTTGAAAGTAATAGTACCAGTCTGAATAACAGTTATGTTCTTCAGCTTACTAATTTCTTGAATCTTCTGATTCAACTATTTTATAGACTCTGAAGCAGCCAATTTAAAAGTGGCAATCTCCTTGGCCTGCTTTTTGACAAGAAATCTGCACTTCTTGAATGCTTGGAGAAGCTCTCCATAATCATCAACCAACTAATTGATATAACCCTCAGATTCAGAACCACCATCACTTTTTGGAGTGGATGCTTCTGATTCTGGACTAGTTACATATACAGATCCAGATGATGAGGAATGTACCTTACTAGGACGAGGCTGATCCTGGCTGTCTCCTTCCTCATCAACTCCCAACAGACCAAAGCAATGACTGTCTTCTGTCATTGAATTGATGTTATCCAGCATCTACAGGAATTCAGTCTCCGCAGAATCTACATCTGCTGAATATAGCCCAATATAGGCCTCAACATCATCTTCTCTTCTTGATTCTAATGATGATGAATCAGTTCAGCTTTCTCTTTCTGGGCAACAAAGGACTTTTCCTTCTTGCCCTTCTAGTGCTTCTTCTTGTCTCATGATTCCTTTCTTTTCACAGGACAGTCAGCTATGATATGTCCTAGTTTGCTGTAGCAATAACAAGCTATTTTAGAACAAGTTTGTTTACTAGGTTTTGAGCCATACCTGTCCTCTTTAGAGGATTTCTTCTTTCCTTTATAGTAATCATCCTTGGGGTAAGAAGATGTGGATGGCCTGCTTCTCCAGCTCTTTTTCTTTATAAATCTCTGGAACTATCTGGTGAAAGCAGCAAAGTCTTTATCAGAATTGTGACAATCTGATGTGATGGTGTCCATGCTTTCAGTTTCTGTATCAGCAACCTTCTTGGGAGGAGAAGGAGACTTTCTCCTACCCTTTCTTGTGGCCTCAACTTTAAAAGCCACAGACTTATCCTTGATTGAAGACTTGTTACATTTCTCCTCCTCTTTCCTTGCTATCAACTACATCTCATAGGACAGCAGTTTACCAAATAGTGTTGGTGGAGGTGTATCAGCTAATCTGGCCACTTCTCTGATTGCACAAATCTTAGTATCCCAATCTTTGGTTAATGGCCCGAGGAATTTGTCATTCAGCTCATATGTGAAGAATACTCTTCCATAAGTCATTAGTTCATTCACTATACTGAAGAATTTCTTATAATATTCTGCAATGCTATCAGTCTTGGCTTGTCTAAAGCTCTCATACTCCTGATTGAGCATAGACTTTCTGTCATCTCTAACCTCTTCAGTTCCTTCCATATAGATAACCAGTGTGACCCACATTTCTTCTGATGTTTTGCAATGGACCAGATTCTGAAAAGTTGAATCATCTATGACACTAACTATTATGTTCTGTGCCCTTTTGTCCATAGTAGCCAAGATGATCTCATCCTTAGTCATCTCTTCATAGCTCTTAGGAGTGGATACATTGGCATCAAGAACTGATATTTTCATAGGTATAAAAGGACCTTCTTGAACTGTAATATAAATTCTTGGATCAGATGCCTCCTTGAACAATCTAACCCTTTCTTTCCAGATACCAAAATTTTCTTTCCTGCAAATAGGAAGTTTCATTGAACCAAGCTCTTTCTGATTCTCACTTGATCCCATTTTGGATATCTGTAACTGCCTTGGAGATAAGTTCTGACTATTAAGTCAAATTTTGAGCAACCTCCCTCTAATACCAATTGAAAGAATTCAATAAAGAACTACTAATCACCTAGAGGGGGGGTGAATAGGTTCAATTCTTTATAATAGGCAGTTTTAGGATTTCTAATTAGCAATTCTAGTTATCTAACCATTCAAGCATCACAGATAATCAGAATATGCAAACACAACATAGAGACACACAAATTTATAGTGGTTCCCCAGTATTTGGGTACATACACTTTCCCCCTTCGCCTATCTAGTAATGAACTAGATTCAGCCCAACTTCCTTCTCCTCAGATCCATAGATCTTTCCACTCAGAACCCTTCTAGGTTCCTACAACTCAGACTTCTTCAAGTCCTACAGCTCAGATCCTTCCAGATCCTACAACTAAGATTCTTCCCAAGAATCCTACCTCAGAGTTTTGCAACTCCTACCTCAGGCAATATGCCCTACCTCAGCCCTTATAATTACAGGCTTACAACTCAGAAAGATAGACTTTCCTACACTCAGATCTATACAGATCCTACAAGTTTGATTACAATGATTTAAGAATTTCTTTACCCAAAGAGAGAGAAAGGGGTAAAGATTACTTGACTAATAATTAGAAATTGGTCTCTTCTGATCCTTGCAAATCTTGGATCAGATTAAACCTGACTTAGCTTCTTCAAAGCTTCTTGAATTCAGAGAACTAGGTTGAATCTTCAAAGAGTAGATGGAACTGATCTTGAATCTGCCTCCTCCTCCTCCTCCTCCTTCTTCTTACAGATTTGATTCTTTAAACTAAGCTGATCTGCAGTGATCCAGCCTTCAAGATGTTGCCGATTTTGTTCTTCTGGTCTTTTTTTTTATGATAGGAATGTTCTATTTATAGAAGTCATCAGTGATAACCTGTTGAGCCGGTATCTAACTGACATCTGATAGTTTTGACAGTTATAACAGTTGTCACTTCTTAGATCTGGAAATCTGCAACTTGGTCTCAACAGCAGACATCAGATAGGTCTTCATACTGTGTTGATACAGACTGTTAGATGTGTCGACAAATTTAGCTGGATGTCGACACATTGTCTTGATGTTGTCGACAAGTTTCACTTTCTGTCGATACAGCTTTCCTTAATATTCCCGACACAGATAATGTAGAATGCGTCAACACAACTTACATAGTGTCGACATAGCTTTTACTTCAAAAGAGTTATCAACCCAAGTCCTGGGTGTCGACATATCTGCTTGAGCTTACTGTCAGCACTTCTATTATTAGTGTGTCGACACTAGTCCTGAGTGTCGACACAGTTGATCTTAGACTCAGCATTCAGTGTGTCGACTGTGATCATTTATGTCGACACAGCTTGTGTTGACTGATATCTCTGTGTGTCGACACAAGTCCTGTGTGTCGACACAGCTGGTGTAGACTGATATCTCAGTGTGTTGACACAAGTTTTGTGTGTCGACACAACTTTGCTCTTGTACTCGGCATTGCTTCATCAAAAGGTGTCGACACTGCCCAAGTGTCTCGACACTTTTATACTTAGAAAAAATCTTCTCCATTTCTTTAGCCTACACAAGTTAACTCAACAGACATCAAATACAAAATGATGTATACCACTGAGTTAAGTAAGACTTCTCCAAATTTGGTACAATTTTTAATGTACCCAATAATTATAAATAGAAGATGAGATCTGAATCGAATCAAGTTTCCGAGGGATCAATTGATTACGAAAAAATTGTGCGGGACTTTGTATTCTTCCCCCGCCATTGTTGCAGTGACAAGAAGATCGTTTCAGCAATTCTGAAGGTTTTCTGAGCAAGTTGCGGCGAACAACATCTGTTGCAGCACAATCAAAGATATTCTCTAAGGAAGATGAAAGTGGAAAGTTGTTGACCTAAATCACCTAGAGGGGGGGGTGAATAGGTGAATCGTGCGTTTGTTTGCGGAATAAAAATTTAGAGATCTAGCGCACACAATCAAGCAATCACAGAAGGACACAAAAGATTTATAGTGGTTCCCCGTCCTTGGGTACGTCCACTTTACCTCACCGTTCTAGAAAATCACTAGATCCGGCTACTCCACTATCTTGGATTGCAAACCAATCCTACGCCTCGGAACAACGTTCCTACAAACTCGATCCATAAGGGATCTACACTCGGAAGATAAAACTTCCTACTACTCGGAGATAAATCTCCTACAAAGAAAGTTGTTTGAATAAAAGTTACAAACAAAAATAACTCAAATCTGGATCTTGGTCTTCGTCTTCTTCGTTGAGAACTTTAGGCTTGATCAGCAAAGGTAGAAGAAGGCTGGACTGTGTTCCAAGAAACTGAGATCTTAAATCACCACGATCAACGAGAAATCCACAAGTCGTTGAAGCACGATCAGATCGGATGATTGTTCTTGATCTTGGATCGATCTAGGTAGCAGCGCTTGAGAGAACGTCGATCAAAAGCTTTCTTCCAGAAAACGCTAATGGCGGCGACGGCCGGATGATCGAGAGATTAGGTTTTCAGGAATTCTTTCTTAACAAGGACGAACGAGATTATCGTATTTTCTCTATAATAACTTGTGTAATTAGTCAAATCTGAAAAGACCTATTTATAGGCAATCTCCAACGGTCATAATCATAATTAAGGATGACACGTGGACCAATCAGAAAAGATTAATTCGAAATCTCGTTAAAACTGGACTTAGAGAATTTTCAGGAATAATGAAGTACTTAATTCTCGAGAGGTCGAAATAGTTCTCGAGAACTATGTACTGACCTTTCGAAAACTATGACAGGATATCGATCACTGAACTTTTGGAAATGGCCTTGGAATTCTCGAGAACTATGCTGACTTTTCGAGAACAAAGACACTTCTCGAAAACTGATATAGAACTTCTCGAGAACTTAACAGAACTTTTCGAGAGCTTAAAGGAAACTTCTCGAAAACTTGGTTAGCACTTCTCGAGAACTTAGTCAGAACTTTTCGAGAACTTTACTTAGAGTCAATTGCCAAAGAAAAATTCTGAACTGAGAACTTCTCGAGAACTTTGTTAAGCATTTCTCGAGAACTCTATCGATTTCTCGAGAACTTCTAGTCTAGTTCTCGAGAACTTAGCTAGAGTCCAATTTCTGAAGAGAAGGGCAGAACTTTTCGAGAGCTAAGGAGTACTTCTCGAGAACTTCTATAGTAGTTCTCGAGAACTTTGTTAACCTCTCGAAAACTTCTACTTAGAGGAAATCTTGCTGTCCTTACTTCTCGAGAAGTGAAGTCTGAGCCTCTCGAGAACTATGTACTACTTCTCGAGAACTTTGAAGGAACTTCTCGATAGATGGACTTAGAAAAATTTCTTAAGAATTCCATGAAAGATCTCCTTCTAGTCTTGTCTCCATCTTGTGTTCTAAAGTTTGAATATGAAGTGTATCCCAATTGAGAGGCTACACATGAGTCAACACTTTGGATCACCCAGTGAGGGATCACACTGAGTGGTCCTGTTTTCCTGACCCACTGTAGACTGACATTGGTATACACTTAGAACTGAGAATCTGCAAACACACAACTAGAGTACATATATCAAATACACCTTAATTCATCTTAGTGCAAAGGGTGACTTCATGCAAATCTGGGTTATTGTGGAGACAATACCCAACAATCTCCCCCTATTTGTAGAAGTAAGAACCCTTTATACTAAGGTGAATTATTATAACAAAAATAGAGCAAGAATAATGGAAAGTAAAAGCAGTAAAACACAGAAAGAAAATTAGAACTTATAATTAGACAAAACTAGGAAATTGTATATATATCAAAAATCTTTTAGAGTTTTAATCAACATTCATTTCATAGTTCTTAACACTATAATCATCAAGAATCATTTCTGATCTCGTGTTGCTTGTCCAGCTTAGCCTGTTGTCTTCTATAGTAGCTGAATGGTTTGGGATAGTATCTTGGAGGCTGTGGATGAGCTTTGGGATTGTTTTTACCATATTCTCTATCATATAGTCTCCTCTTAGTCATTGACTTCTCATATAATTCCCATTATGTATAGCTGTAGTGGAGGTTTCTTTTCTCATTCAGATCCATTACAAGCTTCAAAGTATCAAGAATTAGAGATTTTTATGTAGGGCTCCATACTTCTGCAAACTCTTGGGCTTTCCTCTTCTCTGCTCCAGGTTGAGGAACTGATTTACTGGCAGAAGATCCCTCCCCATACTTCCTTTTCTTTGGGATATGAATTTCTGGTAGATCTTCATGTATTACATCATCCCAGACATGAGAGTATGAAGATGGAGGAGGTTCCTGATCTTCAGGCCTAGGAGAGAAGGTTGGATACTGAGGTTGAGGCATTTGGGGTTGAGCCACTTGGCTAGAAGTGCCTTCAGCCAGAGGATTGAGGTGGTGAGGAATCACATTTGGATATGCTTGAAAGTCTGGGAAGATCTGATTATGCATCCATACTGCTGTATCATAAGTGTGGAATTTTACAGTCTGAATATGTTCAAGAACACCTTTATTGATCTCAGAAATTTTGGCAGTCCACTGAGTTTTTGCTTCATCATTAAGCTTTTCAACTTGTTGTTTGACAATATCCTCCCCCTTTCTGACTTCTACAGTTAGTTTAGCTATTGCATCCTCTTTGAAGGTGCCAACCTCATTGCATACCTTCATAACATTTTCCTCTGCTCTTTTGTCCAGTTGAATCTGATTGTTTGCAAGAGTAACTGACTGGTCCATAACTTGTCACATACTTGTGATAGTATGATTTGGAGCCTTTCCTCCTATTCTGAATAGTTCTTTAAGCTGATCAGTGTTTACCTGAATTTCTGCGAAGCCTCTGCTTATCTCTTGTGCCAAGGCAGTGACTTGCTTCTGAATGTCCTTAAGAGATTCATCAAAATGTTTCCTTTGTTCAAAGAGCATTTCATCGATCTTGTAAAGAATATCTGTATTCACCATCACAGCAGCAACAACAGCAGTAGTAGTAGCTTGAGGAATGGAAGCAATTTGAGCACTGGTAGGAGAAGCTGGAGGTGGAGGGGCTTTCCACGGGGCAAATTCTTCTAAAACAACAGATCTATGAGCTCTTACAGAGCAAGGTACTGGATCACCCTCCTCATCAATGAATGTTGGAAGGTTGAAGTCTAGTTTCCTGAGAGGTGGTTCTACCTCCTCAGGTGCTGGCTCATCCTCTACAGATAGTAGAATGGTTTCTGGAGGAGTGGATACTTGTACATGGGATTGTGGAGGAGAAGGAGTACCTTTAGGTGAAGAGTGGGGGGATGGAGTATCTTTTGGTAGATCAGTAATGACATCCTTTGGATGAGGAGGAAGTGGGTCTTCAGCTGAGAGTTCCTTGATCATTCTGTCTATTGCTTCATCTGTATCTTTAAGTACCTCTTGAGCTGGTAGTTCTGAGTGGGTAGATATTGGAGAAGCCTCCCTGGGGCTCTCTGGTGGAGTAGGTATCCTTAGGACTGAGGTAAAAGGTGCAGGCTCCCCCTCTGTTGCTGCACCAGATGGTTCAGCAACATGATGTTGAGGTGGAGATGGAGTCTGAAAGTGAAGGGATAGATACTACTCTAGAGGGGGGGTAAATAGAGTTATCAAATTTTGCACTAGACAAAACTTAATGGTCTACCCAACTCCCTTGGAGTGAAGTGCGGAATGAAAAGATTATAGATATAGAATTAACCCTATAGCCTAACACAAGTGATGTGCACAAACTCAAGCTAACTGTAATTACAGTTAAGGCTTGGAAAACCTAATCAGCAACTAGCAATCCTAGTTATATCTATTCACAGCCACAATGCAGGAATTAAACAAGGGAATCCAGACGACATAAGGAAATTTATAGTGGTTCCCCAAACAACTTGGGTATGTCCACTCTTCTACCCACACGGTAGGAATCCACTCAGGTTTTTGATCAGGTGCCCTGCCACCAACAGGATCTGCTTCAGGTAGATCCAGAAACCCTTTAGACTTTTGATCAGGTCTAAAAACCAAGCACAGGTTTTTGATCAGGTGCCCTGCCACCAAGGGATACTTTTGAAGGGAGTAATAACCCTGTACAGGAGGGGAAAGAAGGTTAAGATGTCTTCTCTATTTTACAAGGATTAGAGAAGCACAAAAACTTGCACTGAGCTAGAAAGCTCTAAAGAATCAAGGCTCCCCCTGGCTCAAAGATGTCCAGGTGAAGTCTTGCTTCAGTGCAGAAAACTCTTCAGAAAGCTCTGAAGGAAAAACTACAAGAAGATAATAAATAATAAAATTAAAGATCTTCAAGCAGCTATCTTCTTCTTCTTCTTCTTCAAAAGGACTCTGAGTTTGAACTTCCTGGAAGCAGGCGAACTCAGGTTGAAGATGAGTAGAAGAGCTTAACACTTCTCAGTTAGATGAGTATTGCTGAGAGCAGAAGACTTGATCTTGATGAAGGCTTGAATGCTTAAGTGAACAGCTGGGTAACTAGTTAGCTAGCTTCAATCCTTCTTCAAAGGGTCCTTTATATGACAGCAGCAAGCAACGGCTCTCTTCAATTTGAATTACTTGTCTTCTTCTGAAACTTGAGACCTGGGCTGCACATAACACACAGCAAAACAAACTCTGCAGCAGAACATCCTATAAAAGGAATGAACCTTTTTCTAAGAAGCTGCAGGATCAAATCAAATAACAGAAGGACTAAATAAAGTCACATCAGAGAAATACTCTTTATAGCAGAAGGAAGACATTTCAGTCTAACGGCTATAAAGGACTGTCAGCAGATAAAGTAAAATATAATGTCAGCTAATAAGACAAACAACTTTATCTAAAAAGATTTGACTCAGGCAAAAGGGATGGAGCAAATATTGCCTGGTAATTTTATCATAAAACAACTAAAACAACGTGCCAGAAAATGTATTAATTAATTAAATATAATAAATAAATACAAAATATGAAGGCAGACAGAAAGCATCGAACGACCCTCGGAGATCGTCGACCGACGCACGGAGATCGTCGAACTATCGGGCAGATAGTCGAACGATCCAGATAGTCGACCTATCGAAGAAGATAGTCGAACTACCCCGGCAGATAGTCGACCTATCAGAGCAGATAGTCAAACTATCAGATAGTCGATCTATCTGGACAGATAGTCGAACTATCAAGCGCAAACAGATAGTCGACCTATCAAGCAGATAGTCGACCTACCTCAGAAAACAGATAGTCGACCTATCAACAGGTAGTCGACCTATCAAAGCGGAACAGATAGTCGACCTATCAACAGATAGTCGAACTATCAGATAGTCGATCTATCTGGACAAATAGTCGAACTACCACGCCAAGCAGATAGTCGACCTATCAACAGATAGTCGAACTATCAACGCAGACAGAGCGTCGACCAACTGATAGACGATCGTCGATCAGCCGATAGACGATAGTCGAGCGGCGTTCGACTATAGTCGAACGAAAAACTACTTAACCAAATTCTCAATCTGGAAAAGTGAGGACTCTACAGCTAGACCACTAACCAATGACCATAGATAATTCTTGGGTCAAGGGACTAAAAGGACAAGACTAAACTCAAATCAAACTAGGGTACCAACAATCTCCCCCTATTTGAGTTAAGTCTCTCCAAAACAAAAAAAAATATACAGCTAGCTAAAGAGCAATAAAATTAATACAGGAAATAGTTAACAATTAACTAGCAATTATCAAACAGATAGATAATAGACAAATATAACACAGCAGTCAATCAAACTATTAAGAGTCTACAGAATCAGGCAAAGAGTCAGAAGAACTAGGAACAAAAGAAATTTTCCTTAGAGGATTATCAGCTTCTTTCTTTGATAGCTTCAAGTCCTGCACACCAATGATCTTCAATTCTGCAGCCCTAGGAACGACTGCTTCAGGGTGCTTTTCCATGTATTTTGAGGGGTCAAAAACATCAGGATTAACCTGGAACTTTTCAAACTCTTTCTTTCTGAAAGCAGACATGGTGGTTAAACCAGTAGTATCTTTTCCTTCTGCCTTTGCTTTTCTTATTTGAGCTGCTCCAACCAGTTCGTGAAAACGAGCCATCCTAAAATTAGGATCAAGCTCAAGACTTTCATAAACAGACTCAGGAGGAGCAGCAACTGATTCTTTATCTTTATTATCTAGATAAGATATGGAAGCAAACTTAGCAAAAAAGGTCTTGCTAGATTTTTAAAACAGAATAAACTACTTACCTTTTGAAACAGATTTCTCAGACTGTACTGGCATAGGAGATGGAATTCTTTTCTTTGGAGAAGGAGGAGGGGAAAAAGTTGGTCTTTGAAGCACAACCTCCTTCACTTGTCTTTGGGAACCAGAATACGATCTGCCTTGCGAACTTTGATAGCTTTTCCTTGGTTGAGCCTGAAAAGAAGCAGATTTATCAGAAGAGACAGAAGGATTCGCAGAGAGGTTGCCAGAGGCTCCTGCACTGGGAGGTGGAGGAGGACCTCTAGGTGTCCATCTGGGAGCAGGAGAGTCATATCTCTTAGTTCTCTTTCTCTCTTTCTGCTGGTTCTTGGAGAACCACATCCAATGCTGAAATTCTTTCGATTTGGGGTCAATTCCTTTAAGAATGTAGTATGGAGTATCATTGTCTCGGCTGGGAGGAGGAGGAGCAATTGCTTTCCTTTTCTTTTGAGCAGCTTTCTTTTTCTTTGAATCTTCAGACATATCAGAATCATCTTCATCATCAGAGTGAGATGATGGAGGATTATCATAAGGATCATAAGCTTCAGAACCAGCCTTTTCTTTTAACTTCAGATCAGATTTCTCTCTTTCCTCTTCTATGGCATCCTGAGCCAGAAGGAGGTCTAAATCAAGACCTGGGGAATCATCCCAAATAGTTGACTTTTCAACTTGCAACTCTTTTTCTTTCTCTTTTAAAGAATCTTGTACTCTTTGATTCCAGGCAACTCTTGCTTTTTCTTCTTCCACACTCAGAACAGGAGTGTCAGCTTTGATTTCATCCTGGTTTTCAGACTCATCTTCTCTATCATCTAAAAATGAAACCAATTCTGGGTCTATTTGAATAACAGGAACAATAAGATCAGCTTCAGAAACAACTGCTATAATCTGAGCAGCTAAATCTTCTTTAATAACATCTGTAGAGATTATGAACACAGATCTGCTAAATAAGCAAAAATCATTCCTTCCAGGAATTCACAAGCTAGCAAATTTATTGACTCATCAACAAAACGAATGAATGAATTACCTTCATACTTGAACAACTCCCAAGACTCATCTAGGTAGGATGTAATAATCCCTTCTAGGAACTTTGCAACCACGGGAGTGGTGAGATCTTCTAGGCAAACTTTCACCACAAATTCAGATAGCATGATAGCATCAGATATTTCCTTTTCCGATAACACAGAGGCTGATTCTTTTTCAGCTGGAGCAGACACTACCTGAACTATCATCATAGTATCTGTTACTGCTGGAAGGGAGTCAGGAGGCTCTGAGGCATCTTCACAGAACATCTCCCCCTGCCTGATTTCAGTGGAAACTGAAACCAGGCCCCTTGAGGAAGAGGGCTCAGCAGATTTGGAAAGTGATTTGATGGTAGCGGTTAAGGTATCAATGGAGGAGGCAAGTGGAGCAATTGCCTCTTCAATCATAACTTTGATTGAAGGGGTAATCAACTCCAGAATGCTGGAGATGAGTGCTGGGGTGATCTCAAAGGATGATGGAAGTGTAGTGGATGGAGCTGCAGCAGAGATGGTTGTAGTGCTGGGATGAAGAGTGGTGTGAACTGGAGATTGAATAGGAGATGGAGCTGGAGAGTTAACGGGAGTGTTAACTGGAGAAAGAATGGGGGAATGAGAAGGTGTTGGAATCCTCTCAAATCCTAACAAATCAAAACTAGGAGCAGATATCCTAGCCTGATGAGAAGGAAGAGGAGATGCTGGAGGGGAAGAAAGAACAACCGTGGTTGTTTCTCTAACAGGAGAAGGGGAAAGTCGTACTTCAGCTGAAGTTGATGGAACTTCAACTGAGGCAGACTGCATAGCAGAAGAAGAAGGAAGGGAAGGAGCTGAGCCAGCTTCAACAGGGTGAGGAGCGACCGAATCAGTCCTGGTGCTCTCAGATGTCGCTGGAGCAACCCCTGTGAGAGCGGGTTTCACAAAGGTTCTCTTCCACTTGGAGAACAGGTTTGGGTCCATCTTCTTGCTTGCATTTATTGTTGTTGCAACGGAGACCAGCAGCTGAGGATACTTTTCCTTCAGGAAAATTCCAATGACCCTTCCAAGGGTAACTTCCTTCTTACCATTCTTTTTTCTTATCAAATCAAACATTACTCCAGCCCAATCAATCCTTTTCCGATTAACAATTGCACACATTAGTGCAAATTGTTGCCTTGTTATATTGTCATGAGCAGAGTGCTTACCGAGGAGCACTTTTCCGACCAACTCAGCAAGAAACTTAATCTTGAAAGGAAACGACCCCGGGGTTTCGAACCCGCAACCTCGGGGTTTCGAACCCGCATAGCACCGCAGCGCGGGGGCGATTCCGGACCGCAGCCCCAACAATCCCCCCCCGGAAATGACCCCGGGGTTTCGAACCCGCAACCTCCCTCTGATACCAATTGAGAGGACTTAGCGCTACCAACTGCACCAAAAGACCGGCCTGAAGGTCAAAGGCGCATACTAATCTTTATATCAAAGGTCCTCGGGCGGATCCACGGGGCAGCCAGTTAAGCCATTACCGCATAGCACCGCAGCGCGGGGGCGATTCCGGATCGCAGCCTCAACAGAGTCCTTACCTTTATGACAGTAGCATCAACTTCCTTGGCTAGCTGTCTAGGGTTCTTCAACTTGAGTTCCTATCTTTGGATTGAGGTGATAGAGATTTTCTTCAGATAATGGACTGGTGTACCTTTGGAGATTTTTAAAGTTACTGGATCAATCTCACTAAACAGCAATGAGATTATCCTAGCAAACTTTGGTTCATGAATGCTATCCCTTATCATTTCAAAGATCATCATTCCAAACTGAAAACTCTTCCTGCAGATTATAGCTGTCATAACTTCAAACAAATCATGTGAGATTAAACTTACAGAACCTGTGATGCACCATAGTATTTTCACAAGGATATCAACGAGGAGTTTGCCCACATCATTTAACAAATTTCTCCTGAGGGAGTGGTATTCTCCGGAAATTCCACAGAGGGAGTATGCTCTATTATAATCTTCTAGGGTGAGGTCATCTTCCTCATCAACAATAGGTAATTTCAGAAGTTGAGAAACTTTATGCTTGTCAAGCTTTATCTTAATTCCCTTGACCTTAGTCTTCAAAATCGTCCCATTCCTCCTTATCTTGCCATTTTTGAAGAACTCCTCTACCTCTGGAAATACTATCTTCACTGGCTCTGTTAGAACGAACATGAGACCTGCTGTCTTGAGAAGTATCAGCAAATTCTTGAAGTTGTCGGAGATGTCGGCCATGCCTGCAACCACGAGTTCACTCCCAATCCCTATCTTAGAACTGTAAGCCATTTGCGATGAAGAAGGAGACGAACTGAGCGGAGAGACAGCGGCAGAGACGGAGGTTTCGGTCGGCGGAAGATGAAGAGGTGCGGGAGAAATTTTGAAATGACGGTTGATTTCCGATTCTAAAGGGATTTAGATATATATAGTATCCTAATTAAGTTAATTATAAGTCTAATTGGCCGTAAATTAGGGCAGAAATCATGATGTTTACGAAATTACAGAGTTGAGAAATTTCGGCGGAAGGTCGGTCCACCTCTCGAGAAGTAGGGTTAACTTTTCGAGAAGTTGCCGAGAGGTTTTCGAGAAGTTTAGAAAGTTTTCGAGAACTGGGGTCCAGCGTTTTCGAGACAGAAAGTGACTTTTCGAAAACTGTCCTCCAGAGTTCTCGAAGGACTGATGGACTTCTCGAGAATTTACAGTGAATTTTTCGAGAAGTTAAAGGACTTTTCGAGAACTTAAGTCACTTTTCGAGAGCAATTTTCTGCCTCTCAAGAAGTTGACTTAGTTTTTTGAGAAGTGACTTCAACTTTTCGAGAAATTTAAGTGAGTTTTCGAGAACTCCCGTCTACTTAGTAAAATCTGACCTTTAAGGTGAATTCTTGATTCTTGAGCCTTGGAGCTGACTACTTTGGCTTAATCCTCCTTGTTCAGCAACCCAAGTTCATTTTTGAAGAAATTGAACTTGGTCTCGTCCAGCGGCTTGGTGAAGATATCTGCAACCTGCCGGTCTGTAGGCACATACCTCAGATCTATATCCCCTTGCTCCACATGCTCCCAGATGAAGTGGTATCGCAGCTCTATGTGTTTAGTCCGGCTGTGTGAGACTGGGTTGTTTGCGATTGCGATGGCGCTGGAAGAGTCACAGAACAAAGGAATGTCCTTGATCTTCATGTTGTAATCCTCTAGTTGGTGCTTCAGCTAAAGCAAATGTGCACAACAACTACCGGCAGAAATGTATTCTGACTCGGCCGTTGAGATTGCGATACAGTTTTGCTTCTTGCTGCTCCATGAGATGAGCCTTCTTCCTAGGAACTGGCAAGTCTCGGAAGTGCTTTTCCTGTCGTCTTTGCTTCCTGCAAAATTTGCATCTGAAAATCCAATCAGTTCACTGTCATTGCTTCTCGGGTACCATAAGCCAAGATTTGGTGTACCTTTAAGGTATCTCAAGATCCGCTTTGCAGCAGCATAATGAGATTCCTTACAGTTCACTTGGAATCTAGCACAGACACATGTGGAGAACATTATATCTGGTCTACTAGCAGTAAGGTAGAGCAAGGATCAAACTATTCTTCTATACTTGGTTTTATCGAAAGGTTTCCCTTTCTCATCCTTGTCCAGAGACATAACTGAGGCCATTGGAGTCCTCATAGAGGTTGCACTCTCCATTCTGAATTTCTTAAGTAACTCCTTTGTTAACTTGGTCTGAGAGATAAAGATCCCATCTTCAGATTGTTTCACCTGAAGTCCTAAGAAATACTTCAGCTCTCCCATACTGCTCATTTCGAACTTCCCTTGCATAAGTTTGGAAAACTTTTTGTAGAGGTTGTCGTCAGTAGAGCCAAATATGATGTCATCGACATTGATTTTCACTAGCAAAATCTTGCCTTTAATTTCCCTGAGAAACAATGTCTTGTCTATCTTTCCCCTCATGAATTTATTCTCGAGGAGAAAGCTAGACAACGTTTTGTACCAAGCCCGAGGGGCTTGTTTCAAACCGTACAGTGCCTTCGATAATAAATAAACATAATCAGGATGGTTAGGATCAACGCACTACTAGAAAACTGACTTTTAGCCACGGCAGATTGCCGTGGCTAAAAGTCCAAAACCGTGGCTAAAGACTTTTAGCCACGGTCTGCCCACGGAAAATGGGCGTGGGCAATACGAGCGTGGCTAAAAGTCCAAACCGTGGCTAAAAGTCCAAAACCGTGGCTAATACTGGACTTTTAGCCACGGTTCATTGCCGTGGCTAATAGTGGACTTTTAGCCACGGTTTAATTGGCGTGGTTAAAAGGCCACTCATAACATAAAAAATTCAGGGCGCCGCCGCCGCCGCCGCCGCCCGGCCGCCGCCGCCGCCGCCGCCGCCCGGCCGCCGCCGCCGCCCGGCCGCCGCCGCCGCCCGGCCGCCGCCGCCGCCGCCCGGCCGCCGCCACCGCCATATTTATTTCAAAGGCTAATTAAAATAAATTCCTTATAAACCCAAAAATCCCATTTTTTTTTGGCGGTGTGGGACTAAACGATGCCACGACCTTTTGCCACGGTTCAGGCAAACCGTGGCTAATACTAGACTTTTAGCCACGGTTCAGGCAAACCGTGGCTAAAAGTCCAGTATTAGCCACGGAATAAAACCGTGGCTAATACTCACTATTAGCCACGATTTTTCCCCGTGGCAAAAGAAACCGTGGCTAAAAGCCATTTTTCTAGTAGTGACGAAACCTGGGGGCTGTTCCACATACACTTCTTCCTTTATGTTACCATTCTGGAAGGCGGACTTCACGTCCATTTGGTAGACGGTGAAGCCCTTCAGTGCATCGTATGCTAGAAACAGTCTGATGGCCTACAACCTTGCCACTGGAGCGTAGGTCTGGTCAAAATTGATCCCTTCTTCTTGACGATATCCTTTAGCGACGAGTCTGACCTTATTATTTATGATCGTCCCATCCTCATCCATCTTGTTCCTATAGACCCATTTTGTTTCGATGACGTTTTTATCTTTGGGTCTGGGAACAAGTGTCCACACCTTGCAGCGCTTGAATTGATTCAGTTCTTCTTCCATGGCCAAGATCCATGATGCATCTACGTTTGCTTCTTCAAACTTCTTTGGTTCAACCTGCGAGAGGAAGCTTAGATAAAGATTCTCGTTAGCTGTACCTCGACGAGTTCTGACACCGACTCGGGGGCCTCCTATGATTTGGTCCATAGGATGATCCTTTAGGTGTCTGAGCTCAGGATCTCTGGTATCTGGAAGTTCTTCAGCCATTGGTGTGACTTCATCATCTTGGACAATCTCCTCATCTTGATCAGCTACCTCTTCAATGGGGTTTGGAGAGGTGATCTCGATGAACTGTTCATTTCTATTTTTGGTGGGTTCATCTAATTTGATTTCCTTAATTCTTGTACCTGCAGCTTCAACACGCACACTAGACGATTCGCTTTGCAGTAAGCTCGCCTCATCAAATACAACATGTATCGATTCTTCTACCACCAGAGTTTTTCTATTAAAAATCCTATATGCCTTACTATGGCTGTTATATCCTACAAAAATACCTTCAAAACTCTTCTCACTAAACTTGGTAGTATGATACTTGCCGTTGTTAAGCACGAAGCATTTATAGCCAAAAATTCTAAAATATGAAACTGTTGGTTTCTTGCCTTTTAGAAGTTCATAAGGTGTCTTATCATGGTTCTTGTTTATGAGGGCTCGGTTTTGCACGTGGCATGCAGTATTGACCTCTTCAGCCCAGAAGTACTCTGGTAGTGAAGCATCACTTAGTATGGTCCTGCAGGTCTCTATGAGTGTTCTGTTCCTTCTCTCGGCTACTCCATTTTGCTGTGGAGTACGGGGAGAGGAAAACTCATGAAAGATACCTAGGCTTTCACAGAATTCTGTCATGGCTCCAGATTTGAACTCCGTTCCATTGTCACTTCTGATTTTGACTACGGAACAGTTGTATTCATTCTGGATTTGCCTGACAAAATTTGTAAAGATATCGAAGGTATCTTACTTGTGTTTCAGAAAGAACACCCACGCAAAACGCGAGTAGTCATCAACAATAACCAACGTATAATCCTTACCTCCTAAGCTTCTAACTTGTAGTTGACCGAATAAGTCCATATGTAGCAAGTGTAAACACCTGTTAGAGTTTTTGCCTATAGTGCTTTTGAAGGTAGCCCTTGTTTGCTTGCTTTTTATGCATGCATGACAAGGTCTCTCTTTGACATGCTTGACATTCGGGGCATCACGCACTAAGTTCTGGGAGAATAATTTATTAATAGTTTTAAAATTAATATGTGCTAGTCTCTTGTGCCATTGGGCAACAAGAGACGCACTATCTTTTGCCAAAAGACACACTAGTGTGGAAGAATCTATACAAATAAAATTTAAGCAAAACACATTCCTGCTTTGAGTGCTTGATAGAATTGTTTCCATATTATCAACAGATTTTATCAAGCACTTGTCAGCGTGGAATTCAACTACGTATCCTTTGTCGCATAGTTGGCTTATGCTGATGAGATTGTGTTTCAATCCTTTAACATAGGCTACATCAGAAAAGGATACGCTACCGTTAGTAATCATACCGTAGCCTTTGGTAATTCCTCGGTCTGAACCTCCAAAGATGACCTTTGGTCCGTTCAACACCGGTGAAAAATTCTTGAGTAGGCTCCTCGTCTCGGTCATATGCCGAGAGCATCCACTGTCCAAGTACCAGATTGGCATTTTGGTGGTCTTTGGACATACCTGCAATCATATTTACTTAGCCTTAGGAACCCAAACATATTTGGGTCCTTTGTCTCGGGTTAGATTGCTCCCCCTACGAGTATTAGCCTCATGAGTGGTCATTCTCATGTTGCCAACTTGAGGAGTTGCAGCATTTCTAGGATTAAACCAACAATCTGTGGCAAAGTGACCAACTCTACCACAACACCAACAGTCGAATCTGTTGTATCTTTGCCTTCCAAACTCCTGCTTGACTTTCTTGGGTGGAGGTCCAGCCGGGGTAGCATTGTTGGAGGAGGAAGCTTCATGATGATGGCAGCTACATGAAGTCTTCTCCTTCATAGGCTTTTCCACAAAAGGTTTTACTTTTGGTTGTTTCTGGAAGTTGTGACCATGAACATAGGGGCCATAGCCCTGAAGAATCACTTATTTATAAGGTGCCTTAAAGACACTTTCGCCAAAGTTACGGAGGCGGGTCCAACCTTGGTACCTTGACTTGGGCTTCTCTGGGATCGGCCTAGAGAAGTGTCCATAGGTGGACTCATAGTCAAATTCATTTGTAGGAAAGATAACTTTATTGAACGATACTGGCTCCAAAGGAGCTTTCCCTTTTTCCTCGGCTAAGGCCTTCTTGGCATTCTTATTCTTTCTCTTGGCCTTGTTTCTCTAGAAGATTTTCTAGGAGCGGCAACATGGCCTAGTCCAGCTCCTTTAGCCTTAGCTGAGAATTCAGCAACGAGTGGAAGAACTGTCTTAGTCTTAGAGAAACTTTCAACAAGTTTCTTCTCAGCATCGAGTTGTTTTTCCAACTCTTTGATGATTTCATCTTTAAGGTCGAGGTGCTTGAGAGCCTGATTGTATTCCTCAATAGCAAGATTGATGTTCTCCTGAAGAGTGTTAGTCTTAGCAACTTCTTCTCTCAGGCTGCTCTCAGAATCCTTTAGAGACTTAATCTCTTTGGCCTGAGTTTTCACAACTCGACGACACTTGTCGTAAGTTATGATTAACTCCTTGTACTGGGCCATAAGTTCAGACTAATCGTCAGAAGAGCTGTCCTCATGTTCATGTTTAGAACTTCCAGATTCAGAAAGAGGAGTATGATAATTTACCTCCCCAGTAAACTGGGGCTCTTGTTCATCATCTGATTGGGCCATGAGGCCGAAGTAGGCTTCCTCTTCTTTACCTGACTCAGATGAGTCGGAGTCACAGAGTTTTGCCCTTCTTGGCCACCAGGCTCTTCTCAGTTCTCTTCTTATGGTATGAGGATTTCTTTTCCTCTCTTCTGCCACCTTCCTTCTTTTTGTCGGGGCAGTCAGCTATGACGTGACCTGGCTTGTTGCAATAGTAGCAAATGATGTCAGTAGAAATTTGTTTGTTCTGTTTAGAATTATACCTGTCATGGATACCCGAGCCTTTCTTTCTTTGATCATTGTCGTGTCGTGATATTAGGTATGAGGCATCCTTGCCTCTCCAATGCTTCTTCTAGTTCAAGAATTTCTTGGAGTGTCGTGAAAGTAGTGAGAACTCTCCATCAGATAGTTCTGATCCTAAGGAGCTTGGCTCGGAGCTTTCTTCTTCACTGACTTCTTGAGCTGGTGCTGGTTGGGTAGCCTTGCCCTTCCTTGAACTGTCAGCCTTTAATGCAGTAGGCTTCTTTTTCAACGAGAAGCGACTTTTCTCTTCTTCAGCTTTCCTGAAGTTTATTTGCAGTTCATAGGACATCAACTTCCCAAACAGATTTTGTGGATCTGTCTCTACTAGTCTCCCAAACTCCCGAATGGTACAGACTTTGTTGTCCCATTCCTTGGTGAGAGATCTCAGAAATTTATCGTTCAGCTCTCCATTTGTGAAGACTCTGCCATACACTCTTAGGCCATTCACTATCTTTAAGAAATTTTCAAAGGTGTCAGCAATGGTCTCCTTTGGTCCTTGTCTAAAGGCTTCATATTTCTGGTTCAGAAGGGACCTTCTATCATCCCTCACTTCTTCAGTGCCTTCCATAAGAGTAACTAGAGATTGCCACATCTCTTTAGCCGATTGGCAGTGAATCAGGTTTTGTAACATTGAGTCATCGGCTGCACTTGCTATAATGTTTTTAGCCTTTTTGTCCAAAGAGACAAGTTCTATCTCGTCCTTGTCAAGATCCATCAATTTCTTGGGAACCTTTTTGGTTGGATCTATGGTGGAGACGGTCATAGAAACATGGGGACCTTCTTCGACAATCATGAAGATCTGTGGGTCCACAGCTTCCATGAATAATTTAATTCTTTCTTTCCACATGGGAAAATTGTTCTTTTTGCACAGGGGAAGCTTGGCAAAATCTTTGACTTTGTCCATTGCTAGAATTGAGTAACAACTTTCAGAAACAGGAACTTGATCAAGGTGTTAACCTTTTTAACGATCAAACTCCCTCTGATACCAATTGAAAGTGGAAAGTTATTGACCTAAATCACCTAGAGGGGGGTGAATAGGGTAATCGTTTGTTTGTTTGCGGAATAAAAATTTAGAGATATAGCGCACGCAATCAAGCAATCACAGAAGGACACAAAAGATTTATAGTGGTTCCCCATCCTTGGGTACGTCCACTTTACCTCACCGTTCTAGCAAATCACTAAATCCGGCTAATCCACTATCTTGGATTGCAAACCAATCCTACGCCTCGGAACAACGTTCCTACAAACTCGATCCACAAGGGATCTACACTCGGAACATAAAACTTCCTACCAGTACAAACAAAAATAACTCAGATCTGGATCTTGGTCTTCATCTTCTTCGTTGAGAACTTTAGGCTTGATCAGGAAAGGTAGAAGAAGGCTGGACTGTTTTCCAAGAAACTGAGATCTGAAATCACCACGATCAACGAGAAATCCACAAGTCGTTGAAGCACGATCTGATCGGATGATTGTTCTTGATCTTGGATCGATCTAGGTAGCAGTGCTTGAGAGAACGTCGATCCAAAGCTTTCTTCCAGAAAACGCTAATGGCGGTGGCGGACGGATGATCGAGAGATTAGGTTTTCAGGAATTATTTATTAACAAGGACGGATGAGATTATCGTATTTTCTCTGTAATAACTTGTGTAATTAGTCAAATCTGAAAGGACCTATTTATAGGCAATCTCTAACGGTCATAATCATAATTAAGGATGATACGTGGACCAATCAGAAAAGATTAATTCGAAATCTCGTCAAAACTTGACTTAGAGAATTTTCAGGAATAATGAAGTACTTAGTTCTCGAGAGGTCGAAATAGTTCTCGAGAACTATGTACTTACCTTTCTAAAACTATGGAAGGATCTCGATCACTGAACTTCTGGAAATGGCCTTGGACTTCTCGAGAACTTGTAATTATAGTTCTCGAAAACTATGCCGACTTTTCGAGAACTAAGACACTTCTCGAAAACTGATATAGAACTTCTCGAGAACTTAACAGAACTTTTCGAGAGCTTAAAGGAAACTTCTCAAAAACTTGGTTAGCACTTCTCGAGAACTTAGTCAGAACTTTTCGAGAACTTTACTTAGAGTCAATTGCCAAAGAAAAATTATGAACTGAGAACTTCTCGAGAACTTTGTTAAGCAGTTCTCGAGAACTCTATCGACTTCTCGAGAACTTCTAGTCTAGTTCTCGAGAACTTAGCTAGAGTCCAATTCCTAAAGAGAAGGGCAGAACTTTTCGAGAGCTAAGGTGTACTTCTCGAGGACTTCTATAGTAGTTCTCGAGAACTTTGTTAACCTCTCGAAAACTTCTACTTAGAGGAATTCTAGGTGTCCTGAATTCTCGAGAAGTGAAGTCTGAGCCTCTCGAGAACTATGTACTACTTCTCGAGAACTTTGAAGGAACTTCTCAAGAGATGGACTTAGAAAAATTTCTTAAGAATTCCATAAAATATCTCCTTCTGGTCTGATCTCCTTCTGTCTTGTCTCCATCTTTTGTTCCAAAGTTTGAATATGAAGTGTATCCCAATTGAGAGGCTATACATGAGTCAACACTTTGGTCACCCAGTGAGGGATTATACTGAGTGGTCCTGTGTTCCTGACCCACTGTAGACTGACATTGGTCTACACTTAGAATTGAGAATCTGCAAACACACAACTAGAGTACACATGTCAAATACACCTTAATTCATCTTAGTGCAAAGGGTGACTTCATGCAAATCTTGGTTATTGTGGAGACAATACCCAACAGAAGAAGAAACAGCCAAGGCCTACCCTAGCTATAGTGACTTCTCGATCCAAGCAGAGCCTAATCTGAAGATTAATTTTAGGATCGGTGAAGAAGAAATCAGTTCATGGTTTTCTCAGGACAGAAGGAGAGGCAGAGCAGCTCAATTTCGGCCAAAATAGGTTAGCTGATTGAAGACCATCTTTCTTGATCTTCCTTCTTCATCAACACGATCAAAATTCGTTTCTGAGTCGATTCCAGCACAAGCATCAGATTCTGGAAGATCTTTATCCTTGTTGCTGAGAAGAAAATTGGGTTGAGATTTTCTCAGTTCAAGAAGCTGTAGACTCAGAGAATCAATCTCTGGAGTCTAATCAATATCAATATCAAATCCATCTCTATAGGATCTTTTCAAGATTCGAGTTGTAAGCCTAGTTTATAAAGGCTGAGTGTTGGATCTGGTGAGATCTGTATTGTAAGCCAAAGTTATAAAGGTTGAGTGCAGGATCTGGTATAGATCTGAGTGGTAGGATCCAGTCTTGGATCTGTGTGATAGGGATGTTTTCTCAGCCCTTGTTATTGGGCATTTGTGCCTGTGGTAGGTGATCAGATGATTACTGAGTGGTTAGGCTGTGTGCCTATGTTTTAAGTCTCTATGGTGACGGTGTGATCCTGTGGGATCGTGTTGTAATCCCTAAGGAGCCAAGTTATTGGAGAAGTGTCTTGTCTAACATTTAGTTAAAAATACGGGAGGGATAGTGGATGTACCCATATACTGGGGAACCACTATAAAATTGTGGTGTGCTGTGTGTGAATGTCTTGAAAGCTGAACTAATCAATCACAACATGGCCTAAATCAGTTAAAGTTCAAAAGAGTATAAAAAGACCTTAATAACCTATTCACCCCCTAGGTGATTAGCTACCCTTGTATTCAAAGACTTTCAAGTGGTATCAGAGGGAGGTTACTCAAGAAAGGCTTAACAGTCTGAGTAGATCTCAAAGGGTAGCCGAGAAAAAATAAGTATGGGTTCAGGAGAGAACCATAAGGAACTAGGTTCTTTGAAGCTTCCTCTATGCAGGAAAATTTTTTTTGGAATATGGAAAGAAAGGGTCAGATTGTTTATGGAAGCATCAGACCCTAGGATTTATGTTATACTACAAGAAGGACCATTCATTCCCCTGAAGGTATCAGTTCTTAATGCAAATATCAAGACTCCTAAGAGTTATGCAGAAATGACTAAAGATGAAATCATCTTGGCTGCAATTGATAAAAATGCACAAAATATTATAGTTAGTGCCATAGATGACTCTACTTTTCAAAACCTGGTGTACTGCAAAACCTTAATATAAATGTGGGAAACTCTGGTGATATATATGGAGGGTACTGAGGAAGCTAGAGATGATAGGAAGTCTATGCTCAATCAAGAGTATGAGGCTTTCAGGCAGATCAAGGATGAGACAATAGCGAGCTGCAATGGAAGGTTTTTTAGAATTATAAATGAGCTAAGGACCTATGGCCGAGTCTTTAGTAACTATGAGCTAATTGATATGTTCCTTAGGTCTCTTACTAGAGACTGGTACACTAAGATATATGCCATTAGAGAAGTGGCAAAGCTGATAGATACTCCACCATCCACTTTTTTTGGTAAGCTGTTGTCATATAAAATACAGCTGACTGCAAGGAAGGAGGAAGAGAAGACTAGCAAAGCTCATGCCAACGAATCAACTGTGGTCTTCAAGGCAGATAGTTCCAAGAGGAGCAAAGAGAAGAATCCTTCTCTCCCAAGAAGGCCTGCTGAGGCTGAAGATTTAGATCAAGATACATCAGAATGCAATATGTCTGATGAGAAATTTGCCGCTTTCTCAAAGCAGTTCATGAAGCTGATGAAGAAGAAGGGGTGGAGGAGCATACCTTCTTCTTCCTTAAAAAATAAGGAGGACTACTATAGAACCAAGAAGAAACCTTCTAAGGAAGACAGGTATGATTCAAAACCTAGTAAACATGTTACTAATAAGATTATCTATTTTTGGTACAGCAAGCCATGGCATATTATTGCTGAATGTCCTGTGAAGAAGAAGGATGCTGATGAGAAAAATCATAACCATAAGAAGGGCAAGAAGGAGAAAACCTTCATTGCTAAGAAGGAGAGAAGTTGTACTGACTCATCCTCCTCAGAGTCAGATGATGAAGTTGAAGCCTATATTGGGCTGATGGATAAATTAGATGAGGAATCTTGTCAGGATCAGCCTGGTCCATCTTAGGTACACTGTCCATTCAACTCTTCATCTAAGCCAAGTTATAAGACTGGTTTGGTTTCAGAAGCATTTTCATCTAAGGATGAAGGTGATTCTGAATCTGAGGATGACATCAATAAAGTGATAGATAAATATGGTGAACTTCTGAATGCATTCAAAAGGATTAAGCAGCAGTCTAAAAAGAAGGCTCAAGAGATTGTATCTCTACAGCTTGCTACTTCCCAGCACTCTAAGACAACAATCATGCTGGAATATAAAATTAGGGAAGTCAGTCAGTTGAAGACTATTACTATTATACAGATTGGCACCATAAAGTATAAAAATGACCTTATTAGGGATCTAGAAGAAAAGCTCCAAAGGGAGAAGAGAATTATGACTAGTTTTTCTAAGCCCAATTCAGTGTAGCCCATTATTGACTCTTTCACATCTCAGAGAAAAAAGAGAGGAGTTGGATTCAAGAGAAACACCAGAGCTGCCCCTTTCAAAGGAAAGAAAAAAGCTCTAGCTAAGTCACTCATTGCCTTTAAAAGGGTAATACTCCCTACTAACAGGTATGACTAGGACTCTATGTATGGTCGCTGGAAGAATGTGAATTCTTCCTGGAAGGATACTAATGTTTCTTCCAATGTAAGGAGAAGAGGAATAAGAATGAGTGCCTTCAAGGCTGCTCATGAGGAAATACAAATGGTCCATCCTGAACCATTTGTCTTTGGTGTTCCAGCCCCTACTCTTAAGAAGGAGGCAGTGGACAAACTTCAGACTCAATCAGCAAAAACTTAGACTAAAGGCCAGTCTTTTAGCATGCCTGATTTGGGTGTTTCTGATGCTATTAGGAGCATGATTTCTGCAAAGAAAACTGCTGCTAATGGCACTCAGAAAAAACCAATTAAAGCTGCTGAAAGACTCTGCTTTAGTCAGATAATTGTTGAAAAAAATCAAAAGAAGATTACTGTTATTCCTTCTGGAAAGGTTGCTGCTGTTAACACAGTCACCAAACCAGCTCAGAAAAGAAGGTATAACCTTCATTAGTGCTGGTGCTGTGGCAAGATAGGGCATTTTTCCATTGACTGTTGGCATAATTCTAGTGTGCCCAGAGATAAAGTAAGTCTACCAGTAAGAAAAACTGCTGGTAGGCATGTTCATTTTAAGACTAATATGCACCTAAGACCCAATAAATATTGTGGTCCTAAGGTAAAATAAATATGTTTTGCAGGTTAGTCCAAGTTTCCATACCCCTATATGGTACTTAGACATTGGTTATTCCAGGCACATGACTGGAACAAAGAGCAATTTGAGGGAGTTCATTCCAGTGAAGGATGGACTAATAATGATCTTTGATGTATTAGATAAAGGGAATACCAGAGGTTATGGTAAGATCTCAAATGACTTAGTCACTGTTAAGAAAGTAGCTTATATGGAAGGGCTACAACACAATCTTATAATCATAAGCCAACTTTGTGATCTTGGCTTTGACATTTCATTCCACAAGGATGAGTGCCACATAAAGAAGTCAAGTGACCAAGAGATCATCTTGACAGACACTAGGAGTGGGAATGTGTATTGTTTAAATTTTCTTTGTCTAAATTCAGACTCTCCCATTTGCCTAATTGCAAATGAGAAAGCCTCACACTATGTCAAATAGCACAAGAGGCTAGCTCATTTGAACTATAAGACTATAAGCAAGCTTTTCAGTAAAGAGCTAGTTAGAAATGATCCTAAAATGAATGCACTAAGGAGAGCATTTGCTCTACATGCCAAAAAAGGCAAGCAGACCAAAGCTCCTTTCAAAAGCATTGAAACAAAAGGCTCTGTGAGGTGTTTATACCTCCTGCATATGAACTTGTTTAGTCCTATGCTAGTTTATAGTCTAGGTAGGAAAGTCGACATCTTTGTGGTTGTTATTGACTTTTCCATATTTACTTGAGTTTTCTTTTTAAGGAAAAAGTATGAAACCCCTGATGTCTTCAAGACATTTGTCAAACAAATACAGAATGAATTGAATAGTTCTGTGGTAAGAATCAGAAGTGATCATGGAACTGAGTTTCAATCTGAATGCATCACAAAGTTTTGTGAAGAACTTGGGATTCATCAAGAGTTTTTCTCTCCAAGAACACCCCAAAAAATTCGGATTGCTGAGAGGAAGAATAGGACTCTCATAGAAGCTGTAAGGACATTACTGAATGACAAATCTTTCCCAAAATATTTCTGAGTTGAGGCAGTAAACACTGCTTGTCATGTCCTCAATAAGGCTTCTATCACCAAGAGCCATAAGAAGACTCCGTATGAGATATTGAAGGGCAGTAAACCAAACCTTGCATACTCAGAATTTTTGGGAGCAAATGTTATGTACTCAATAATGGAAAATCTTATATAACTAAGTTTGCTGCCAAGTCCTATGAAGAGATCTTTGTTGGGTACAACAATCATAGTAAGGCCTATATGATCTATAACTTGACAAGTCAAGTTGTAGAGGAGTCAGTTGATGTAGTGTTTGATGAGTCAAATATGATTAATAATGAGCTATCAAGCTCCTCTTCTAGTCCTACAGGCACAAAAGTGATGATGGATAAGCTGAATATTAAGGAAGCTAAACCTATAGTTTAAGACAAAGATGAAAGTGTGTGCATTCCAGAGGAAGCACAAGGCACACACGAAGTGGATGATGTTCAACAAGATGGAGACTTTGAAGCACGAAATGTTGAAGGAAGATTGCCTCCAGCAGTCAAACATTTGAAGGATCATCCAGGCTACCAGATCATTGGTGATGCAAGTTAAGGTGTAGTGACAAGTGCAGATATATCAACACAATAATGTACTCTAGTTTCCTATCACAAGTGGAGCCCAAGAAATTTGAAGAGGCAAACATGGATCAGTTCTGGATTATAGCTATACAATAGGAACTGAACCAGTTTAAGAGGTGTAAGTTGGTTCCCAGATCACAGGGACATAATGTCATTGGAACCAAGTGGATCTACAAGAACAAATTTGATGAAAATGATATTATAACCACGAAAAAAGCTAGGCTGGTAGCTTAAGGGTACAGACAAGAAGAATGTATTGACTTTGATCAAATATTTGCCCCTGTAGTAAGATTAGAATCAATTAGACTATTTCTTGCATATGTTGCATACCAAGGATTCAGAGTCTACCAAATGGATGTGAAGTCATCCTTTCTGAATGGAGACTTGAAGGAAGAAGTCTATGTTGAACAACTTCTAGATTTTGTTGTTCCTAATAAATCAAATTTTGTTTATAGACTTAGAAAAGCTTTATATGGGTTGAAACAAGATCCTAGAGCATGGAATGAGACTCTGTCTAGCTTTCTCTTTGAGAATAAATTCTCAAGGGGGAAGATAGATAACACCCTATTTCTAAGGGAATCCAAGGGAAAGATCATCCTAGTCCAAATAAATATTGATGACATTATCTTTGGATCAACTGATGACAACCTTTGTAGAAAGTTTGCCAAACTTATGCAAGGGAAGTTTGAGATGAGCAGTATAAGTGAACTTAAGTTCTTCTTGGGTCTCCAAGTAAAATAGACTGATAATGGATTATCCATATCCCAGTCTAAGTTTACCAGGGAGTTGATTAAAAAATTTGGGATGGAGAATGCCTCCACCATGAAAACTCCCATGGGGTCAACTATGTCATTAGATAAAGACGAGACAGGGAAACCTATTGATCAAACTTTGTATAGAGGGATAATTGACTCCCTTTTATAATTAATTGCTAGGAGGCCAGCCATTATGTATGCTACATGTGTCTGTGATAGATATCATGCATGCCCTAAAGAATCTCATTACTCTGCTGCTAAGTGGATTTTGAGATATATGAAGGGCGCACCAGATCTTGGCCTTTGGTACCCTAAGAATAGGGATTTTGAACTAATAAGCTTTTTAGATGTAGACTTTGCAGGCTGTAGAGAAGATAGAAAAAGCGCATAAGGCTCCTGTCAGTTTCTAGGAAAAAGACTAGTGTCATGGAGCAGCTAAAAGAAAATAAGTTTTTCTATTTTTACAGCAGAATCAGAATATATAGCTGTAGGGAGCTGTTGTGCACAGTTGCCTGTGGATACAACATCAACTTCAGGATTATAACATTTTGTTAAGTAGAAGTTCTTTATTCTGTGACTCTACTAGTGCAATCTATATAGGTAGGAATCGTATCTCATATAGCAGAACTAAGCACATAGAGATTAGATATCACTTTATAAGAGAGCATGTGGAATGTGAGGATATTAGTCTTGAGTTTGTCCTAATAGACAAACAAGTGGCTGATATCTTCACCAAGCCACTAGATGGAGCAAAGTTCAACACCTTCAAGTTTGAGTTGGATATGTTAAACTTGGTGTAGCTTCAGTTGCTCTTCATGTTGTTTTGCACCCATACATTCATATATAGGTATATTACAAAGTTTTTTTTTTATAAAAGTTATTTATATTGCAATTATAAAGAGTTTTAGTGAAACACTTTTGCCCTAGGTTAAAGCCCTACCTTCAATGATGGATCCAGAAAATTAATAATGAGGGTGCACAAATTGATAATAAGGGTGCATAATTTTTTTTGAATGCGTCACTGTGTTCTAAAAATTTTTACATAGGAGAGAGGGGGGGGGGGGTAGTCATCAACTTCCTTCAAAAATATTTTTTGAACGTTTCCATCTTATCAGAGCTGTTTCCTCCTCATCTGACTACCGTTCTTGACGTATAAGTTGACAAAATTCACTGTCTCGACGAGAATAATCCAAATACACAAAACATTTTGAAAAATAATGGGGGGGGGGGGGGCAGTGTCTTTTGGGCCCCCCTCTGGATCCGCACCTGCCTGCCGTTCTTGTCTTTGTTAAAATTAATAATTTCATATTTTTATCAAATGTATTATTTACCTCAGTAATTAATTTTTTTTAATTGTTTGATTTGAAATTAAATTCCAGAATTGTGATCATTTTAAATGTGTGATGTTAAGCCTCCACTTAAAACTATAAATATAAGGGTGACACTGGATGGTGGATTTCCCGTGAGATTGCGACAATACATTGATCCCTCACATCTAATGTAGGTAGTGATGAACAAATTTTGGGTGTGACTCTCGAAAATACTTTCAGGTGCTCACGCTAGAAGAGCCGTACAATCAGGGATCCGACGGTATACAAAATAAGATCATTTTTTCCTTTACAAAAAAAAAAAAAGAAAAGCAAGCATATTTAGGAACCATCGAATTATATATCCGATGGCCCAGATTCGCACGGGCAAAAAAAAATAGGCGCGAGATATGCAGTAAAATTTTTTCCGGCAGTGCCAGGCATCGATATCCTCACGACTTATTATTTTACAAGTAGTATTGTTGCTCAAACATTGTGTGAGTAATGATAAATTCCTTTTAATACTATGAGTATTTGGCAAAGGGGCTTCGCTTCTACGGTCAATTCTGACAGTATCTCGATCGCGACAGTGCACAAAGCGGGTCCCGTATGCATCACACGACAGTACTTCGGTCATGACATTGTCCAAATGCAGCATGATCATTTGAGCACGATATTACCACTTCAATTCAACCCTTGACATTGGCGGAGGAGAAATACCCTCACCATAGAAAAAAATTTAGGTGAGTTACTCTCACCTATTTCTAGGTGCAGAAGTAAATACTGACCGTTGATCTGATATCCTACGACATACGGTATTAAATACTGACCGTTGATCAATATTTGGTGATATCGGGCTATTTTTGCAGAAAATTAACGACCAGTATTTATTCCTGCACCTATTTCTTGATAAGAGTAACGCACGCAGTATTTTTTCCTCATCACAAGACAGTGAAGGCCACGGAACTCGCACATCCTCAATTGCAGCGGGCATTGGTATCCCCCGTGCAAATTATTCAGGCCTTGCCGGAGGCACCGACCGTGGAGGTGTACCGTCCGCAAGAATCGCAGTCTACAAAATTTGTTGGTATGCAGCATGTTATGATGCCGACATACTTTCCACCTTTGATGACTCCATTCCTGACGGCGTCGACATAATCTCAATTTTTGCCGAAACCGACGATGGCGACGATGGATACTTTGAGAACAACATTGCTATCAGATCTTTCCATGCGATGGAGAAAAACATCCTTAGGTCGAGCTCTGTCAGGAATTCGTGTCCTTACAACTCCTCAGTTGAGAATTTTGCCCCGTGAATTCTGACTCTGGCAGCGAGCACAATTGACCGTACGTTCGTTGCGCAAACCCAACTTCGTGATGGGCAAAAATATCAGGTAAAAAAACCAATTCCGCATGGATTAAATTCACTACTATAAAGAAAAATCTCTCTCATTTAGTACGAAAAATTAGGAAAGATTTGTATTATGATCCGAATCCATTTCGGATCTCTACTTTATAGATTAGTATAGTGGTTGCTAGGTATCCGAAGCCATCATGATCGTCTAATTTGTTCTGATATTTCATCACTCATATGATCAAAATCGCACCCTCTCTCCACTTATTCCTAGGTATCCTAAACCTAGAAAGGGGAGCCTAAACCTATGTTAAAATTTTGGAGAGAATAATAAAAGCAGACATCCAGCACGCCGATCCGCCTGGTCTGCATAGCCAACCCGGTTAAGTCTTGCACGCTGTGTAGTCCATCCGGTATACGTCAATTTACATATTTTGGATGCAATACTTTTAATTTATGTTGAGACAAATGATTTCATCCCACGATGTGAGCCTAAATTTGAGAATCTTTAATAACAAAATAAAAAATAAAGAGGCGCCGGGTAAGACTTGAAACGCCGACCACCACCTTTACAATCGTGCGTCTTAGCCACTAAGCATGAACACTTTCACGATACAATTTTGCCGCAGTTTTTATATGCACTGTTACTAAGGAAACTAAATTATAATTAACATATTATACATTAAATAGATGTAGTATATTACATATCATATTATATATTATTATATATTACTATTATAGATTATAAAATTATATTACAGCCCTCAAGCCCATACATTCATATATAGGTATATTACAAAGTTTTTTTATATAAAAGTTATTTATATTGCAATTATAAAGAGTTTTAGTGAAACACTTTTTCCCTAGGTTCAAGCCCTACCTTCATTGATGGATCCAGAAAATTAATAATGAGGGTGCACAAATTGATAATGAGGGTGCATAATTTTTTTTGAATGTGTCACTGTGTTCTAAAAATTTTAACATAGGAGAGAGGGGGGGGGGGGCAGTCATCAACTTCCTTCAAAAATATTTTTTGAACGTTTCCATCTTATCAGAGCTGTTTCCTCCTCATCTGACTACCGTTTTTGACGTATAAGTTGACAAAATTCACTGTCTCGACGAGAATAATCCAAATACACTAAACATTTTGAAAAATAATGGGGGGGGAGGGCAGTGTCTTTTGGGCCCCCCTCTGGATCCGCACCTGCCTGCCGTTCTTGTCTTTGTTAAAATTAATAATTTCATATTTTTATCAAATGTATTATTTACAAGTGCTATATCTATTGCTAAGAATCCTGTATCACACAGTAGGACCAAGCATATAGATATTAAGTTTCATTTTATCAGAGAACATGTAGAGAAGGAAAATATTAATCTAAAGTTTGTAAAAACTGATAACCAAATAGCTGATATTTTTACAAAATCACTGGATGAAACTAAATTCAATAATTTCAAAATTAAATTAGGTATGTTGAACCTAAACTAGGTTAACACAAGTTTCTATTAGTAGCATATGTAAGCACCAAATTTCTGTTGAAATTTGGCTAAGTACAAAGTTTTTGTCGACACAAGCAAGTTGTGTCGACACACTCAGTGTGTTGTGTCGACACAGAACAAGGATATGTCATAATCTTCTAGTTGATGCTTTATCCACATCAATTATGCACAACAGCTACCTGCAGTTATATACTCTGATTTAGCTGTTGATATAACTACATTGGTTTGCTTTTTGCTGCTCCATGACACAAGCCTCCCACCAAGGAATTGACAGGTTCCTATGGTACTTTTTCTGTCTTCTTTGCATCCAGTAAAATCTGCATCTGAGAAACCTGTTAATATAAAATCTCTATTCTTAGGGTACCAAAGGTCTAGATTAGGTGTGCCCTTAAGATATCTCAAAATTCTTTTAACTACAGTATAATGAGATTCCTTATGGCATGCTTGATACCTAGCACAGACACATGTTGCATACATGATGCAAGGTCTGCTAGTAGTCAAGTATAGTAGGGAGCCAATTATCCCTCTATACAAAGACTCATCAACAGGTTTTCCTGCTTCATCTTTGCATATAGGCATACTTGTTCCCATTGGAGTTTTCATAGTAGAAGCTGAGTCCAAACCATACTTCTTAATCAACTCCTTGGTGAACTTAGACTGAGATATGGACAACCCACTCTCAGTCTGTCTAACTTGAAGTCCTAAGAAGAACTTCAGCTCACTCATACTGCTCATCTCAAACTTCCCTTGCATAAGTTTGACAAACTTCCTACAAAGGTTGTTTTCAGTAGAACCAAAGATAATGTCATCCACATATATCTGGACTAGTATTATCTTGCCTTTTGATTCCCTATAGAATATAGTTTTGTCTATCTTTCCTCTAGAGAATTTATTCTCAATGAGGAAGGCAGACAAGGTTTCATACCAAGCCCTTGGAGCTTATTTCAAATCATATAGAGCTTTCCTAAGCTTATATACATAATCAGGAAAGTGAGAGTCTACAAAACCTGAGGGTTGTTCTACATAGACTTCTTCTTTTAAATCACCATTCAGAAATCCTGATTTTACATCCATTTGATATACTTTGAACCCTTGATAGGCATCATAGGCTAAGAATAGCCTTATTGCCTCCAGCCTTGCCACTGGAGCAAAGGTTTGATCAAAATCAATACCTTCCTCTTGCTTGTAGCCTTTTGCTAACAATCTATCCTTGTTCTTGACTATAATGCCATTCTCATCAAGATTGTTTCTGTAGATCCACTTAGTTCCTATTATGTTGTGATCCTTAGGTTTTGGCACCAGTTCCCAGACCTTACACCTTTTGAACTGACTGAGCTCTTCTTGCATTGCATCAATCCAGTTTGTGTCTTGCATAGCCTCTTCAATCTTCCTGGGTTCTATCTGAGACGGGAAGCTAGAACATAAAACTGTGTTCATGATCCTGCTCTTTGTTAGAACACCCTAACTTGCATCACCAATGATCTGGTGAGCTGGATGATCCTTCAGGTGTCTCCTTGCTGGAGGAATTCTGTCAGCATTATGACTATCTACAATTTCCTCATCTTGATGCTCCACATTTTCTTCTTCACCCAGAGGGACTTGTTCTCCCCCTGGATAACTGGCATCTTTATCCTCATCCAGTTTAGCAGTAACATCTTCATTGATGGTCATCTTGTCCAGCTTATCTGTTAGACCTGTAGGACTAACTGAAGAACTAGACAATTCACTGTTAATAAACATTGACTCATCAAATACAATATGCACAGATTCTTCTACAACTTGATTAGTCAAGTTGTAGATCCTGTATGCTCTACTATGGTTGATGTACCCAACAAATATCCCTTCTAGGGATTTGGCAGCAAACTTAGTTTGATAGTGTTTACCATTGACTAGTACAAAACACTTACTACCAAAGATTCTGAAATAAGATATGTTTGGTTTTCTGCCTTTCAAAATCTGGTAGGGAGTCATCTTGTGTTTCTTGTTGATGGAGGCCTTATTGAGCACATGACATGCAGTATTTACTGGCTCAGCCTAGAAGTATTCAGGTAGAGTAGTGTCATTCAGTAGAGTTCTACTAGCTTCAATTAGAGTCCTATTCTTTCTTTCAGCAACACCATTTTGCTGAGGAGTTCTAGGTGAAGAGAATTTCTGATGAATCCCAAGTTCTTCACAGAATTTTGTCATACATTCAGACTGAAATTCAGTTCCATGGTCACTTCTGATTTTGACCACTGAGCTATCGTATTCATTCTGTATTTGTCTGACAAAAGTCTGGAAAATAGTTGGGGTTTCAGATTTCTGCCTCAAGAAAAAAACCTATGTAAATCTAGAATAGTCATCCACAATAACAAGTGGGTATGCTTTCCTACCAAGACTATGGACTTGCATAGGACCAAACAAATCCATATGCATGAGATAAAAACATCTCTTTGAATCTTTGATGTCAAGTGACTGAAAAGAGGACTTAGTCTGCTTGCCTTTTTGGCAAGCTGAGCACACACCCTCTTTTATGCACTGAACTTGAGGACCATTCCTCACTAATCTCATGCTGAACAGCAGTCTAATTGACTTATAGTTCAGATGAGCTAGCCTCTTGTGCCATTTGACACATAGAGAAGCTTTCTCTCCTACAACCAAACTAATAGGTGAGTTGTTAGACTCACACTCTAGGTTAAGGCAATGCACATTTCCTTTCCTAGTGGCAGTCAAAATGATCTCTTGATCACTTGACCTTTTTACTAGGCACTCTCCTTTGAGGAAAGAAATATCATAACCTAGATCACTAAGTTTACTTATATTAATCAGGTTATGTTTTAGACCCTTTACATAAGCCACTTTAGTGATTGTAATTGAATCACAAGATATGTTACCAAATCCTTTGATGATTTCCTTTTCTGATCCACCAAAGATAACTTTTGGTCCATTCTTTATGGGCGCATAGTCCCTCAACATTCTCCTTGTTCCAGTCATATGTCTGGAATAGCCGCTATCCAAGTACCATATAGGGATATGGTCACTTGGATTTACCTGCAATAAATAAAGAAGCACTTACCCTTAGAACCCAACTTGCTAGTGGGTCCTAGGTCCTTGTTAGCTTGAAATCCTGTGACTGATCTAACAGGAATCCTACTTTTGGTTTTAACACTTAAGTTAAACCAGCAATCCATGGCAAAGTGTCCCACCTTTCCACAACACTAACACTCAAACCTATTATACCAATTCTTAGATACAGGCCTTCTTACTTTGTTGTTAATAGACTTATTAAGTGTTGGTGTTGGAACAACATTCTTCAAGAACTCCTCTTGAATATGATGGGCATGCCTATAGATTGGTCTATTGGCATTAACACCCTTACTCATGAAATTTTTATGCTCACAGTGACCATGTGTAATGTCATGATCATACCTGTTAGTAGGATTCACTACCTTCTTAAAGAAAATAGGGGGATTAACAGCTAGAGGCTGAACTGTGGCTTTACCTTTTCTATGAGAATTGGTAGCCCTAGTTCTTCCCTTACAGCCTAGACCAGTCTTTCCTTTTTGTGAAACAAAATTATCTATCAAAGGTAAGACTGATTTTGGCTTGAAGAATTTTGCTACTAGCTCTCTCTCTTGTTGAAGTTTTCCCTCCAGTTTCTTAATATGATTCTCTTTGAATGATATTTTGCCCATCTGAATAACTGTAATGTTTTTCAATTTGGCAACCTCATTCAGTTTTTGATCCAACAGTTTTGCTGAAACTGCTGTAGCCAACTTAAGAGACTCAATCTCTTTGGCTTGCTCTTTAACAAGAAACTTGCTCTTCTTTAGAGCATGCAACAACCCACCATACACATTAATGAGTTGGTGAACATCCTCCTTGTTAGGTATAATGGAAAATGTGTACCTGATTTGGAGAAGCCTCACTTAGCTCAATGATATACATCAAAGTGTATTTGATGTTATTTTGAGTTTATATGTGCAGGTTAAGTATTGGCAAAAATGCAGAGAAAAGTTTCTGAGTCCATGTGTCGACACTTAAGGAAGTCTGTGTCGACACTTGGAAAAGCTGTGTCGACACCTGAAGCAGCTGTGTCGATACACAGAATATAGTAGTCGACATCAACTGTGTCGACACTAGGAGGCAGTGTCGACACCCAGAATAGTTAGTCGACATCAACTGTGTCGACACCGGGAGGCTGAGTCGACACACAAAATTCTTAGTCTACATCAACTGTGTCGACACACAGGACTTGTGTCAACAAACAGCAGAGTTTCAACATAGTTGATTGCTGTGGAGTGAAGAAGTGTTTGTGTCGACACAAATACTCTATGTCGACACATTCTCAAGATGCAGTATCAAGAAGCAGTGTTGACATCAAGGCAGGTATGTCGACTCCACCAAAGTCTGTGTCGACACTTAAGTCACATGTGTCGACACATATTGACAGTTTGTCTCGACACATAATGACAGTCAATCTCGACGCTTTGCTGACAGAGACAAAGGTTCATGAGCTGACTGGGGACTTGACAGCTGTGCATTCCAAGAACTTTAATGAAGCTGTCAGACTTGTCAAAAGTTAGTTAGAAACCAGATCAGCCGGTTACCATGGATAAAGTCTATATATATTGATGGATTCAGAAGAAGAAAAAAGAACAACAGATCATACACACACAACTAACACAACTATTGAGAGATTGATAGTTGATCAAGAAAGTGCAAGTCACACAGAAGAAGATCTTCGTAAGAAGATCTAAGAAGACAATCTGAAGTGATTTTCCACTCAGATTTTTTCTAAGGTGAATTCATTCTGAATTCAGAAGGAACTTCAGAAGATTTGGGGAGAGAGAGCTCCAACTGTTTTGAGGTCAAGAAGAAGACAATCACAAGTCTCTTAAGAAGTAGATCCTGAACTAATCTACTAAGTAGATCCAAATCAATATCATGATTCCAAGAAGGAAGCTGCCAGTCAGTAAACTTCAAAGGAGATCAACCCTACTAAGTTCAGATTCAAGAAACATTGAAGAAAGCTAAGAACAGGTTGATTTCAGTCATCAGTCTCATATAGAAGCTGATCAAGAATTCTCTCATCCTTTCTCTCTCAACAAGGGTAAGAGTCCATCAAATTACTTATCAAATTCTATAGGATATTTTCAAAGATCTGAGTTGTAAGCCTGTGTTATAAAGGCTGAGTGTATGAGATTTTGATCTCTGAGTGGTAAGGCTGATTGAGCCTGAGTATAGGAGAATTTGTTCTCTGAGTTGTAGGCCTTGTGGCAAGGCTGAGGTAGGGCTATTAGCCTTAGTTGTAGGAACCTTATAGGGTTCTGAGTTGTAGGAACCTTTCAGGGTTCTGAGCTGTAAGATCTGTGGATCTGAGAAGAAGGAAGAAGTTAGGCCGAATCTAGCACACTGCTAGATAGTTGAAGGGGGAAAGTGGATGTACCCAGACCTTGGGGAACCACTATAAACCTATGTGCAATCTGTGATGCTTGTGTTATTTTAGATTCTGTGATTGTATATGCTGTGTTAGCTGTAGAGATTTGAGATTTATATTAAAGAACTGAAGCTATATTCTGCCTTAGTTTAAAACAAGGAAAAAGAACCTATTCACCCCCCTCTAGGTGTTTAGGTTGTCTTGAAGTTTAATCTATCAAGTGGTATCAGAGGGAGGTTACTCAAAGAAGGACTTAACAGTCTGAGTTAGATCCCAAAGGCAGAATCAAGAATCAATAAAATGGATTCTGGAGAAAATCACAAGAAACTAGGTTCTATGAAACTATCCATCTGCAGAAAGGAGATATTTGGTATATAAAAAGAAAGAGTAAGGTTGTTTATGGAGGCTTCTGACCTAAGGATCTATATTACAGTAAAAGAAGGTCCTTATATTCCAATGAATGTGTCTGTTCTAGATGCAAATCAAAGAACTCCTAAAGATTTTTCTGAGATGACTAAGGATGAGATCATCCTGGCAACTGTGGATAAAAGTGCCCAGAATATCATAGTAAGTGCCATAGATGATTCAACCTTTCAGAATTTGATTCACTGCAAGACCTCCAAGGAAATGTGGGACACCTTTATAGTCTACATGGAGGGTTCTGAAGAAGTTTGACAAGATAGAAAGTCTATGCTAAATCAGGAGTATGAAAGCTTCAGACAAGGGAAGTCAGATAGCATATCTGAGTGTTATAAGAAGTTCTATAGAATTGTAAATGAACTGATGTCTTATGGAAGGGTCTTCAGTACATATGAACTGAATGATAAATTCCTAAGATCCTTGACAAAGGATTGGGATACCAAGATTTGTGTCATTAGGGAAGTGGCCAAACTTGCAGATATTTCTCCTCTAACTTTATTTGGAAAGTTGTTGTCTTATGAAATGCAACTAATGACTAGAAAAGAGGAGGAAAGAAATGCTAAAGGGGAGCATAAAGAAAAGTCTGTGACCTTCAAGGTTGAAGCCACTAGAAAGAATAGGAGGATGTCTCAATCACCTCCTAGGGAAGTTGCTGAAATTACCTTAGATAATTCAGACAACCAAAATTCAGATAGCAGTGATTCAGATACAGATTTTGCTGCTTTTACAAGGCCGTTTCAGAGATTCTTGAAGAAGAAGCAGTGGAAATCTAGGCCCTCCACATCAAAGCCAGTTAATGACTATTATCAAAAGAGAAAGTCATCTAGGAAGGACAGGAGCAGGTCAAAGCCTAGCAAATCTACAACATCAAAGATAGTTTGCTATTGCTGTAATAGGCCTGGACATATTGTGGCTGAGTGTCCAGACAAAAGAAAGGAGTCTGCTGATAAAAGGAAGACTCAACAAAAGAGCAAGAAGTAGAAATCCTTTGTTGCTAAGAAGGAGAAGAGCTTGTCAGACCAATCAACTTCAGAGTCTGAATCTGAAGCTGAGGCATACATTGGTCTTTATACAGCTGATGAAGAAGAAGAGTTTATGCAATTGTTAAACTCTATCTATGAACAAGAAGACCATCCGTGTATTGGACTGATGGCTGTATCATAAGAAGACAAATGCCAAGATAAGCCTGGTCCTAGCTAGGTACAATGTTTGTCTAGTAATTCAGTTTGTAGTACTAGCACAGAGTCAACTACATCTGCATCAAGTGATGTAGATGGATCTGAGTCTGAAGGTTATATTCATCAGCTGATAGATGAATATGGGAACTTGTTGCAAGAACAAAAGAAAAGCAAGAACCTGGCCAAAACTCAGGCTAAGGAAATTGCAAATCTTAAGGTGGCTGTATCTAGTTTAGAGAAAGAGTTGGATCAAAAATTGAATGAAATTGCCATGCTAAAAACTATAACTGTTATTCAGATTGGCACAATCACATACAAAAGTGATCTAATTAAAAGTCTGGAAATCAGACTTCAAAAGGATAAAGATTTGGTGGCTAGTTATTCCAAGACAAAATCAGTTTTACCCTTAATAGATGAGTTTGTGGCTCAAAAGGGTAATGCTGGAATAGGCTTTAAGGGAAACACCAGGGCTATCTAATTCAAAAGAAAGGGCAAAGCCTCAGTCCAGCCACTGAATTTTAAAGTCCCTATAGTTTTTAGAAAGGTATAAGTGCGTTATAACAAGTATGACCTTGAGAATACTCATGGTCATAGTAAGACTAAAGTTCTGAATGGCAAGGGTGCTTATGTCAATAAGGCAGCCCATGTTCATATACCTCATGTTTATGAGAAACCAGTGGGTGTAGCTGCAACAGTACCAGCACAATACAAGAGATTTGTTGTTAATCAGACAATCAAGAATGTATCTAAAAATAGATACAACAAGTATGAATGCTGGTGCTGTGGCAAGACATGTCATTATGCCATAGATTGCTGGCACAACACTAGTGTCAGGAAGAACAACAGTCTACCTGTTAGAAAAGCAGTAGGTAAATTTGGTAAGTATAAAGCTAACCTGAACCAAGGACCCAAGACTTACTTGGGTTCTAAGCGAAGGTAATTCTTTATTGCAGGTGAGTCCAAGTCACAATACCCCTATATGGTACTTGGATGTTCCAGGCACATGACTGGAACAAAGGGATTGCTGAAGGAGTACTTTCCTATTATAAATGGGCCTAAAGTAATCTTTGGTGGCTCTGAAAAAGGAATCATCAAAGGGTTTGGTAACATTTCTAGTAATCAGATTACTATCACTCAAGTGGCCTATGTGAAGGGTTTGAAACACAACCTTATAAGCATAAGTCAGTTGAGTGATTTAGGATATGACATTTCATTTGTTAAGAATGGATGTCATATCAAAAGGTCAAGTTATCAAAAGGTCATTTTGACAGGATATAGAAAAAGGAATGTGTACTATCTTAATTTTGAGTGTGAAAATAAAGGTTCTCCTATTTGTCTTGTAGCTGATGAGAGAGCCTCTCATTGTGTCAAATGGCACAAGAGGCTGGCCCATCTTAACTACAAAACAATTGGCCAACTCTTTAGCAAAGAGTTAGTGAGGAATGGTCCTCAAGTTAAGTGTATAAAGGAAGGGATATGTTCAGCTTATCAAAAGGGCAAGAAGACAAAATCCTCCTTTCATAGCCTTGAAAACAAGGATTCAGTGAGGTGTCTATACCTCTTATATATGGATCTTTTTGGTCATATGCTAGTTCATAGTCTAGGTAGGAAAGTCTACACTTTTGTGGTGGTAGATGACTATTCTAGATATTCCTGGGTGATCTTTCTGAGATAAAAATCAGA
Source organism: Platanthera zijinensis (assembly GCA_039513925.1). Taxonomy (NCBI): domain Eukaryota; kingdom Viridiplantae; phylum Streptophyta; class Magnoliopsida; order Asparagales; family Orchidaceae; genus Platanthera; species Platanthera zijinensis. Next base: position 41,427,615 of record CM077079.1, on the reverse strand, counting down.
AACCCCAAGTGTTTTACATAGTTTTGTCAAGCAAATTCAGAATGAACTTGACAGTACAGTGGTCAAAATCAGAAGTGACCATGGCACTGAATTTCAATCTGAAAGTATGACAAGACTGTGTGAAGAATTTGGGATTTTTCAAGAATTCTCCTCCCCTAGAACACCACAACAAAATGGTATTGCTGAAAGGAAGAATAGAACATTGATTGAGGCTGGTAGAACTCTATTGAGTTACACTTCTCTCCAAGAATATTTTTGGGCTGAGGCAGTAAACACTGCATGTTATGTGATCAACAGGGCTTCTATCACCAAGTGCCACAAAAAGACTCCCTATGAGATTATGAAAAGTAGAAAACCAAATTTATCCTATTTTAGGATCTTTGGTTGCAAGTGCTATATCCTTAACAATGGCAAGTCTTATCTAACTAAGTTTGCTGCCAAATCCCAAGATGGGATATTTGTTGGGTACAACATCAATAGTAAGGCTTATAGGGTCTACAACTTGATTACACAGGTTGTAGAAGAATCTGTACATGTTGTATTTGATGAAACTAGATTGATCAATAGTGAGTTGCCTTGTAGTTCATGCAGTCCAACAGGTATAAATGAGAGAATGGACAAGCTTTCCATTGTAGAAGATTCAACTGCAGAACAAGAAATGGAAAATGGTGGCTACTTTCCAGGGGGAGTACAGGACTCTCTAGAAGCTGAAGAAAACAAAGAGGTGCAACACATTGAATAAACTGGAGGTATTCAGTCTGAAGACAGACTACCTCCAGCTGTTAGACACTTAAAAGATCATCCAGTAAATCAGATAATTGGTGATCCAAGACATGAAGTGCAAACCAGAAGCAGGAACTTGAACACAATCCTGTACTCAAGCTTTCTTTCTCAATTTGAACCAAAGAAATTTGAAGAAGCTATCCTAGACCCACACTGGATTAATGCCATGCAAGAAGAGTTAAATCAGTTCAGAAGGTGCAAGGTCTGGGAGTTAGTTACTAAACCAAAAGACCACAATATCATTGGAACAAAGTGGATCTTTAGAAACAAATTGGATAAGAGTGGAATTATTGTGAAGAACAAAGCAAGACTTGTTGCAAAAAGGTACAGACAGGAAGAGGGAATAGACTTTGATCAAACCTTTGCCCCAGTAGAAAGACTGGAAGCAATTAGAATGTTCCTTGCCTATGCAGCATATCAAGGATTCAAAGTATTCCAAATGGATGTAAAATCAGCATTCCTGAATGGAAATCTAAATGAAGAAGTCTATGTAAAGCAGCCTTTAGGTTTTGTAGATTCTCTCAAACCTGATTATGTTTATAGACTTAGGAAAGCTTTATATGGGTTAAAACAAGCCCCAAGGGCTTGGTATGAAACCCTGTCTACTTTTTTTATTGAGAACAAATTCTCAAGAGGGAAAATAAACAAAACTCTATTTCTAAGGGAGTCCAAAGGAAAGATAATCTTAGTCCAGATTTATGTAGATGACATAATATTTGGGTCTACAGAAAGCAACCTTTGCAAAAAGTTTGCTAAACTTATGCAAGGAAAGTTTGAAATGAGCAGTATGGGGGTACTTAAGTTCTTCTTGGGACTCCAAGTAAGACAGACTGATGATGGCTTGTCCATATCCCAGTCTAAGTTCACCAAGGAGTTAATTAAGTAGTATGGTATGGAATCATCCTCCACCATAAGAACTCCTATGGTAACAAGTATGCCTATATGCAAAGATGGTGCAGGTAAACCTGTAGATGAGTCTTTGTATAGAGGTATAATTGGCTCACTACTATATCTCACTACTAGTAGACCAGAAATTATGTATGCAACATGTGTATATGCTAGGTACCAAGCATACCCTAAATAATCTCATTACACTGTAGTAAAGAGAATTTTGAGATATCTAAAGGGCACACCTAATCTAAGCCTTTGGTACCCTAGGAATAGAGATTTTCTACTAACAGGCTATTCAGATGCAGACTTTGTAGGTTGTAAAGAAGATATGAAAAGCACTACAGGCACCTGTCAATTTCTAGGAGAAAGATTGGTGTCTTGGAGCAGTAAGAAGCAGACTAGTATGACAATTTCCACAACTGAGTCTTAATATATGGCAGCAGAAAGTTGCTGTGCACAGCTGTTATGGATTCAGCACCAGCTAGAAGACTATGGTATTCAGGCAAGTAGAACACCTTTGTTTTGTGATTCTAAAATTGCTATATCTATTGCTAATAATCCTGTTTCACATAGTAGGACTAAGCATATAGAAATAAGATACCATTTTCTTAGAGACCATGTAGAGAAAGATGACATCTCACTAGAATTTATTAAGATAGATTTTCAAATTGCAGATGTATTACTAAGCCTCTAGATGAAACTAAAATCAATAGATTTAAAATTGAATTAGGAATGTTGACCATATGTTAGATTAACAAAAGTGGCTAAGTAAAATTATGTCGACTCATTCAGTAATAAAGTGTCGACACAGAGGAGTTGTGTCGACAATTCAGGGAAATTGTGTCGACACGGTGTCGTAGTGTCAACACCTAAGGGTCATAGTGTCGACACTTCATGGAAAGTAGTGTTGACACATCCAGAGGAGAGATGTCTACACCTTCAGAATTTGTGTCGACACTTCGAATAAGTGTCGACACAGTCTTTTTATTCAACATCTACATAAGTCAAGTGTCGACACATCATCATTTGGTGTCGACACATAAAGGTCAACATTGTTGTCAAGATATTAGAAGTATGTGTCAACACATTTCAACTATGTCGACGCATCTAGTCAATTTTTCCCGCCTTTTGACCTTCTTTGTTTAAAGGGTATAAATAAGTCCAGAACAAATTCTGTCGACAGGCTCTCCAGGTTTTCGAGACTAAAACCCTGTGTCGACAAACTCTCTTCTCTCCATTAAAGCTTTCTCTTCGTCCCAATGGAGCCAAAGGTTGAATACAACATTAACGAGGGCTACGAGCTCGTGCGCCATGCTTTTGATGATGCGGCGACGGAGATTAAAGGGGTCATTACTCTTGTTACGGATAATAGATTGGAGTTTCTTGTATCTGAACCTACCAAGATCTGGAAGAAAGAAGTGTTTTAATTCTATGCTGTTGCAAAAATGGATTCCACTGGACTGAAGATTAAATCGACAGTTCATGGTCATAGAGTAAAACTTACTCTAAAAAGTTTAAGAAAGATTCTTCACCTTCCAAGAATTAAGGATGAAGAAGAGGTCCCAGCATCAAAGACAAGGGAGGCTCTCCAGTGGTGTGGATTGGATCCAACCATGAAGATTGGAGCAGCCATAAACCGAAAAGGAATGAATCAACAAGGAAAATTTCTATCTGAAGTGGTAGGGAAGGTGATTTTGTGTAAACTAGGAGGCCATGATAGGATCTCTGCCTTTATGTTCAATCTGATGACCAGGATAATCTATAAGATTACCACAGATTGGTCTGCAGTTTTGTTTGAGAAGATAAAGGAAGGAATCAAAAAGCCTAATTTGGCTAGATTAATGAGTTTATACCTGGCTGGAGCAATTCCAGAGGTAATGCATCAGCTTCCAGGATCTAAAAAAATCATATGAGAAGGATGGACATCAGGATAATATCCAGATGGGATAGGGTTCTCTCCAAGGACACACCTGATTTGGATAACCAAGAGACTGCAACAAAATCACCAGTCCATGACATTACTGATCATGATCATGTGCAGGAGGACACAATGAATGCACAAGTGCAGGGGGAGCAAGTTAGGGAACAGGTCTAGGACCTGACTGAAACTACCAAAGTCCATGAGGAGATAGTTACTGCATAGTTGCAGGGGGAGCAACATTCTGCACAAGGATAAGGGGAAGAAAGCATTCACTTATCAAGTGAAATGAGTTCACAATCTATTCTTGAAACACCTCATGTCAACAGTCCAGCACTAGATGTGATCATGGAAGATACATCTATGGTTACTGATGCTCCAGAAAAAGCAGTTCACACTCAACAAGAGTTCACCATGGAAGAATTATTTTCTGACATAGAGGGAGCAGTTGAGGGGGAGCAAGTTAACCTTGAGAAGGTGAAGCATAAGACTGAAAAGGAGATGCCTCCTAGTCCCAAAGAAATAGTAAATATTAACAGTTCCTCTGATTCAGAGGATGAGGAGATAGCAAGTTTAAAGAAAAGAAAACTGATGATTTTTAAGAGGAGAAGCCAAAACTATAAGAAGGCTTTGCAAGCTACTACTTCACAACCAGCTCCTGAGACTGATTACAGCAAATTTTTGGTTGATTTACAAGTGAAATTAGATGAGCAGAGATTGTCTCTTGAAAAATATGTGGATGAAAGCCATAATACCCTCCAATTTGATCTAGCACAAGATATAAAATCCATTAGATTTTAGGTAAATCAGAATAAGAAAGAGATGACAGATTGCTTCCACAAGGGGGGCAATACTGTGGTATTTCTAGCAAAGCAACAAGCAGAAATAAAGAAACAAGTGGATGATATTGCTGTCAAACAAGGCTATGTCCTTGAAAATCAAATAAGAATGAATGACAATCTGACTGAATCTCACAATGAGATAGTCACTTAAGTAAGGAAAACAGTTATTGCAATGATTGAGGCAAGAAATAAGGAGAAAGAAAAATTTGATAAGAAGCTACAGGAAGCCTTGGATTCCTTTAAGACAGCTATTACTAATTCTCAGAAAACAATTTCTGATCAGCTTCAAAAGTTAAAGCCATTCTTACAAGATGGAATCAATTACCTGGATGGGCAAATCAGATTTCAAAAGATGATTTGAGAGATCATGTGACCAGAGAAGTCATAAAGGGGGAGAGAATGTTAGTATATACAGGCTCTAATCATGCCAAATGGATAACCAATAGTATTAGAGCCACTCTAGGATATCCACCCTTATGTGATGATGATAATGTGGCTGAGTCAGGTGTGCAACCAGCTCTACTTGAAGGTGATCAACCTGAGGTTGCCCAAGTTATTTACCCTCCTGCAGATCTTGAAATGATACATCAAAAAGTTCAGTCTATGTACAAACCTCCACAACAAGTTACTAATGTTATTATTGAAATTGTAGATATGCCAGAAGCTGGTGTGAAAGCTCAGCAAGATGCTCAATTATCAAAGAAGAGATTCAGAGAGCAGGCAGAGTTAAAAACTGATTTTGAGAATTGGAGCCCCACTTCTAGAAATATCATATTAACTGTCTGGAAAGCTGTAAAAGACCAGGTTCATGAAAGGGGTAAATGGTATAATGAGCAGGAGTGGCAGAAGTATGAGGCAAGGCATGAAGCCATAGTTCAATACAGAAGAAAGGCTAAGAGTGGGAAGCTACCTCCTGATGCTCAGGAGCCTAGCAAGTATTTCCCTAAGTCTTTTCATTATTTTGAAATGCAAAGGATTAAGGCTGAAGTTCAAAAGAAGGCTGAGTTGAAAGGAAAGAAGCCCATTGAAGATACAGAACCTACTATGCAGGCTCAGATTAAATCAGGGAAAGGAATAGTCATCAAGAAGCCTGTCCAGCCTTAGTTTAGTTTTACTAGCTTTTTCAATAACTATGTAATTATTAGTTTTTAAAGAAGTCTATGTAAACAGTGTTAAGAAACTTTTTGATATAATAAACAAAACAATGTTCCATGTTTATTTAATTTGCATCCTTATTCTGTGATGATAGTTTATTATTTGTTTTGTTTATAAGTTACCCTGTTAAAAATGCTTATACACATCATCATGTTTATTTATCATAAGTGGTGTATATCATTGACAAAAAGGTTATGACTTCTCCAAATAGGGGGAGATTGTTGGGTATATTGGAAAATGTGTACCTGATTTGGAGAAGCCTCACTTAGCTCAATGATATACATCAAGGTGTATTTGATGTTATTTTGAGTTTATATGTGCAGGTTAAGTATTGGCTAAAATACAGAGAAAAGTTTCTAAGTCCATGTGTCGACACTTAAGGAAGTCTGTTTCGATACTTGGAAAAGCCGTGTCGACACCTGAAGCAGCTGTGTCGACATACAGAATATATTAGTCGACATCAACTGTGTCAACACCAGGAGGCAGTGTCGACACCGGGAGGCAGTGTCGACACCCAGAATAGTTAGTCGACATCAACTGTGTCGACACCGGGAGGCTGAGTCGACATACAGAATTCTTAGTCTACATCAACTGTGTCGACACACAGGACTTGTGTCGACACACAACAGAGTTTCAACATAGTTGATTGCTGTGGAGTGAAGAAGTGTTTGTGTCGACACAAATACTCTATGTCGACACATTCTCAAGATACAGTGTCAAGAAGAAGTGTTGACATCAAGGTAGGTATGTCGACTCCACCAAAGTCTATGTCGACACTTAAGTCACATGTGTCGACACATATTGACAGTTTGTCTCGACACATAATGACAGTAAATTTAGACGCTTTGCTGACAGAGACAAAGGTTCAAGAGCTGACTGGGGACTTGACAGTTGTGCATTCCAACAACTTTAATGAAGCTGTCAGACTTGTCAGAAGTTAGTTAGAAACCGGATCAGCCGGTTACCATGGATGAAGTCTATATATATTGATGGATTCAGAAGAAGAAAAAGGAACAACAGATCATACACACACAACTAACACAACTATTGAGAGATTGATAGTTGATCAAGAAAGTGCAAGTCACACAGAAGAAGATCTTCGTAAAAAGATCTAAGAAGACAATCTGAAGTGATTATCCACACAGATTTTGTCTAAGGTGAATTCATTCTAAATTCAGAAGGAACTTCAGAAGATTTGGGGAGAGAGAGATCCAGCTATTTTGAGATCAAGAAGAAGACAATCACAAGTCTCTTAAGAAGTAGATCCTGAACTAATCTACTAAGTAGATCTAGTCCGTATCATGATTCCAAGAAGGAAGCTGCCAGTCAGTCAACTTCAAAGGAGATCAACCCTACTAAGTTCAGATTCAAGAAGCTTTGAAGAAAGCTAAGAACAGGTTGATTTCAGTCATCAGTCTCATCAAGAAGCTGATCAAGAATTCTCTCATCCTTTCTCTCTCAACAAGGGTAAGAGTCCATCAAATTACTTATCAAATTCTGTAGGATCTTTTCAAAGATCTGAGTTATAAGCCTGTGTTATAAAAGATGAGTGTAGGATATTTTGATCTCTAAGTGGTAAGGCTGATTGAGCCTGAATGTAGGAGAATTTATTCTCTTAGTTGTAGGCCTTATGGCAAGGCTGAGGTAGGGCTGTTAGCCTGAGTTGTAGGAACCTTATATGGTTCTGAGTTGTAGGAACCTTTCAGGGTTCTGAGCTGTAAGATCTGTAGATCTGAGAAGAAGGAAGAAGTTAGGCCAAATCTAGCACACTGCTAGATAGGTGAAGGGGGAAAGTGGATGTACCCAGACCTTGGGGAACCACTATAAACCTATGTGCAATCTGTGATGCTCTTGTTATTTTATGTTCTGTGATTGTATATGCTGTGTTAGTTGTAGAGATTTGAGATTTATATTAAAGAACTGAAGCTATATTCTTCCTTAGTTTAAAATAAGGAAAAGAACCTATTCACCCCACCCCCTCTAGGTGTTTAGGTTGTCTTGAAGTTAAATCTATCACCCCTCAGACTCAGATCCATACATTTCTTTTGAAGAAGATGCTTCTGATTCTGATCCAATAAAGTAATCTGAGACTAGGGGTGAATTGCTTACCTTACTTGGTCAAGGCTGATCCTGGCACTTATCTTCTTCAGATAGAGCCATCAGCCCTTTAGAACAATATTCTTCCACTCCATTTATGGAGTCCATCATCTGTAGGAATTCTAGTTCCCTAGAATCCTCTTCTGTTGAGAAGAGTCCAACATATGCTTCTGCTTCTTCTTCTTCAAATTTTGAAGATGAAGAGTCTGTCCAACTCTTCTCCTTCTGAGCTACTAGAGACTTATCCTTCTTGCCTTTAAACAGCTGCTTCTTCTTGTCCTTTGACTCCTTTCTTTTGTCAGGACAGTCAGTTATGACATGCCCAGACCTATTGCAGCAATAACACACAATAATAGAATTAGATTGTTTACCATGTTTAGAAGCATACCTGTCCTCCTTAGGTGTTTTCTTCTTCCTGTAGTATTCATCCTTGGAATAGGATGTAGATGAAGGCTTGGTTCTCCAATTCTTTTTCTTCATGAACCTTTGGAATTGTCTTGTGAAGGCAGCAAAGTCTTCATTAGATGTATGACTATCTGATGTACTTGTTTCAAGAACACCTTCTTTTGCTTCAGTACTCCTTCTAGGTGGAGAAGGAGATTTTCTCCTACCCTTCCTTGAGCCCTCAGCCTTGAAGGCTACTGACTTTTCTTTATGTTCAGATCTGCTGCCCTTCTCTTCCTCTTTCCTAGCAGTAAGCTGCATTTCATATGAAAGAAGTTTTCCAAAAAGTGTAAGTGGTGGTGTGTCAGCCAGTTTGACCACTTCCCTGATGACACATATCTTAGTGTCCCAATCCTTTGTTAGGGACCTAAGAAACTTGCCATTCAGTTCATAAGTAATGAAAACTCTTCTATATGTCATCAATTCATTCACTATTCTGAAAAACTTTTTATAGCATTCAGCTATGCTGTCAGTTTTATTCTGCCTAAAGCTCTCATATTCCTGATTTAGCATAAACTTTTTGTCCTCTCTGACTTCTTCTGTGCCTTTCATATAGACAATCAATGTATCCCACATTTCTTTGGAAGTTTCATAGTGCACAAGATTCTGGAATGTTGCATCATCTATGATACTTATAATTATATTCTGAGCTCTTTTATCTAGTGTAGCCTAGATGATTTCATTCTTAGTCATCTCTGAATAACTTTTTGGAGTTTGAATGTTTGCATCAAGAACTGAAACCTTCATAGGGATGAAGGGGCCTTCCTGTACTGTGATATAAATTCTTGGATCAGATGCTTCCATAACTAGCCTGACCCTTTCTTTCCAAATGCCAAAAGATTCTTTCCTGTATATGGGCAATTTCATAAATCCAAATTCCTTTTGATTTTCACTTGAACCCATTTTTGTTATCTATTATTTGCTTTGGAGAAATCCTCTGACTGTTAGGTCAAATTTTGAGGAACCTCCCTCTGATACCACTTGAAACACTTTATTTCAAGAGCCTAAACACCTAGAGGGGGGGGGGGTGGTGAATAGGTTCTAATCTTTTTTTGTCTTTTTAATTCTTAGGCAAACAGTTATAAGACTACTTTCAACACAGATTAATCAATCTACAGAAAGTAAACACATCATAGTAAACACAAGACTTATAGTGGTTCCCCAAGATATTGGTACATCCACATTCCCCCTTCGCCTATCCAGCAGATAACTGGATTCAGCCTAACTTCCTTCCACTGGCTCAGATCCTCAGATCTTACAAACTCAGAACTAAAGATGGTTCTTACACCTCAGACTTAACACAAGTCCTACCTCAGATTCTTCTCCAGAATCCTACCTCAGGCCTCAGCCCTATCTTAGCCTTTATAATTAGGCTTACAACTCAGACTTTCCACAAGTCTTACCTCAGGCACACAACCCTACCTCAGACTTTATAATTTTAGGCTTACAATCTCAGATCTAACAGAAGATCCTATAAGAATTTGTGAGTAAAGAGTAACTTAAAACTTCACCAGCTAGATTTCTCTGTTGATGTTGTCTTCTTGATAAGTTCTTGTATTGACTGATCCTTCTGATCCAACCTAACTTAGCTTTTCAAAGCTTCTTGATTAGAACAAAATAAGTTGGATCTTCTCTGTTGATGAAGATGATCTTCAATCAGCTTCTTCCTTAAATTCAGAAAGAACTATGAATCTTTCTTGCAGACAACCCTTGATCTGTCAGAATTCTTCTTATTGATGCCTCACGTTGTTGTTTATGTTCTTCTATTGTCGTTTCCGATCTGTCTCTTATATTGAGCTTGCTTCATGATTATCGGCTGATCCGGTTCATAACAAACTTCTGACAGTTCTGACAGTGGTGTCAGACCGACTAGTTATGACAGCTGTCAAGTCACCAGACACGTCACCAAGTTCTTCAATGTCTTTTCAACTCAGCACACAACACTCAGCAGACTGCTTCACATGTATCGACACATATAGACTAAGTGTCGACACAAGTCTTCATGGCGTCGACACAATTACTCCAAGTGTCGACACAGTCATACTTCTGCTTCTCGACACTGCTTATGTTGTATGTGTCGACACAAGTCCTGTGTGTCGACACAACAGCTTCTTGTCTCGACATTTCTGTTGCAGACAGTTGGTGTTGAGTGTTTATCAAATGGCGTTAAGTGTGCGTCGACACAAGTCCTGTGTGTCGACACAATTACTTCTTAACTCGACACAGCCTTTTGAGAGTTGGTGTGTCGACACAAGTCCTGTGTGTCGACACAATTGCTTCTGGTGTCGACACAACTTTGAGTGTCGACACAGCTTCTTTATAAGTGTCGACACAAATTCTGGGTGTCGACACAACTTCCCTGAGTGTCGACATAATTTGCATGTGTGTCGACACAGCTTGCCTGAGTGTCGACACAAGTTTACTGAGTGTCGACACAGTTTCTTCACAAGTGTCGACACTTGTACTTAGAAAATTTTCCTTCAAATACTTAAACCTGCACAATGAAACTCAAGCTCCTATCAAATACAAATTGATGCATATCATTGACTAAGTTGTGGCTTCTCCAAATCTAGTACAAATTTTCCAATGTACCCAACAGCCGTACTCAGCTGATTGCTATGACAATAATATATTAATGATATAGCTTAATATAATGTTGTTTTACTCTTATTGATATAGTGCTGTCTATTATAATAAATATTTTTTCTACTATTCTGTGATTATTTTAACAGTTTCCTTTTATTACTTACAGTTATGCCTAAACGTTCAAGACAAGAGTTACATGCACATGATTCTACAGACTCATCTTGGGTAGAAGAAATATATCGAGACTATAATGGAGTTGACGACACGACAACATGGCATGATATGCCTCATATCTACAAATACAACGGTCCCAAAATCTTAATACCCAGGGTGCCACGTAACATAAGTGTCAGAGAACAATGGAATTTTATTTTCCAAGCATTTGCAACATCAAAAAAAATGATTGTGTCAAAGTATTACGACATCGAAGCTGCAAAGAAAAAATTCAATATAAAAAATGATCTGTAAGTTTTCCTACGGTTTTTTAACACACACTTTATTTTTCTTTGACTAAAAATTGTTATTCTTCTCACAGATAATCATGAGCTGTGCAGGGATACGTAAAATGTTTTCGAATAATTCCAGCGTTTTACTATCTACGTGAATACCAACGTTGAATATTGTACGACTGCTTCCTTACATAATATTGTATGTTACTATTGAATTTCTGCTACAATTTGTAAAATGAAATTAGCGCCTACACATTATAGCACCTGTCCTACATACTCAATTTTTAATCTTACAATCACACATTACTCATATAAATTTATGTGCTGCTTCTTTTTGGCTTGATGTATTATCTACTGTAATAAATATTTTGATATTCTCCAACTAATTTAACGCGTACTCTCCCTTTGAAGACATTATAAGTATGTACTCATTTCATATATTAACTGAGATCATTGTATGCTGCAATTTCAATATTTTCTTTTAAAATTATTCTGATTTTAATAACATATATAAATCATATACAAATAGGAGCATCTTCGCACAGGCTACGCCCGTGCTCGATGCTCTTCGCATAGAGCGTACCACAGCAGTGACAGTACCTCCACCCAAACTCACCCCCTCTACTACACTTCATGCTCGCAAACTACCTTTCGCCGCATTCATGCGATCTTCGCCTGCCACCAAACAAATTTCCACTATGCTGCATGGTCTATGCGGTCTTACGACGCATCGAAGCAGGCTTCACCCGCTTCTACGTATTTCAGCGGCTCGGCCCCGTACGCGTCACTCCCTCCCCCCAGAACGCATATCCAAAATTGACCCCTCGACGACAGTCGCTCAATTGACTGGATCGTCTTCCGGGGTTTGGCAGCTACAGCTGTGTCGCAACACCGTAACACTGTTGAGGCGTGTGTACTGTTGCGGGGGGCAAAGCGCCTCCCTGTGCCCACTCAATTGATTAAGTGTCATCGAATTATTGATTTTGTATATGGGTTGTGGGGGGCAGGAGTGACGCGTACGGGGCCGACTTGCTGAAATACGTGGAAGCGGGTGAAGCCTGCTTCGATGGGTCGTAAGACAGCGTAGACCATACATCACAGTGGAAATTTGTTTGGTGGCAGGCGAAGATCGCATGAATGTGGCGAAAGGTAGTTTGCGAGCATGAAGTGTTGTAGAGGGGGTGAGTTTGGGCGGAGATACTGTCACAGCTGTGGTACGCTCGATGCGAAGAGCATCGAGCACGGGCGTAGCCCGTGCGAAGATTCTCGTATATATATATGTAGATACATATATATATATATGTATATACATATATACATATATATGTATGTATATATATATATGTATCTATATATATATATATATATATATATATATATATATATATATATATATATATAATATATATATGTATCTATATATATACATATATATATATATATATATACATACTTGGATATATGTATATGAGCATATAGCTCATATACTATATAAGCTATTGCATTATACATAAGTTAAATAAGAAAAAAACAAACCGTTTCTGCTTTTCACACCGCCCAATGTTGCTCTTATTTAATTTGTATAGGCTGAAAATGATGGGCTAAAGAAAGTAGACATAATTATTTAAATTTTTTTTTTTTAATGGAGTTGATGTTTATATTTTTCCTTTACTAGTGTTTGTGGCGCTGCTTCTTTAAATAGGCGTTGCTTCTTTAAATAGGCACTGTTTTTTTAAATAAGCAGTACCTATTTTCTAAGTTTTTTTGCTTTTAAACGACAACAGTCCATATATTGAGCAGTGAGAATCATATATTAGCTCGTCCATCAAGAAAATAAGGAATTAAATAAAGAGCAACAATCAAGAAAATAAGGAAGCAATAATAATTATGCCTATAAATGGTCCGCACTGCTACTAATCAGATCTGAACCGTCACTGCTACTGTTTCTCTCATCCAAGTAAAAACGGCTCATGATTCTTCTGCTTTGCTTGGGAGTGACTGCTTTTGTTGCTCTAACAACAAAATAGTTTGATCAAAATAGTTTGATCAGTATATTTTAATAGACAAGTAAATAAAAGTAAATGAGAATGCATAAATTAAGAAAAGTTTACCTTAGGTTTTATTTGGACATATTGTTATATAATGACCTTTATCACCACATGCACCACATCTTCATTTTTTTGGAAGCAATTGGGACACCTCTATTCCTGATGGAATCCGTGATGCTAGCTTCGTTCGCCCTTTTGTTTTAACTGTAGGAGGGTCTCTAATAAAAATTTCAGGAATCTCACATAAATATCGAGAGCTTTCAACTTGACTTTCAACAATGGGAACATCACAACTCTCACAATTGGTTAACTTAAACTCATCAATTTTATCACTTATTAAAGAAACTACATCTTCGTATGATGTAATTGACTTAGATGCTTCAGCAACTAAAGTATTAGTAAGTGATGAGAGCCTCCATTTCATAATCGGCGTGACATCCTCTTCATTTGATTCGGATGCAGACGCTTCCCTGTCCTTTAAATATCTAGCCTCAATAGTCCATCTCTTTAAGATATACTTTTTAGGGATGACAGTGAATTGATTAGAGAACATGATATGAATAATATGCTTACACAAATAACCATCAGTCTCAAATTTGTCACAATCACAAAATAGATTCACCTCATCTGAATGATCATATATAACTGTGCACCATTTGAGTCTCTCATCGTGAGTTAGTCCAACTTTATATGTTCTTAAAGTACCATTCACACTAATTTATTAATGCCAACATTCCAAACCTTCATTAAATTCTTTTTGAAACAAATTAAACATAACCCGAGTGTAACTTTAACTAGACATAGCCTCCATAGATGTCTTGGTTGTTAAAACCGCATTTGAATTCATTGTCTTGAAATACTCTTGTTCTTCTGCTCGACGCCGTGAATCCAGCGCCTTTTCATATTGCTTAATAAATTCATACAAATGGGTGTTTGCATTTACGAACCCATCAAAAAAAGAAATTATACTTTCACTTGTACTACTCGAGGTCATGCCAGCAACAAATATGTCTTTAAGAAATGCAAGGACCCAATGATATCATTGTTCCCACATTTTTGATAGCCAACTACTATTATCTATATTATACTTTTGAACCAAAGCTGCCCATCTCATTTCACACGAACTCACACTTTTACTTCTGAACCATTTTTGATAATCAATCGAAAACTCACTATTGGCATCACTTATTGAATGTATATGCTCTAATAAATGCTTTTGAATATGCCAGGAGCAAAATCGATGGCGAGTAGTCGGAAAGACTTTCTTGATAACATTATACATAGCTCCGTCCATATCAGTTATAATATCCCCTGGTGATTTACCCAACATACACGATAACCATTGTTTAAACAGCCATGTAAATGTCTCTTCTGTCTCATCAGCTAAAAGTGCACACCCAAATATAGAACTTTTTCTATGATGGTTAACTCCAGTAAAAGGTGCGAATGACATCAAAAATTTATTTGTTCGATATGTGACATCAAAGACGATAACATCGCTGAAAATAAAATAATCAGTCCTAGCTCTTGAATCTGCCCAAAAAATTGATTTTAATGTCCCTTCAGCATCTAGCTCTATAGCATAATAAAAATTGTGATCCAAAATCCTTTGTTTTTGAAGATAAGTAGCTACTTGAACCCCTTCTGAACCAATATTATTTTTCTTTTCCAATCTCAACTGATCAATTACTTGTTGACAACTAATTGAAGTATTTCCACTAGTAGTATTTAATGCTCTAGCAATTTTAGATGGCCCCAGCCCACTATTACATAATTGGTTCATCAAACTCCTGGCTACAAAGCTTTTATGAGATTTGTTATGAGAACGATGCTTACTAGCTCTTCTTGGGGAATCAAGAAAATGATTATGTGAATCCATAAATGAAGCAACAATCCATTGACCTTCTTTGGATTTACGAGCTTCTAATTTTTCCATACAACCAATCCTCGTATCACGAAGACGTGCAATATCAACACTAGCATTAGTGGATATAATCTTGAAACCTTCTTTGTCACACACAAATCTTTTCCTTATCAAATCTCTTGAACCATGGGACTTAAAAGTAGATGATTTTCTGATGCCAAAACCTTTTTGCAATGCATACCCATTGTAAAAGATATATACATCATCTAAGGAATCAAAAACTTGGCCAATATATGGTATTTGATTAATCATTAAACAATCTGTTTCTTCAATAATATTTTGATTAATTTCCATAGGATAAATAATACCTTGATTAATTTCCATAGAGTCTGTAACATTGAGATCAAAATCCTTTGATGATTGAAAATTAACTTGGGTCGTCATAGGAGATGAGTAGAAAGGATCTTCTTGACTTCCCGACCTCATCATACAGAAATCCTATGAATAAAAAAAAAATGTAAAACTAGGTAATTTTAAACTTTTTTTTATTTTACAATATAAAATTAAAAAATATTAAAGAACTTAGAAGCTGTCGTGAGGTGCAAGATACCAGCGGGATTCTTCGATGATAGAGGTGTTGCCGCTACCAAAAAATAGAGAGAGAGAGAATATCAGCACATAAAAAACCACGACAGCTTGGAAACCCTTCATCTCCCAAAGCTTGGAAACCCTAAACACAAAATCAAAACTTATGTGGGTGGGAGAGAGAGACTTTGCACACTAAAAAAGCACCCAAAATGGTCTGTAATAATAATTATGTATATGAGCTATAAGAATTAAATAATTATGCCTACTTTCTTTAGCCCATCATTTTAAGTCTATACAAATTAAATAAAGAGCAACATTGGGCATTGGGAAAAGCCTTTGTTTTTTTCTTATTATAAATAGGCATAAATAGGCATAATTTAATTCAGATGCATAGCAAGTTATTCCATAGCAGGTTATAAATAGGCATAATCAGAACTTATGTTTGTTTTTCCTAATTATGCAAATGCAGCGAGGGCATTTGAACTTCCCATAGCAGGTTATTCCAATGAGTATTCGCCACGTGGATGTGACATGCCCTGCCGATAGGCTTTGCCGTACTGACCCTCCACACTTTTATTAAAAAGGTAAGGTAATAATGCAAACTATTTTGATCAAACTATTTTGTTGTTAGAGCAACAAAAGCAGTCACTCCCAAGCAAAGCAGAAGAATCATGAGCCGTTTTTACTTGGATGAGAGCAACAGTAGCAGTGACGGTTCAGATCTGATTAGTAGCAGTGCAGATCATATATATTAAATTGAGCAGTGCGGACCATATATATTAATTTGAGCAGTGCGGACCATTTATAGGCATAATTATTATTGCTTCCTTATTTTCTTGATTGTTACTCTTTATTTAATTTCTTATTTTCTTGATGGACGAGCTAATATATGATTCCCACTGCCCAATATGTGGACTGTTGCCGTTTAAAAGCAAAAAAACTTAGAAAATAGGTGTCTATTTAAAGAAGAACTGCCTATTTAAAGAAGCAATGCTACAAACACTAGTAAAGGAAAAATATAAACATCAACAACATTAAAAAATAAAAAAGAATTAAATAATTATGCCTACTTTCTTTAACTCATCATTTTCAGCCTATACAAATTAAATAAGAGAAACATTCGGCGGTGTGAAAAGCAGAAACGGTCTATTTTTTTTCTTATTTAACTTATGTATAATGCAATAGCTTATATAGTATATGAGCTATATGCTCATATACATATATCCCTACATATATATATATATATATATATATATATATATATATATATATATATATATATATATATATATATATATATATATATATGGGGGCACTGAATTTCCGCGCAGCGCTTTTTGGACAAAAAAACGCGCTCCCCGGAAAAACAAAAAAAACACCCTCTAAACAGTATTTTTAGAAAACGTGGTCAACATGAAAGTTGTAGATCTCGACGAGATCTACAACTTTCATGTTGACCACTTTTTCTAAAAATGTTGTTTAGGGGGTCTATTTTCAAAAGGCGCGAAGGGGGTCCGCGCAAAAAAAAAATTCGTAATATTTACCGGGCGGAATCCCCTTCGCGCCTTTTGAAAATAGACCCCCTAAACAGCATTTTTAGAAAAAGTGGTCAACATGAAAGTTGTAGATCTCGTCGAGATCTACAACTTTCATGTTGACCACGTTTTCTAAAAATGCTGTTTAGAGGGTGTTTTTTTACGTTTTTCCGGGGAGCGCGTTTTTTTGTCCAAAAAGCGCTGCGCGGAAATTCATTAATCTGTATATATATATATATATATATATATATATATATGTATATACATATATATATATACATACATACATACATACATATATATATATATACATACATACATACATATATATATATACATACATACATACATACATATATATATACATATATATATATACATATATATACATATATTTATTTATATACATACATGTATATATAAGTATGTATATGTATATATATACGGGTTGCTGTATATACGCGCGCGTGTTTTTCGGCCATATACGCGTAAAGGAAAAAAACACCTATATGCGTGCATTTTTTGGAAAAGTGTTCAACATGAAAGTTGTAGATCTTGTCGAGATTTACAACTTTCATGTTGAACACTTTTCCTAAAAATACACGGTTTAAGAGTATTTTGAAAAGGCGCGAAACAATTGCGTAACTATTGCAATTTCGCAAAAGTTACGCATCGTTTCACGCCTTTTCAAAATACTCTTAAACCGTGCATTTTTAGAACAAGTCTTCAACATAAAGGTTGTAGATCTCGTCGAGATCTACAACTTTCATGTTGAACACTTTTTCAAAAAATGCACGCATGTAGCTGTTTTTTTTCATTTGCGCGTATTTGATCAAAAAAAGCGCAGCATGTACAAACATAAAACCGATATATATATTTATGTATATATGTATGTATATATATATGTATGTATGTATATATATATATATATGTATGTATATACATATATATATATATACATATGCATATATGTATGTATATACTATATATGTATATACATATATACCGGGGCGGATTCAGGATTCCAAGTAAGGGGGGACCCAAAAAAATTGTGAATCAAAATATAATAAGCAAAAAATTTCTAATTTGAAATTTTAGCATTAACAATAAAAGAAAAATTATAATATATATGTTATCTTATTTTAGTTGTGCACGTCGTTTTTCAACTCAAAGAATTTATCAATAATCACATCTTTCTCGATCTTCTATGTTATTTCCTGTTCTATGTAGAGAGTCATGCATTTTGCCAGAAATTCATCCTCCATTTTATTGCGCAGTCTTATTTTAATAAGCTTCATAGCAGAAAATGACCGTTCTGTAGTCGCTGTTGAGACCGGAAGTGTCAAAATTAGTCGAATTAGCTTGTCAAAATTAGCCGAATTAGCTTGCCAACCGGCGGCCACTGTCAGGGAAGAGCTCTTCCTAAGAGGCTCTCAGCGAGCCCTAGCGGAAAGGGGAGAGGGAGACGACTCAAACGAGAGAAGCGAGAGAGACGATCTCTTTCTGTCTAGGAGAGAGAAATTAGATCTGAAAAAAGTTCACAGGAGTTATTAACTGTATATACATATATATTTATATTATATACATAACTTATATTTTATAATTTATAAATTTCATCACTTATATTATATACATAACTTATATTTTATAATTAATAAAAATTAAACCTACAAAAACTTCAAAATCTTTAGAGGGGCCCGGGCCCCCCTTGCCTCCCTCTGAATCTGCCACTGCATATATATACATATATATAAATTTATATATATATATATATGTACATATATATATATATATGTATATATATATATATGTACATATATATATATATATGTACATATATATATATATGTACATATATATATATATATGTACATATATATATATATATATACATATATATATATATATGTATATATATATATATATATACATATATATATATATATGATACGTTCCCATGAAATTTTCGTGAGACTAACCAAACCAGCGACACGACGAGAACTGTAAGCACCCGAGAAGATCGGGAGGGCACGTCGGGCCCGCACCTAAGCGCGCATGACAGCACCTCACATAGGCAGCACGTGTGAGTGCTCGGGCCGCGCACGATCGCCCCTGCGCGGCCGCGCGCAGCGAGCCCGCGGGGCCATCATGTCGCACGCCTGCGTGCTGTGCAGGTGACGTGTCAGCACTCGGCCGGCAGGCCGCGCAATGTCGGCGCCCCGGCTGCCCCTTCGCGACCGGCTGCCGCCGCCGCCTTCAGGCACCTTGCCCGGGCCGCCTGAACTATCGCGGGGGGGGGGGGGGGGGGGGGGGGGGGGGTGGGGGGGGGGGGGGGGGGGGGGGGTGGGGGGGGGGGGGGTGGGGGGGAAGGGGGCACTTTCATCATTTAGTTAATTTTGGTGATCCGTGTGATCCGTGTAACGCCCCATTTTTCTTGAGTTTGGAGGTTCTGCAAGCTACCGCCCGACGATAGTCTTCTTTTCGTTGAGACCAAGTCGTTAAGATAAAAGCGCTAAGTAGTTAGCTACCGTCTAACGATGGTCTTTTTCGTCGAGAGCGTCAACACGAAAGAGTCGACAGAAAAGCTTCGAGACAAAATCGTTAAGTGGCTACCACACGACGATAGTTCTACTGTTGGAGGTAGTGTGGACTTTTGCAGAGACTAGTGGGTCTGTGAGCTACCACGACACGGTAGGTAACTACCGGCCGGAAGTAGCGGGCGAAAACAATTTTGTAACTGGTGATTTCTGTCCATTCGATCTTCTTAGAATTTTATTCTATGGCCCAGAATCCTCCACCCATGGGCCTTAAGTAGGGCTGAGAAGTTCATTTCCTTCCATTTCTCATCTTTTAGGTCTAGAGGTTAGGGTTTGAGAGTGAGAGAGAGAGAGAGTTTGTGTAAGACCCCGATTTTTTTCTTTTTAAACCGTGGGGGTCTTAGGCCCGAACTGCCGCTTTGCGGTGATTCCTTCACGCCCGGGAAGGTCGTCACTACAAAACGCCGATCCTGCCGGCCATATCGATCACAGAAAATGTAGCAAAACTATAAGAGTAAGAATGAAACTCAACAAGTCCACCAGAATCACATGTATTTAAATAAATCTCCACGAAGGGAGAGTTCACAATAATAACAACCAGAGTAAAAAAGGAGGGCTTCTGCCCGATACATCATAATCCTCACTACAAATCACTCATCGCGAAAGCAAATCTATAATAACTACTAACGATCAGGACTCGCTGTCCCAAATGTCTGAACTCCGGTACTAGACTATCCCGTCTCTAAGCGTACCGTCCTCCGGGGCTGCTCCTTCATGCTGGGCTCCACGATCCCCTAAAATGATATGGTCCACCGACCGTTAGTCATAAAGACTAAGCCACTATCATCCTCACATCACCCCTGCGACTTCTAGGCACCGTGCAAGGAGGATGAAAGTGGAGGACAACAAAGCAGAGTGGAACAAGTAGATGACAACTACCCTAGCAGGTGTATGTATAAAAGAGCTATAAAAGGAAAAGCAGTATAGTAAACAAATAGACAAAATATGAAACCTTAATTTATAAGAATGCTCATACAAACTTATAAGTTAAGGGATATTCTACAAGGCTCCTATCGTATAAAAAGTCTCATACCAATTTATACGATAGAGTGCCGGTTTTCTAGCAAGCATGTATATATCTATAGAATAAAAACCTTAACTTATAAGCACGCTCACACAAGCTTATAAACCAAAGGGTCGTTTTGCAAGGTCTATTGTATAAAATGTCATATACCAATTTATACAATAAGTGTCAAAGGTTATATGCAATGGTTATGCCATGACTTGCAAGTATGTTATGATATGATCATGCAAATGCAACACACACACACCCTACTCTGTGCACACAAACCTTTAGTTCCCCCTTTCTGGAGCCTAACCTCCCAGGATACCTCCGTAGTGGCAAACGGAAGCGGTGGGTTGGGCCTCACCCACCTCTAAACCGGTATTAGCACTACTAGTCAGACCTATCGTACGCCTCAACGCTGGTGCACTAAGCGGAGCTCCTGCGTACTCTTTGCCGACTGGTCCACCAGACTAAGTTTTGCTAAGTGTAAAACCACACCCGCCGAGTCAACGTACTGGTGTCGGTGCGATGACTCTCCAATATTAAAGACCCACCACCTTATATCTTAGGCACATGCAATATTAATGTATTATCCACCAAGCCAAAGCTCCCCAGACTAATCCGTCCGTCACAATTACCAACCGAGCCAAAGCTCCCCGGACTATCTCGTCTGTCATAATTATCTATCGAGCCCTCGGCTCGCTGGGCTAACCTGCCCATCACAACAACCACCGAGCCTACCGCCCGAACATCCTAGTCAAACTAACTCCCGAGACACCGGGGTGTGTGAAAGTGATTCCCTAGTTATACTAGTTGCTCTTGAAGTTTATTATTCCTACTATTTGAGTTAGCCCAGGACTGCCCCCGGCATACCCCGTGAAGAGCTCTCAAAGGGCACTTATAAGAACTATGATGGTAGCTGAAGCCCATCGTTCCATTTTGCAAGACACTTAATTTTATTAGTTATTACCCATATACCGATCCCTTTTAGTGTTATACTAGATCTAACCCTAGTGTGTTTTGACTCTTCCTCTCCACGGGAAAGACGATCTTTCGTTGATCCCAAGCACCACCTAACACTAGCCAATCCAACACTCTACTCATCCTAACTTCCAATGATGAACTCATTTTTATTTATCCAAACCAGCAAACTACTAACCCCAACCCATGTGCCTAAATTCATATTCCAACATAATTTCTGCAGTTTTGCTATATGCAGACCATCCTATGCTATATGATGTACATGATAGGAGGTACTTCAAATCTTCATCCAAAAGTCTTGATATATTTATTGGGGGTCTATCATGACATTTTTAGCCTAAATCCAGAAATTCATAATTTTCCTAATTTTTTTGATAATTTATTTAATTTCCTATGAGTCCAAATGCCTTAGTTTTGAATATAAAGTACCTTTTTTAGTAATGTAAAATGCTCCACAAAATTATGATAAATATAAGGAAACTATTATACTATAAATTCAAAGTCTCTCAATTTTTCCAGTAAATAAAGATCTCTAAATTTAATTCTGAACTATATTCCATTTTCATAAATTAATGAAGTAAGTACAGAAATTATACATCCAAAAATTGTGAATAAATTTCCAAATAAGAATAATGACCTAATAACACTACTGATTAAGTTTCACAATTTTCCAACAAGTATTGAGCTCTGAATCTATTTTTGAACATGTTCCCATATTTATGAGCTTGTGAAGTAAGTACTGTAAATATGCATTTAGAAATTATAATAAAATTCATGTATAATCATAATGATCCAAAACGTCCTCTTCCCAAATTATATAATTTTACAGTGGACATAGAGGTCATAATTAACCAATTACAAATAAGGGCTAACACTTATATTGCAAAGAAGGTACTAAAGTTATTGTTCCAAAATTCCCATTAAAATTACCAGAGACTCACACTAACCCTATGACTACACTACCTAAGTTTTACAACTTTTCACAGAGTTTATTTTCCTATCTTACCATTGTAAGATTTGTGACCTAAACTAGGGTTAGGGTTTTGAGGGGTGTAACTATCCCTAAATCCACTAATATCTTCACTAGAGGACCTTAGATACCCTAGGGTCCTCTCCACTAAATTTCAAGTACATACAAGGGCATATAACCCCATGCCCTTCACAAAACCCCAAAGTCCAACCTTAGGGTTTGAACTAGGGTCCTAGGGCAAATCCACCCTAAATCACCCCATAACCCATGGGAGGGTGTTTTTAACTGACCTTGGGCTTTGGCAAAAGTCCCATCCCCTTTGGGTGAGATTTGGCCCCTCTATGCCCCAAACACTCTTTACCCTAAATTAACCCCTTAAGGGTCATACTTTGGTCTCACCAAAACCTATCAAAATCAAACCCAATTGGTATGAAATTTTAACCACAGTCATGCCATGACCCTAAGCGTGAGTCACCAAAAGTTTGGTGGGTTTAGAGGTCATTACACCCCTTAAATAATTCATGCAAGGTTTATTAAATTTCTACAAAAACTTTAGAAAATGTTTTCCAAAAATTCCCATTTTGGATATATTATAGGTATAGGTAAGAGTGACCCATATCCAAAATTTCATATCATTTGGATGGCTTGATTGACGGGGGCACTGAATTTAGTCTCTAGTCAAGGCTATGTATAGGCTGCACTATTTTGAGTGATGTGGTCAAACCACTTACCCAAATGGGTTGAAATCAATTTTAAATTAAAGAAGACTTCAAGGGCTACAATTTGTATGTTAGCCACTTTCATATATAAGAACACTGTTCATCTTCTTCATGAACCCGAACATCAACCTAAAAATCAAAACGCCTGTAGCTTTTCCCAAGCCAAACGTCGGCCACCCGACCACTTCCCTGGCCAGCCACCGCCACCACCATCTCCGTCGAGGTGGTGGCTACCGTCCGGCGGTGGTTTGGCCGCCGGAGGTGGTGGTTTCCCGAACCCTCCACCATGATAATTCGGAAAACTTCATTTTTTTCTCATCGGATCGGCTCGTTTGAGCCCGATTTCTCAGCCTAATTTGATCTAAGATACTAGCACAAGGGGAGAGGAGGAGAAGCGGACCTTGTTCGGGGTTCGACAACGGCAGTGGCGGCGGTTGCCCATGGCTTTATTCCTCTCCGGCATGCTTGCCCGAATTCTCGATCCTCCACCAAAACCATTGATCCAATACATGATTTCGACTGCCATGAACGTTTTGAAGATGATGAAAGGATCAAAAATTTGAATGGGGGGCTGTATAGGGGGTTTTATATTTTTTCATGGGAGGGGAGGTGAAGGGGTGGTTGGCCATGGTGGTTGGGCTCCCCTCTTTATTTTTATGGGCTGGTGTTGATGGGGAGATCAATCTTAAGCATCAAATAATCTCAAAGGTTGCTTAGGGGAGGTGGAAGGAGTGACCCATGGTCTCCCTCCATAACTCCACTCTCTCTTTCTTCTTTCTCTCTCCTCCATTAAAGGATAACTTGAGATTTATCTCTCATAGTCATCATTTACAGATTTTGAATGTCATTCCATGTAAATATCAGCCCCCTAAAGTTAATGCGCCACTTAAGTATGGCTTAGCCCAAGTGGCTTGGGTTTGAGCTAGCCATTTAGGCTAGTTTGACCTAAACCTAGGTTGAGTTGACTTTGGTCAATTTGACCATTTGGATCGACCCCAATGGGTCCTTGGTGACCCATTGGCCTCCCCTAAGGTCTAGGGAGACTTGGTTAGGGTTGGTTTGATACCTTGTAGACCACTTTGACAACTTTGGAGATAGGGTTGACTTTGGTCAACTTGACCACTTGAGTTGACCCAAATGGGTCCTTAGTGACCCAATGTACCTCTTAAAGGGTTAGGTAGGTTTAGGTGGGATCATTTTGGCAAGTTGGAGGTTCATTGGCCCTAGATAGGCTACTTTGACCATTTTAGCATTAGAGTTGACTTAGGTCAATTTGACCTTTTAAGTTGACCCCAATGGGTTCTTTGTGACCCAATGAACCTTGTAAAGGGTTAGGGATGTTATGATGGGGTAAACGAGTCAATATGAGGCCCTAAAATCAAACCCTAGGTTGGGTAATTGGAAATTATTATTTGCAGACCATGGTGATCTCACCTTCATTCCTAAGTTCACTTGGTCTCTTTGGCTTCTTAGGGTTTTGTCATGACCTAGTCATGAAAAAACTATTCTTAGGAGTCTAGTTGTTTGAGGGATGTTACAGTTTGGAGGAGCAAGAAGAGGCATCTTCTTCCATTGACGAAGCTCCAGAGCTCTGTTCGTCGATCCGAGTCCGGATTCATGGAGAGGACTTGAAGGCGCACACTTTTATCCGTGCAACTCAAGATCTCCATGGATAGGAAGAGGAGTCGTAAGATAATGACATTTATCCTTTCAGTTTTTTAGGATGCATATATGGAATCCGTTTTGTTTATGCCTTTATTCAAGTATTTAGGCACCAGATCACTCAAGTGAGAGGGGTTCGGGTTGCCATAGTTCAAGAGGAGCCACCGGGTCAATTGAGTCTGTCCCCGATATACTGTTGCACTAGAAATCTGCTCCGTTAGTGGATTAGGCATTGCGGGTGAAGATGTAATCGCGACCGGTGGTCCGATGCGGTGATGTTGTATGAAAAGCACTATAGAGATTTTGCTAGAAATCTGATTGCGACGAAGACGCCGTTTGTGATGCCATATTTTTTGTGTGAGAACGAATGGTGAGATAGGGCGAAAATGATGTGGTTGTTGAATGATATGCGAAGACGTGAATTTGTCTTTGTGGTCGACTGGCTAGACCATAATGTTGTAAGTCACGTGTGGAGAGTGCCCCGACAAGACAAGTCCCCTTCTGTGGAAACTGACGAGAACGCCAAGCTTTTGAACAATCCCGAGCGATGAAGCCCACGAGCGGGTAGAGTCAAGCAATGGTTCTTTGCATTGGTTTGTTTGTGTGATGGAACTGACGTGAGAGTCAGTGCTTGTAGGCAAGCCCGAGTATTGAGACATATGAGCGGGTGGGGCCTATGCAAGAGTTCTGTGTTGTGGTTTGAATGCTGATGGGGAAAAATGGAAGTACCCATGTGAATGATGGGATGTGTTGATGCGTGATGATATGTTGGAATCTTACGCTCTATAAGGCACCTTAGGTGAAACCCAGATTTGCATACATGCTGCATTGTAGGCCCCATGCATTTAACATGCTTAACATAAAAACGTGTTTGATGTATGAGACACCCAAAACTGTTGCTTTCTATAATTATTAACATATGCATACAAAGTGCTGACTTGCAAGGTGGAGTGCCCCGATGTCCTATAGGGACGGCCAGGAGGAGATGTGTTGATTACACGGTTGAGGTCAGCCTTTACTGACCCACATTAAAATAATTTTTTACAGGGCAAGGATCGCAACCTGAAGCAAGTTCGCCGTCCAAAATGGCCTAAGCCTCATGAAGTGTACCCTCTTCTATTAGTATCTGTATGGTTGAATGTTATGTTCCGTGCTCTGTAATCTGACTTGCATGCCGAGGTAGCCTAAGAGTGCTGAGGCACATTACTATGTTTGGTGTTGTTGTAATTTTTGACTTTTGCATGATATAAGGCCTTAAGGCCATTTCGGACTCCTATGGTTGTGGATAACTTCTAGTCTTGTTGTGTTTCCACTGTCATGTTTTTTGAGTTTTGAGGTGGGTAGTACTTTTATATCACTTTATAATGCTAAAGCTGTAGCATCTATATGTTGTGGGGCCCCGACCATACCTATATTATATGGTCATTAAAGTGGAGGTGTTACAATTTGGTATCAAAGGCATGTTAGCGTATAAGGTGAGGATTTGTGGTGGATTTAGTGTAATCAGATCGCCTAAAGAAGTTGTCTACATATGAGTATTGTGGGACTGTGAGTGTCCTTGTTTCCAAGTTTTGCGTATAGAACCTGATTCATAGTTTACAATGCCTTTGCCAATGGTGCAAGCGACGATGCGGGGACATCGAGGGCGCGAGAGGAGCCTTCAGCAAGCAGTGCTACTACTCTGGGTCCCATGGGCATGGGTGTATCCCCGACTGATTTCTGTCACATGCTAGCAGAGGTAATGATAGCGACCTCAGCTGCGGCAGCAACACAAGTTGTGATCCCTATTGCGCAAGTGAAGACTCCCGTTGCTCCCGATACGACACCGGTCATATCGGGCGGAGGAGCCAGATAGGCAGAGCCATTGGATGAGAGAACTGTCGTTAGGCAAGGAGACCGACAAATGAAGTACTTTTTTAGTTTTCATCCTCCAACGTTCAAGGGAGTCGGCACACTGACTTATGCCGAGGACTGGTTGACAACGATTCAGGAACTTTTGAGAGCGGCAGAGACACCAGAGGATAAATAGTACCAATTTACAACCTTCAAGTTAGAAGGTGATGCAAAGCTATGGTGGGTGAGCCATAGCGGCCGCCAGTTTCTGGGACGCACCCTGTCCATGGATGAGTTTTCTAGTGCCTTCTTAAATAAGTATATCCCATCATCGACAATGTTAGCCCTTCAGAGGAAATTTCTGCACTTGGTGCAGCGAGACAAAACCATTGATGAGTACGTGCATGAGTTTACTCGTCTGGATAGTTATACAGGAACGACCATGACTGATGATGAAGAGAGGGACAACCACTTCTATCATGGGATGAAAGAGAATTTAAGACAACCTCTTATAGCTTTAAAGAATGCTGGTTTCAATGAGTTGGTTGAAGCCGCTAGGACGTTGGAAAGATATGTGGAGCGAACCTAATGTCGTAAGGGTCATGCAGTGAAGTAGGGAGAAGAAAAGCCAACTCAGTCGCAGTGGAAGTCAGAAGAGAATAGGTGGAGGAAGAAGCCTCATCCGTTCAGGTCTAGAGATTAGAGCGGTGTTATGTTAGGGGAGTATCGTTTTAAGGGACCACCAATGTACTACAAGTGTGGTAAGGCAGGACACATAACTCATTATTGTACCGAGGGTGGTGTTGATCTAGAGCTAAGGAAGGAACAGTCCGTGCGTTATGGTCTTAGTATTGCAGAGAAAGGAAAAACAGCGGAGTCGAGCGCTTCACGTTCCCAACCAGTGCGGCCAAGATCCTACAATCTTGGGCAGCAGAAAGCATTTTGGCAGCCCGATGTGGTGACAGGTATGAGAAGTTTAAGTTCGTTCATTAGCTTAAGACTTTTGCGACTTTTTATATGTGTTGCATGTAAACTAGGTTTTGCGCTAGTTTCTGGCTACCTCGCTAGAGTGTTATTCGACACGGGAGCATCACATTTTTTCCTTGTGAAAAGCTTTATCCGGAGAATTAGGGCAGAGCCCTTTTCGGTGGACGCAGAGCTTAGGGTGCGTATCTGATAGAATTAATTTCAAGATAACCCAAACACCTAGAGGGGGGGGGGGGTGAATAGGTTCTTTTCCTTTTTTACTTAAAGCAGAATATTTTTCAGATCTTAAAATAGAATCTAAGTATTCTACATCAATCACAACACAGAAATCACAGTCATACACACATCATAGATTGCACACAGGTGTATAGTGGTTCCCCAAGGTCTGGGTACATCCACTTTCCCCCTTCACCTATCTAGCAGTGTGCTAGATTCAGCCTAACTTCTTCCTTCTTCTCAGATCCACAGATCTTACAGCTCAGAACCCTTAAAGGTTCCTACAACTCAGAACCCTATAAGGTTCCTACAACTCAGGCTAACAGCCCTACCTCAGCCTTGCCCCAAGGCCTACAACTCAGAGAACTAATTCTCCTACACTCAGGCTCAAACAGCCTTACTACTCAGAGATCTAAATCTCATACACTCAACCTTTATAACACAGGCTTACAACTCAGATCTTTGAAAAGAACCTACAGAATTTGATAAGTAATTTTTATCGACTCTTACCCTTATTGAGAGAGAAAGGATAAGAGGATTCTTGATCAGCTTCTTAATGAGACTGATGGCTGAAATCAACCTGTTCTTAGTTTTCTTCAAAGCTTCTTGAATCTGAACTCAGTAGGGTTGATCTCCTTTGAAGTTGACTGACTGCCAGCTTCCTTCTTAGAATCAGAAATAAATCTGAATCCTTCTTAGCAGATTGGTTCAAGATCTGCTTCTTAGGAGACTTGTAGATGTCTCCACTTTTACTTCAACAGCTGAAGATCTCTCTCTCTCTTCAGAACTTATGAAGTTTCTTCATAATTCTTGCTTGAATTCTCCTTAGATCTTCTCACGAAAATCTTCTTCAGTGTGACGTGCACTTGTTTGATCAATGATCAATACTCTAGTAGTTGTGCCTATTGTTGTTGTTCATCATCTCTGATTTGACAGAATCCATCCATATATATAGACTTCATCCATGGTAACCGGCTGATCCGGTTTCTAACCAACTTCTGACAAGTCTGACAGCTTTACTAAACTTGTCGGAAAGCACAACTGTCAAGTCTCCAGACAGTTCTTGAACCTTTGTCTTTGTCAGCAAAGCGTCGAGACTGACTGTCATTATGTTTCGAGACAAACTGTTAATATGTGTCGACACAAATGACTTAAGTGTCGACACAGACTTTGGTGGTGTCGACATAGCTTCTTTGGCACTGCATCTGTAGAATGTGTTGACACTGCCTCTTTGTGTCGACATAGACTCTTCTTTACTACACAGTACTCAACATTGTTGAAACTCTGCTGAGTGTCGACACAAGTCCTGTGTGTCGACACAGTGGATGTAGACTAAGAATTCTGTGTGTCGACACTGCCTCCAGGTGTCGACACAGTTGATGTCGACTCTGCTTCTGTGTGTCGACACTGCCTCCTAGTATCGACACAGTTGATGTCGACTAATACTTTTGTGTGTCGACACTGCCTCCCGGTGTCGACACATTTGATGTCGACTAAAATCTTCTGTGTGTCGACACAGTTTCTTCTGGTGTCGACACTGCTTCTCCAAGTGTCGACACAGACTTCCTTAAGTGTCGACACATGGACTTAGAAACTTTTTTTTTCTGCATTTTAGCTAATACTTAACCTGCACATATAAACTTAAAATAACATCAAAAACACCTTGATGTATATCATTGAGCTAAGTAAGGCTTCTCCAAATCGGGTACACATTTTCCAATGTACCCAATAATCTCCCCCTATTTGGAGAAGTCACAACCCTTTAGTCAATGATATACACCACTTATAATAAACAAACATCATGATGTATATAATCATTATATGATAGGGCAACTTATAAACAAAACATATTTCAAAATCACATAACAGAATGAGAATGCAAATTAAATGAACATGGAACATTGTTTTGTTTATCATATCAAAAAGTTTCTTAACACCTGATTACATAGATTTCTTTAAAAAACTAAGAATTACATAGTTCTTGAAAAATCTAGTAAAACTAAACTAAGGCTTGACAGGCTCCTTGATGACTATTCCTTTCCCTGATCTAATCTGAGCCTGCACAGAAGGTCCTGTATCTTCAATGAGCATTCTTTTCTTTCAACTCAGCCTTCTTTTGTGCTTCAGCCTTAATCCTTTGCCTTTCAAAGTAATGAAAAGGCTTAGGGAAATACTTGCTAGGCTCCTGAGCATCAGGAGGTAGCTTCCCACTCTTAGCCTTTCTTCTGTATTGAACTATGGCTTCCTGCCTTGCCTCATACTTCTGCTATTCCTGCTCATTATACCATTTGCCCCTTTCATGAACTTGATCTTTTACAGCTTTCCAGGCAGTTAATATGATATTTCTAGAAGTGGGGCTGCCATTGCTCAAAATAAGGTTTTAACTCTGCCTGCTCTCTGAATCTCTTCTTTGATAATTGAGCATCTTGCTGAGCTTTGAAGGCAGCTTCTGGCATTTCAACTTTCTCTATAATGACATTATCAACATCCTGTGGAGGACTGTACATCGTCTGAACCTGTTGTAGAATCATATCAAAATCAGCTGGAGGGTAGATGATCTGAGCAACTTCAGGTTGATCACCTCCAGCATAAGCAGGTTGCATACCAGATTCTGCAACATTGTCATCATCACAAAAGGGTGGATATCCCAGAGTGGCTCTGATGCTATTAGATATCCATTTTGCATGATCTGAGCCAACATTGACTAACACTCTCTCCCCCTTTATGACTTCTATTACAATATGATCCCTTAAGTCATCTTTTTGAAATCTTATTTGTCCATCAAGAAAATTGACACCATCTTTATAAACTGATTTTAACTTTAGAAGCTGATCAGAAATTGTTTTTTGAGAAGTAGTGATGGCTGTCTTAAAGGAATCCAAGGATTCCTGTAGATTCTGATCAAATTCCTCTTTCTCCTTAGCCCTTACTTCAGTCATTGCTATAACTATTTTCTTTACTTCAGTGACTATCTCATTGTGAGATTCAGTCAGATTGTCATTCATTCTAATCTGATTTTCAAGGACATAGCCTTGTTTGACAGCAATATCATCCACTTGTTTCTTTATCTCTACTTGTTGGTTAGTTAGGAAAACTACATCATTGCCCCCCTTGTGGAAGCAATCTGTCATCTTTTTCTTATTCTGATTTACCTCAAATCTGATTGATTTGATATCTTGTGCTAGATCAAATTGGAGGGCCTTATGGCTTTCATCCACATATTTTTCCAAAAACAATCTCTGCTCATCTAATTTAACTTGTAAATCTACCAAAAATTTGCTGTAATCAGTCTTAGGAGCTGGTTGTGAAGTAGTAGCTTGCAAAGCTTTCTTATAGCTCTGGCTTCTCCTCTTGAAAACCATCAGTTTTCTTTTATTGATATTTACAATCTCCTCATCCTCTGAAGAAGAAGTACTGGCAATAACAACTCTTTCTGGTGGAGTAGAGGGTGTATCTTTGTCAGTGCCAATCTGTTCCTCCTCAAGATTAGCCTGCTCCCCCTCAAACCTCTTCAGTTCCTCCTCAACCCTGATATGCTCCTCCTTATCTGCTTCTCCCTCAATCTCAGGAAACAACTCTTCCAGAGTGAATTCCTGTTGAGTATGAGTAGGTGATAGTTTTTTCTTAGCAGCAGCAGCAACTCCAGAAGTATCAAGATCAGTTTGTGAATCTATTTCACTTGCTAAGTGAATTCTCTCTTCCCATTGTACCTGTACAGTAACTGTCTCCCCCTGCACTTATGTATTCTCAACATTGTCATGTACTTGTACACTTTCTTGCTCCCCCCTGCACTTGTGCACTTATTGTGTCCTCCTGCACATGGTCATGCTCAGTAATGTCATGTACTGGTGATTTTGCTGCAGTCTCTTGGTTATCCAAATCAGGTATGTCCTTTGAGAGGACCCTATCCCATCTTGATATTATTCTGATGTCCATCCTTCTCATATGATTTATTTTAGATCCTGGAATCTGATGCATTACCTCTTGAATTTCTCCAGCTAGGTATAAACTCAGCAATCTAGCCAAATTAGGCTTTTTGATTCCTTCCTTTATCTTCTCAAACAAAACTGCAGACCAATCTATGTTAATCTTATAGATTATCCTTGTCATCAGACTGAACATATAGGCAGAGAGCCTATCACGGCCTCCTGATTTACACAAAATCACTTTCCCTACCACTTCAAATAGAAATTTTCCTTGTTGATTCATCCCTTTTCTGTTAAAGGCTGCTCTAATCTTCATGTTTATATTACAAATCAGATAAACATGAATGCCAATCTTGAATACTCTCACAATGAGATTCTTAATGAGTTGAAAAAGACTACTGAAGGGTTGCCTGCAGCAAGGGGAAAGGAAATGGAAGAATTTGATAAGAAACTTCAAGATGCTATTGAATCAGTTAAAACTGCTATCACTACCTCTCAAAAGGACATATCTGACAAGCTTAAAAATTTAAAACCATTTTTTAAAGAGGGTGTGAATTATCTGGATGGCCAGATCAGATTTCAAAAGGAAGATCTAAGAGATCATATTACCAGAGAAGTCATAAAGGGGGAGAGGTTGTTAGTTCATGCTAGCTCAGAGCACACCAAATGGGTGACAAATAGTATTCGAGCCACATTCGGATATCCACCTTTGTGTGATGATGCTATGGTGGCTGAGTCAGGCATTCAAGCAGGTCTACTTGAAGGCAATCAACCTGAGATTGCCCAAGTCATTTACCCTCCTCCAGATTTTGATATGATTGATCAGCAAATTCAGGATATGTATAGTCCTCCAAAGGAGGTTACCAAGGTTATTATTGAAAAAGTTGATAAGCCTGATGCCAACTTGAAAGAACAGCAAGATGCTCTACTATCCAAGAAAAGATTTAGAGAGCAGGCTGAACTTAAGCCAGATTTTGAGCAGTGGAGCCCTACTTCAAGAAATATTATACTCACTGCATGGAAGGCTGTAAAAGACCAAGTTCATGAAAGAGGAAAGTGGTATAATGAAATAGAATGGCAAAAGCATGAAGCTAGGCAAGAGGCAATAGTATAGTTCAGAAGAAAAGCCAAGCTGGGTAGGCTGCCACCAGATGCTCAGGAGCCGAGCAAGTACTTTCCAAAGCCATATCATTACTTTGAAAGGCAAAGGCTCAAGGAAGAAGCACAGAAGAAGGCTGATCAAAAAGGCAAGAAGCCAGCTGAAGTTGCTGAAGCTCCTGTGAAGGCTTAAATCCAATCTGGCAAAGGGATTGTCATAAGAGAGCCTGTTCAGTCTTAATTTTAAGTTCTTTCAAAAGTATTTTGTAATATTTTGATTAAATCATTCAATGTAAAAATCTGTAATCAAACATTACTAAGTTTTAAACAAAATATTATTTGGAATCATATAATGTTCACTCTATGATGGATTGTTCATATTTTATTTTTTATTAAGTATTCCTGTTATATCATATATCATCATATTATACTTTTTATAAATGGTGTATATCATTGGCTTTAAGGGTTATGACTTCTCCAAATAGGGGGAGATTGTTGGGTACAATGGAAAATGTGTACCTGATTTGAAGAAGTCCAACTTAGCTCAATGATATACATCAAGGTGTATTTGATGTTGTTTTAAGTTGACATGTGCAGGTGAAGAAGTATTAAAGAATGCAGAAAAATATTCTAAGTCCATGTGTCGACACCTGAAGAAACAGTGTCGACACTTCAGAATATTTGTGTCGACACTTGACGGAAGCTGTGTCGACACAGAGAAAGATAGTCGACACAGAGAAAGATAATCGACCTCGACACAGAGAAAGATAGTCGACCTCGATACAGAAGGAGATAGTCGACCACATTAATGTCGACACTGAGAAGCAGCGTCGACTCACAGAAAGATAGTCGACCACATTTGTGTCGACACTGGGAGGCTGTGTCAACACAATGAGACAGAGTCGACACACATTGGCAGAAGTCAACAATACTTGTGTCGACACCAGAAGACTAAGTCGACACATTTTGGCAGAGTCGACAATTACTGTGTCGACACCTGAAGGCAGTGTCGACACATACTGAGTTCTGAATCTACAACAACTGTGTCGACACACAGGACTTGTGTTGACACACTGCAGAGTCAAGACCAAGTTATTTTCTGAAGAGGCTGTGTCGAATTAATGGCGAACTTGTCGACATCTTCAAATACTGTATCGACACCAAAGTCACTTGTGTTGACACATATAGACAGTTGGTCTCGACACTTTCTGACAGACTGTCTCAACACTTTGCTGTCCAAGACTAAGGCACAAGATTTGTTTGAAGACTTGACAGCTGTGGGTTGCCACCGGTTTACTGATGCTGTCAGACTTGTCAGAAAATAGTTAGAAACCGGATCAGCCGGTTACCATGAAGAAGGTCTATAAATAGACAGATTCAGAAGGAAGTAAAAAAGGATAGAGATACATAAAAAAGGGTGAAGAAGGATTACAATCCAATTGAAGTATCAATTCAAGAAAGTGCTAGGCACTAAAGAAGATCTTCATCAGAAGATCTAAGCAGACGATCTCAGGATCGATCTAAGAAGAGTTCTAACAAGAATTTAGAAGTATCATCAAAGGTGTTGGATAGAGAGGGATCCACCCATTTGAAGAAGAAAAAAGAAGCCATCAGTGGTTTCTCAAGAAGCTGTTTGGAAATCAACTCAGCTAAGTTCAGATTCAAGAAGCTTTGAAGAAAGCTCAGTTTCAGTTGATTTCATCAGCTGATCAAGAATTGTCTTGTCCTCTTCTCTCTCAACAAAGGCAAGACATTAAAACTTCTTTTTTAAAATTCTGTAGGATCTGTTTTACACAGATCTGAGTTGTAAGCCTGTGATATAAAGGCTGAGTGTAGGAGAGTTGATCTCTGAGTGGTAGGGCTGTTTGCCTGAGTGTAGGAGAAGGTTCTTCTCTGAGTTGTAGGCCTTGTGGCAAGGCTGAGGTAGGGCTGTTGTGCCTGAGTTGTAGGAACCTATCCAGGTTCTGAGCTGTAGGATTTGTAGATCTGAGAATAGTGGAAGTTTGGCCGAATCTAGCATACTGCTAGATAGGTGAAGGGGGAAAGTGGATGTACCCAAACCTTGGGGAACCACTATAAAACATTGTGCAATTTGTGATGATTAAATTTCTGTGATTGCTGTGCTGGATGTTTTAATTCTGTAATTCAATTCTGCCTAAAAGTATAAACAAGCAATTAGAACCTATTCACCCCCCTCTAGTTGTTAAGGTTGTCTTGAAAGTAAAACTATCAAGTGGTATCAGAGGGAGGTTCCTCAAAAAGGACTTAACAGTCTGAGGTAGATCTGAAAGGCAGAATCAAGATTCAAGAAGATGGGTTCTGGAGAAAATCACAAGGAGTTAGGGTCAATGAAGTTACCCATCTACAGGAAGGAAATCTTTGGAATTTGGAAAGAAAGAATCAGATTGTTCATGGAAGCATCTGATCCAAGAATATACATCACAGTTCACGAAGGACCCTTCATTCCAATGAAGGTATCAATTCTTGATGCTAATATTCAAACTCCAAAGAGTTATTCTGAAATGACCAAGGATGAAATCACTTTAGCAACCATGGATAAGAGAGCTCAGAATATTATTGTGAGTGCCATAGATGATTCTAAATTTCAGAATCTGATTCACTGCAAGACCTCCAAAGAAATGTGGGACAGCTTGATTGTCTATATGGAGGGATCTGAAGAAGTAAGACAGGATAGGAAGTCTATGCTCAACCAGGAATATGAAAGTTTTAGACAAGGAAAAACTGATAGCATAACTGAATGCTATAAGAAATTCTATAGAATAGTGAATGAGTTGATGTCCTATGGAAGAGTCTTCAGTACCTATGAACTGAATGACAAATTCTTAAGATCCTTAACAAAGGATTGGGACACAAAGATCTGTGCCATAAGAGAAGTGGCTAAATTGACAGAAATCTCTCCTCCCACTTTGTTTGGAAAGCTGCTATCCTATAAAATGCAACTTATGGTGAGGAAGGAGGAGGAAAAAAATTCAAGAGGAGAGCATAGAGAAAAGACTGTGACATTCAATGCAGAAGCCATCAGAAAGAATAGGAGGATATCACCATCCCCTCCTAAGGAAATTGCAGAAGTTGGTTTTGAAAATTCAGATAATCAGGGTTCAGAAAGCTGTGATTCAGATGCAGACTTTGCTGCATTCACAAGGCAATAGCAGAGGTTCATGAAGAAGAAGCAGTGGAAGTCTAAGCCCTCCACTTCACAGCAAGTTGATGACTATTATCAGAAGAAAAAGTCATCAAGGAAAGAAAAGAGCAGATCAAAGCCCAGTAAGGCTACTACTTCAAAGATTGTCTGCTATTATTGCAATAGACCTGGACATGTAGTGGCTGACTGTCCTGATAAGAGAAAGGAGTCTTCAGACAAGAAGAAGACTCATAAAAAGGGCAAGAAGGAGAAATCTTTTGTTGCAAAGAAGGATAAGAGCCTAACAGATCAGTCAACTTCAGAGTCAGAATCTGAAGCAGAAGCATATATTGGACTATATGCTGCATCTGAAGAAGAGGAGTTTCTGCAGTTGCTAGACTCCATCTATGATCAAGAGGATCATCAGTGCATAGGACTGATGGCAGGATCTGAAGAGGACATATGCCAGAATCAGTCTGGTCCTAATAAGGTATAATGTCCTTCTATGAAATCTGTTTGTAGTACAAGTACAGAATCAGCTACATCTGCATCAAGTGATGTAGATGCATCTGATTCTGAAGGAGATATCTATCAATTGATAGATAAGTATGGGGACTTGTTGCAGGCCCTTAAGAAAAGCAAGAACCTGGTTAAATCTCAGGCTCATGAGATTGCTAAACTAAGGGTAGCTGCAACTGAGTTAGAGAAAGT
This sequence comes from Platanthera zijinensis, assembly GCA_039513925.1. NCBI lineage: Eukaryota > Viridiplantae > Streptophyta > Magnoliopsida > Asparagales > Orchidaceae > Platanthera > Platanthera zijinensis. The sequence continues at coordinate 41,390,567 of CM077079.1, read as the reverse complement.
AATTGATCAGAAGTTAAATGAAATTGCCAAGCTGAAGAATATAACTATTATTCAGATGGGTACAGTTAATTATATCAATGATCAAGTGAAGAGTCTGGAGGCCAGACTAAGAATTGAAAAAGATTTAGTGGCTAGTTACTCTAAGCCAAAGTCTGTCTTACCCTTCATAGATGAATTTGTGAATCAAAAGGGTAAGGCAGGATTAGGATTCACAGGTAACTCCAGGGCTGGCCGATTCAAGAGGAAAGGCAAAGCACATGTCAAGCCACTGAACTTTTCAGTTCCTATTAAGTTTAGAAAGATGCAAGTGCCTTCTAACCAATATGATCATGAAAATATTCATGGTCATATTAAGACTAATGTTCTAAAAAACAAGGGTGTAAATGCCAACAGGCCTACCCATGTTCATAAACCCAATGGTTATAAAAAATCAGTGGGTGAAGCTGCTGCAGCACCAACAATGGACAGAAATTCTTTTGTCAAGGATGTATCTAGAACTAGATACAATAGGTTTGAATGTTGGTGCTGTGGCAAAAGAGGCCATTTTGCACTAGACTGCTGGTACAACACAAGTGTTAGAAAGAACAATAGTTTAACTGTTAGAAGAGATAATGGTAGCTTTGTTTATGCTAACCTGAACCAAGGACCCAAGACTTGCTTGGGTTCTAAGGGTAAGTAAATCTGTGTTGCAGGTGAATCCAAGTAGCCATGCCCCTATATGGTACTTGGATAGTGGTTGTTCCAGGCACATGACTGGAACAAAGGGGCTGCTGAAGGAGTATTCATCTATCAAAGATGGACCTAAAGTGATCTTTGGTGGATCTGAAAAAGGAGTCATCAAAGGGTTTGGTAACATTTCTTCTATCCTAATTACTATCACCCAAGTGGCTTATGTAAAAGGTTTGAAACATAATCTAATAAGCATAAGCCAGCTGAGTGATTTATGATATGACATTTCATTTGTTTAAGGATGGATATCATATCAAAAGGTCAAGTGATCAAGAGATCATTTTGACTGGGTATAGGAAGAGAAATGTATATTGTCTTAATTTTGTATGTGAGAATAAGGCTTCTCCCATCTGTCTTGTAGCTGATGACAATGCTTCTCATTGTGTTAAGTGGCAAAGAAATTGGCTCATCTTAACTACAAGACAATTGGCCAACTCTTTAGCAAAGAGTTAGTGAGGAATGGTCCTCAAGTTAAGTGTATAAAGGAAGGGATATGCTCAGCTTGTCAAAAGGGCAAGCAGACAAAATCCTCATTTCAAAGCCATGAAAACAAGGATTCTGTGAGGTGCTTATACCTCTTGCATATGAATCTTTTTGGTCCTATGCCAGTTCATAGTCTAGGTAGGAAGGTCTACACTTTTGTGGTTGTAGATGACTATTTTAGATTTACATGGGTGTTCTTTCTGAGACAGAAATCTGAAACCCCAAGTGTCTTACTTAATTTTGTGAAGCAAATTCAGAATGAACTGAATAGTACAGTGGTCAAAATCAGAAGTGACCATGGTACTGAGTTTCAATTTGAAAGCATGACAAAGTTATGTGAAGACTTTGAGATTTTCCAAGAGTTCTCCTCACCTAGAACACCTCAGCAAAATGGAATTGCTGAAAGAAAGAATAGAACATTAATTGAAGCTGGTAGAACTCTATTGAGTGACACCTCTCTACCAGAATATTTCTGGGCTGAGGCAGTAAACACTGCTTGTCATGTGATCAATAGGGCTTCTATCACCAAGAGCCACAAAAAGACTCCCTATGAGATTATGAAAGGTAGAAAACCAAATCTATCCTACTTCAGGATCTTTGGTTGCAAATGCTATATACTTAACAATGGTAAGTCATATTTGACTAAGTTTGCTTCCAAATCCCAGGATGGGATATTTGTTGGGTACATCATAAATAGTAAGGCCTATAGAATCTTCAACTTGACTACTCAAGTTGTTGAAGAATCTGTGCATGTTGTGTTTGATGAAACAAGATTAATCAACTGTGAGTTGTCTTGTAGATCAAATGACTCAACAGGTATAAGCAAAAGGATGGACAAGCTCTCCATTACTGAAGCTTCAAGGGAAGATGGAGCATTGGAAAATGAAGGCTACTGTCTAGGGGGAGTACAAGACACAATAGAAGATGAAGAAAACAAAGAGGTTCAGCATAATGAAGGAGCTGGAGATGTTCAACCAGAAGGGAATCTTCCTCCAGCTACAAGACATTTAAGAGATCATCCAGCTGATCAGATAATAGGTGATCCAAGACAGGGAGTGCAGACTAGAAGCAGAAGTCAAAGCACAGTTCTGCATTCAAGTTTCCTGTCACAAATGGAGCCTAAGAAGTTTGAAGAAGCTATCCAAGACCAGCACTGGATTGATGCTATACAAGAGGAGCTGAATCAATTCAGAAGGTGTAATGTCTGGGAGCTTGTTCCTAGACCAAGATGCCACAATATAATTGGGACAAAATGGATCTATAGGAACAAGTTGGATGAGAGTGGAGTAATAGTGAAGAATAAAGCAAGATTGGTTGCTAAAGGATACAGACAGGAAGAAGGGATTGACTTTGATCAAACCTTTGCCCCAGTAGCAAGGCTGGAGGCAATCAGAATGTTCCTTGCCTATGCAGCTTATAAAGACTTCAAAGTATACCAGATGGATGTGAAGTCAGCATTTCTGAATGATGATCTTAAAGAAGAAGTATATGTAGAGCAGCCATCAAGTTTTGTAGATCCTCTTAAACCTGATTATGTTTATAAGCTTAGAAAAGCTTTGTATGGGTTAAAGCAAGCCCCAAGGGCTTGGTATGAAACCCTATCTACTTTCCTTATTGAGAATAAATTCTCAAGAGGAAAATAGACAAAACTCTATTCCTTAGGGAATCCAAAGGCAAGATCATCTTAGTTCAGATCTATGTTGATGACATAATCTTTGGATCTACTGAAAACAACCTTTGTAAAAAGTTTGCCAAACTTATGCAAGGGAAGTTTGAGATGAGCAGTATGGGGGAACTTAAGTTCTTCTTGGGACTCCAAGTAAGACAGACTGATGATGGCTTGTCCATATCCCAGTCAAAGTTCACCAAAGAATTAATTAAGAAGTATGGTATGGAGTCATCCTCCATCATGAGAACTCCTATGGGAACAAATATGCCTATATGCAAAGATGATGCAGGTAAACCTGTTGATGAGACTTTGTATAGAGGAATAGTTGGTTCTCTACTATATCTCACTGCTAGTAGACCAGATATTATGTATGCTACATGTGTCTGTGCTAGGTACCAAGCCTGCCCTAAAGAGTCTCATTATACTGCAGTCAAAAGGATTCTGAGATATCTTAAGGGCACACCTAATCTAGGCCTTTGGTACCCTAGGAATAGAGATTTTCTACTAACAGGTTATTCAGATGCAGATTTTGCAGGCTGTAGAGAGGATAGGAAGAGTACTACAGGTACTTATCAATTCCTGGGAGGAAGACTGATTTCATGGAGTAGTAAGAAGCAGACCAGTGTGGCTATATCCACAGCTGAGTCAGAGTATGTTGCTGCTGGCAGCTGCTGTGCACAACTATTGTGGATACAGCATCAGATTAAAGATTATGGTATTCAAGTAAGTAGAACACCTCTTTTGTGTGATTCTAAGAGTGCAATTTCTATTGCTAATAATCCTGTTTCTCATAGTAGAACTAAGCATATAGAAATTAAATATCATTTTCTCAGAGAACATGTAGAAAGAGAAGACATCACATTGGAATTTGTTAAAACAGTTTATCAAATAGTAGATGTATTTACTAAGCCACTGGATGAAACAAAATTCAATAAATTTAAAATTGAATTAGGCATGCTGACCATTGATTAGTTTATCAACAAACTTACAAGTAACATATTAGATTATCAAGTGGTCTCAAGTGGTATTGACAAAAACAGAAAATGGCTAAGTAAAATGGTGTCGACACATTCAGTGATAATGTGTCGACTCAGTGGAGTAATGTCGACAAGTCAGAGATATTGTGTCGACACAGAGAATGTGTCAACACTTAAGAATCATATTGTCGACTTATCCAGGAATGTAGTGTCGACTTCACCAGAATAATAGTGTCGACACTTACAGATTTTGTGTCGACACTTATACTAAGAGTCGACACAGAATTTCTGATGCTCTACTATATATCCCAGATGTCGACATATCCACAAATTGGTGTCGACACATAGTAGACAGTCTTGATGTCGAGATAATAGAAGCTTGTGTCGACACATTCCATCCGTGTCGACACTTATAGTCTGTTTTTACCAACTTTTGATCTTCTTTCAATAAAAAGTATAAATAGGTCAAGAACTTAATCTGTCGACACGCTTACAAGGTTTTCAAGACTGAAACCCTGTGTCGACATTCTCTCTCTCTCTTCTCTCAAGCTTTCTCAACTGATCAATGGCGCCGAAGATTGAAGACAACGTCAACGAAGGTTATGAGTTGGTCCGGAATGCCTTTGTAGAAGCCCCAACAGATGTTCAACGGGTTATCACTCTTATTTCCGAATCCGGATTAGAGTTTTTAGTTTCTGAACCTTCTAAGATATGGAAGAAGGAGGTGCATGAATTCTTTAACTCTGCATCAGTGGATTCAGAAATTCTCAAGATAAAGTCCACTGTTCATGGGTCGACAGTGAAGATTACCCCAAGAAGTTTAAGGAAGATTCTCCAATTACCAATAATTGAGAATGAAGAAGAAGTCCCTGCTTCTAAATCAAGGGAGGCTCTCCAATGGTGCGGATTGGATCCCACCCTGAAGATTGGAGCTGCTTTCAATAGGAAAGGGATGAATCAGCAAGGGAAATTTTTGTCTGAAGTAGTTGGCAAGGTGATTATGTGCAAACCAGGGGGACATGATAGGATTTCAGTCTATATGTTCTGCCTAATGACCAGAATTGTGTTTACAATTCCAACTGATTGGTCAGCTGTAATCTTTGAAAAGATCAAGGAAGGAATCAAGAAGCCAAATCTGGCTAGAATTATGAGTTTATATCTAACTGGAGTGATCCCTGAGGTAATGCAACAACTGCAGGAACAAAGATCAATCACATGAGAAAGATGGACATGAGATTGTTTTCTAGGTGGGATAGGGTGCTGTCTAAGGATGTGCCTGATGAGAGCAGGCATGACACCCCGGTGAAATCCCCTTCTCATGCTCAAGATACTGAGCAGCTTCAAGAAGAACTAGTGAGAAAGCAGGTTGAAGATCAGCCTGAATCTACTCCAGCCCAGCAAGAAACTATACCTACACAGATGCAGGGGGAACAAGCTCATTCTCCTACCCAGAATGTATCTAATCCTGACCAAGTGCAGGGGGAGCAAGTGTACTCACCTGCCCAGGACATTACCATTACTGAACAAGTACAGGGGGAGAAGATGTCTGACCCAGTGCAAGAGGCAGAACAAATTAATATCTCCAAAGATTTGAATATTGAAGTTCTGAATGACATATCTTCTATTCAAACTCAGAAGGAATATACTCTAGATGAGTTATTTCCTAATGTTGATATTGCTACTGATACAGTAGAAGAGGGGAAGGATATTGAGAAGGCCCTAGACATGGAGATAGATCAAGAAGCTGAGATCGAGCAAGAGGTTGAGAAGGAGAAAGAAATTGAGGAGGAGCAAGTGGTGGAGGGGGAGTCTGTGCATGTTGAGGCTGAACAATATGGCACTGAGACAGATATTCCTCCTCCTCCTCAAGAAAGAGTTCAAATTGATAGTTCATCTGAATCTGAGACCGAAGAAGCCAGAATGGCTAAGAAGAGAAAACTTGTTGTCTTCCAGAGAAGGAGCAAAAGTTATAAGCAAGCACTACAGACTACAACTCAACAATCCCATTCTGAATTTAATTATAACAAGTTTATGGTTGATTTGCAAGTTAAGTTGGATGAACATAGATTGGCTGTTGAAAAATATGTTGATGAGAGCAATAAGTCCCTTCAATTTGACTTGGCTCAAGATATAAAGTCCATTAGATTTGAAGTCAATATGCATAAGAAGGAGATGACAGATTGCTTCCATAAGGGAGGTAATGCTGTAGTATTCTTGGCAAAACAACAACAATCAATTATTACCAAAGCAGATGATATAGCACTGAAGCAAGGCTATGTTCTTACAAATTAGATAAACACGAATGCCAATCTTGAAGACTCTCACAATGAGATTCTTAATGAGTTGAAAAAGACTACTGAAGGGTTGCCTGCAGCAAGGGGAAAGGAAATGGAAGAATTTGATAAGAAACTTCAAGATGCTATTGAATCAGTTAAAACTGCTATCACTACCTCTCAAAAGGACATATCTGACAAGCTTAAAAATTTAAAACCATTTTTTAAAGAGGGTGTGAATTATCTGGATGGCCAGATCAGATTTCAAAAGGAAGATCTAAGTGATCATATTACCAGAGAAGTCATAAAGGGGGAGAGGTTGTTAGTTCATGCTGGCTCAGAGCACACCAAATGGGTGACAAATAGTATTCGAGCCACATTGGGATATCCACCTTTGTGTGATGATGCTATGGTGGCTGAGTCAGATATTCAAACAGGTCTACTTGAAGGCAATCAACCTGAGATTGCCCAAGTCATTTACCCTCCTCCAGATTTTGATATGATTGATCAGCAAATTCAGGATATGTATAGTCCTCCAAAGGAGGTTACCAAGATTATTATTGAAAAAGTTGATAAGCCTGATGCCAACTTGAAAGAACAGCAAGATGCTCTACTATCCAAGAAAAGATTTAGTGAGCAGGCTGAACTTAAGCCAGATTTTGAGCAGTGGAGCCCTACTTCAAGAAATATTATACTCACTGCATGGAAGGCTGTAAAAGACCAAGTTCATGAAAGAGGAAAGTGGTATAATGAAATGAAATGGCAAAAGCATGAAGCTAGGAAAGAGGCAATAGTACAGTTCAGAAGAAAAGCAAAGCTGGGTAGGCTGCCACCAGATGCTCAGGAGCCGAGCAAGTACTTTCCAAAGCCATATCATTACTTTGAAAGGCAAAGGCTCAAGGAAGAAGCATAGAAGAAGGCTGATCAAAAAGGCAAGAAGCCAGCTGAAGTTGCTGAAGCTCCTGTGAAGGCTCAAATCCAATCTGGCAAAGGGATTGTCATAAGAGAGCCTGATCAGTCTTAATTTTAAGTTCTTTCAAAAGTATTTTGTAATGTTTTGATTAAATCATTCAATGTAAAAATCTATAATCAAACATTACTAAGTTTTAAACAAAATATTGTTTGGAATCATATAATGTTCACTCTGTGATGGATTGTTCATATTTTGTTTTTTATTAAGTATTCCTGTTATGTCATATATCATCATATTATACTTTTTATAAATGGTGTATATCATTGGCTTTAAGGGTTATGACTTCTCCAAATAGGGGGAGATTGTTGGGTACATTGGAAAAATGTGTACCTGATTTGAAGAAGTCCAACTTAGCTCAATGATATACATCAAGGTGTATTTGATGTTGTTTTAAGTTGACATGTACAGGTGAAGAAGTATTAAAGAATGCAGAAAAATATTCTAAGTCCATGTGTCGACACCTGAAGAAACAGTGTCGACACTTCAGAATATTTGTGTCGACAATTGACGGAAGCTATGTCGACACAGAGAAAGATAGTCGACACAGAGAAAGATAGTCGACCTCGACACAGTGAAAGATAGTCGACCTCGACATAGAAGGAGATAGTCGACCACATTAATGTCGACACTAAGAAGCAGCGTCGACTCACAGAAAGATAGTCGATCACATTTGTGTCGACACTGGGAGGCTGTGTCGACACAATGAGACAGAGTCGACACACATTGGCAGAAGTCGACAATACTTGTGTCGACACCAGAAGACTAAGTCGACACATTTTGGCAGAGTCGACAATTGCTGTGTCGACACCTGAAGGCAGTGTCGACACATACTGAGTTCTGAATCTACAACAACTATGTCGACACACAGGACTTGTGTCGACACACTGCAGAGTCAAGACCAAGTTATTTTCTGAAGAAGCTGTGTCGACTTAATGGCGAACTTGTCGACAACTTCAAAGACTGTGTCGACACTAAAGTCACTTGTGTCGACACATATAGACAGTTGGTCTCGACACTTTCTGACAGACTGTCTCGACACTTTGCTGTCCAAGACTAAGGCACATGATTTGTTTGAAGACTTGACAGTTGTGGGTTGCCACCGGTTAATTGATGCTGTCAGACTTGTCAGAAAACAGTTAGAAACCAGATCAGCCGGTTACCATGAAGAAGGTCTATAAATAGACAGATTCAGAAGGAAGTAAAAAAGGATAGAGATACATAAAAAAGGGTGAAGAAGGATTATAATCCAATTGAAGTATCAATTCAAGAAAGTGCTAGGCACTAAAGAAGATCTTCATCAGAAGATCTAAGCAGACGATCTCAGGATCGATCAAGAAGAGTTCTAACAAGAATTCAGAAGTATCATCAAAGGTGTTGGATAGAGAGGGATCCACCCATTTGAAGAAGAAAAAGGAAGCCATCGGTGGTTTCTCAAGAAGCTGTTTGGAAATCAACTCAGCTAAGTTCAGATTCAAGAAGCTTTGAAGAAAGCTCAGTTTTAGTTGATTTCATCAGCTGATCAAGAATTGTCTTGTCCTCTTCTCTCTCAACAAAGGAAAGACATTAAAACTTCTTTTCTAAAATTCTGTAGGATCTGTTTTACATAGATCTGAGTTGTAAGCCTGTGATATAAAGGCTGAGTGTAGGAGAGTTGATCTCTGAGTGGTAGGGCTGTTTGCCTGAGTGTAGGAGAAGGTACTTCTCTGAGTTGTAGGCCTTGTGGCAAGGCTGAGGTAGGGCTGTTGTGCCTGAGTTGTAGGAACCTATCCAGGGTCTGAGCTGTAGGATCTGTAGATCTGAGAATAGTGGAAGTTTGGCCGAATCTAGCATACTGCTAGATAGGTGAAGGGGGAAAGTGGATGTACCCAAACCTTGGGGAACCACTATAAAACATTGTGCAATCTGTGATGATTAAATTTCTGTGATTGCTGTGTTGGATATTTTAATTCTGTAATTGAATTCTGCCTAAAAGTATAAACAAGCAATTAGAACCTATTCACCCCCCCTCTAGGTGTTTAGGTTGTCTTGAAAGTAAAACTATCACACACCCACTATTTTCTTAAGAACATGGGGTTTATGAACATGGGCTGCCTTATTGACATAACCACCCTTGTCATTAAGAACTTAGGTCTTACTATGACCATGAGTATTCTCAAGGTCATACTTGTTAGAAGGCACTTGTACCTTTCTAAAAACTACAGGGACTTTAAAATTCAGTGGCTGGACTGAGGCTTTGCCCTTTCTCTTGAATTGGACAACCCTGGTGTTACCCTTAAAGCCTATTCCAGCCTTACCCTTTTAAGCAACAAACTCATCTATTAAGGGTAAAACTGATTTTGGCTTGGAATAACTAGCCACCAAATCTTTATCCTTTTGAAGTCTGCCTTCCAGACTTTTGATTAGATCATTTTTGTATGTGATTGTGTCCATCTGACTAACAGATATAGTTTTCAGTTTGACAATCTCATTCAATTTTTTGATCCAACTCTTTCTCTAAGTCAGATGCATCCATCTTAAGATCTGTAATTTCCTTAGCCTGAGTTTTGGCCAGGATTTTGCTTTTCTTTAGTGCCTGCAACAAGTCCACATATTCATCTATCAGCTGATGAATATCACCTTCAGATTCATACCAATCCATATCACTTGATGCAGATGTAGCTGACTCTATACCAGTACTACAATCTGAATTTCTAGAAATACATTGTACCTTACTAGGACAAGGCTGATCCTGGCACTTGTCTTCTTCTGATACAGCCATCAATCCCATACACTGATGGTCTTCTTGTTCATAGATGGAGTTCAGAAATTGCATAAACTCATCTTCTTCATCAGCTGCATTATGACCAATATATGCCTCAGCTTCAGATTAAGACTCTGAAGTTGATTGGTCTGTCAAGCTTTTCTCCTTCTTAGCAACAAAGGATTTCTCCTTCTTGCTCTTTTGTTGAGTCTTCCTTTTATTAGCATACTCCTTTCTTTTGTCTGGACACTCAGCCACAGCATGTCCAGGCTTATTACAGCAGTAGCAAACAATCTTTGATATTGTAGATTTGCTAGGCTTAGACCTGCTCTTATCCTTCCTTGATGACTTCCTCTTTTGATAATAGTCATCAACTGGCTGTGATGTGGAGGGCCTAGATTTCCACTTCTTCTTCAAGAATCTCTGAAACTGCCTTGTAAAGACAACAAAATCTGTATCTGAATCACTGCTATCTGAATTTTGGTTGTCTGAATTATCTGAGGTAATTTCAGCAACTTTCCTAGGAGGAGATGAAGACATCCTCCTATTCTTTCTAGTGGCTTCAACCTTGAAGGCCACAGACTTTTCTCTATGCTCCCCTTTTGCATTTCTTTCTTCCTCTTTTCTAGTAATTAGTTGCATTTCATAAGATAATAACTTTCCAAATAAAGTTGGAGGAGAAATATCTGCAAGTTTGGCCACTTCCCTAATGGCACAAATCTTGGTGTCCCAATCCTTTGTCAAGGATCTTAGGAATTTATCATTCAGTTCATATGTACTGAAGACCCTTCCATAAGACATCAGCTTATTTACTATTATGTAGAACTTCTTATAGCACTTAGATATGCTATTTGACTTCCCTTGTCTGAAACTTTCATATTACTGATTTAGCATAGACTTTCTATCTTGTCTAACTTCTTGATAACCCTCCATGTAGACTATCAAAGTGTCCCACATTTCCTTTGAGGTCTTGCAGTGAATTAAATTCTGAAAGGTTTAATCATCTATGACACTTACTATGATATTCTGGGCTCTTTTATCCATAGTTGCCAGGATGATCTCATCCTTAGTCATCTCAGAAAAATCTTTGGGAGTTCTTTGATTTGCATCTAGAACTGACACCTTCATTGGAACATAAGTACCTTCCATTACAATAATGTAAATCCTTGGATCATAAGCCTCCATGAAAAGCCTGACCCTTTCTTTCCATATTCCAAATATCTCCTTTCTATAGATGGGTAATTTCATTGAACCTTGTTCCTTGTGATTTTCTCCAGAACCCATTTTCTTGATTCTTGATTTTGCCTTAGGGATCTAACTCAGACTGTTAAGTCCTTCTTTGAGCAACCTCCCTCTAATACCACTTGATAGAATTAATTTCAAGATAACCCAAACACCTAGAGGGGGGGGGGGGGGTGAATAGGTTCTTTTCCTTTTTTACTTAAAACAGAATATTTTTCAGATCTTAAAATAGAATCTAAGTATTCTACATCAATCACAACACAGAAATCACAGTCATACACACATCACAGATTGCACACAGGTTTATAGTGGTTCCCCAAGGTCTGGGTACATCCACTTTCCCCCTTCACCTATCTAGCAGTGTGCTAGATTCGGCCTAACTTCTTCCTTCTTCTCAGATCCACAGATCTTACAGCTCAGAACCCTTAAAGGTTTCTACAACTCAGAACCCTATAAGGTTCCTACAACTCAGGCTAACAGCCCTACCTCAGCCTTGCCCTAAGGCCTACAACTCAGAGAACTAATTCTCCTACACTCAGGCTCAAACAACCTTACTACTCAGAGATCTAAATCTCCTACACTCAGCCTTTATAACATAGGCTTACAACTAAGATCTTTGAAAAGATCCTACAGAATTTGATAAGTAATTTTGATGGAATCTTACCCTTGTTTAGAGAGAAAGGATAAGAGGATTCTTGATCAGCTTCTTGATGAGACTGATGGCTAAAATCAACCTATTCTTAGCTTTCTTAAAAGCTTCTTGAATCTGAACTCAGTAGGGTTGATCTCCTTTGAAGTTGACTGACTGTCAGCTTCCTTCTTAGAATCAGAAATAAATCTTAATCCTTCTTAGAAGATTGGTTCAAGATCTGCTTCTTAGGAGACCTATAGATTTCTCCTCCTTTACTTGAACAACTGAAGATCTCTCTCTTTTAGAACTTATGAAGTTTCTTCAGAATTCTTGCTTGAATTCTCCTTAGATCTTCTCACGAAAATCTTCTTCAGTGTGACATGCACTTTCTTGATCAATGATCAATACTCCAGTAGTTGTGCCTGTTATTGTTGTTCATCATCTCTGATTTGACAGAATCCATCCATATATATAGACTTCATCCATGGTAACCGGCTGATCCGGTTTCTAACAATCTTCTGACAAGTCTTACAGCTTCAGTAAACTTGTTGGAAAGCACAACTATCAAGTCTCCAGTCAGTTCTTGAACCTTTGTCTTTGTCAGCAAAGCGTCGAGACTGACTGTCATTATGTGTCGAGACAAACTGTCAATATGTGTCGACACAAATGACTTAAGTGTCGACACAGACTTTAGTGGTGTCGACATAGCTGCTTTGGCACTACATCTGTAGAATGTGTCGACACTGCCTCTTTGTGTCGACATAGACACTTCTTCACTACACAACACTCAACATTATTGAAACTCTACTGAGTGTCGACACAAGTCCTGTGTGTCGACACAGTTGATGTAGAATAAGAATTCTATGTGTCGACACTGCCTCCAGGTGTCGACAAAGTTGATGTCGACTCTGCTTCTGTGTGTCGACACTGCCTTCTGGTGTTGACACAGTTGATGTCGACTAATACTTTTGTGTGTCGACACTTCCTCCCGGTTTCGACACATTTGATGTCGACTAAAATCTTCTGTGTGTCGACACAGTTTCTTCTAGTGTCGACACTGCTTCTCCAAGTGTCGACACAGACTTCCTTAAGTGTCGACACATGGACTTAGAAACTTTTTTTTTCTGCATTTTAGCCAATACTTAACCTACACATATAAACTCAAAATAACATCAAATACACCTTAATGTATATCATTGAGCTAAGTGAGGCTTCTCCAAATCAGATACACATTTTCCAATGTACCCAATAGTATCCCCAATGGGTCTTTCATGATTGCCGGGAAGTAAGGGCACATTAGTTGAGGTATAGGCGGAGGTTATTTCGTGTTGGTACCAACAATCCTACCGTTAGCCGAGTATGATGTGATTTTTGGGATAGAGTGTTTTGGGAATACTTGGACTCGTTTGTGGTGGTTTTCATCGACGATATCTTTGTGTATTCAAAGTCGGAGGCAGAGCATGAGACTCACTCAAGAGTAGTCTTGCAGGTTTTGAGAGAGAACTAAGTTTATTCTAAGTTCTCGAAGTGCGAGTTCTGGTAAGAGAAGTTGGAATTTTTTGGTCATGTGTTTAGTGGTGATGGGGTGGCAGTGGATCTGACGAAAGTTAAGGCCATAAAGAATTGGTCAGTTCTGAGAACCGTGATTAAAGTCAGGAGTTTCCTTGGACTAGCCGGGTACTGCAGAAGGTTTGTGGAAAAATTTTCGCGGATATATTTCCCCTCACTTCTCTTAGTCGTAAGGATCAGAAGTTTGTGTGGACATAGGAGTGTAACCGTGTAACACCCCTATCCGTCACATAGTATATATCAGTAGGTCCGCCCGGGGCCCAACTCCATATACAACGGACAGACCGAAGGGTTACTCATTGAAACCATTCTTCATATCGTAACGTCCTACACAGAGGATCTAGCGGAAGTAATTTATTAAGTTGCAAAATAAGAACCCAGCCACAAGCATGAATGTCCACTAACGAACCCAAACAAGAATGAAATTAAAAAGTACACAAAGTACCGGCCTTATGGCCTTACAAGAGTTCACAAAATTTAAAACAGTGTCTTCCATACTTTGGCTCGCAGGCCGGTCACACATGAATTAAACAAGTAAATAAAACAAGGCCTTCAAGGGCCGGCTTAGCAACAAGGGATTTTGCCCGCTATTTTCCACTCGGCTCTGCAGTACCTGCAAGACAATTCACCACAACGGTGGCAAACAAAAGTAACGGTCAGCGAAAGCTGACCAAATTATAACGATCCCGCCTCCAAACTCGGGGCGGCGATGCTCCTTCCCTGTACTTATTAGCATAATAAGAATTATACTGAATAATCACAACACCACAGGTGCAGTCACACACGGCCGCATACCCCGTGCTCTTAGGGCACTTATACGGTGAACCCGGTCAAAATCACGGTCTCACCACTGCCTCTTGGACGACAATACTCATGAGCATTTTGGTCTTTCCAGCCTAAGCCTAATACCCTCCATCTATGCCAACGGTAAGTGCCATGTACTTTAGGTCTCTTTAACCGAACGATACAGAGCGGGTACGGTTCCGCCTAACCCGTTGCTTACACCGCAACGTCAATTTGAGGCATATGCGCGGGTCAAGCATCCCTGAGTCCAAAAATGATCAAACATGCACATAACCCAGTTATGTTCAAGGCTGGCTCCCAGGCCACCAAGTTGGAAGAAATGCGTTTCCGCCCAGTTTTTCGGGTGTACCTTGGAGTTAATCCCCAAGACTCCCTGTTGCAATCTGCTGCGTAGAAAACCCGAAAACAACCAAAGGCACGGAGTCTTCTCCGGCTAATCACGCATAATGAAACATCACAGATCCAGACCAACTTGTTTGGGTAGGCTTCACATACCATGCCTATGTCCGTTTCTCGATTTCGGACTCTACATGCAACAAAGCGGGGACTATTCATGTCTACCCGAAGGAACACCTCAAACTCACCGCATACTCGCGAGAGCGGGCTTCCTATGCAAAAAGGAAAGAGGACTTCACATGTCCAAGTAGAGAATCATTACCCTTGGGTTTCTCTTTGGTGCCATGGAAATCTATACGGATGAAAAGCACCGCGATGACCTCGCCTCTGTAGATCTGGACTCAGCTTGCGATTTGGCGCTCCGAATCTCCTCCGGCAACCAGATCTCTCTTGCTTCTTCCTCCTTACTCTCCCCTCTCTCTAGAACTTAGAAAGAGATTGAACCAAAAGAAATGAGGGTTTTCAACCCTATTCCCGGCTTAAAACCCAACCAGGACAACCCTTAGCCCTTGGATTCCTTTTCAAAGAAACGAACGGCCATGATTTGCCCTGAAAATGAACTTCCTGGGCTGAACACGGATTGCGACATGCCCGTGTCCAAGGCCGTATTCCTCATTCACCATAAATCAGGAAAATCCCGACCAGGACACGGCCTATGACATGGCTTGGGACATGCCCGTGTCTCAAGTGACACGCCCATGTCACGGGCTGTGTGCCTCAAAAGACATAGGACAAAAAAATATACCGAGCACGACATGGCCATGTGACATGCCCGTGTCACATGTTGTGTGCTAGACACGCCTTGGGACACTCCCGTGTCCCAGGCCGTGTAACCTCCTCAGCACAATCAAGTAAACTGCCCGAGCAGGACACAGCCTCTGACATGCCCGTGTCTCAGGCCGTGTTCCCTGTCTCGACGCTCGTCGACTGCATTTTCGTCGACCACTCGGTGATTCGTCGAACACGCGCACGACACGGCCCTGGGACACGCCCATGTCCCAGGGCGTGTGACCCTTACCAAGGCCCAAACTCGCCTCAAAATGCTGCTCGTTGCTCTTTTGAGTTTCGGGGCGTTACAACTATCTCCCTCTTAAAATAATTTCATCCACGAAATTACCGAAAGGAAAAGATACACAAAACCAAAAGCTGTACCTGAGTGGAATAACTCTGGGTACTCCTCAAGCATGGTCTGCTCCCGCTCCCATGAGAGCTCCTCCCGACCGCAATTGTCCCAACAGACCTTGACCATTCTGATCTCCTTGTTACGAAAGTCGCTTGACTTCAGAGTCCTCAATACGAATGGGCTTGACCCTTGTTGCCAACCCTTTGTCCACTGGTACTTGATCAACTGTGATCACCTGCGAAGGCTCTTGCACCGCCTTCCGCAATACTGATATGTGGAATACGTCGTGTAGACCACTTAACTCCACCGATAGCTTTAAACGAAAAGCCGCTTCACCAATCCGCTCCAGGATCTCAAATGGTCCAAGGTACCTCGAGCTCAGCTTCTTCAAGTGTCGTACCCGTGAAACACCCTTGAACGGCTTTATCTTCAAATACACCCAGTCGCCAATAGCAAACTCCACGTTTCGATGCTTGGCATTATAGTATTTAGCTTGCCTATCCTGAGCGATCAGTAAACGCTCCCGAATGGTTCGTACCAATGAAGTGGCGCTTTCCACCTTTTGTTTTTTGTACAACCTCGCCTCACCCATTTCTAACCACGACAACGGCGTGCGACATTTTCTACCATATAGGGGCTCGAAGGGCGCCATTTGAATGCTCGCTTGGTAGCTGTTGTTGTATGCAAACTCCAACAAATACATATGATCTTCCCACTTCTTCCCGAAATCTAGGATGCACATACGAAGCATGTCCTCCATTATCCTGTTAACTCTCTCAGTCTGACCATCTGTCTGTGGATGAAAGGCTGTGCTGAACCTCAGCTTAGTTCCCAGCATTTTCTGCACCAACCTCTATTCATTGGAAATAAACGCCCATCTTTATCACTCACGATGCTACGGAGCACACCGTACAGTCTAACAATGTTATCCACATAAAGATTTGACAGTTTCTCCACAGAATCATCCTTCCTATTTGGAATGAAGTGCGACACTTTTGTCAACCGATCTACGATCACCAGATGACGTCATTTCCCTTCTGCGACCTTGGCAATCCATGCACAAAGTCCATTGATATATCGTCGAAGTTCCACTCTGGAATAGGCAATGACTTCAAGAAAACCCTGGCTTTTGGCACTCTACCTTCACTAAGGCGCAAGTCTGATATTTCTCCACAAATAGTGCCACATCCTTCTTGAGTCCTGGCCACCAAAACCACTTCTTTAGATCTCGGTACATCTTCGTGCTCCCTGGGTGAATCGAGTAATTGGTATGATTTGCCTGGTACTTCAAATCCACCCATAAATTACACACATTTGGGACGCATAAACGGCTGTCCTTCCTTAGCAGTCCATCTTCAACTGTAAATTGGGAATTTGAGCCATCCGAAACCGCCTCCATGATTTGCTTCATGCTGCTATCCAAATCCATTGCCTATCGAATCCGATCAGCCAGGTCATACTGAACTTTCGTCTAGTTCAATAGCGCTTCGGCGCTAGTCTGCTTGTCAATACAAGAGATATCTAACGCCTCTAACTCCCAAATCAACTGCTCGTCATGAACCGACAACCAGTTGGCTTGCGCGGGAGCCCTGCGACTCAACGCTTCCGCAACTGCATTGCCTTTCCCGGGCACATAATGAATTTTGAATGTATAGTCCCCCAAGAACTCCATCCATCTCTGCTGCCTCATATTCAGATCCTTCTAGTCTAACAGGTATTTCAGGCTCTTGTGGTCGGTATAAATATCGATGATAGTTTAACCTTCAAGACAGCCTAAACACCTAGAGGGGGGGGGGGTAAATAGGTTCTGCTTATTTATAAAAACTTCTAGGCAGAATTCAGTTTAATGGCTAACACAATAATTACAGCATTCACAGAAAATAAAACATCACAGATTGCACAATGTTTTATAGTGGTTCCCCAAGGTCTGGGTACATCCACTTTCCCCCTTCACCTATCTAGCAGTATGCTAGATTCGGCCAAACTTCCACTATTCTCAGATCAACAGATCCTACAACTCAGAACCCAACTGGTTCCTACAACTCAGGCACAACAGCCCTACCTCAGCCTTGCCCCAAGGCCTACAACTCAGAGAAGACCCTTCTCCTACACTCAGGCACACAGCACTACCACTCAGAGTACAACACTCCTACACTCAGCCTTTATAACATAGGCTTACAACTCAGATCTGTGTAAACAGATCCTACAGAAATATAGAAAGGATTATGTAACTGTCTTGCCTAAATTGAGAGAGAGAAGGCTAAGACAATTCTTGATCAGCTGATGAAATCAACTGTATCTGAGCTTTCTTCAAAGCTTCTTGAATAAGAACTTAGCTGAGTTGATTTCCAAACAGCTTCTTGAGAATCCACTGGTGGTTTCTTTCTTCTTCTTCAAATTCTGGCTTGATCTCTCTCTATCCAGCACTTTGAATGATTCTTCTGAATTCTGATTAGAACTCTTCTTTGATTTATCCTTAGATAGTCTTCTTAGATCTTCTGGAGAAGATCTTCTTAAGTGCCTAGCACTTTCTTGAAATGAATTGGATCGTAATCCTTCTCAACTTTTTGATTCTCAACAATGTTTTTCAAAAGTTGTTTTCTCCTTCTGAATCTGTCTATTTATAGACTTTCTTCATGGTAACCGGCCGATCCAGTTTCTAACCGTTTTCTGACAAGTCTGACAGCTTCAGTTAACCGGTGGCAACCCACAGCTGTCAAGTCTTCAAACAAGTCCTGTGCCTTAGTCTTGAACCACAAGTTGTCGAGACAGTCTGTCAGAAAGTGTCGAGACCATCTGTCTATCTGTGTCGACACAATTGACTTTGGTGTCGACACAGTCTTCAGTGATGTCGACTAAGTTGCCTTTGAGTTGACACAGCTTCTTCTGAAAATAACTTGTTCTTGACCCTTCAGTGTGTCGACATAATCATCTTTTAACTCTGCTGTAATGTGTCGACTTAATCACAATGTGTCAACACATTCTGCTGGTGTAGACAAACTTGAGGTTGACTATATTCTTCTGTGTCGACACATACTGCTGGTGTCGACAAACTTGAGGTCGACTATATCCTTTTGTGTCGACACATTTTCCCAATGTTGAGGTCAACGCTTTTCTTCTGTGTCGACACAAATTCCCAGTGTTGTGTCGACTTACTTCTTCTGTGTCGACACTTTTTCCCAGTGTAGTTGTAGACTAACTGCTATATGTCGACACTGCTTCCCAGTGTTGTGTCGACTTATTTCTTCTATGTGTCGACACATCCTTCTCTGTGTCGACACTTGGACTTAGAATTTTTCTGCATACTTTATCAATTCTTCACCTGCACATGTCAACTCAAAAACAACATCAAATACACCTTGATGTATATCATTGAGCTAGGTTGGGCTTCTTCAAATCAGGTACACATTTTCTAATGTACCCAACAATCTCCCCCTATTTGGAGAAGTCATAACCCTTATAGCCAATGATATACACCATTTATAAACAGTACTAAATTGATGATATGTGACATAACAGGAATACTTCATATAAACAAAACATAAAAAAATAATCCATCACAGGATGAACATTATAATATGCCAATCAACATTTCACAGAATGAACATTATAATATGCCAATCAACATTTTGTTTATAACTGGGTAATGTTTGATTACATTGTTTTACATTTAATGATCACATCACAACATTACAAAAACACTATGAAGGAACTAAAAACATAATCAGGATTGATCAGGCTTTCTTATGATAATCCCTTTGCCAGATTGAATTGTAGCTGTCACAGGAGCTTCTGATTCTTCAGCTATCTTCTTTCCTTTTTGATCAGCTTTCTTCTGAGCTTCTTCTTTGATCCTTTGCCTTTCAAAATAGTGAAAAGGCTTTGGAAAGTATTTGCTTGGCTCCTTAGCATCTGGTGTCAGCCTTCCCAGCTTAGCTTTCCTTCTGAATTGTACTATTGCTTCCTGTCTTGCCTCATACTTTTGCCATTCTATCTCATTGTACCACTTCCCTCTCTCATGAACTTTGTCTTGTACAGCTTTCCATGCAGTGAGTATTATGTTCCTTGAAGTAGGACTCCACTGCTCATAATCTGGCTTGAGTGCAGCCTGCTCTCTGAATCTCTTCTTTGCTAATAGAGCATCTTGCTGTTCTTTCAGAGTAGCCTCTGGCTTATCAACCTTCCCAATGACAATATTAGTAACCTCCTTTGGAGGACTATACATGCCTTGAACCTGCTGATCAATCATGTAAAAATCTGGAGGGGGGTAAATGACTTGGGCAATCTCAGGTTGATTGCCTTCAAGTAGATTTGTTTGTATTCCTGACTCAGCCACCATAGCATCATCACACAATGGGGGATATCCCAATGTGGCTCGGATACTATTGGTCACCCATTTGGAGTGCTCTGAGCCTGCATGAATTAGCATCCTCTCCCCCTTTATGTCTTCTCTAGATACATGATCTCTTAGATCTTCCTTTTGAAATCTTATTTGGCCATCCAAATAATTCACACCCTCTTTAAAAAATGGTTTTAACTTTTGAAGCTTTTCAGATATTTCTTTTTGAGAGGTTGTGATGGCAGTCTTAACAGAAGCAATGGCAGCTTGAAAATTCTTATCAAATTCTTCCCTTTCTTTGGCTCTATCTGCAGGCAGACCTGGAACAATCTTCTTTACCTCCTCAATGATCTTATTATGAGATTCAGTTAAATTATCATTCATTCTTAGCTGGTTTTCCAAAACATAGCTTTGCTTCAAAGCAATGTCATCCACCTTTGTAGTAATAGCCTCCTGTTTTTGAGCTAGATAAACCACAGCATTGCCACCCTTGTGGAAGCAATCTGTCATTTCCTTTTTATGCATGTTGACTTGAAACTGGATGGACTTTATATCCTGAGCTAAGTCAAACTGAAGTGACTTGCTATTTTCATCAACATACTTTTCCAGTGCCATCCTTTGTTCATCCAATTTTACCTGTAGATCCACCATAAATTTGTTATAATCAAAGGCTGGAGATACTTGTGGAGGTGTTGTTTGTAAAGCCTGCTTATAATTCTTGCTTCTTCTCTTAAAGACAATAAGTTTTCTTTTCTTTGCCATCCTGGCTCCTTCAGTCTCAGTTTCAGATGAAGTATCTAAATGAATTCTTTCTTGTGGAGGATGAATTGTATCTGTCCCAGTGACCTGTTGCTCAGCTTCAACAGCCACTGGCTCCCCCTTAACTTGTGCCTCAACTTCAGCTTCCTGATCAATGTCCATACCTGTGGACTTCTCAATTTCTGGTTCTCCTCCTACTTTATCAGTTGTAGTATCAACATCAGGGAATAACTCCTCCAGAGTAAATTCCAGTTGAGCTGTAACTTCTGCAGCAGTTAAATCTTGAGATAAGTTTAACTGTGCTTCCTCTTGCACTTGTACTTCAGTATTTGTAGTATCTAGAGGAGGAGTGGACACTAGCTCCCCCTGAACCTGTGCAGTAACAAAAATATGAGCAATGTCTTTTATAGTAAAATACATTAGCTCCCCCTATACTTGTACCTGATCAGGAGTGGATACATTTTGAGCTGGAGAGTGAACTTGCTCCCCCTGTATCTGTGTAGGTGTTGACACTTGCTGTAGTATAGTTGAGTCAGGCTGTTCTTCAACCTGAGTCCTCAGTGGGTCTTCTTGTAGTTGTTCAGTTTCTTGATTTTGAGTAGGGGATTTCACAGGGGTGTCTGGCCTTCTCTCTTCAGGCACATCCTTGGACAGCACCCTATCCCACCTAGAGAACAGTCTCATATCCATCCTTCTCATATGATTGATTTTAGTCCCTGGCAGTTGCTGCATCACTTCAGGGATCACTCCAATGAGATATAAGCTCATGATTCTAGCCATGTTGGGCTTCTTGATTCCTTCTTTGATCTTGTCAAAGAGTACTCCTGACCAATCAGTAGGAATTGTAAAAACAATCCTGGTCATAAGGCTGAACATATAGGCAGAAATCCTATCATGTCCACCTGACTTGCAGAGGATTACTTTCCCAACAACTTCAGATAAGAATTTCCCTTGCTGATTCATACCCTTTCTGTTGAATGCAGCTCCAATCTTCATACTTGAGTCCAGTCCACACCATTGAAGGGCTTCCCTTGTCTTAGAACTAGGAACTTCCTCTTCATTCTCAACTTCTTGTAATTGAAAGATTTTTCTCAAAGTTCTTGGAGTAATCTTCACCTTAGTCCCTTGAACATTGGACTTAATCTTGAGGCCTGTTGAGTGGACTGATGCAGAGATAAAGAACTCGTGCACCTCCTTCTTCCAGATTTTTGTTGGCTCTGAGATTAGAAATTCTAACCCTGACTCGGAGAGGAGGGTGATAACTCCTTGAACATCTGGCGGCGCATCTGCAAAGGCCTGGCGTACCAACTCATACCCCTCATTGACGTTGTCTTCCATCCTTGGTGCCATCGATTTGTCGAGAAAGCTTGAGAGAAGAGAGAAAGATAGACTGTCGACACAGGGTTTTAGTCTCGAAAACCTTGGAAGCGTGTCGACAGAAAGCGTTTTTCACCTATTTATACCTTCTGTTGAAAGAAGTTCAAAAGGCGCCAAACACAGACAAAATGTGTCGACACAGACGGAATGTGTCGACACAAACTTCGATTGTCTCGACATTACTACAGCCTACTAAGTGTCGACATCAATTTGTGGTTATGTCGACACCTTAGATAGACAGAAATTCTGTGTCGACTCTAAGGATAAGTGTCGACACATATTCTGTAAGTGTCGACACCATTTTCCTGGTTGAGTCGACATTACATTTCTGGTTAAGTCGACAATATAACTCTTAAGTGTCGACACATATTCTCTGTGTCGACACAATATTTCTGACTTGTCGACATTATTTCTCTGAATCGACATATAATTACTGAATATGTCGACACATTCTTACTTAGCCAATTTCTGTTGGTTCAACACCACTTGTAAGTGTTACTTTAATGTGTCCTTTTTAACACTTGATTATGTTGTTATTACTTTTACTTACTTACATACCACTTCAATTACATTGTTAATGATTTTGTTAATACATTAATCAATGGTTAACATACCTAATTCAATTTTGAATTTATTGAATTTGGTTTCATCTAAAGGCTTAGTAAATACATCTGCTATTTGATAGTCTGTTTTTACAAATTCCAATGAGATGTCTCCTTTTTCTACATGTTCTCTAAGAAAATGGTATTTGATTTCTATATGCTTAGTTCTACTATGAGAAACTGGATTATTAGCAATAGAAATAGCACTCTTAGAATCACATAAAAGAGGTGTTCTACTTACCTGAATACCATAATCCTTAAGCTGATGCTGCATCCATAATAGCTGTGCACAGCAGCTTCCAGCAGCAACATACTCTGACTCAGCTGTGGAAATTGCCACACTGGTCTGCTTCTTACTACTCCATGATATTAGTCTTCCTCCCAGGAATTGACAAGTACCTGTAGTACTTTTCCTGTCCTCTCTACATCCTGCAAAATCTGCATCTGAATAGCCTGTTAGTAGAAAATCTCTATTCCTAGGGTACCAAAGGCCTAGATTAGGAGTGCCCTTTAGATATCTCAGAATCCTTTTGACTGCAGTATAATGAGATTCTTTAGGGCAGGCTTGGTACCTAGCACAGACACATGTTGCATACATAATGTCTGGTCTACTAGCAGTAAGATATAGTAGAGACCCAACTATTCCTCTATACAATGACTCATCAATAGGTTTTCCTGCCTCATCTTTGCATATAGGAATACTTGTTCCCATAGGAGTTCTCATGGTGGAGGATGACTCCATACCATATTTCTTAATTAATTCTTTGGTGAACTTAGACTGGGATATGGATAATCCATCATCAGTCTGTCTTACTTGGAGTCCTAAGAAGAACTTAAGTTCTCCCATACTGCTCATCTCAAACTTCCCTTGCATAAGTTTGGCAAACTTTTTACAAAGGTTGTTTTCAGTAGATCCAAAGATTATGTCATCAACATAAATCTGAACTAAGATGATCTTACCTTTTGATTCCCTAAGGAATAGAGTTTTGTCTATCTTTCCTCTTGAGAATTTATTCTCAATGAGGAAGGTAGACATGGTTTCATACCAAGCCCTTGGAGCTTGTTTTAACCCATACAAAGCTTTCCTAAGCTTATACACAGAATCAGGTTTAAGAGGATCTACAAAACCTGATGGCTGCTCTACATATACTTCTTCTTTAAGGTCACCATTCAGAAATGCTGACTTCACATCCATCTGGTATACTTTGAAGTCTTGGTAGGCAGCATAGGCAAGGAACAATCTGATTGCCTCCAGCCTTGCTACTGGAGCAAAGGTTTGATCAAAGTCAATCCCTTCTTCCTGCCTGTATCCTTTTGCAACTAACCTTGCTTTATTCTTCACTATTATCCCATTCTCATCTAGCTTGTTCCTATAGATCCACTTGGTGCCAATTATGTTGTGGCCTCTTGGTTTAGGAACAAGCTCCCAGACTTTGCACCTTCTGAATTGATTTAGCTCCTCTTGCATAGCATCAATCCAGTGCTGGTCTTGGATGGCTTCTTCAAACTTCTTAGGTTCTATTTGAGACAAGAAACTTGAATGCAAAACTGTGCTTTGATTTCTGCTTCTAGTTTGCACTCCTTGTCTTGGATCACCAATTATCAGATCAGCAGGATGATCTCTTAGATATCTTATAGCTGGAGGAAGATTCCCTTCAGGTTGAGCATCTCCAGCTTCTTCATTCTGCTGAACCTCTTGGTTTTCATCAGCTTCCATTATCTCTTGTACTCCCCCTGGACAGCAGCCTTCATTTTCCAATGCTCCATCTTCCTTTGAAGCTTCAGCAATGGAGAGTTTGTCCATCCTCTTGCTTATACCTGTTGAGTCATTTGATCTACAAGACAACTCACAATTGATTAATCTTGTTTCATCAAATACAACATGCACAGATTCTTCAACAACTTGAGTAGTTAAGTTGAAGACTCTATAGGCCTTACTATTTGTGCTGTACCCAACAAATATCCCATCCTGGGATTTGGCAGCAAACTTAGTCAAATATGACTTGCCATTGTTAAGTATATAGCACTTGCAACCAAAGATCCTAAAATAGGATAGATTTGGTTTTCTGCCTTTCACAATCTTATAGGGAGTCTTTTTGTGGCTTTTGGTGATAGAAGCCCTATTGATGACATGACAAGCAGTGTTAACTGCCTCAGCCCAAAAATATTCTGGGAGAGAGGTGTCACTCAATAGAGTTCTACCAGCTTCAATTAATGTTCTATTCTTTCTTTCAGCAATTCCATTTTGCTGAGGTGTTCTAGGTGAGGAGAACTCTTGGAAAATCCCAAAGTCTTTACACAAGTTTGTTATGCTTTCAGATTGAAACTCAGTACCATGGTCACTTCTGATTTTGACCACTGTACTATTCAGTTCATTCTGAATTTGCTTTACAAAATTAAGTAATACACTTGGGGTTTCAGATTTTTGTCTCAGAAAGAACACCCATGTAAATCTAGAATAGTCATCTACAACCACAAAAGTGTAGACCTTCCTACCTAGACTATGAACTGGCATAGGACCAAAGAGATCCATATGCAAGAGGTATAAGCACCTCACAGAATCCTTGTTTTCAAGGCTTTGAAAGGAGGATTTTGTCTGCTTTCCTTTTTGACAAGCTGAGCATATCCCTTCCTTTATACACTTAATTTGAGGTCCATTCCTCACTAGCTCTTTGCTAAAGAGTTGGCCAATTGTCTTGTAGTTTAGATGAGCCAATCTCTTGTGCCACTTAACACAATGAGAAGTATTGTCATCAGCTACAAGACAGATGGGAGAAGCCTTATTCTCACATTCAAAATTAAGACAATATACATTTCTCTTCCTATACCCAGTCAGAATGATCTTTTGATCACTTGACCTCTTGATATGACATCCATCTTTAACAAATGAAATGTCATATCCTAAATCACTTAGCTGGCTTATGCTTATTAGATTATGTTTCAAACCTTTTACATAAGCCACTTGAGTGATAGTAATTAGGTTAGAAGAAATGTTACCAAACCCTTTGATGACTCCTTTTTCAGATCCACCAAAGATCACTTTATGTCCATCTTTGACAGATGAATACTCCTTCAGCAGCCCCTTTGTTCCAGTCATGTGCCTGGAACAACCACTATCCAAGTACCATATAGGGGCATGGTAACTTGGATTCACCTACAATACAGAATTACTTACCCTTAGAACCCAAGTAAGTCTTGGGTCCTTGGTTCAGGTTAGCATTAATAAAGCTATCATAACCTCTTCCAACAGGTAGACTCTTATTCTTTACAACACTTGTGTTATACCAGCAGTCTAATGCAAAATGGCCTCTCTTGCCACAGCACCAACATTCAAACTTATTGTATCTAGACCTAGATACATCCTTGTCAGAAGAATTTCTGTTCATTGCTGGTGCTGTTGCAACTTCACCTACTGATTTCTTAAAACCATTGGGTTTATGACCATAGGTAGGCCTGCTTGCATTAACACCTTTGTTCTTCAGAACATTAGTCTTAATAAGACCTTGAATGTCTTCATGATCATATATGTTAGAAGGCACTTTCACCTTACTAAACTTTATGGGGACTGAAAGGTTTAGTGGCTGAATAGGGGCTTTGCCTTTCCTCTTGAATCTGCCAGCCCTGGAGTTACCTTTAAATCCTAATCCAGCCTTACCCTTCTGAGTGACAAATTCATCTATCAAGGGTAAGACAGATTTATGCTTAGAGTAACTAGCCACTAAATCCCTTTCAATTTTAAGTCTGGCCTCCAGACTCTTCACTTGATCATTAGTATAATTAATTGTGCCCATCTGAATAATAGTTATATTCTTCAGCTTGGCAATTTCATTTAATTTTTGATCAAGGACTTTTTCTAACTCAGTTGTTGCAACCCTTAGTTCAACAATTTCCTGAGCCTGAGTTTTATCCAGGTTCTTGCTTTTCTTAAGGGCCTGCAATAAGTCCCCATACTTGTCTATCAATTGATAGACATCTCCTTCAGATTCAGATGCATCTTCATCACTTGATGCAGATGTAGCTGATTCTTCACTTGTTCTACAAACAGATGTACTAGAAGGACATTTTACCTCATTAGGACCAGACTGATTCTGGCATATGTCCTCTTCTGATCTTGTCATCAACCCCATGCATTGATGTTCATTGATGGAGTCTAGCAACTGCATAAACTCCTCTTCCTCAGATGCAGCATATAGTCCAATATATGCTTCAGCTTCAGATCCTGATTCTGAAGTTGACTGGTCTGACAGACTCTTATCTTTCTTTGCTACAAAGGATTTCTCCTTCTTGCCTTTCTAATAAGTCTTCTTCTTTTTTGAAGATTCCTTTCTCTTGTCAGGACAATCAGCCACTACATGTCCAGGCCTATTGCAACAATAGCAGACAATCTTTGAAGTAGTGGCTTTGCTGGGTTTTGATCTATTCTTCTCTTTCCTTGATGACCTTTTCTTCTTATAATAGTCATCAACTTGCTGTGATGGGGAAGGCCTAGACTTCCACTGCTTCTTCTTCAAGAACCTCTGGAATTGTCTTGTGAATGCAGCAAAATCTGCATCTGAATCACAGCTTTCAGAACCCTTGTTTGAGCTTTCAGAACTATCTTCTGTAACTTCCTTAGGAGGAGATGGTGATTTCCTCCTATTCTTTCTAGTGGCTTCTGCATTGAATGCCACAGTCTTTTCTCTATACTCTCCTCTTGAATTCTTTTCCTCCTCCTTTCTCACCATAAGTTGCATTTCATAGGATAGCAACTTTCCAAACAGGGTTGGAGGAGATATCTCTGCCAATTTAGCCACCTCTCTTATGGCACAGATCTTTGTATCCCAATCCTTTGATAAGGATCTTAAGAATTTGTCATTCAGTTCATAGGTACTGAAGACTCTTCCATAGGATATTAGCTCATTCACAATTCTATAGAATTTCTTATAGCACTCAGTTATGCTATTAGATTTTCCTTGTCTAAAGCTTTCATACTCCTGATTTAGCATAGACTTCCTGTCCAGCCTTACTTCTTCAGATCCCTCCATGTAGACAATCAATGTGTCCCACATCTCCTTGGAGGTCTTGCAGTGAATCAGATTCTGAAATGTTGAATCATCTATGGCACTAACAATAATGTTCTGAGCTCTTTTATCCATGGTTGCCAAGATGATTTCATCCTTGGTCATTTCTGAATAACTCTTTGGAGTTTGGATATTTGCATCAAGAACTGATACCTTCATTGGAATGAAGGGGCCTTCCTGTACTGTGATGTAAATTCTTGGGTCAGATGCTTCCATAAACAGTCTGACTCTTTCTTTCCAGATCCCAAAGATTTCCTTCCTGCATATGGGTAATTTCATAGACCCTAGCTCCTTATGATTCTCTCCAGAACCCATCTTCTTGAATCTTGAATCTGCCTTTCAGATCTACCTCAGACTGTTAAGTCCTTTTTGAGGAACCTCCCTCTGATACCACTTGATAGTTTAACCTTCAAGACAGCCTAAACACCTAGAGGGGGGGGGGGGGGGTGAATAGGTTCTGCTTATTTATAAAAACTTCTAGGCAGAATTCAGTTTAATGGCTAACACAATAATTACAGCATTCACAGAAAATAAAACATCATAGATTGCACAATGTTTTATAGTGGTTCCCCAAGGTCTGGGTACATCCACTTTCCCCCTTCACCTATCTAGCAGTATGCTAGATTCGGCCAAACTTCCACTATTCTCAGATCAACAGATCCTACAACTCAGAACCCAACTGGTTCCTACAACTCAGGCACAACAGCCCTACCTCAGCCTTGCCCCAAGGCCTACAACTCAGAGAAGACCCTTCTCCTACACTCAGGCACACAGCCCTACCACTCAGAGTACAACACTCCTACACTCAGCCTTTATAACATAGGCTTACAACTCAGATCTGTGTAAACAGATCCTACAGAAATATAGAAAGGATTATGCAACTGTCTTGCCTAAATTGAGAGAGAGAAGGCTAAGACAATTCTTGATCAGCTGATGAAATCAACTGTATCTGAGCTTTCTTCAAAGCTTCTTGAATAAGAACTTAGCTGAGTTGATTTCCAAACAGCTTCTTGAGAATCCACTGGTGGTTTCTTTCTTCTTCTTCAAATTCTGGCTTGATCTCTCTCTATCCAGCACTTTGAATGATTCTTCTGAATTCTGATTAGAACTCTTCTTTGATCTATCCTTAGATAGTCTTCTTAGATCTTCTGGAGAAGATCTTCTTAAGTGCCTAGCACTTTCTTGAAATGAATTGGATCGTAATCCTTCTCAACTTTTTGATTCTCAACAATGTTTTTCAAAAGTTGTTTTCTCCTTCTGAATCTGTCTATTTATAGACTTTCTTCATGGTAACCGGCCGATCCGGTTTCTAACCGTTTTCTGACAAGTCTGACAGCTTCAGTTAACCGGTGGCAACCCACAGCTGTCAAGTCTTCAAACAAGTCCTGTGCCTTAGTCTTGAACCACAAGTTGTCGAGACAGTCTGTCAGAAAGTGTCGAGACCATCTGTCTATCTGTGTCGACACAATTGACTTTGGTGTCGACACAGTCTTCAGTGATGTCGACTAAGTTGCCTTTGAGTCGACACAGCTTCTTCTGAAAATAACTTGTTCTTGACCCTTCAGTGTGTCGACATAATCATCTTTTAACTCTGCTGTAATGTGTCGACTTAATCACAATGTGTCAACACATTCTGCTGGTGTAGACAAACTTAAGGTTGACTATATTCTTCTGTGTCGACACATACTGCTGGTGTCGACAAACTTGAGGTCGACTATATCCTTTTGTGTCGACACATTTTCCCAATGTTGAGGTCGACGCTTTTCTTCTGTGTCGACACAAATTCCCAGTGTTGTGTCGACTTACTTCTTCTGTGTCGACACTTTTTCCCAGTGTAGTTGTAGACTAACTGCTATATGTCGACACTGCTTCCCAGTGTTGTGTCGACTTATTTCTTCTATGTGTCGACACATCCTTCTCTGTGTCGACACTTGGACTTAGAATTTTTCTGCATACTTTATCAATTCTTCACCTGCACATGTCAACTCAAAAACAACATCAAATACACCTTGATGTATATCATTGAGCTAGGTTGGGCTTCTTCAAATCAGGTACACATTTTCCAATGTACCCAACAATCGACCTTTACGCCGTACAAATAATGCCTCCACAGCTTTAGAGAAAAATCACGGCCGCTAACTCCAAGTCATGGACCGGATAATTTCTCTCATGCACTTTTAGCTAACGTGAGCCATAAGCTATAACACTTCCATGCAGCAGCAACACGCCGCCAAAACCACTGCCTGAAGAATCGCTGTAGATCTCAAAGCCTTCGGTCCCACTCAACAAACTTAGCACTGGCGCCGTGGTCAACTGACCCTTCAACTCTTCAAAAATTGTGCGCACTCCTGCGTCCAAACAAACTTCTAATCTTTCAATGTCAAAGTCATGAGAGGTAATGCTATCCGCGAGAAGTTCTCTACGAAGCACCTATAATAGCCGGCTATCCCCAAAAAACTCTGGACTTCCGCTACCATAGACAACACAGGCCACTCGCGTATCGCAACTATCTTCGCCGGATCCACCACAACCCTTCTCCACTGACTATGTTACCAAGGAACGCTACTGAGGGCAACCAAAACTCGCATTTGGAGAACTTTGCATATTGTTCGTTCCTCCTTAGCGTCTCCAAAACCAAATGCAGATGCTTGAAGTGATCCTCTTTGCACTGCGAGTACACCAATATGTCATCGATAAAGACGATCACAAAGTGGTATAAGTACTCCCTAAACATTCTGTTCATCAGATCCATGAACACTAATGGCGCATTAGTAAGCCCAAATGTCATGATCGTAAACTCGAAATGCCCATATCTCGTGCGGAACGCTGTATTTGGGATATCACTTTGCCTTATTTTCAGCTGATAGTAACCAGACTTAAGATCAAATTTTGAGTACACCGATGACCCGACTAGCTGATCAAACAGATCATCAATCCTTGGGATCAGGTACTTATTCTTTTCCGTTAACTTGTTTAGTTATCTATAATCGATACACAATCGCAAACTTCCGTCCTTCTTCTTGACAAAGAGGACCGATGCGCTCCAAGGCGACGAACTTGGACGCATATAACCCTGCTCCAACAACTCTTCAAGTTGAATCTTTAGTTCCGCCATCTCCTTAGGCGCCAACCTATAAGGAGAGCGTGACACAGGTTTGGCACCTGACACTAGCTCAATCGTGAAGTAAATCTACCGCTGAGGTGGGGCTCCGGGAATATTGTTCGGGAACACGTCAGGGTACTCACACACCACTGGGATGCAACCCAAAGTGGGCATAGGCTTTACAGCCTCCACTAGCGTGAAGAACAGCTCTGCTCCAGCACAAACTGCCTTGACCACCTGAAGAGCAGACATTAAAATCTTGCTCGACCCCTTCAAACCTACAAACATTGTCTCCCGGTCAACTACCAACTTGACTTCCTTAAGATTGCAATCTATGTATGCCTTCTGCTCCGAAAGCCAGTCCATACCAAAAAATGACGCCGAACTCTACTAGCGACAGTAACGATGCTAGCAAGTCGAACTCCTGACTCCCAATACGAATCTTTACGACACAAACTCTGTCCGCGCGCATAGAACACCCATTCGGCAACAACACGTCCAATTTGTCCTTTGTCATCGAAGAAGGGACTCCGATGCGTGATATGAAACATTCGGACAAAAAGGAGTGCGAAGCTCCCGTATCGAAGAGTGCTCTCGCCGGATTATCACAAATCAAAACAAAGCCTATAAAAACTGTAATAAGCTAACAATCAAAAGGTAACAGTATTTAAAGCTAAATTGCTATAAATTTAAATCGCACTTGTCACCACATCCGCTTGTTTGATGGCCTCCTACTGGCTAAGATTGTAGACTCTTGGTTGAGTCGGAGTATAATGGGATGCAGTATACTCCACCGTCTTGCCCTTTTCCTTGTAAGTTGCTCCCGGCTTCCTCTCGGACTTTGGACATCCGCTCCAACAGTCACGGGCAAAATGCCCAGGCTTCCCACAAGTAAAGCAAGCGCCCGGGGTCCGGCTTGTAGTTTCCCCCGAAGCACCAGAAGAAGGGGCTAGACCCGATGTCCTAGCCTTTATTCCACCTTCAGAAACTGGACTTTGAAGGCGGCACCTTGAACTCTGACTTCCTAACACTTGAGTCTTTCTTTTCCTGCACATTCTTCATATCTTTCTCCAAAGACCGTGCCGTGTTGACCAGGGTCAAGAAGCCCTGCATCATCGACCCCGAGAGCAATAGTCTTAAGTCATCCCTCAGACTTTCATAGAATCGGTTTGTCTTTCGCTCCTTATCAGCAAAGTAGCACTTGCATACTGACCCAAACGTGTAAATTCGTGGAGGTACTCATCCACGCTACTCTCTCCCTGCACCAACTTCTGAAACTCATTCTCCAATGCAATCCTCTGAGCCGAGGGGAGGTATCGAGCCAAGAACAGTCTCAAGAATTCTTCTATCAAGACGTCAGTAAGTTTTATACCCCTCAAATGGTGTAACTCCAAACCTTCCCACCATAATCTTGTGTCGCCATCCAACAAGAACGTGGCAATAGTGGTCTTCTGCCACTCTTCCGTCTCTGTAGCTATCAAGACTCTCTTAACTCTGGAGAGCCAATCCTCCACTTGGGTTGGGGTTCCTGTCCCTGAGAACACTGGAGGATTGAAGCCCATAACATGTTTGAGCTGTTTCTCCATTGCTCTCCTAGGCATCATTGGCTCCACCACAACCTGCTCCACTCTCCTTGGTTCCGCCGCTTGGAGCGGTACTTGCTCTACAGCAGGGGAAGGCTGCTGCACTTGCCTCACAGGCTGTGCATTAATCATCACAAAAACTCCTTCAGCTACCAATCATATGGTTTTAGACGAAGGAGGTGTTGTCGGCGCATCGTTCTGTGCGCTACTTGCCATAGAAACTGGATGTTCTGATGGCCTTGCACCACTCCTGGTCACCTATAGTCGTGCAAAACACCGTTAAGTGACCGAACAATATTGCAAAAGTAATTATAAGAACACGCAGGTTCCTTGAATATGTGTATTTTCATTCCTAAGTGGACATTCATGAGTTCTTTTCATATTATAACGCTAACGCACACACATGTGCTCACCACCCCTTAAAGTGAATTCGCCCACGAATTCATTTAACCCCTACCGAAACCGGTAGTCTGAAACAAAATTGTAACACCCCTATCCATCACATAACATATAGCAGTAGGTTCGGCCGGGGACCGACGCCATATACCACTGAAAGACCGAAGGGTTACTCATTGAAACCATTCTTCCAATCGTAACGTCCTACACAGAGCATCTAGCGGAAGCAATTTATTAAGTTGCAAAATAAGAACCCAGCCACAAGCATGAATGTCCACTAACGAACCCAAACAAGAATGAAATTACAAAGTACTGGCCTTATGACCTTACAAGAGTTCACTAAATTTAAAACAGTGTCTTCCATACTTCGGCTCGCAGGCCGGTCACACATGAATTAAACAAGTAAAAAAAAACAAGGCCTTCAAGGGATGGCTCAACAACAAGGGCTTTGGCCCGCTATTTGCCACTCGGCTCCGCAGCACCTGCAAGCACAAATCACCGCAATAGTGGCAAAGAAAAGTAACGGTCAGCTAATGCTGACCAAATTATAACTAGCATGCCCCCAAACTCGGGGCGGCGATGCTCCTTCCCTGCACTTATTAGCATAATAAGAATTATAGTGAATAATCACAACACCAGAGGTGTAGGTACACACGGCCGCACCCCCCGTGCTCTCAGGGAACTTACATGGTGAACCCGGTCAAAACTGTGGTCTCCCCACCGCCCCATGGACAACAATACTCGTGAGCATTTTGGTCTTTCCAGCCTAAGCCTAAGACCCTCCATCTATTCCAACGGTAAGTGTCATGTACTTTAGGTCTCTTTAACCAAACGATACAGAGCGGGTACAGTTCCGCCTAACCCGTTGCTCACACCGCAATGTCAATTTAAGCCATATGCGTGGGTCAAGCTTCCCCGAGTCCCAAAACGATCAAACATGCACATAACCCAGTTTTTTTCAAGGCTTGCTCCTAGGCCACCAAGTTGGCAGAAATGCGTTTCCGTCTAGTTTTCCGGGTGCACCTTGGAGTTAATCCCCAAGACTCCATGTTGCAATCTACCGCATAAAAAACCCGAAAACAACCAAAGGCACAGAGTCTTCTCCGGCTAATCATGCATAATGAAACATCACCGATCCAGACCAACTTGTCCGGGTAGGCTTCACACACCATGCCTATGTCCGATTCTCGATTTTGGACTCTACATGCAACAAAGCGGGTACTATTCATGTCTACCCGAAGGAACACCTCAAACTCACAGCATACTTACGAGAGCAGGCTTCCTATGCAAAAAGGAAAGAGGACTTCACATGTCCAAGTAGAGAATCGTTACCCTTGGGTTTCTCTTTGGCGCCATGGAAATCTATACGGAAGAAAAGCACCGCGATGACCTCGCCTCCGTAGATCTGGACTCAGCTTGCAATTTGGCGCTCTGAATCTCCTCCGGCAACCAGATCTCTCTTGCTTCTTCCTCCTTGCTCTCCCATCTCTCTAGAACTTAGAAAGAGA
Source organism: Platanthera zijinensis (assembly GCA_039513925.1). NCBI lineage: Eukaryota > Viridiplantae > Streptophyta > Magnoliopsida > Asparagales > Orchidaceae > Platanthera > Platanthera zijinensis. The sequence goes on along the minus strand of CM077079.1, from coordinate 41,356,231 downwards.
TTGAACCAAAAGAAATGAGGGTTTTCAACCCTATTCCCGACTTAAAACCCAACCAGGACAGCCCTCAGCCCTTGGATCCCTTTTGAAAGAAACGAACGGCCACGATTGCCCTTAAAATGAACTTCCTGGGCCGAACACGGCTTGCGACACGCTCGTGTCCAAGGCCGTGTTCCACATTCGTCGTAAATCAGGAAAATCCTGACCATGACACGGCCTATAACACGGCTTGGGACATGCCCGTGTCTCAAGTTACACGCCCGTGTCACGGGCTGTGTGCCTCAAACGACACAGGACAAAAAATGTCCCGAGCACAACACAACCATGTGATACGCCTGTGTCACATGCCGTGTGCTAGAAATGCCCTGGGACACGCCCGTGTGCTAGGCCGTGTAACCTTCTCAGCACAATCCAGCAAACTGCCTGAGAAGGATACGACCTCTGACACGCCCGTGTCTCAGGCTGTGTTCCCTGTCTCGACGCTCGTCGACTGCATTTTCATCGACCACTTGATGATTTGTTGAACACACGCACAACACTTCCCTGGTACATTCCCATATCCCAGGCCGTGTGACCCTTACCAAGACCTAAACTCGCCTCAAAACGCTGCCCGTTGCTCTTTTGAGTTTCGAGGCGTTACAAACCGAGCGTTTGAAACCTTGAAGGAAAGATTGATGTGTGCTCAAATCTTAAGTCTTCGCAGGGGGAATGAAGGATTTCAAGTTTTCAGCAATGCGTCGGGTTGTATGCTTGTACAACATGGTAATGTGATAGCCTTTGGGTCTAGATAGTTGAAACCTCATGAGAGGAATTACCCCGTCCATGACTTGGAGTTGGCAGCAGTAATCTTTGTGTTAAAGTTGTGGCAGAACTGCGTGTACGGTGTGAAGGTGGAAATCTTCACGGAACACAAAATCCTAAGGTATCTTTTGGATAAAAAAGACTTGAACATGCGACAACACAGGTGGGTCGAGTTCATTAGGGACTACGACATAGCGATTCAGTACATGCAGGGAAATTCCCACGTTGTGGCTGATGCCTTGAGTAGAAAATACTCTGGACAAGGGAACTGGATTAAAGCTCATGATAAGCGGTTAGTGCGGGACTTTGAGTCCCTTCGCATTGTTTGTGTAGTAAGAGGGGAGTCTAGCATGGATCAGTTGAACTGGATAGAATTATAATGTGACTTATCCGATCGTATCTGGAAGGCGAGCAGTAGAGATGCAGAGTTCCAGCCATTGGTGGTGGACGCTCAGAAAGGCGAGGGTAGTATTATGAAGATGGTTGATGAGATCTTAAAGAAGGATGAAGGGTTGTGTACCACAATTTTACAAGCTCCGTGTGGAGTTGATGTTTTAGGCCCACTTCACAAAGTACTCCATTCACCCAGGCAGATGTACTTGGCTATGAAGAAATCCTTTTGGTGGCCTGGGATGAAGCGGGATATAGCTTTGTATGTGAGCAAGTGTCAGACTTGTGCCTTAGTGAAGGCCAAGTATCAGAGGTCGGGCGAGTTCCTGAAGCTCCTTCTAATCCCTAAGTGGAAATTTGACGACATCTCCATGGACTTTATGCATGATTTGCTCCGGTCGCAGTAGGGTAATGATGTGATTTTGGTGGTTGTGGATTGCCTGACCAAGGTGGCTCACTTCATTCTGAATTATAAGGAGGAAAACGTGGAGAAGATGGTAGAATTGTATGTTTGTAACGTTGTGTAGTTGCACAGGATTCCAAAAAGCATTGTTAGTGATCGCGATGGGCGGTTTACGTCGAAAGACTGGAGACTAGTGCAGAAAAGTCTGGGAACAAAGCTTAAGTTTAGTACGACATTCTATCCCCAAATCGATGGTGAAACGGAGAGGAAGAATCATACATTGGAGGATATGCTGAGGATGTGTACCCTTAAGTTTGGGAAAAAGTGGGAAGACCACCTTTTCATGGTGGAATTTGCTTATAACAATAGTTTCCAAGCGAGTATCAAGATGGCGCCATACGAGGCTTTGTATGGAAGGCAGTGTTGAATGCCGATGTCTTGGATAGAGACGGGTGATATCAAACTTTTGGGAAAATAAGTGGTGGCCAGTGCTTGTGAGTTGGTGCAGACAATTCAGGAGTGCATGAAAGTTGCTCAGGATCAGCATGTGAAGTATTTCAGTGCGCGCCACAGGAATGTGGAGTTCACAGTAGACGATTGGGTCTATCTAAATATTAAGCCGTTCAAAGGCATTTTGTGGATTCGGCAACTCAATAAGTTGAGTCCAAGATATTTGGGAACATTTGAAGTTATGGAGCGCATTAGAGAAGCAACCTATAGGTTGGCATTGTCCGTAGATCTGAGAGGATTACATGATGTTTTCTATTTCCCAGTGTTAATGAAATCTTTGGTGGAGGAAAATGTTATGGTTGAGTCAGCGGCAGTGCCGGTGGAAGAGGACTTGAGGATGAGAGTCCGTTCGGTCTGCGTAGAGGATTCTGAAATTTGGCAGTTGCAGAATAAAGATGTTAAACTCGTGAAAGTGCATTGGGATAACTGCGGGCGAGATGAATTCTCTTGGGAGCGCGAATAAGCGATGCGGGAAGACTTCCCAGAACTATTTGCATCAGGTATGCTGGATGCTTCGAGTGCATGTTAAATTTCGAGGGCAAAATTCTTTTAAGGGGCTGTGGAGTTGTAATGCCCCATTTTTCTAGAGTTTGGATGTTCTGGAAGCTATCGTGTGACGGTAAGTAGCTACTGCCCGACAATAGTCTTCTTTTCGTTGAGACCAAACCATTGAGATGAAAGTGCTGAGTAGGTACCTACTGTACGGTGGTAGGTAGCTACCGCCCGACGATAGTCATTTTTGTCGAGAGCATCGAGACGAAAGCATCGAGACGAAAGCGTTAAGTAGCTACCGCACAGCGGTAGCGCTACTACTGGTGGTAGTGTGGCATTTTGCAGAGATTGGTGGATCTGTGAGCTACCGCAATGCGGTAGGTAACTACCGGCCGGCGGTAGCGGGTGGAAATAGTTTCATAGATTGTGATTTCTGGCTGTCCGATTTTCTTAGAATTTGATCTATGGCCCAAAATCCTCCGCCCAAGGGCCTTAAGTAGGGCCAAGAAGTTCATTTCCTACTATTTCTCATCTTTTAGGTTGATAAGTTAGGGTTTGAGAGAGAGAGAGAGGGAGAGAGTTTGGAGGAGGAAGAAGAGGTATCTTCCGCCATTGACGAAGCTACGGAGCTCCGTTTGTCGATCAGAGGCCGGATTCGTGGAGAGGGCTTGAAGGCACACACATTAATCCGTGCAACTCAAGATCTCCATGGCTAGGAAGAGGAGTCGTAAGGTAACAAAATTTCTCCCCTCAGTTTTTAGGATGCGTGCATTACATCCGTTTCGTTTATGCCTTTATTCAAGCATTTAGGCATCAGATCTCTCAAGTGAGAGGGATTCAGGTTGCCATGGTTCAATAGGAGGCACCGGGATGATAAAGTCCATCCCCGACATATTGTTGCACTAGAAATCTTCTCCATTAGTGATTAAGCATTGTGGGTGAAGCCGTAATTGCGACTGGTAGTCCGATGTGGTGGTGTTACATGACGAGCACTATATGGATTTTGCTAGAAATCCGACTGCGACGAAGATGCCGTTTGCGATGCCCTCTTTTTCATGTGAGAACGAATGGTGATTTAGGGTGGAAATGATGTGGTTGTTGAATGATATGCGAAGGTATGCCTATGTCTTTATGGTCAGCTGGCTAGCCTGTGACGTTGCAAGTCACGTGTGGAGAGCGTTCGGCAAGACAAGTCCACTTCTGTGGAAACTGACGAGAACGCCAAGCTTTTGGACAAGCTCGGGTGATGAAGCCCACGAGAAGGCAGGGTCAAGCAAAGGTTCTTAACATTAGTTTGTTTCTGTGGCAGAACTGACGTGAGAGTAAAAGCTTGCAGGTAAGCCCGTGTATTGAGACCCATGAGCGGGTGGGTCCTACGCAAGAGTTCCGTGTTGCGGTTTGAACGCCGATGGGGAAAATTGGAAGTACCTGTGCAAATGATGTGATGTGTTGATACGTGATGATGTGTTAGAATCATACGCTCTATAGGGTGCCTTAGAAGAAACCCAAGTTTACATACATGCTGCATTGTAGGCCCCCTTTATCTAACATGGTCAACATAGAAACGTGTTTGATGTATGAGACACCCTAACCTGTTGCTTTTTTATGTTTATTTATATAAGCATATGAAGTGCTTACCTGCAGGGTGATGGAGTGTCCCGGGATTCACTAGAGACGGCCAGGAGGAGATGTGTTAGTTACACAGTTGAGGCCAGCCTTTGCTGACCTTCGTTACAACAAATTTTTATAGGGCAAGGATCGCAAGCTAGAGCAAGCTCACCGACCAAAAAGGCTTAAGCCTCATGAAGTGTACCCTCTTCTATTAGTATATGTATGGTTGAATGTTATGTTTCGTGCTCTATAATCTGGCTTGCATGCCGAGATAGCCTAGGAGTGATAAGGCACATTGCTATGTTTGGTATTGTTGTATTTTTGGACTTTTGCCTGATGTAAGGCCTTAAGGCTGTTTCAGACTCCTATCATTGTGGATAACTTCTAGTCTTGTTGTGTTTTAGCTATCATGTTTTTTGAGTTTTGAGGTGAGTTATACTTTTATATCACTTTATAATGTTAAAGCTGTGGCGTCTATATGTTGCGGGGCCCTGGCCAGACCCATATTATATAGTCATTACAGGGGAGGTGTTACAATCAGAACGAAGCGACGCCATTCGCTAGCACAAAACACTCCCCGGTGCAATTACTGATGCGCCCCTATAAAAACAATAAATAGGCCTCCGAGCCTTCATTTCAAGCCAAGCAACTCCAGAGGCAAGAAAGAGCTCTGAAGTTTTCCTGCGAGATTATGGACTTAAGCCGATTCTCCGCTCAGGAATTTAGTCTGCTCTTTTCCTTGCTCTACGGATTCATCACACCTCAAGTGACATCAACTGTCTCCATGAGAGCACTCCCATCTAGGCAATACATCAATGAGAGCGCTCCCTCGTGAAGTTCTATGGAATTAGAAGATTTCCCAAAGCCAGAACACTCCGACCAAGGTTCCTTGAGCTCGACGACACCTTAAGGTCGGAGCGCTTCCATCGAGGCTCTGAGTACTAAGCCATTTTGTCTCTTTATCTGCACTTGTAATAGAGTAGATGTTTGTCACCCTCCGAGATCAAACTGACCTTTGTAAAGATTCAAAAAGCTAGTGGATTTTGGCTCGGCACAATTCCAGCAACATGGTTTTTCACCCTTTCCAGGTTTTTCATGTTAAAAACATCTCTTGCCCATTGTTGTTATTTTCTTTAACTGATTGCGCTCCCGACTCGTCTCCAATCTAAGGCATTCTAATTCTCGGGACCGAGGAAAAGACCTAGTTGTTATGTCGTTCTAATAATCAGTATGTACCTCATCATCAAATGATTTGACACACCCTCATTTGCAACATTATCAAGTATGGAATAATGTGCAATGATTATTAATGTTTAAATTAACCTTTATAACAACTTTCTATTCCCAATTGAATAATCTTTAAATCAACTTACAATGAGAAAGATGCTAAGTCATTAAATGTGGAATGACTAACATTCAACCATCTTGGGTTTTCATCAAGAAATTATTTTGGGTTTTCAGTCTGACATTAGATGCTTGAATGTTGCGACAATAGGTTTTTACTAACAATGTACAACCCCATGTTTGCTGAGTGGGCGAACCAGAGCGACTCCGCAGCTCCAGGTGAGCTGGAGAGGCTAGCTTTCACTCGCCTAAACTGGTGAACCCTAGTTAGCGGTGCGAGTCGGGATACAGGACCAATCCCACCCCAGGCAGGCGAGTGTTCAGGAACACGCCAAAGTGGCGTGCGAGTGATGGTTTCATTAGGCACTCGCCAAAGTGGAGGGAGAGTGCTGGTTTTATAAAGCACTCACCAAAGTGGTGGGAGAGTGCTGGTTTCATCAGGAACTCGCTAAAGTGGTCAGTGAGTGCTGGTTTCATCAGGAACTCGCCAAAGTGGCGAGCGAGTGCTGATTTCATCAGACACTCACCACTCCAAAGATGCGGGTGAGTGCTAGTTTTGTATAGCACTCACCAATCCAGGCGGGTACTCGTTTTCTAGGGCACTTGTCATAGAGAGCGAGGCGAGCCGGAGGCTAAGTTCCCCTGCATCAGGGCACTCGCCATCCATGAATATTCTCCATACAAGATTATATTTATTTATCTACTGATGGCCATTCCAAAAAACGGAGTTTGGTTGTTGACAGACCAATTTGGGGTGCATTTAGTAAAACCAAAAGGCGGGATTATGCTATTTACAGGCCCTGCAAGAAAAACTATAAGTAGACCCTAAAGGGCACTTTTGGAGGGGATCCAGTTTTCTGGCTTCTTCCTCCTCAGGTAATTTTCGGTTTGCTTCAAAGGCTCTCCAAGGTGCCCAATTTTAGCATTTACTTGGGAGGGGAAGCTCTTTTCCATATTTCAGGTGTGTGGTGGGTCTTCCGTACTGCAATCAGAGTCTGTGTCAAGTTCCAAGTCTTCATCTTAGGGTTCTTCCTCAGGAGAAGTAGGTGTGGGTTGCCACCTTTTGGTCCGATCTCTTCGTTGGTCCAAGTCTTGGTTCCAACATTTTTTGGTGCGGTGAGCATGGATCGCATCTTGCACAAGAAAAATCCTGAGAGAGTTCCATGGCTGGAGATGGTGAACAAGGTACTGACCTCGACGGCTTGCCACTACCCTTGGTGCCGACTATAGTTTAGATGCTTGAATAGTTCAAGAGGGAGGTCCTAGAGACTGTAAGATGAGACTAGTCTTATAATTCAAATAAGCTAGTCTCTTGTGCCATTGTACACAATATGAGACTTTCTCATTTGCAACTAGACAAATAGGAAAGTCTTTATTAAGACAAAGGAAATTTAAGCAATTAACATTTCCATTGTTAGTGCCTGTCAAGATGACCTATTGGTCACTTTACCTCTTAATCTGGCACTCATCCTTGTGGAAGGAAATGACATAGCTAAGATCACAGAGTTGGATTATACTTATGAGGTTGTGTTGCAACCCCTCAACATAAGCCACTTTTGAGATAGTGACTATGCCATTGGTAATTTTACCATAGCCTCTTATCACTCCTCTATTTAAACCACCAAAGATAAGTTTAGGTCCATCCTTCATTGGAGTGTACTCCATTAAGTTGCTCCTTGTTCCAGTCATGTGCCTGGAACAACCACTGTCTAAGTACCATATAGGGGTATGAGCACTTGGAATAACATACAACACATTGTTTACCTCACCTTAGGACCCCAATAATTATTGGGTCCTAGGTTCTAATTGGCCTGAAAAGGGAACTATCTTCCTAAAGATTTTATGACAGGAGGACTAACATTAGCTCTGAGCACAGTAGGATTGTGCCCGCAATCTAAGGAAAATACCCCACTTTCCCACAACACCAACACTCATGGATATTATATCTTCTTTTTTGTGCAGGTCCTGTAGTTTGGTTAATTGCTGACTGAACAGAAGGAAGAGGTGCAACAACATTCTTCAAGTTCCTTTCAGCATGGATCTGACTAAAGGTAAGTCTTCCAGCAGGCCTCCTTGGCTGGCTCTAACTACCATTTGCAGCAGTCTTCTTTGCAGATGACATGCTATTTATTAGATCAGAGATAGCTAGATTTAGCCTGCTAATAGACTTACCCTTAGTCTAAGCCTTGCTGGATGGACTTGAGTGAAGGCAACTTCCTTGTTATTGAGAGTGGGGGCTGAGGTACCAAAAACAAATGGTCCAAGTTGGGCCATTTGAATTTACTCATTGGGAGACTTAAAGGCACTCACTCCCCTACTGTACCTTCCACCATAGCTGTGAACCTCTTTGTTCACACTAGTGGATCTGCCATTCATCCAGTGACCATAGATGATTTTTTGGTCATACCTGTTTGAAGGCAACATCACCTTCTTAAAAGGGATGGGATGCTTGAAAGCTAGAGGCTAGACTGGAGCTTTCCCTTTCCCTTTGGAAGGGCAACTCTAGTGTTTCCCTTAAACCCTAACCCTTTTTACCCTTCTGAGGGGAGAAAGAGTCTATCAAGGGCAATACTGTATTGGGCTTAGAGTAACTAGCCACAATTCTCTTCTCCCTCTAGAGCTTCTCTTCAAGATCTCTAATAATACTATCCTTGTACTTGATGGTGCCAATCTGGATGAGAGTAATATTCCTGAGTTGGCTGACTTCCCTAGCCTTCTGATCCAACAAGGATGCTGTCTCAGCCTGCTGGGAAGCAGGTAGCTGGAGAGAGGCAATCTCAATAGCTTGCTTTTTGGCCAACTTCTTGCTCCTCCTAAAGGCATCCAGAAGTTCACCATACTTGTCAATCATTTTATTGACATCTTCCTCAGATTCTGCCCATCATCCCCACTGGATGATGATGCCTCAGAATTTGGACAAGTCTCATAATCTGACTATGGAGATGAGCCTGATAGAGAGTGTACCTTTCCTGGACCAGGATGATCCTGGATGGATTCTTCATCATACATTGCCATCAATGCACAGCAGCTGTTGGAATCATCATCATCATCATCATCATCCTCCTCTGAGTCACAGTCTGAATGTGATAGAGGGGCCCTGTTACCTGTCCTGGCATTAGGACAGCCTTCAGCATCATCTGCAATTGCATCCATCAGCCCAATAAGGGCTTCTTCTTCTTCAGACTCTGATGAAGATGAGTCAGTCCAGCTCTTCTCCTTCTTTATAATGAAGGACTTGTGCTTCATGCCCTTGTGATGTTTCTTCTCACCCTCCTCCTTTCTCTTGACCGGGCAGTCAGCTATTACATGCTCAGGTTTGCTACAACAGTAGTAAACAACTTTAGAGAAAACATGTTTATTAGGCTTAAAGTCATGCCTGCCACCCTTGGAGTGCTATTTCTATGCCTTGTAGTAGTCCTCCTTGTGATGTGAGTAGGTGAAAGGTCTGCTCCTCCACTGCTTCCTCCTCATCAATTTCTTAAGCTGCTTGGAGAAGGCAGCAAAGTCTTCATCTGACATGCTGCATTCAGAAGAACTTGGCCTTATGCTGTCTGAGTCAGCATGCCTCCTTGGAGGAGAAGCAATCCTCTTCTTGCTCCTCTTGGTGCTATCTGCTCTGAAGGCCAAAGACTTTTCCTTGGCCTGGGATTTGCTGATGGTATCCTCCTCTTTCCTGTCAGCCAGCTGCATCTCATAAGAGAGCAGCTTTCCCAATAGAGTATGGGGAGAAGTATCAGCTAGCTTGGCCACCTCTCTGATGACACTGATCTTGGTGTCCTAGTCTCTAGTGAGAGACTTAAGAAACTTGTCATTTAGCTCATAATGCCTGAATACCCTCCCATAGGTCTTCAGCTTATTCACTATCTTGAAGTATCTTTCATAGTAGATAGTTATGCTCTCTCTCTTAGACTGCCTGAAAGGCTCATACTCCTGGTTTAGCATGGACTTCCTGTCATCTCTAACCTCTTCAGTTCCCTCCATGTAGATCACTAGAGTGTCCCACATATCCTTGGAGGTCTGGTAGTGAACCAGATTCTGAAAGGTAGAATCATCTATGATACTAGTAATAATGTTTTGTTCCCTCTTATCCAGTGCAACAACTATGACCTCATCCTTGGTCATTTCTGAATATGTCTTTGCAGTATGGACTGTTGCATCCAGAGCTGAGACCTTCATAGGGATGAAAGGTACCTCCTTGACTATCATAAAGATCCATGGGACCCTCTCTTTATAGATTCAAAAACTCTCCTTTCTACAGATAGGAAGTTTCATGGAATCCAGATCCTTATGGTTCTTTCTTGAACCCATAAGTATACTTTTTTAGCTACCCTTTGAGATATGCTCTGATTGTCAAGTCCTTCTTGAGCAACCTCCCTCTGATACCACTTGAAAGTATTTAATTCCAAGGTAGCTAATCACCTAGAGGGGGGGGGGGGGTTAATAGGTTTTTGGTCTTTTAAAATTTTCCCTCTACTTAGTGTGTTGTGGGTGATTTATATATTTCTTCCAAGACAATCACACAAAGCACACACAAGGTTTATATTTGTTCCCCAGATTATAGGTACATCCACTTTACCTCATACTTTTCTAATACTGTGTTAGATAAGGCACTTCTCCAAAACTTGGCTCCTAAGAGCTTAAAACACAGATCCCACATGATCTCTCAGTCTCCTCCAAGACTTACAACTCAGGCACAAGGCCCTACCTCAGAGCAAACTACTCCTACATCTCAGTGAATAGCAGATCACCAACCTCAGACTAAATCACTAGTCCTACAACTCAGGCTATGGAGGTTAGCCCTACAACTCAGAGATTAACACTCTCCTACCTCAGGCACAATGAACCTACCTCAGGCACACATGCCCTACACTCAAATCCACACTTGGATCCTACTTAAACCTTTATAAATCAGGCCTACAACTCAGATCCAAAAGGATCCTACAATAAGAAAATTGTTTATTGTGGTAGATTTGACACAAGAGAAATTTCTCTGAGCCTGCCTCTTGAGCTGAGTTTATCTCAACCCTATCTTCTTCTCAGCAGCAAGAGAATGATCTTCAATAAGTTGGAGCTTGTGCTGGAAGTAACTAAGAAACTTGTTTCTGAACTTGCTGAAGAAGACTGAAGATTTGACAGCTCTTGTGTTCTTCAATCAGCTTACCTGGACCTGCGGAAACTTGAAAGCTCTGCTCCTTCTTCTTTATCAGAACCTTACCTAAACTTGCTATAGCAGAAGAAATTGCTACAACTAACTTGAAAGAACTTTTAAATCAGCTGATTTAACTTCAAGCTTCGAGCTCGACAAAAATGACGAGGAAGAAGAAGTTCAGCCGCAACTTTTCGAAATAAGAAAACCCTAAAAGTTAAATTTTCTTTAGTCAATCTTGTCCCTTTTATCTTCTGCCATTTAACGGCTCCAAGAAGTAGTGGGGACCACCTGTGGTTGGTAGCTGCACCTTGCTTTAACATAAGCAGACGTACAGTAGACCTCCAACAATGTGTTCTGTAGCTTTCCGGCAACTAATTTGAACTCTGTTAACTTTTGTTGACTTTGGCTGACTTTAGCATTTGTGGACTTTTCCACATTCTCAGATTCAATCCAGGTGTTGAGTTCGTTGAGTGAATGACCTTCTCTCAACGAATCTGGACTTAGTCAAATTCTCTGCACCATCAGGTGTTGAATGCGTTGAGTGAACTGACTACACTCAACACCTCTGGACTTGGACAAATTCTTCTGCACTACAAGGCATTGAGTGCATTGAGTAAATCTTCATCACTCAACACCCCTGGACTTAGGTGCAACTTTCTTTATCTGCTAGGCATTTTGAGCGTTGAGTGATCCATCATCACTCAACGCTTTTGTCCTTAGCCGCTTCTCTGGTTTGCAAGCTTGCTAAGGCATTGAGTGCATTGAGTGAGCTGTCCTCACTCAATGCTTCTGGACTTAGCCAGATTTCAGGATAGAATCTTAAACTGCTTGAGCTTGACTCAATGCTTCTTTCATCAGGCGTTGAGTGAGCTGTCCTCACTCAACGATTCTGGACTAAGTCGATTTTTCAGCTTGCCAATGTTGAGGCTTTGACATACTCAGCTATACTTGATGCCTTTTGATATATGGCGTTGAGTGAACTACCTTCACTCAATGCATGTGCACTTAGCCACAGACTTTCTTTACAAACTGCTGGGCTTTGACTATCCACACCTTACTTAGCACTTTTTGGCATCTGGCACTGAGCAAACATGCTTCACTTAACGCCTGTAGACTTAGGCGATTTTCAGCCTTTCCAACATCCTTCCTTGATATCTGGTATTGAGTGAACTGGCTTCACTCAATGCCTATGGACTTAGACAGATTTCTGTCTCTCCACTTATCTACCTTGTGACCACCTGTCACAACCACTTGGAATACTTGTCCAATCAATGTGATAAGGAGCAAGCTGCATATATGAACTTGAACATACATAAAATAAAACTATGTGTATATTATTGACTTGTTTGACTTCTTTAAATCTAGGACATTGTGGGCAATGGACACAACACTAAGGAAGGCATAACTCAGATACCCAATCCTGGAGAAGCCGGCATTCGCACTGGTTATCATGGCCAGGAAACTATGGTCGCTCCATCCGGGTAGTGACCGATCACCCCCATCGCAATGTACTGGAAGGGGTACAACACTCGGGGAGATAAGCAAAATGGTCGGTGGAATTGAGCGAGTTCGATATCTCGTTTGTCCCCAGACTATCGATAAAGGCGCAAGTGATGGAGGATTTCCTAGCAGAATATATGGCCAAAGATGAGGAGTGCGAGCCTTCCTCCCCGACATCATGGGAGATGTTAGTAGACAGAGCTTCAGGGAAGCATTCCTTGTGGGGAAAGCTGAAAGGTTAGCCTCGATTGGACCCCGCCCTTTTCCAAGTTGCGCTTGACATCTTCAATCCCCCTTAACACCTGATGAAGCAATTAACTCACGTATGAGGGTGGCGAGTTCAGAGATGAGTGGAGGGTTTAGAAGGGAGATTCCGACCTCCTCCAAGTTGCTCTTGACTGTCTTAGATTTCTTCGATTGGATCCCACTGACTAAACTCTCACTAGCTGGCAGGGCCTGCAGGTTGCTCGTGTGGCTACACCTCTGATTGGACCCCACTAACCAGGCTCCCACTAGCTGGTAGGGCCGCCTGGTCACTCGGATTGTAGGTGGTTGTGAAAGAAAAGTTCGCAAAGCCCTCAATTGGATCCCACTAACCAGGCTGTCACTAGCTGGCAGGGCCGACAGGTCGCTCATATGGCTACACCTCTGATTGGACCCCGCTGTTTAGGCTCCCACTAGCTGGTAGGGACGGCAGGTTGCTCAGATGGTGGGTGGTTGTGAAAGAAAGAAAAAGGAGGTTTTGCCAGGTTCTCACATAATGATTAAAAGTAAAGCAAGGCTTCTAGCAGGCTAAGGTATAACTTGCACGATCTAGGTTATTACGATTCGATGATAAGCCAGAATATGCGGGCTCGGGGTCCTGCGGGAACGAAGACAAGGAAAGTTGGGCCGAATTTCGGTTCCAGCAGGGAAATTTGAAAGGTTAGCCTCGATTGGACCCACCGATCGGGCTCTTGCTAGCTTTCAGGATAGGTGGGTCACTTGGATAATGGGTGCTTATGAATTAACATCAAGGTAAAAGAAACGACAAACATAGATCCACACTCGCCATAGGAAAGAGACAAGTGGGCTGCGGGTGCTCTTTCAACTAGATTCTCCCCGGGTGAGGAAGTAAACAAGACATACCCATGGTATGAGGGCAAAGCAGGAAGCATGACTGAGATCCCAAAGCCTGTTCGCATATAACTAGCACTCGCGACGAAAACAGACTGAGGGACCCAAGCACGGAACCCCGCAATCGTGAGCATGTGGAAAGTTGGAATAAACAAAATTTGCCTAAGTCCTAGTGGGGGCTCGTAACAAAATAAACGTGATTCACTACTCGCACAATGACCTATATAGAGTCATGCATTCATCCTGACTAAGCGTTATTGACCCGCGACATGAGAAAGTAGAGTGGCTGCGAGTGCAGAACAGAGCAAGAGGCTATGCTAAAGCATAAAAGAGAACTAAAAAGAATAAAAATGATTGTTTGCAACATAAACAAGGGACTTGTCCACAAGAAAACAAAGATGTATACATATAAAAGGTAAATACAAAATGAGTACAAAAGAGCCAAAAATGGTAAAAGAGGCCTCGCCACGAGTATACAACAAAAATAATGAAAATTACAAAAGATACTCTGAGTCAGAAGCTGACTTCTCGCTCTCGCGGAGGATCGAATCTGCCTCATCCTCGGAGTCCGGGAGCGGGAGGAACAACTCAGGGACCACCTCCTCCACCGCAAGCCTCCCTCCCTCGCTCGTCGTAAGGCCAGCATGCTGCATCACTCAGAGTGTGTGTTGCGCCACCTTAGTTGTGTTAGACTGCAACATCTCATTGGGCTCGCGATCGGAGTACTGCTTGAACTTTCTCCCAATAGGAGTCGTCGGAAGGACAACTCGAGCAACTAGCTAACCTGGGCTTTCAGCCCCGTGTTCTCTTTTTCCAGGATGGAGATCCAAGAATGGAGTCGCTTGGCCCCCGCAGCATCCTGCAAAATCATGGGGATAGAGGAGTTAGCAAAGAAGACGGGGTGGAAGAGGGAAGGAGCGAAAGAATTAGCACTTACCACTCTGCCCAGTTGCTTGACAAGTGGCTTCTCCAAGGTATCCATCCTCTGCTTCATGCTCGCAGCCTCTTTCAATGCAGCGTCGTGCTTTTGCTTGTTATCTGCAACATTTCTCTCAATTTGTAGGCTGCAAGGACCCACTATATGAGCCAACTCCAGGTTCCGAAGCTGGGCCCACGCACTCTCATGCGCCAATGTCCGGGTGGGTTCCTTGTCAAAAATCACAGCATCCTAATGACTATAAAGGCCAAAGGCAAATTCATTGGCCTTGCTGCTAGTGATGTCCCGCTCTATCCAGGAAGGGAGAAGGGTGGATATGGAGGCCCTGCTGGCCTCCCAGACACAGAGAAGCAAGGGCTCTCCGACCTTGTCGCGGTGCTTTTCTCTGAGGTTGAAATTTTGGTGCCCTTTTGGCACGGGCTTCTCGGCGATCTTCTCATCTGACGGCTCGCTCAGAGAAGGGGCCCTATCAAATAGGGTTCCCACGATTTGCTTCCCTTTTGCAGAACCCTTGTATTTCGATCTCTTGGTTGATGGGGAGGAAGAGATTATCTCACAATCCGCAGGGGTGATCCGCTTTTGAACAATGGGTCCGGAAGAGGTCCCTAGGAGCTCCTGGCAGGTAGCTGCGACGGCTTCAATACGGGCAAGGTTGGTGGACGTGACTCTAGCACTCGCATAAGGGGGTGTAAAGGAATATCTCCCTCTCCTGCGGATGGCATCATGATCAATTGAAGAATAAATTGAAAGGAAAGAAATAGGTGGGAGCAAGTGCGAGAGGTAGTACCTGCTCAAGAGAGGACTGAAGTAAGCGAGTCGACATTCCTTCTCAGATGGCTGACCTCAAAGTTCTTCCCGACGAAAAAGGCGAAGAGGTTGGCCTTGTGACCTCTCACGATGGGAGGGTGGTAGGTGGAAGCATCCTACTGGATTGACGATAAGGAAATGTTGCCAAAATATCCACTGACAACGACGAATTTCCTCACCCAGTTGTGGTTCTTGTTGGCTCTCTCGCGGACTTTGGTATGTTGGTTGGAGAAGAATGCGATTCCGTCCATATTGGTACGGAATGTGAAGATTTTGCGGAAGACGTCGAGATTGAACTCGATCCGCTCTTCATGCAGGAAACATACGAATGCCACTGGAATTATCACGGGGTTTGGGTTGAGCTGGGCCAAGACCATGCCCAGGTACTTGAGAACTAGGCGCACCACTGGCTAGAGCGACAATCGTAACCCCACTTCGAAGTGCGATATGGGGATGGCGAGTTCGTCGGGATGGAGGTTGTTGATTAACTCGAACTCGCCCGGGAGGCGAGCAATAAACCCGGGCGAGATGTAGTGAGCAACCACCAGGATATATTTGCTCTCTGTAAGTATGCAGTGCAGGAATATGTAGTCCGAGAAAGCCCACGCGCTCTTAGATCAACCTTCAACATCACCACCAATGCCACCCATCATCAAGTGTTTATGAGTGCTCGCGAGTGCTTGCGAGTGCTCTGAAAAGTTTGCGAGAGCTTAAGGACGAAGACGGCATGAGAGGGGACGATATAAATGCGGTGAGGAAGGAAATGATGGTCTAATTATAAGAGAAGTAATGGGCGGGAAGAGGTCGAGGTGGTGGGGGTGGAGATAGAAAAATTTTCCACGTGCCTCTATTTTTTAGTCAGCCCAATTTTCCTCTCATTTGCCATCAAATCAAGGCACATGGGCTCACAATTAGGCCCATCCTCCAATGGCAAGTCCAGGAGGGAGAAAGAGGTGCGAGAAGCAAAGCCACATACTACGCGAGCAGAATAAAAATTACCAATGTTACTAATCGTGAATACTCAAACGAGTTCAATGTTTAATACATAAAATTTGGAAAATAAATTAAAGTGCAGCCCAAAAGGAAGGGTTTTGGGTATGCGAGTGCCAGTAGGATCTATCTAAGAGCCTCGCACTCCCAAATTCTACGGCACATGAGGATAATGATACACACGCACGACGCGGAGCTCCTATTAAACAAGACTCAGCTAGTCCTCAGCACGCGAAATATGCCTCCTAGGGGAGGTCGCCTCACTTCTAGCTCCTCCCACATCTCACCGAGGAGTTGCGCATAATCCCTCTCGAGGTCTGAGAGTCTCCGCTCGATGACGTCCCTGTCCACTTGGACTTGGCTGTAGATCTCGCGCAGCATCGGGCCGTGCTTTCTAAACTACTCGGTCATCCACCTGTTCAGCACCACAACGTCTGTTGGGTATCCCAAGAAGCCCGCAATCTTATCCGGGGAGGGAGAAGGCAAGAATTCCTCCTTAACATTGGTGGATGGGATCTCTCGATAGCCTGTGAATAGAGATTATTAGCCAAACAAAAATCAAGCTTGGGAGAAAGAGCATAGTGGGAGTAAAAAATGAGCGAGAAAACTGATAAGTGGTAAATAAATCGCAAATTTTATTGCTCCAAAAAAGATAATTATTACATAGGTGTGCCCCCTTATTTTTAGAAAATGGGGGAGGTGAGAGAATACAACACGTGATGTGAGACTAAACACAAGCTGGGTGGCCTATGCGATTTGACACACACAAACCGCACACCACACAAATTACAACTATATGCTCGACGATCACTAAGGAAAACTGCCACAAGCTATGGAAGACCGCTAGTACAGGCCTCCAGACCGCAACTGCGGGTTGCCACCAGACCGCAGTTGCGACTACCCATCAGACCGCAGCTGCTGCAAGCCACCTGACCGCATACTGCGGGTTGCCACAAGACCGCAGTTGCAGCTCACCATCACTCCATTGCTGCGGCTTCATCCAGACCACTGCGGCTTAACTCTAGCCCACTACTGCGACCTCCTGACAGACCACTGTGGCTTAAATTCAGACAATTGTTATAGCTTCCTGCCAGACCGTTACTGCAGCTAACATGCAGACTACTGTGACTAACAACTGATGCACTGCTGCGGCCTCAAACCAACCAGCTGGAGAAAGCTACCAAATAGTCCGCTGTGCAAAACCACCAGAAAGCTGACCGGACAGCCCTCAAGAACACACTGCCAGACCGCATGACCAAACCGCCAAACTTCTGACTAGACAAGTCGCGGCGACTAGTTCAGCTAACCGCCCAAACTATGTTCCAACACTCCCCCTTAAGCTGTAGCATATATGTCAACCATGCCCAGCTTACTACAAACTTTCGTAAATGAAGTAACCGATTTCGTGAAGAAATCAGCCAGCTCCTTATCAGTGGTAACGAACCGCGCACATATATGATTCTTCAGAATCTCTTCTCTGATAAAATGGCAATCAACTTCGATATGCTTCGTTCTCTCATTAAATACTGGATTCTTCAAAATGTATAAAGCTGCTTTGTTATTACAGAACATCGGTAGGGAATGATCATAAAACTCTCCCAGATCCAACAGGGGTGTCCAAAGCCACTTCAGCTCGCAAGCAGTCTGAGCCATGCTTCTATACTCTGCTTCTGGCAACTACAGCCTGCTTCTTGCTCTTCCAACTGACCACATTACCTCCAACAAAGGTACACAAACTAGATGTTGACTTCCTGAAACCCTTGTTGAAAACGTTTAAGTTTTCTACCTAAATCACCTAGAGGGGAGTGAATAGGTGAGTTGTGCATATTTTTTGCGGAATTAAAATTAAGCGAGCTATGCACAAAAAATTAACAAAGAAATCACAGACGACACCAAGATTTATAGTGATTCCCCAACCTTGGGTACATCTACTTTCCACTCACCGATCTAATAATGCACTAGACTCGGTTACTCCACTAATCTCGGATTGGAAACAATCCTACTACTCGGAACAACGTTCCTACAACACGATCCAAAAACAGGATCTACACTTGGAAGAGAAAAACTTTCTACAACAACTCGGAGAGCAAAGCTCCTACACTCGGAGAAGAATCTCCTACAAGAATAAATTGAAATATAAAAGAAATACAAACAGTATTTTCTCTCAGATCTGAAAACTTTTGCCTTTCTTCTTCCTTGAACTTTGCGGCTCTGTTAGAAATAATTGAAGAAGACTTGGTTAGATCTCTGATCTGAAATTTCAGGACGCACAAGATCAAGTAGAGGATCTGTCAATTGTAGAAGATCTTGATCTGTGAATCAACTGCTCTGAATCGATCTGGATCGAAAGCATTTTTGGCGATGAAGGCGATGAGCGGCGACTTCCGATTTTGGAAAGAGAAATTGTGATTCAGAAACATAGAATTTTTTCTTACGGCTTCTTAGGGTTTGTCGGAAATGACAAGACCTTTTATAGGACATGCCTAACGGTCATAATAATAATTAATGATAGCCACGTGGACCAATCACGTGCTAATAACATTTGAATTTTCATCTGTTTGGACTTAATAAATTTTCAGAAAATAGTTCAACATTTCTCGAGAAGAATGATTATACTTGAGTAAAAGAAGTTTTGTTCTCGAGAACAATGATGGAGAACTCGAGAAAAAAACTTGGTAAGAATGTGGAGGTGGAAATCAGCAGTCTTGAGAATGAAGGAAAGTACTCGAGAAAAAGAAGTTATTGTTCTCGAGAAGTACTTTGGTACTCGAGAATAAAGAACTATCTCGAGAACTAAACAAGGTCTTCTCGAGAAAAAGACTTAGAGAAATTCTGTCTAGAAAGGAAGTAACTCGAGAAGAAGTGACGTGAAGCACTCGAGTACATAAGCCCTTCTTGAGAACAACAATAAGCTTTCTCGAGAACTACTTCTGCCACTCGAATTCATGACAAGTCTAAATCGAGAACTAACTTTAGTCCTTCTCGAGTACAAAATATAGTACTCGAGAAAAACACTTAGAGAATTTATCTTAAAAACTGAAGACTTAATTTCTTCAAAAATAATCAGCATCCAACTTTCCTCCCATGCCCTTAGTGCTTGAAAAGGAAGTGTATCCCAATTAAGAGGCTACACATGAGTCAACACCATGGATCACACAATGAGAGATTATATTGTATGGTCCTGTGTTTGGAGACTCATTGTAGACTGACATTGGTCTACACTTGGCAATTAAGTCCTGCAAACACTCAACTAAAAAGAGCATCAAATACAAACTTAATTCATCTTAATTCAAGGATGACTTCATACAAATTTGGACTATTGTGGATGCAATACCCAACAATCTCTCATATTTGTAGAAGTCAGAACCCTCTACACTAAGGTGAATTACATCAAGAGAAAAACAAATAAAGAAACTAATAGCCATGATAAGTAGAATAAAAGCTATTTTGGAGAAAAATCAGATTAGTAAAATTAAAAGTTCATATAAATAGAAATTTGTTCAAGAGAAAATTTAATCCCACAATTTCAAAAATGAACTTTCAAAACATCTCCAACTTATACTGATCCTATTGTTGTTACTGTCTTTTAAGCTTTTCCTATTGTCTCTTCTGATAGCTGAAAGGCTTGGGGAAATACTTTGGAGGTGTAGGTGGAGCCTTGGGATTATTTCTTCCATATACTCTGTCATATATCCTTCTTTTTGTAAGAGATTTTTCATATAATCCCCATTCATCAGAGCTGTAATGAAGGCTTATGGATTCATTGAAATCAAGAACTAGCTTGAGAGTTTCAAGTCTAAGAGATTTGGAGGTTGGACTCCACACTTCAGTAAACTCTTGAGGTCTTTTCCTTTCAGCTTCAGGATGTGGAGATGATCTACTAGCTGAGGCTCCATCCCCATATTTCCTTCTTTTAGCTTTATGAACTTCTGGAGGTTGAAGAGGCATACCTGCTTGTTCTGATTCCCAAACTTGTTCATATACATCAAGAGGTGGTCCTTCAAAGTATTATGGAGGTGGTCCTTTAAAGTATTTTGTAGGTGATCCTTTAAAATATTCTTGAGGAGGTGAGAAGGTTGGCTTATTTACATCCAAGTGAGCAGGAGGAGGAGAAGAAGGGTCCATTGCCAGTTCAGGAAATAGCTGATTATGCATCCATATAGATGTATCACAAGTATATAACTTAGTACTTTTGATTTCTTTAAGCACAGATGTCTGAATATCTTTCAACTGGCCATCCCACTATTTTTTCATAATTTGAGCTTGTTTTTCCAATTGTTCTTTCACTTTAACCTCCCCCTTTCTGACTTCTAGAGTGAGGGTTTTGATTACATCTTCTTTAAAAGTTCCAACTACTTCACAAGTTTTGAAGTTCCTTTCTTGGGCTTTCTTCTCAAGTTGAATCTGATTGTTAGCAAGGGTAACTGATTGTTCCATAACATTACCAATACTTGTGATTATATGATCTAAGGCTTTTCCTCCAATTTGAAAGAGCCTTTTAAATTCATCTGTGTTATGCTGGATTTCAGCAAATCCACGGCTCATTTCTTTCTCTAATGCAATCATTTTTTCATTTACAACTTTCAGAGAATCATCAAAGTATTGTCTCTGGGAAACAAGCATAGCTTCAATTTTGCTTAAAATATTACCTTCAAGAAGTACTGTAGGCAGAGTAGATGGTGGAGGCAGAGCAGGGGCTGTCCATGGAGGGATTTCTTTAATTACAATAGTTGAGGTAGAAGCTAATTTCTTGTTTACAGTGCTGTCTTCATCTTCAGCATAAATGGGCAGCAAGGAGGGAATATTGAAGTGAAGACTTGGAAGTCTTTGTTCAGCAACTTCTTCAGGAATGTCATCTTTTGAATCATGAATTGAAACAACTTCATTATCATGTAAATTTTCAGGAGATTTCTCTAGTTCATTTACAGGAGACTTTTCTGCTTGAGGAGAAGGATACTTTGCTGGAGACTTTGGAGATGTTGATGTAGGAGAGGGATGATCTTCAGGAGATTTACTTTCTTGAGGAGATGGTATTGGTGACTTTGCTGGTTTCTCAGGAGACTTTGGATATGTTGCTGGAGAAGAGGGATGATCTTCAGGAATAGAGAAGAGAGGCTCTTTAGAGGACAGTTCCTCTATCATCCTGGTGATGTTATCAACAGTATCTAGAAGCTGTTCCTGAACCTGAGCATATGTCAGGTTTTCTGAGTCTGGTATGTCTTCAGCAACAGGAGAATTTGTAACTTCTGTATGCAGAAGAGAGGAAGTAGCAGCAACAAATGTAGATGGAAGATCTTCTTGGACTGGATGACTGGCAGCAGATGGAGAGACTTGAGGAGGAATGGCTGTAGCAGCTAGAGTAGTGACTGGTGTTGGAATTTCTGTGTGGATTGGTGCTGGAGCTGGAGTTTGCCGAGCTGGGATAGATGGGGCAGGCTCCCCCTAAATAACTGAGTTAGTTATCTGATGTGAAGGAGGTGATGGGGTCCTGCCCACATCTTCAATTTCCTTAACAGATTTTTCATATTTCTGTAATTTAACCTTCCATCTCTGGATGGAGGTGATGGAAACCTTCTTCATATGGTGGAGGGTTATGCCCTTTTTCATGGAGAAAACTTCTGGATTCATCTGATTTAGGCACAAAGAAATAATTGTGCCATAGTTTGGTCTCTTAATGCATTCCTTAATCTTTTCAAAAAGCATCATGCCCCACTGGAACTTCTTTCTACAAATAACTGCAGTCATTAGATCGAAAAATTCTGGAGTAATATAACTGATAGAACTTGTCTTGCAGAGAAGAACTTTTCCCAGTATATCTGCCAATAACTTGCTTTCAACATTCATGAACTGTCTTCTAATTGTGTGAGATGATTGAGGAATCCCACAGAAACTATATGCTCTCTCATAATCAATGTTGATGAGGTCATTTTCCATGTCTATGATTGGTAGTTGCAGAAGCTGTGAAACGGAGAGGGCATTCATTTTTACCTTAATTTATCGAACCTTTGACTTGAGCACCTTTCCATTCCGTTTAACTTTGGCGTGTTGGAAAAATTATTCGACATCAGAAGTTAAAATACGGCATGGATGTTCCAGAACAAAAGACAAACCAGCGGTATTGAGTAGAATGAGAACATTTCTAAAGTCATCTGAAATCTCGGCAATCCCTGTAGAAATTAGTTCACTGCCGATTCCAAGCTTAGAAGACGATGTCATTGATGTGGAGGAATTGATGTTGGTTGACCGACGGATGGAGAAACTTGCTTACGGCAGACGACGGAGAAGGAGAAGACGAACAAACTTTTACCGAGAGGCGGGGTTTTGAAATCGGGAAAGAATTTCTTGGACCTAAGTCTATTTATATTTACCTTTAATTTTGATGAAAAATGATATAAATAACATTAAAAATACCTGGAATGAGGTGGTTAAGTTGTTGTGTGCCGATATGAAAAATTTGAACTTGAGGACAAGTTGGACACCATATTTCTCGAGAGAACTGTTTGTTCTCGAGAAGAGGATTATCAGCACTCGAGTAGAATCTGCCTTGGTCTCGAGTAGATTCTGCCTTGGTATCGAGTAGAATTATTATGCTCGAGAAGTAATTTCTTATTCTCGAGATGTAAGTCTTTTGTTCTCGAGTACAAGTGTTTTACTCGAGAAATGAAGTCCATTCTCTGAAATTTCTTGGATTTTTGAAGTAAAACTTGAACTTGAACTTGCTGCCACCTTTTTCTTCATTCTTCTACATCCTTGTTGAGCATGCCAAGTTCTGTTTTGAAGAATGAGAACTTGGCCTCGTCCAACGGCTTTGTGAATATGTCTGCAATTTGCCTGTCAGTTGGGACATATTATAGATTTATGTCCCCATGCTCCACATGCTCCCGGATGAAGTGGTATCGCAGCTCTATGTACTTTGTCCGGCTGTGAGAGACTGGATTTTTGGCTATTGCAATCACACTGGAGGAGTCGCAAAACAAGGGAATGTCTTTGAATTTCACATTGTAATCTTCCAGTTGGTTCTTTATCCATAACAATTGTGCACAACAACTGCCGGTAGAAATGTATTCTAACTCGGCCATTGAAATTGCGACACAACTCTATTTTTTACTGATCCAAGAAATGAGCTTCCTTCCAAGTAATTGGCAAGTCCCGGAAGTGCTCTTTCTATCATCTTTACTTCCTGTAAAATCTACATCTGAGAAACCAATTAGTTCGCTGTCATTACTTCTTGGGTACCATAAGCCAAAATTTGGTGTACCCTTAAGGTATCTCAAAATCCTCTTTGCTACAGAGTAGTGAGATTCCTTAGAGTTCATTTGAAATCTAGCACATACACATGTTGAAAACATTATGTCCGGTCTACTAGCAGTAAGATAGAGCAAGGATCTAATTATTCTTATGTACTTGGTTTCATCAAAAGGTTTCCCTTTCTCATCCTTGTTTAGAGACATAGTTGAACCCATTGGAGTCCTTATAGAGGTTGCATTCTCCATTCCGAATTTCTTAATTAACTCCCTGGTGAACTTTGTCTGAGAGATGAAAATTCCATCTTCAGATTGTTTCACCTAAAGTCCTAAGAAATACTTCAGCTTTCCAATACTGCTCATTTCAAACTTACCTTGCATAAGTTTGGAAAACTTTTTACGGAGGTTGTTGTCAGTAGAGCCGAAGATGATGGCATCGACATAGATTTGCACTAGTAAAATCTTGCCTTTTATTTCCCTAAGAAATAATGTCTTATCTATCTTTCCTCTTGTGAACTTGTTCTCAACAAGAAAGTTAGACAGCGTCTCGTACCAAGCTCGAGAAGCTTGTTTCAAACCATATAATGCTTTAAATAACAGATAAACATGATCAGGAAATTTAGAATCAATGAAACCTGGAGGTTGTTCCACATACACCTCTTCCTTTATGTTACCATTAAGGAAGGCAGAATTCACGTCCATCTGATAGACAGTGAATCCCTTAAGTACAACATATGCTAGGAACAACCTGATTGCCTTCAGCCTTACCACTAGAGCATACGTTTGGTCGAAGTCGATTACTTCTTCTTATCGGTATCCTTTGGCGATGAGTCTGACGTTGTTCTTTATGATTGTTCCTTCCTCGTCCATCTTGTTCCTATAGACCCACTTGGTTCTGATGAAGTTCTTATCTTTGGGTCTTGGAACAAGCTTCCATACTTGGCAATGCTTGAATTGGTTCAATTCTTCTTCCATTTCCATTATCCATGATGCATTTGAGTTTGCTTCCTCAAACTTCTTCGGTTCAACCTGTGAGAGAAAACTCAAATATAAATTCTCATTAATTGTACCTCTACGAGTTCTGACACCATCCCGAGGATCTCCTATGATTTGGTCCATTGGGTGATCCTTCAGATGTCTGAGCTCTAGAGTCCTTGCATTTGGAGTTTCTTAAACCACATTAGTGACTTCATCAACTTGGATGATTTCTTCATCTTGATCATCAACCTCTCCAATCGGGGTTGGAGTGGTGATCTTGATGAACTTTTCATCTTTTTCTTCAGTCGGCTCACCCAAGTTTAGTTCTTTCATCTTTGAACCTGCATCTTTAATAAACACGCTAGAAGAGCTGCCTTGCAGCAAGCTCGTCACATCAAATACAATATGGATAGATTCTTCTACAACCAGGATTTTCTTTTTAAAAATCCTATATGCCTTACTATGGCTACTATAACCAACGAAAATACCTTCAAAGCTCTTTTCGCTAAATTTAGTAGTGTGATACTTGCCATTGTTAAGGACGAAGCCCTTACAACCAAAGATTCTAAAATATGAAATAGTCGGTTTCCTTCCCTTTAGTAGTTCGTAAGGAGTCTTATTATGGTTCTTGTTTATGAGTGCTCGATTTTGCACGTGGCATGCAGTGTTGACAGCTTTAGCCCAGAAATATTCCGGTAGTGAGGCATCACTCAACATGGTCCTGCAAGCCTCTATGAGTGTTCTATTCCTTCTCTCAGCTTCTCCGTTTTGCTGAGGAGTACGAGGAGAGGAAAACTCATGAAAGATACCTAGGCTTTCACAAAATTCGTTCATGGCCCCAGACTTGAACTCAGTTCTATTGTCACTTCTGATTTTGACTACGGAATAGTTCTATTCATTCTAGATCTGCCTGACAAAATTTGTAAAGATGTCAAAAGTATCTGACTTGTGTTTTAGAAAGAACACCCATGCAAAGCACGAGTAATCATCAGCAATAACCAGTGTATAATCCTTACCTCCCAAACTTCTAACTTGCAGTAGACCGAACAAGTCCAATTGAAGTAGGTGTAAACAACTACTAGAGTCTTTGCATATAATGTTTTTAAAGGTAGCCCTTATTTGCTTGCATTTTACACATGCATGACAAGGTCTATCTTTAGCGCACTTGACATTTGAGGCATTACGTACTAAATTAAGAGAAAATAATTTGTTAATGGTTTTGAAATGAATATGTGCTAGTCTCTTGTACCATTGGTCACCAAGAGACACACAATCTTTAGCCAAAAAGCACACTGGCGTAGAAGAGTCTATGCAAATAAAATTCAAACAAAATATATTCCTACTACGAGTGCATGATAGAATCGTTTCCAGATTATCTAATGATTTTATCAAGCACTTGTCTGCATGAAATTCTACTATGTATCTTTTATCGCAGATCTGGCTTATGCTTATAAGATTGTGTTCCAATCCTTCAACATAAGCCACATCTGAGAAGGATACACTACCATTCATAATCATACCGTAGCCTTTAGTAATTCCTCTGTAAGAACCTCCAAAGATGACTTTTGGCCCGTTCATGACTGGAGAATAATTCTGGAGAAGGCTTCTTGTCCCGGTCATAAGACGAGAGTATCCACTGTCCAAATACCAGATAGGAGTTTTGGTGGTCTTTGGACATACTTGCAATCACAAATCTATTTGCCTTAGGAACCAAAACTCATTTGCGTCCTTGGTCTCTAGTTAGCATACTCCCCCTATGTGTATTAACATTGTGAGTGGTCTTTCTCACATTGTTAACTTGAGGAGTAACATAATTTCTAGATTTAAACTAGCAATTAATAGCAAAGTGACCAATTTTGCCACAGCACCAATAGTCAAACCTATTGTATCTTTACCTAAAATTCTCCTGCTTGACCTTTTGAGAGTGCGGTCTATCAGGGGCAGTAGTATTGGAGGTAGAAGCTTCATGGTGATTGCATTCACATGGCTTCTTCTCCTTAAGAGGATTTTCCACAACGGGATTTACTTTTGGTGCCTTCTTGATATTATGACCATGATTATAAGGGCCATAGCTCTGAAGAGTGATCTCCTCATAAGGTGCCTTGATGACACTCTCACCAAAGTCCCGGGGACGGGTCCATCCTTGGTAACGAGACTTGGGCTCTATATAAGTAGGCATAACAAAATGACTGTTGGATGAATCAAGATCAAACTTGTTGGTTGGAAAGATAACCTTTTTGAATGATGTCTGATCTTGAAGAGCTTTCCCCTTTTCCTTATCCAGAGCCTTCTTGGCTGCCTTATTCTTTCTTCGAGCCTTATTTCTCCTAGAGGATTTACTAGGAGCATCAACATGGCCTAAGCCAACACCTTTGGCCTGAGCTGAGAATTCAACAACAAAAGGAAGGATAGTCTTGGGCTTGGAGAAACTTTCAACAAGTTTCTTTTCCACTGCAAGTTATTCTTCCAATTATTTGATGATCTTCTCCTTCAGATCTAGGTGCTCGAGAGCCTTATTATACTCTTCAATAACAACATTTAAATTTTCTCTGAGTGAGTCCATCTTGACGACTTCCTCTCTCAGAGTGCTCTCTTCAGGCTTGAGAGATTTAATCTCCTTGGTCTGAGTTTTCACGACTTTTAGACATTTGTTGTAAGCCTTTATTAACTCTTTATATTGAGCCATGAGTTCATACTCATCGTCAGAAGAGCAGTCCTCATGATCATGATCAGAAGCATCTGATTCAGAAATAGGAGTATGAGAATTTACCTTCCTAGTGAACTGGGGTTCTTCTTCTTCATCAATTTGTGTCATTAGCCCAAAGTTGACTTCCTCTTCATCACTTGACTCAGATGAGTCAGAGTCGGTGAGAGTCTCGCCCTTCTTGGACACTAGGCTTCGTTCAGTTCTCTTCTTATTATAAGAAGATTTCTTCTCCTCTCATTTTACACCCTCCTTCTTGTGAGGGCAATCAATAATAACGTGACCTGGATTATTGCAATAATAGCAAACGATGTCAGAAGAAATATGTTTGTTCTATTTAGTATGTTACCTATCTTGGCTACTTGAGCCTTTCTTGTATCGATCACCATCTTGACGTGATATTCTATACAAGGCATCTTTGCCTCTCCATTGTTTCTTCTTGTTCAAGAATTTCTTGAACTGCCTTGAAAGAAGAGAAAACTCTCCTTCAGATAACTATGAGCCTGAGGTACTTGGCTCTGAAGTTTCTTCATCACTTTCGTCGTGTGTAGGAGTAGGTGATGCATCTTTGGCTTTCCTTGAGCTGTTTGCCTTCAGTGCGACAGACTTCTCCTTGGATGAGAACCATCTCTTCTCTTCTTCTGCTTTTCTTGAATTGATTTGCAACTCATATGAAATAAACTTTCCGAAGAGATTCTGAGGGTCAGTCTCTGCCAGCTTGCCAAACTCCCGGATATCAAAGACTTTATTATCCCACTTCTTAGTCAGGGACCTTAGAAATTTATAATTCAGCTCTCTATTAGTGAAGACCCAGCCATATACTCTTAGGCCGTTAATAATCTTGAAGAAACTTTCAAAGGTATCTGCAATTGAATCCTTGGGTCCTTGTCGGAATGCTTCATATTTCTGATTTAGAAGGGATCTTCTGTCATCCCAAACCTCTTTAGTGCCTTCCATCAAGATGATAAGAGACTGCCACATTTTCTTAGTGGATTGGCAGTGAATCAGGTACTGCAGCATAGAATTATCGACTGCACTTGCGATGATATTTTTGGTTTTCTTGTCTAAAGAGAGAAGTGCAATCTAATCCTTATCAAGATCCATCAACTTCTTAGGAACTTTCTTGGTAGGATCAATAGTGGAGACGGTCATGGGAACATGAGGACCTTCTTCAACAATCATGAAGATCCTTGGATCCACAGCTTCCATGAAAAAATTAATCCTTTCTTTCCACAGAGGAAAGTTGGTCTTTGTGCACAAAGGAAGCTTAGCAAAATCCTTGGTTTTGTCCATGCTTGTATAACTCAATAGACAACTTGGGGTAGATCTGTTCAAGGTGTTAACCTTTTAATGAACAACCTCCGTCTGATACCAATTCAAAATGTTTAAGTTGTCTACCTAAATCACCTAGAGGGGGTGAATAGGTGAGTTGTGCGTCTTTTTGCAGAATAAAAATTAAGCGAGTTATGCACAGAAAATTAACCAAGCAATCATAGACGACACCAAGAGTTATAGTGGTTCCCAAACCTTGGGTACATCCACTTTCCACTCACCGATCTAGCAATGCACTAGACTCGGCTACTCCAATAATCTCGGATTGGAAACAATCCTACTACTCAGAACAACGTTCCTACAACTCGATCCAAAAGCAAGATCTACACTCGGAAGAGAAAAACTTCCTACAAAAACTCCGAGAGCAAAGCTCCTACACTAAGAGAAGAATCTCCTACAAGAATAAATTGAAATACAAAATAAATACAAACAGTATTTTCTCTATGATCTGAAAACTTCTGCCTTTCTTCTTCCTTGAACTTTGCGGCTCTGTCAGAAATAATTGAAGAAGACTTGGCTAGATATCTGATCTAAAATTTCTGGACTCACAAGATCAAGTAGAGGATCTATTGATTGTAGAAGATCTTGATCTATGATTCAACTGCTCTGAATCGATCTGGATCAAAAGCATTTTTGGCGATGAAGGAGATGAGCGGCGGCTTCCGATTTTGGAAAGAGAAATTGCGATTCAGAAACTTAGAATTTCTTCTTACGACTTCTTAGGGTTGGTCAAAAATGACAATACCTTTTATAGGACATGCCTAACGGTCATAATCATAATTAATGATAGCCACGCGGACCAATCACATGCTAATTGTAAGACCCCATTTTTTTCTTTAATCACCGGGGTCTTAGGCCCAGAACCGCCATTTTGCGGTGACACCTTCATGCCTTGAAGGGTCGTTACCACAAAGCGCCGATCCTACCGGCCAATTCGATCACAGAAAAGCAGCAACGGTAAAGAGTAAAGGTGAAACTAAAATACTAGTCCACAATAATCACATGAAAGTAATAATATCTCCACGAAGGGAGAGTCCACAAAAATAGTATAAAAGGGTACTGAAAGTAAGGGCTTATGCCCGATACATCATAATCCTCACTATAGGTCACTCAAGTGGAAGAAAACTATAACATCTACTATAAGTCGGGACTCACAGTCCCAGCTGGGTGAACTCCTGAGCTAGACTGCCCTATCTCCAAACGGGCCGACCTCCGGGGCTTCTCCTCCATGCTGGGCTCCATGATCCCCTAAATGATGTGGTCCGAAAACCGTTAGTCTATAATACTAAGTCCTATCATCCCCAACCCCTTCCCCCATGGCTCCTAAGTACCGAGCGGATAGGAAGAAAGGGAGGGACATGAACGTGGAGAATAAATCAAAAGCAGGTGACAGCGGACCTATGCTAGCAATTCTATAACAAATATGACAGAAACAAAAAGTAGGAAATGTAACCTAAACTTATGTGCGGAAGCACCTAAGCCATGGGTTCTTCTGCAAGGCTCCCATCGTATAAAGTGTCCCATACCACTTATACGTTAGGGTGTCGGTTATCTACTGCAATATATATATATATAAAGAATTTGACCTTAATTTATAAACTTACCCACACAAGCTTATAGACTAAGGGGTCATTTTGCAAGGCCTATTGTATAAGCGTCCCATTTCACTTATACATTAGGTGTCAGGGGTTAAATGTAATGGCTATGCTATGACATGCTAGTGGGTATGAATATAAACATGCAAGTGCAACTCACACACTTGACTCTGTGCACACAGACCTTTAGTTCCCCTTTTCGGAGTCGTTATCTCCTAGGATACCTCCGTAGTGGCAGACAGAAGCGGTTGGTTGGGCCTCGCCCACCTCTAAACTAGTAAAGAACTACCAGTCATACCTATCATATGCCTCAACGCTTGGTGCACTAAGCATACTCCTGCGTACTCTTACCGGCTGATGCACCAGACTTCTGTTGGCGAACTGCTAACCACACTTGCCGAGTCAGCGTATTGGCGTCGGTGCATCGACCCTCCAATACCCAAGAACCACCACCTTAATTTTCTTTCCTGACTATGCACATGCAATATTTATCGTATCAAACCCATTGAGCCGAAGCTCCCAAGACCATTCCATCCATCTCTTAATCAATCGAGCCGAAGCTCCCCGGACCATTCTGTCCATCTCTTAACCAACCGAGCCGAAGCTCCCCGGACCATTCTGTCCGTCTCTTAACCAACCGAGCCGAAGCTCCCAACAATCTTCATGTGCTAATAGTGTTTTGTGAGATGTGAAACCCTAATTACTAAGTTACTCTTATCAGTTTGTTAATACAGTTTACGTTAACCCAAGACTGCCCCCGGCATACCCCGTAAAGGGCTCTCAAAGGGCACTAGGAACTATGATGCTAGCTGAAGCCCATCATTCCCTTTCGCAAGGCACTTATTATTATTGGTTGATTCCCTTAACCCATTCCCTTCTCATATTACAGTGGGCTAATCCTAGGGTGATTTTGTCTCTTCCTCTCCTCAGGGAAGACGTTCTTTCGTCGAACCCGAACACCTCTAAACTCTAGCCAAATCACTTCTCACTACTCTTCCTATCCCTCTATAGTGAAATCATTCATATCAGTCCACCCAGCTAAAATGACTAACTCCAACAACTATCCCAGATCATGTCCTATTGCAATTTAACAAATTGTTATATGCAGACTAACCTAGGCTATATGTTGAACCGGATAGGAGATAATCTAGATAACCAACCAAATGCCCTAAATTATTTACTGAAGACTTATCATGACACAAATAGACTAAATCCAGAAAATTGCAACCTTCCTAATTTATCTGGCATTTAATTAATTTCCTTAAAGCTTCTAAGGGCTACTAATTGAACATGAAGTGCACTTTTCAGGAATGTATAAAACTTCATAAAATCATGATAAATACTAAAGAGCAATTCAACAATAAATCCAAGATATATGAATTTTTAGAATGGTTTAGGACCCAAAATCACAATTTAGAACATAAGGTTAATAATACCATTTTAAGAATCAAAGGTCAGAAATATTGTTCCAAAAATTATAGCAAAAATCGAGTAAGATCATCATGGTCTAAAAACACTCTAGAAGGATTCTCCAAATTTTCCAGTGAACAGTAACTCCTAATTCAATTTTACATTGGTAATTCCATACTCTTGGGTTATTGAAGTAAGTACGGTAAATAGTTACCTAAAAATTATGAGAAAATTCCAGAACCTATATATTGATTTAAAACACTCACCGACCAGATTTCATAATTTTTATAATAATATTAAGCTCCACATCTATTTATGATCAAAATTCCATAATTCATAATTTATGAATCAAGTACCTAAAATAATCATATAAAATTTTTAATAAAAATACAGAGGGGGCTACCATGATGTAAACCTTCCAAATGCTAAATTTCACAACTTTTCAATGGACATTATTTTCATAACAAGCAACATAAAATTTAGGGGCATTGCTAGGGTTATAAAGGAAGTACTGATTTTAATAGTCTAAAAATTCCACCAAAATTATTTTAGGACAACTTCCTATCACTAAATTACCCTGCCCAAGGTTCAAGTTATTGTGAGGTGTTTTGATTGCCTAAACCCAATTATTGGGCTTTGTTCCTTAATCTAGGGTTAGGGATTTGAGGGGGTTAAAGACTTTCAAATTCAATGAAACTTCAACCAGAGGACCATATACACCCTTTGGTCCTCTCCACAAATTTTCAAGTCATTCCAAGGTCATTTGACCCAATGACCATCAAACCCTAAAAAAATCCCATAAAGGGCCTATCCTAGAGTTCTAGGGCTACCCTGCCCCAAACCACCCCAAATTCCATTGGAGGATGTGTCATACCATAAAAAGTCAGTGACCAAAATTTCAGCCTCTATTGAGGTGACTTGACCACTCAAAACCCCAAGGGGGTGTTTTGACCTAATTAACCCTATAAGGGTCAACCTAGGGTTGGATAAAAACCTAATCAAAACATCTCCAAAAGAGATGAAATTTTTACCAGAGCCTTAACATTCCCTCTAAGACTACCCACCGAAATTTCGGGGGATTTTGAGGTGTTTATGATACCTAATTAATTTATACATGGTTAATTAATGTTTTCTAAAAACTATAGTAAAATGTTTTCCAAAATTTTCTATTTTTGGACAGGCCCTAGTTATTGCTAAGGTAGAGCCCCTGACAAAATTTCAGCTCATTTGGACAAAGGATGAAAGGTGGGAATCCATTTGAATCTCAGGATAGCCTTAGGTATAGGTCCCACCAAAATGGGTGCTCTGGCCCAACCAGAGGCTCAAATTGGTCCAAAAAAATTTTCGACTAAAGTAGACCCTTATGGCTACACATTTCATGTTGGTGACTTTTCCATTAGATGAACCTAAGTATTTTTAAAAATTAAAACCAAATGTTGTATATAGTGTGACAGAGTTATATGAAATCAAAATAATTAAAATCCTGAATTATTCCGCACGAATCCTAAAGCATCTAAACCGACTGCATTGGGTTATCTCCTTCCTCCAGCCGACGGCCCAGATCGTCCCATCCTGGAGTGTCTTACAGGCCGATTTCCCAACCAACCGACCACTTCCCCGGCTGACCACCGCCACCACCACCTTCGTGGAGGTGGAGGCTACCCCCAGCCGGCGGCACGGCCGCCGGAGACGACTGTTCCGGCGAACCCGGGAAGTTAATTTTCACCCGATTTTCATGGATTTGAAATCTTTAATCGGGCTCAATTTAGCCCGATCCTTGCCCTAATCAATTCCTAAGATCTATCAATGAGGTGAGGAGTGGAGGAGAACCTTTCTGGCATCCTGAAGGAGAGAGGAGCGACGGGACACCATGGTTGACGGCGGCGGCACTCGGCTTCTGCAACAACACAGTGGGGAGGCTTGCTACTTCTAGGTAAGAGTTCTAAAACACTCCCCTCAGCCCACTGATGATGTTTAAATTGTCAATTGGGGGGGCTGGTTCTTCAATTCCCATCAAAGCCATTAAAGCATGGCTCAGGTTGAGAGGAGGGGGGCTGAAACTTCCCCTTGGTGGCCGGGAAACGGTTGGAATCAACTACTCTCCCCTAGAGGAATTGATTGCAGCCATAATGGGTGGCTGTTGGCCTCCTTTGGTCGGACCCCACACCATTCCTCTTCCCCCCATTTTCTCTCTCCACCATTACCATGAAGTGAAGCTCCCTTTTTCTCTCCTAGTCACCAAGTTGACTGGTCAAACCCCATATGATATATGCAGCCATTCTACTCATAATAATTTTGAGAAATGAAGTTAGCCTAAGGGAAACAATGACTTAAGCTTAGGTTAGCCCATTTGGGCTAAGTTGACCTAAACATTGACTAGGGTTGACCCTAGCTAATTTGACCTTTTGGGTAGACCACAATGGGTCCTAGGTGATCCTTTGGCCTCCCCTAGAGCCCAAGTAGGGTTGAGTAGGGTTTATTTGGCACTTTGGAGGTCATATGACCCTTGGTAAGGGCACTTTGACCACTTTAGATCAAGGGTTGACTTGGGTCAACTCAGGCTCTAGAGTTGACCCCAATGGATCTTTGGTGACCCATTAACACCACTTTAGGTCTAGGGAGACTTGGACAAGGTTGTTTGGGCACATTTCAGGCCAACTGCCCTTTGTTAGGGCACCTTGCCCAATTTAGGCCTATGGTGGTCCTAGGTCAAATTGGCCACTTTGAGTTGACTCTAATGGACCCTTAAGGCTCTAGTGGGTCCTCTAATTGGTTAGTGGTGTTGGGATGGGGTCATGGGGTCATGTTGAAGCCTTAAGGTCAAACCCTGGGTTTGGTGATGAGGTTGTGTCATAGGCAGACCAAGGTGATTCTCACATTGGCCTTTGATTACCTGGCCCATTTTAGTTCCCTAGGGCTTTATCATGACCTGGTCATGATCAAAACCACTCTTAGGGGTCTAGTTGGAAATGAGATGTTATAAATACCAATAAACAAAACAAATATTTCGTCCCCGAAATCAAGGTTAAGCCTACGAGAATTCTTATCGAAGGAGAAGAACCTTGTAACATCCCATAAGAAATGAAAGGTTACATAACGACGCCATGTTTTGCTAGGTGAGATTTAAAGATAAACTAAATCTATGATTAATCCGCCCAATTGGCAAGGCCGAGACCCCAATAAACAAAAGATTAGCCTCTACTCCTCCTAGAACAGTCCTACTAGTTTAAAACAGGAAAGTAAATTGCATGTCTTAAGAAGTCGTGAGGCATACCTGACTGAATAGCTCTGGGTACTTTTGTCGCATCAGGTCCTGTGGTTCCCAGGTATGCTCTTCCTGGCCGTGGTTCCTCCACAGAACTTTGACCAACGGAACCTTCTTGTGACGCAAGATCCGTACTCCTCTGTCATCGATCCGAACCGGCTCCAAGTGAACTGACCGGTCTGAAGCTACCAGCCCTTCGGTGGTAAAAATCTGCTGCTCCGGGTGTAGTAGAGCCCTTTTAAGCGAAGAAATATTGAACACGTCATGTAAACCTGCCAGCTCCAGTGGGAACTCCAGTTTGTAGGCTAGTGGCCCGATCCGCTCCAGAATCTTATAAGGGCCCATATACCTAGGGCTGAGTTTCTTCTTCCGACCACGCACTCGTGAAACTTCGTGCATGGGCCGGATCTTCAAGAAAACCCGTTCTCCCACCTGAAACTCTACCTGATGGTGTCGAGCGTCGTAATACTTAGCCTGTCGGCTCTTCGCTTCCCACATCCTGTCCCGTATTAGTCTCACCTGAGCCTCGGTGTCTTCGACAAAATTTATCCCAACACCTTCGAATCCTCATCCTGAATCCATGAAAGCGGAGTCCTACATCTTCTTCTGTACAAGGCTTCATAAGGAGCCATCCTTATGCTGGGCTGGTAGCTGTTGTTATAGGAGAACTCGACCAGTGGTAAGAGCTTATCCAAAGGTTCCCCACGGTCCAATATGCATAGCCTCAGGAGGTCCTCCAATGTCCGGTTGGTTCGTTCCGTCTGCCCATCCGTCTGGGGATGAAATGTTGTGTTGAAGATCAGTCACGTGCCCAAGTAAGTCTGCACGGATCTCCACTCCCTGGATGTGAATCGACCATCTCGATCAGAAACGATTGTCCTGGGTACCCTGTGGTAACCAATGAACTTCTCTACGAATCTTCGCACTAGTATCCCAACTGAGTCATCCTTCCTGATTGGAATGAATATGGCCACCTTCGTCAGCCCGTCAACGATGACCCAAATCGAATCGTTTCCCGTCCGTGATCGGGGAAGGCCATGAATGAAATACATCACGATGTCCTCAAATTTCCACTCCGGCACCGGGAGTGGCTATAGCAATCCTGCTGGGTTTCTGCACTCCGCCTTCACCAGCTGGCATGCCTCGCAGTGAGTCACAAAGTATGTAATATCCTTCTTCATCCCCGGCCAGAACATCGTCTTCTTCAAGTCTGTCATCATCTTGGTGATCCCCGGGTGTATAGAATATCTACTACAATGCACTTCCTCCATAATGTCTTCTCGAATCTGACCTCCTGCGGGTATATAGACCCTGCCTATGAAATATAGCAATCCGTCTCTCAGGGAATAATCCCATGTCGAACCCTCCTCCAAGGCTCGGAATATCGGCTCTGCCCATACATCTATCTTCTGTCCGTCCCGGATGCGGTCCTGAATATTATCTATGGCAACCATCGATCCCAAGTACTCCATGTATAATGCTGGATAATCCTCGGACACTAGGGATATCAGCATATCTGAAAGACCGGACTAGCTCCATGGACATCAGTTATGGTCCCTTCCCTGAGGTATTCCTCTCCAGCTCAAAGCATCTGCCACCACGTTCGCCTTCCCGGGATGGTAGTGCATGGTGTACTGGTAATCCGACAGGAACTCCACCCAACATATCTATCTGATGTTGAGTTCCTTCTGTGTGTCCATGTATTTCAAATTTTTGTTATCTGAGAAGATGTCACAGTTAACTCTGTAGAGGTAGTGTCGCCAAATCTTCAGAGCAAAGATCACTGCACCCATCTCTAGATCGTGCACTGGATAGTTCTTCTAATGTATCTTCAGCTGTCGGGAGGCGTAGGCAATTACGTGCCCGTTCTATATCAGAACGGCACCCATCCGCTAGTAGGAGGCGTCCGTGTACACCTCGAATCCCTCCCTTCCTGACGGAAGAGGGAGAATGGGAGCCGAGGTAAGCCGACCTTTCAACTCCACAAAGGCCGCCTCGCACTGCGGCGTCCAAATGAAAGGGGATTCCTTTTTCGTTAGGGAAGTAAGAGGGAGCGTAATTCGGGAGAATCCTTCGACGAACTTACAGTAATATCCGACAAGTCCCAGGAAGCTCCGTACATCCGTAGTAGTCTTCAATGGTGGCCAGTCCCGCATTGCCTGAATCTTGGCCGGATCTACTGCCAACCCCGCTCCGCTGATGATATGACCTAAGAAGGCCACCTCCTTTAGCCAAAACTTGCATTTGCTGAACTTTGCAAACAGCTGGTGCTCCCGTAGCCTCTCTAAGGTCAATGTCAAGTGTCGTGCATGATCTTCCTTCGTCCTTGAGTAGATGAGGATGTCGTCAATAAATACTATGATGAAAACATCCAAATACTCTTCGAATACCTGGTTCATGAGGCTCATAAATGCTGAAGGTGCATTTGTGAGCCCGAAGGGCATCACTGTAAACTCGTACAGTCCGTACCTACTGCTGAAGGTGGTCTTCGGAATGTCCTCCTCTTGAATCCATAGCTGGTAGTACCCTGACCTTAAGTCGAGTTTCGAGAAGAAATGTGCTCCTTCATGTTGATCGAACAACTCGTCAATCTGTGGTAGCGGTTATGTGTTATGGACTGTCAGTCTGTTCAACGCTCGATAGTCAATACACAAGCGGAGGCTTCTGTCATTTTTCTTGACAAAAAGTACTGGGGCTCCCCATGGGGATGAGCTTGGTCGGACAAACCCTGCCTCTACTCGTTCCTGTAACTGACTTTGGAACTCTGTCAACTCTTTCGGGGCCATCCTGTAAGGGGCCCTAGATGCCGTCTTGCCCCCCGGCACAAGCTGTATCTTGAAATCCTGCTCCCGGTGCGGAGGTAGACCTGGCAACTTCTCTGGAAAAACGTCGGCAAAATCTCGTACTACTAGAATGTCTGTCACAGATTCATTGACCTCCTCCATCTCAAATAGAACCTGATAAACCTCCTCTCCCTGTAGATGGGCCTTAACGGCCTGAACTTATGATAGGAGAATACGGGAGGCAAGTCTTATACCTTCGATAACGATAAAAGAGTCCTCGTGCCTCACAGTGATCCTCTTTGCTTGGCAATCAATCTGGGCATGGTTCTAGTGCAGCCATGCCATGCCCAGGATCAGGTCGTAGTCTGTCAACTTCAAAAGCATCGCTGGAGCCTCGAACGCCTTTCCACCAATTTCTGCCTCCATATTGCAGTGGTCCGAGGTAAGGAGTTCAGATCCATCAAGTATTCGCACCCTCATCCTTGAGCCTGTGAATCACTCCATGCCTTCCAGTCCTTCTACAAACATCTCCAACATAAAGGAGTGAGTAGCTCCAGTATCGAAAAGTGTGCGGGCAGGCTTGTCGCTGATGAAGACTATACCTGGGGCAATTAAATGTCTTAGGATTCTATAACGAGTTTTCTATCCTATTTATTCTATCTAGTGCAGTTTTATAATTTAACAACCAAGAGGGGAATTCTATGAAAATAACGAAACATTGCAGCGTACCTGCTATGACTTGTTCTAGATTCCGAGGCTGCACTAGGTCCAAAGCATACACCTGCTCCCTTTCTTGTCTACGATCCCTACCTTAGTATCCTCATCCTTGGCCTCATAATTGGCCTCCAAAATACTGCGCTGGATGGGCAGCCGGTGGTGCTGGTGGGGGTAACCCTCTCATAGGACCATTTCTGCGGATGTGCCCAACCTGATGGCAGTGGAAGCACTCTGGCGGGAGATATGCCATTCCCCCGGGTCTCTAGCCCTCCCGTGTCTGAAGAGGTGGTGGATCCACCACCACTGGCTCCCTTGTTTCATGTCTTGCCTCCTGACGAGGCTGGTCCTCGACCCTTCTCCCGTCCGTGATAAGGGCTCGTCTTTGATCATTCCTTGTTCCTCGACCTTGATCCTCCGTTGGCCGTTTCAGGCCCCGAGTAGCTTGCCAATCAGCCTCTATCCTTTTAGTCATCTCCTGTATCCGGGAAAGGGGCCCATCGGATACAACAACAGTGCATCCCTCAGCTCCTCTTGCAGGCCCTTGTAGAATCTCTTGATATATCCAGCCTCGTCTAACTGATACGAGTCCGCAAACCGGGCTAGGTGGTTGAACTCTTGGTGGTACTCCACCACCGTCCTGGTGCCCTGCTTCAGCTGTAAAAACCTATCCTCCAACTCATCCTTAGCCGACTGTGGAACAAAATGCTCCAGTAACTTGGCCCTGAACTCCCCCCAAGTAATCTCTGCAATCTCCATATCTGCAAAGGTCGTGTCCAGTGACGTCTTCCATCATCTATTGGCGTGAGACTCCAAGCAAGAGACCACCAATGGCACTCTCTCCTCCCAGGGGCACCGTATCCATGTCAACATTTCGTACATAATGTCCAGCCATTCTTCTGTCCGGATAGCTGACTATGTCCCTAGGTAGGATGGGGGTGAGAGTCCTCGAAAGATGCTCAGCCAGTTGGCCCCCGGGTTTGGCTGCGGAGCCAGAACCTGTTGAGCCCTGAAAGCCTCCAAAATGGCTGTCAGAGTCTGCCCTATCTCCGACACTAGGAACGGAGTGGGGACCGAGGGAGGTGGTGCATCATTTGGAGTCTGCTGGACTCTGCCCTGTGGTGTAGGCTGTGTTGGAGGCTGCATATCAAAAACCGTTTGTAAGCAATTGACTCAATCCTAATTAATAGTGGAAAATTATATGTGATCAACACATGGGCACACCACGCTTCCGCTGCTTAGTTTGTCCCAAAACTAAACTCGAGCGGGGGTGACCCAGGGTTAGTGGACTGCTACTCTTCTGATCGAGGTTTGCCTCTGATACCACTTGTAAGACCCCATTTTTTATTCTTTTCTTTAATCACCGGGGTCTTAGTCCCAGAACCGCCATTTTGCGGTGACACCTTCACGCCATGAAGGGTCATCACCACAAAGCGTCGATCCTGCCGGCCAATTCAATCACAAAAAAGTAGCAAAGGTAAAGAGTAAGGGTGAAACTCAAATACTAGTCCACAATAATCACATGAAAGTAATAATATCTCCACAAAGGGAGAGTCCACAGAAATAGTATAAAAGGGTACTGAAAGTAAGGGCTTATGCTTGATACATCATAATCCTCACTACAGGTCACTCAAGCGGAAGCAAACTATAAAATCTACTATAAGTCGGGACTACAAGTCCCAGCTGGCTGAACTCCTGAGCTAGACTTCCCTATCTCCAAACGGGCCGACCTCCGGGGCTGCTCCTCAGTGCTGGGCTCCACGATCCCCTAAATGATGTGGTCTTAAAACTGTTAGTCTATAAGACTAAGTCCTATCATCCCCCACCCCTTCCCCCATGGCTCCTATGTACCGAGCGGAGAGGAAGAAAGGGAAGGACTTGAAGGTGGAGAATAAATCAAAAGCAGGTGACAACGGACCTATGCTAGTAATTCTATAGCAAATATGACAGAAACAGAAAGTAGTAAATGTAACCTTAACTTATGTGCGGAAGCACCTAAGCCAAGGGTTCTTCTGCAAGGCTCCCAACGTATAAAGTATCCTATACCACTTATACGTTGGGGTGTCGGTTATCAACAACAATATATATATATATATAAAGAATTTTACCTTAATTTATAAACTTGCCCACACAAGCTTATAGACCAAGGGGTCGTTTTGCAAGGCCTATTATATAAGCGTCCCATTCCACTTATACATTAGGTGTCAGGGGTTAAATGTAACAGCTATGCTATGACATGCTAATGGGTATGAAAATGAACATGCAAGTGCAATTCACACACCCGACTCTGTGCACAAAGGCCTTTAGTTCCCCCTTTCGGAGCCGTTACCTCCCAGGATACCTCTGTAGTGGCAGACGGAAGCGGTGGGTTGGGCCTCGCCCACCTCTAAACCAATAAAGCACTACCGGTCAGACCTATCATACGCCTTAACGCTTGGTGCATGAAGCGGACTCCTCCATACTCTTGCCGGCTGGTGCACCGGACTTCTGTTGGCAAAGTGCTAACCACACTTGCCGAGTAAGCGTATTGGCATCGGTGCATCGACCCTCCAATACCGAAGACCCACCACCTTAATTTTATTTCCTGACAATGCTCATGCAATATTAATCGTATCAAACAAATCGAGCCGAAGCTCCCCGGACCATTCCGTCCGTCTTTTAACCAATCGAGTCGAAGCTCCCCGGACCATTCTTTCCGTCTCTTAACCAACCAAGCCGAAGATCCCCGGACCATTATGTCTGTCTCTTAACCAACCGAGCCGAAGCTCCCAACAATCTTCCTGTGCTAATAGTGTTTTGTGAGATATGAAACCCTAATTACTAAGTTACTCTAATCAGTTTGTTAATACAGTTTACGTTAACCCATGACTGCCCCCGGCATACCCCGTGAAAGGCTCTCAAATGGCACTAGGAACTATGTGTAAGACCCCCTTTTTTTTCTTTTTAAAACCCGGGGTCTTAGGCCCAGAGTCGCCGCTTTGCGGTGACACCTTCACGTCCTGAAGGGTCATCACCACAAGGCGCCGATTCTGCCGGCCAAATTCGATCACAGAAAGGTAGCACAATAATTGAAGTAAGAGCAAGTCCACTGAAAGTAAATCACATATATAAAATAAAATCTCCACGAAGGGAGTGTCCACAGAATAACAATAATCAGAGTACTATAAATGCGGGCTTATGCCCGATACATCATGTCCTCACTACAATCTCTCATGCGGAAGCTAAAACAGAAACTACTCAGGGTCGAGACTCACGGTCCTGGCTGTATGAATTCCGGAGCTAGACTGCCCCATCTCCAAGCGCACCGGTCTCTGGGGCCGCTCCTCCATGCTGGTCGAACAATTCGTCTATCCGTGGTAGTGGGTAGGTATTCCGGACGGTCAGCCTGTTTAGTGCTCGATAATCGATACACAGGCGAAGTGTCCCATCCTTCTTCTTCACAAATAGGACCGGGGCTCCCCATGGCGAGGAACTCAGTCTAACAAATCCTGCCTCAACCAATTCCTGCAACTGAGTCCGAAACTCTGCCAACTCCTTCGGGGCCATCCGATAAGGGCCCTAGATGCCGGCTTGGCCCCCGGCACAAGCTGTATCTGAAAGTCCTGCTCTCGGTGTGGAGGTAGTCCTGGCAGTTTCTCTGGAAATATGTCAGCGAAATCTCGCACCACCGGAATGTCTGTCACTGACTCCTTAACTTCCGTCATCTCAAAAAGAATCTGATAGACCTCCTCTCCCTACAGATGGGCCTTAACGGCCTGTACCGAAGATAAGAGTATACGAGAGGCAAATCTTATACCTTCGATGACAATGAAAGAGTCCCCGTGTCTCACGGTGATCCTCTTTGCCTGACAGTCAATCTGGGCATGGTTCCAATGCAGTCATACCATGCCCAGGATCAGGTCGTAGTCCGTCAGCTTCAAAATCGTCGCTGGAGCCTCGAATGCCTTTCCACCAATTTCTGCCTCCATATTGCAGTGATCCGTGGTAAGGAGCTCAGATCCATCCGGTAGTCGCACCCTCATCCTCGAGCCTGTGAATCGCTCCACGCCTTCCAGTCCTTCTACGA
This sequence comes from Platanthera zijinensis, assembly GCA_039513925.1. Taxonomy (NCBI): domain Eukaryota; kingdom Viridiplantae; phylum Streptophyta; class Magnoliopsida; order Asparagales; family Orchidaceae; genus Platanthera; species Platanthera zijinensis. Next base: position 41,314,093 of record CM077079.1, on the reverse strand, counting down.
ACGTCTCCGACACAAAGGAGTGAGTAGCTCCAGTATCGAACAGCGTGCGAGCCGGCTTGCCACTGATGAAGACTATACCTGGGGTGATTAGATGTCTTAGGGTTCTATAGTGAGTTTTACTTTCCTTGCTAATCTATCTAGTGTGATTCAAAGTTTTAACCATTTAAAGGGAAATTCTATGAAAATAAAGAAGCATTGTGGCGTACCTGCTACTGAAGGCCGTCTTCGGGATATCCTCCTCCTGGATCCGTAGCTGGTAGTATCCTGACCTCAAGTCCAGCTTCGAGAAATAATGGGCTCCCTCCAGTCCTCCCGCAGGCCCTTATAGAACCTCCTGATATACCCTGCTTCGTCCAGCTAGTAGGAATCTGCGTATCGAGCCAGATGGTCGAACTCCCGATGGTACTCCACCACCGTCCGGGTGCCCTGCTTCAGCTGTAAAAACCGCTCCTCCAACTCATCCCTGGCCGACTGCGGAACGAAATGCTCCAGCAGCGCGGTCCTGAACTCCTCCCAGGTAACCTCCGCAACCTCCCTATCGGCAAATGTCGTGTCAAACAGCGTCTTCCACCACCTCTTTGCATGGGACTCCAGGCAAGAGACAACCAGAGCCACCCTCTCCTCCCAGGGACACCGTATCCCGGTCAGCATCTCGTACATGATATCCAGCCACTCTTCCGTCCGAACTGCCGACTCTGTCCCCAAATAGGACGAGGGAGAAAGACCCCGGAAGATGCTCAGCCAGTTGGTCCCTGGATTTGGCTGCGGGATCGGAATCTGCTGGGCCCTGAAAGCCTCTAGGATAGTAGTCAGAGTATGTCCCATGTCTGACTGAAGGAAAGGAGTGGGGACCGGTGGGGGTGGTGCAACATCCTGAGCCTGTTGAACTCCACCTTGTGGCGTAGGCTGTGCTGAAGGCTGCGTAACAAAAACACATACTGAGAAAACGTTCAAATATTACATAAAGGTGGACAATTTATATGTGATCCTCATATGGGCACACCAGTGCTTCCGTTGCTTAGTTTGTCCCCAAACTAAACTCGCGCGGGGGTGACCCAGGGTTTGTGGACTGCTACTTTCTCTTGATCGATGTTTTTCCCTCTGATACCACTACTTCTCTCTACTCTTTATATCTTCCTATTGTGATTTCCTCCACAATTGTCCACCCAGACAAAATGATGAACTCCAATGACTTTCTCGGATCATGTCCTATTGCAATTCACAAATTTGCTATATGCAGACCGACCTAGACTATATGACGAACTGGTTATGCAACGATCCCAAACTCATCCAAATGCCCTTAATTATTTACTGGAGACTTATTAGGATATAAATGGCATAAATCCAGAATGTGGTAATTTTCCTAATTTATCTGACATTTAATTAATTTTCCCAAAAATCCCAAGGGCTACCAGTTTGAACATGAACTACCTAAGTTCTCATGCAAGATGTCCAACAAATTTTATAATAAATATTATGTTAGCCCAATATGGTAAATCCAAGGTATCACAATTTTTCTATCATCAAAAGGGCACTAAAACTATTTTAGAAATAGTCTCTATCTTTTGTTATTTATGAATCAAGTACAGAAAATATCCATCCAAAAATTGTAAATTAATTATACTAAGCAGATAAGACATTCAAAAGAACATTGGCCAGGTTTCATAATTTTCCAACAAGTATATCATCCATAATTAATTTTTAAACCATAAAACCCCTTTCTAACATCTGTGAATGAAGTACTAGAATTACTCAACTAAAAATCATACAAAAATTCAGGGGCAACTATTCTGACCTAAAACATTTACCTCGAAGATTTCATGAGGTTTCAATGAACAGAAATTTCTAAACAATTAAAACATCATTTAAGGCAATAGGAAGCTTTACAAATGAAGTGCTAGCAATAATCAACATGAAATTCCAGAAAAATTTCTATAAGTTCTACCTGATCCAAAACTCACTCTACCCGAATTTCACAGCTTTTAAGTAAGGTTTAGTGACTGGATTTACCTATTTGATATTTTACCCTAAAATTAAGGTTAGGGTTTTAAGGTATCTACTTGTCTCCAAATTCTCCAAGATTCCATCCAGACAATTCTTATTAGGCCTTAGGGTCTGTTTGGGACAGCTTTGGCGGATTGAAAAGCTGTTGTCTGGATAGAGCTGTTTTAAAATAGATCTCTGGGGAGCAGTTTTGAAAAGCTGCAGACTGTTTGGGTGTTCTGTGCAGAAGTGCGCTCGGAATCGCCGGAGGAAGGACGTCGGGGGCTTGGAATTGCCGGAGGAAAGCCGTCCGGGGCTCGAAATCGCCGGAGGAAGGCCGTCCGACCTTTGACCATGTTCCAACTAAAGAAACCATTAAATTTCCAAAACATGTGAGAGAGAAAGCTATTTTGCGGGAGCAGAAGCTGGGGAGGAAGAGATTTCTGAAAAGCTGTAAAACAGCTTCAGATTTTTGAAAAGCTCTTCACAGAGAGCTGTCCCAAACAGACTGAAAGCAGCTCTGGCGGTTGGAATAGAGATTTTCCAACCGCTAGAGCTGCCCCAAACAGACCCTTAGTCAACTCTACAGAGTTTCAAGGTAATACAAGAGCAATTGCCCCCATATCCTTCACAACCCTCAAAACCCTCCATCTAGGGTTTGAGTTTGGATCCTAGGGTAAACCAACCCTAAACCACACCATTTTCTCCAAGTGGCTTATAATAACCCTTAAAAGTCAGTGGTCAAGATATCAGCCTCAGTAGAGGTGATATGACCATTCTAACCTCTCGTGCACTTTTTACTCAAAAATGCCTCACTTTGCCTAGTTAAGAATAGGTGACTGCCTATCCAAAACTCATCCAAATAAGTTGAAAATTTGTACAGAGTAACGTTTTATAGCCAGGACCACTCCCCAAAATTTGGGAGGGTTTGGAGGTCATTTAACTACTTAAATAAATTCCTCTAAGTTTATTAAATTAAAACAAAAACTTTAGGCAAAGTATCTCCAAAAATTCCCATTTTTTGTCTGCCTTTAGGTATAGCTAAGGTTAACCCCCTGCCCAAATTTTAGGTCATTTGGACAAGGGACGAAGAGTAAGCATACATTTTAATTTTACCCAACTCTAGGTACAACCTCCACTAAAACGGGTTCTGCGGTCAAACCGCTTACCCAAACGAGTTGAAATCAATTTTAAATAAAACTAGACTCAAAGGGCTACAACTTTTGTGACTGGTCATTTTTCCTAAAACGGCCTCTAAGTGCCTCGTTTTGCAGCATCAAAATGTGCTCATCTAAGTATATTTTCCTTATAAATTATTTACATAATTTATATATTATAACAGCTTTTACTGTTCATCTTCTACAGAACCCGAAAACCAGAACACAGAAACTCTTATTTCCTGTAGCTCTTTTGCGATCCGTCACCGGTCGCCTGGTCACTTCCCTGGCCAGCCACCACCACCACCACCTCCGTTGAGGCGATGGCTAGCGGTCGGCGGTGGTTTGGCCGCCGGAGGTGGCGGTTTCCGGCGAACTCGAAAAATACATTTTTCATGGTTTTCCATGAAAACGAGAGATAGTTCCGGCTCCGTTGAGCACGAACTTCCTTTCTAAGAATCTTAAGATCTACCCATGAAAGAAAAGCAGAGGAGGACCTTGTTCGCGGTTTGGAGGCGAGATGAACGACGGGGTGCCATGCCGCGGTGGTGGCGTTGCTGAACTTCTCCTGTAGCAAGGTACAAAGATCTGAGTCCGTTTGGTCAAGAGTGTAACCTTCTCATCTTGCTCTAAGGGGTCTTTTATAAGTCAGCAAGTGGGGAGGTGAAAGGGTAAAGCCTTAATGGTCATGAAGGCTCCTCTTAATAACCTTTCGGTTACAGTGAAGGGATAAGAAATGGTGGAAGATGAATAGGTGTTTGCCAGGTGGCGATTCCTATTAGACCAACACTTCCTCCTTTATTATATAATTACAGAAGGAAAAAACGGCCCGTAATTACTCCTGGTGTAACTTCCCACACCAGCATTTATTACCACGCGTGTTAGAATAATTTCAGGCCTGAACCGTCGTTTCGGTCAATGTCACGGGCGTGACACATAGGTCACGGGCGTGACAGGCCCGGGTGGCCAATTCTGGGGTCAACGATCGTCGAACTGAGATCGATGGTCGTCGAAGGGTGGTCACGCCCTAGGTCACGGGAGTGACACCTTGGTCACGGGCGTGACATGCCCGAATGGAAAATTCTGAGGTCGACGATCATCGAACTGAGATCGACGGTCGTCGAAGGGTGGTCACGCCCTAGGTCACGGGCGTGACACCTTGGTCACGGGCGTGACATGCTCGAATGGCAAATTCTGAGGTCGACGATCGTCGAACTGAGATCGACGGCCGTCGAAGGGTGGTCACGCCCTAGGTCACGGGCGTGACACCTTGGTCACGGGCGTGACATGCCCGAATGGAAAATTCTGAGGTCGACGATCGTCGAACTGAGATCGATGGTCGTCGAAGGGTGGTCACGCCCTAGGTCACGGGCGTGACACCTTGGTCACGGGCGTGACAGGGCCGGGTTAAAAATTCTGCGCCCGACAATCGTCTCCCTGAGATCGACGATCGTTGAAGGAGTCACGCACTAGGTCACGGGCATGACGGGTCGGTCACGGGCATGACCAACCCGTGACCCGAAATCTCGGTCGATTTATTTCAATTTTTGGGCTTCCTAGGGTTTTGTCACGACCAACCGACTCCTAGGGGTCTAGCCGGAAATGGGATGTTACACTATGATGGTAGTTGAAGCCCATCGTTCCTTTCGCAAGGCACTTATGGTTATTGGTTGATTCCCTTAACCCATTCCCTTCTCATATTACAGTGGGCTAATCCTAGGGTGATTTTGACTCTTCCTCTCCTCAGGGAAGACAATCTTTCGTCGAACCCGAACACCTCTAGACTCTAGCCAAACCACTTCTCACTACTCTTCTTATCCCTCTATAGTGAAATCATCCACATCAGTCTACCCAGCTAAAATGAATAACTCCAACAACTATCCCAGATCATATCCTATTGCAATTTAACAATTTGTTATATGCAGACTAACCTAGGCTATATGTCGAACCGGATAGGAGATAATCTAGATAACTTCCAAATGCTCTAAATTATTTACTGGAGACTTATCATGACACAAATAGACTAAATCCAGAAAATTGCAACCTTCCTAATTTATCTGGCATTTAATTAATTTCCTTAAAGCTTCTAAGGGCTACCAATTGAACTTGAAGTGCACTTTTCAAGTATGTATAAAACTTCGTAAAATCATGATAAATACTAAAGAGCAATTCAATAGTAAATCCAAGATATATGAATTTTTAGAATGGTTTAGGCCCCAAAATCACAATTTAGAATATAAGGTTAATAATACCATTTTAAGAATCAAAGGTCAGAAATATTGTTCAAAAAATTATAGCAAAAATCTAGTAAGATCATCATGGCCTAAAAAAGCTCTAGAAGGATTCTCCCAATTTTCCAGTGAACAGTAACTCCTAATTTAATTTTACATTGGTAATTCCATACTCTTGAGTTATTGAAGCAAGTACTGTAAATAGTTAACTAAAAATTATGAGAAAATTCTAGAACCTACATTTTGATTTAAAACACTCACTGACCAGATTTCATAATTTTTATAATAATATTAAGCTCCACATCTATTTATGATCAAAATTCCATAATTCATAATATATGAATCAAGTACCTAAAATAATCATCTAAAATTTTCAATAAAAATACAAAGGGGGCTACCATGATGTAAAACTTCCAAATGCTAAATTTAATAACTTTTAAATGGACATAATTTTCATAATAAGTAACATAAAATTTAGGGGCATTGCTAAGGTTATAAAGGAAGTACTGATTTTATTAGTCTAAAAATTCCACCAAAATTATTTTAGGAAAACTTCCTATCACTTAATTACCCTGCCCAAGTTTCAAGTTATTGTGAGGAGTTTTGATTGCCTAAACCCAATTATTTGGTTTTGTTTCCTAATCTAGGGTTAGGGATTTGAGGGGGTTAAAGACTTTAAAATTCAATGAAACTTTAACCAGAGGACCATATACACACTATGGTACTCTCCACCAATTTTCAGGTCATTCCAAGGTCATTTAACCCAATGACCATCAAACCCAAAAAAATCCCATAAAGGGCCTACCCTAGAGTTATAGGGCTACCCTGCCCCAAACCACCCCAAATTCCATTGGAGGGTGTATCATACCATAAAAAGTAAGTGACCAAAATTCCAGCCTCTATTGAGGTGACTTGACCACTCAAAATCCCAAGGGGGTGTTTTGACCTAATTAACCCTATAAGGGTCAACCTAGGGTTGGATAAAAACCTAATCAAAACATCTTCAAATGAGATGAAATTTTACCAGAGGATTAACATGCCCTCTAAGACTACCCACCCAAATTTGGGGGGATTTTAAGCTGTTTATGACACCTAATTAATTTATACATGGTTTATTAAAGTTTTCTAAAAACTATAGAAAAATGTTCTCCAAAAATTCCCATTTTTGGACAGGCCCTAGGTGTAGCTAAGGTAGAGCCCCTGACCAAATTTCAGCTTATTTGGACAAGGGATGAAAGGTGGGCATCCATTTGAATCTCAGGATAGCCCTAGGTATAGGTCCCACCAAAATGGGTGCTCTGGCCCAACCAGAGGTCCAAATTGGTCCAAATTAATTTTTGATTAAAGTAGACCCTTAGGGCTACACATTTTATGTTTGTGACTTTTCCATTAGATGAGCCTAAGTATTTTTAAAAATTAAAACCAAATGCTGCATATAGTGTGACAGAGTTATATGAAATCAAAATAAATAAAATCCTGAATTATTTCGCACGAATCCTAAAGCATCTAAACCGACGGCATCGGGTTATCTCCTTCCTCCAGCCGACGACACAGATCGTCCCGTTCTGGAGCGGCTTGCGGGCCGATTTCCCGGCCACCCGGCCACTTCCCCGATCGGCCACCGCCACCACCACCTTCGTGGAGGTGAAGGCTACCCCCAGCCGGCGACACGGCCGCCGGAGACGACTGTTCCGGCGAACCCGGGAAGTTAATTTTCTCCCGATTTTCATGGATTTGAAATCTTGGATCGGGCTCAATTGATCCCGATCCTTGCACTAATAAATTCCTAAGATCTACCCATGAGGAAAGGAGTGGAGGAGGACCTTTCCGGTGGCCTGAAGGAGAGAGGAGCGGCGGGACACCATGGTTGACGGCGGCGACACTCGATTTCTGCAACAACACAGTGGGGCGGCTTGCTCCTTCCAGGTAAGAGTTCGAAAACGCTCCCCTCAGCCCACTGATGATGTTTAAATGGTCAATTGGGGGGGGGGGGCTGGTTCTTCAATGCCCATCAAAGCCATTAAAGCATGGCTCGGGTTGAGGGGGGCTGAAACTTCTTCTTGGTGGCCAGGAAATGGCTGGAATCAACTCCTCTCCCCTAGAGGAATTGATTGCAGCCATAATGGGTGGTTGTTGGCCTCCTTTGGCCGGTCCCCACACCATTCCTATTCCCCCATTTTCTCTCTCCACCATTACCATGGAGTGAAGCTCCCTTTCTCTCTCCTAGTCACCAAGTTGACTGGTCAAATCCCATATGATATATGCAGCCATTCTACTCATAATAATTATGAGAAATGAAGTTAGCTTAAGGGAAACAATGGCTTAAGCTTGGGTTAGCCCATTTGGGCTAAGTTGATCCAAACATAGACAAGGGTTGACCCTAGCAAATTTGACCTTTTTGGTTGACCCCAATTGGTCCTAAGTGATCCTTTGGCCTCCCCTAGAGCCCAAGTAGGGTTGGTAATGGTTGATTTGGCACTTTGGTGGTCACATGACCCTTGGTAAGGGCACTTTGACCACTTTAGATCAAGGGTTGACTTGGGTCAACTCAGGCTCTAGAGTTGACCCCAATGGATCTTTTGAAAGTATCTAGTATCAACTAAATTCACCTATAGGGGGGGAGGGAATAGGTGTATTGCAGTCTTTTGCGGAATTTAAATTACCTGCACAAATAAACAAACACAACACAGAAAAGCACACAAGCAATTATAGTGGTTTCTTGATTTGGGTACGTCCACTCTCCCCCTTCGACCTATCTCCCACCAAGGGACGACTCGGTCACTTCACCAACCGGATTGAAATCCAATCCTCACACTATGGAAGGAATAATTCCAACCAAAGGAGTCACAACTCCACCACCACGGGTTGCACCCAACCCTTACAACTAGGAATCAAAATTCCTTTACAATAAACTAAACTTGAATGTAAAGAAAATACAAACAAACTTTCGGAGATCCCGATGTCCTTCTTCGCTCGTTGAAACTTTCTTGAAAGAGACGAAGAATCCACGACCGGTGTTCTCTCTTGGAGAGGATCTTGACAAGATTGGCGGCGGCAAGTGAATGCGGCGGAAATGCTTTGTAGATCCAAACTTCTTGACGAAGCAAGCAAGGTCTACAAACAATCTCAATCGGATCAGTCGTCTCAATCTATTCGGAATGAAGAACTATCCTCATTCAACAAATCGAGAGACAAGAGATCTCGAGAGAGAAGCGTTAGACGCTAGGCCTGCCTCGGTACTTTCGTCGGAAGATCAAAGAATCTCTGAGATCAGCGGCGGCGAATAACTTGCGAGCGGCGACGACGATCGGTGAAGTTCCGCGATCGGCTAGGGCACGCTCGGCCTCGGCTTTATTTTTCGTTGTTCGATATTTTGTTATGTTCAAATACGCGAGTATATATACTGGAAGCCAACCCTAAGTGACCGTTGTGGGGCCAACAAGGAGAAGCCCTAGTCCCGGTCAAAACGGAGCACAACAAACTTGGTTCAGGCCAGCGAACGGGAAATTTTCCTAAGGTAAAATCGGCAAGAATCGCTGGTGATTCCCGTCGAAGTCGGCGGGAATCACTCACGATTCCCATCTAATTTGCCTTAGCCGAATTCCAGTAGGGAACCTTGTCAGTCGGAGAGAATCAGCGGGAATGCAAGGTGATTCTCGACGAATCGGCGAGAATCACTTGGTGATTCCCGTCGATTCTGTCTTAGCAGAATTCTTGTAGGAGGAAAGTCAACCGGATGAAGTCGGTGGGAATCATTGACTGATTCTCGACGATTCGGCGAGATTCATTTATGATTCCCGTCGAATGGGCGAGAATCACTTAGTGATTCCCATCGATTTAGACTTAGACGATTATTCTCTTCTTTCCTATAAACTTGGTCTTTGACCCATCTTTGCTCCTTCTTCTGCTCTTGATCTGCCTCGACCCTGTACTTGAAAATAAGTACACTCCAATAGAGAGAGCACACGTGAGTCAGCACACTGATCTGCTCAACGAGGGATTACGTTGCACAGACCCGTGTTTATTGACCCACTACACCCTGACATTGGTGTGTACTTAGCATGGAATAACTGCAAGCACAACTTTATAGAAGATCGTCAAATACATTGTGCATCCATCTTAGCTTGACTGGAGTCTTCTTCAAATCCATGTAATTTTTGATACAATACCCAACAATCTCCCCCTATTTGAAGAAGCTAAAATCCTACTAGCTAAGATGAATTACACCAACCAGAAGGATATACATAAACAATATGCGAGACAAGAAATCAGAATAATAAACGCATTCAGAACAACAATTGAATCAACATGTGATCAAATATATATATATATATCCAAAGGTTGTTCATTTAAATGCAAGAAAAGATATACACGCATATAGAGAATAAAAACAGATCTTGATTCCAAGTCTATCTCTCCTTAGCCTGAGAATCTCTTAGTTGTTCAGCCATGTACTTCTTGCTTTGCCTCTCAAAGAATTCCTTCGGCTTCGGGTAATACCGGGCTGGAGGAGCTTTATGTTCCACAGTGTTAGACGTGAAGAATATGTTTCTTTTAGCCTCATACTCTTTATGCATCTCCCACTCATACTGACTATATACTTTATTTCTATCAAGCTCTCCCCACTGATGTAGCATGAATGTGTCCAGTATGATGCTCCTAGACGTGGGACTCCATCATTCATTCTTAACTTCACTTTCCTTCAATCTCGATTTCCTCTCAGCTGGAGTTTCTTTGGAAGTTCCTTCTTAAAGTTTTCTTTTCCCTTTTGCAATGGCCTCTTGATCAAACATAGCCATGTGAGCAGCTCTGGCAGTGGCCCTAGCAGCCTTTCTGGCATCAGCTTCACTCAAGGGAACCTACTCAGCACTTGCAACCTCATCAGCAGCAGCAGTAGCAACCTCATCAGTAGGAGCAACTGGAATTTGTATACCAGATGCTTGCTGAACTTGCAAGTGACAGCTTTCAAAAACATACTCATTTGACTGCTTGAAGTTGTCGACTATGATTTGTTGTAATCCTGCCATCTTAGCTGTATAATCCTACTCCCCCTTTTTGGCTTCTTGAGCAATTGAGTTTGCATAAGAATGCAGTGACTCATCTATATGCTTGACATTCCGAGCAAAATCGTCCAACAGGGATTTCTGATTTGCGTTGAGTGTGACCATGTTGGCATCGAACAATTTGATGTTGTTGGCCACAACATATGCATTTTGATTCACCACTGCCAGATCAGCTGTGTTTTTCTGTAGCCCTTGCATCAGAAGATTTACGGCAGTGTCGGCCTCTGCATACTTAGCTTCAAACTTTTGTTCCATCATATCCAGCTTATGATTTATCTCCACAACATTTTTAAGCATCAGATCGTCAGATTGCTTAATTCATTTCAACACCTTGTTGTGAGATCGTTCAAAAGAGGCCTTCAGTTCATCCACTATACCTTGAATGATATTTACCGTGTGATTTGCCAGGCTAGGTCCTAGCGGATGAACCTGATGCATGTCCTGGTCGTGCTCAGGGGGGATAGGACTCTGGGAGTTAGGATTCTCTTCTACAGATACACTGGTGGAGCTAGATAGATTCACAGTCTCTTGAGGGGGATTGGGGCAGCCTCTTTCATTTTTTTCATATATACTCATCATCCCCTGCCGGGAGGTATCCCCCTCAATTGTTGCACCAGATACATCAGGAACTGCTACCTGAACGTGTTCTATAGAGGGGAGGTCAACATGAATTTCCCTCATGTCCATCTCATTTCCTGCTTGCTCATTGTTCACATCATCAGCGACCGCATTCTCCACATCATCCTCATCAGCAACATCATCCTCCATGTCATCCTCCACTTCCTCCTCGTCAGCCTGATCGGTAGCGAGGGTATCCACTGCATCCTTCGCAATCAGGGTAATATTAGTAACGACGTCTGCTTGATCCGAAACTGAGACATCCATCCTGAGGGCATCAGAAAGAATGGGTAAAGACTCCCCCTCATTTCCTGCATGTAGAAGATCAGGAACTTCACTGGGCTCATCCAAAGGATTTCTGAACTCCGGAGCTCTGTCTTCTTCATCACCATGTGCTTAAGCCGCACCTCCTTGGCCAATTCTCCTCTCCCATCTATCAAAAACGCTGGAGTCCATCTTCTTTAAGTAGTGAAGAGGAACTCCCTTTCTCATATAAAACCTGTCTCCGTCCATCTGATTCAGGTATAGGCTGATGATTCTCCCAAAGTTAGGATTTCGTAGGGTATCTTTAATCTTCTCAAACAACATGGCCCCCCAGTTGAATCTCTTTTTGCACACCACAACCATTAAGATCTTAAACATATCCCCTGAAATATGATCATGGGAGCCGGGTTTGCAGATCAGAACTTTTCCTATGATATCTGAGAGGAGCTTTCCCTCCTCGTTCATGTCCTTGCGTTTGATGGCCTTGGTCCCTCGAACTAGTCCACAAAACAGTAGTGTCCTTTCACGATCATTTTCATCCAGGTAGTCCTCTTGTACAGAGCTGGAGAGTTGCAGATGATGTGATAGTTTTGCAGCAGTCACCTTGATCCTTTGTCCAGCTATCTTACTCTTTATTAAGGTGTCTTCGTGACGTAGCTTGGCAGTTGCATAGAACTCAAGAACTTCCTTATCTAGGACCTTACATGGGTGCTCGAGAATAAAGGAGAGCCCGGCTTGCCCAAGAATCAAGATGATGTTCCAGAATTCATTTGAAGCATGGGCGAAGCCTGTCCTCACCAACTCACTCCCGGTGAGGAGCCCGAACGTGGTTCGAGGAGCCATTATAAACCTAGACAAGTAACATCCAAGGAATTCAACTCTATCTAAATCTATAGATTGTAGGAACTGAACTAGTAGGATAATAGACAAGTTACAACCTAGGTAATGATACAAGGAGGAACGGTCGTTACCTCATACTCGGAGGGGGGAAGCAAAGTGATTCTTATCAGGCAGTGAGCGGAGAGAAGCCCTAGTCCAGGGAGAGGCTTGCGTTGGGATGGAATGCTGGCTAGATCGTCGAGACACGAGCGTCGAGCAGATGTCGGAGACGGGAACACCGAGCCGACAGGGAGAGGATAGCGGGCGGACAACACTCGACGGGAGCGACGGGAGCAACGGAAGTCGATTCTGGGCAGACACAATTTCGCAAGTTCCGTGGGGAAGCTGTTTCTGTAGAGTCGACGGGAATGCCAAGGGTCGGGAGGAGTTCCGCTATTTATTTCCGAATTTTTGTCGCTGATTCCGTTATTTCTGCTGGTTGAGGAGGTTTCTACATTCCTAATTCCTTGCACTTATTTCTTATTAAGTACTTCATATTTTATCTACTAGATAGACTTATTATAAGATATCTTTATAATTATGCTAGGTAAAAATATGAAATCGAGGTACTCATTCTATGATAAATTTGAACTTTCCCTCTATCTTTGTTCCTTTAGTGGCCCTAGACTCTCCAGCAATTGTAATGGCTTCTTTACCTCTTTATGTCCAAAGAAATAAGATTGTCTAAATATGATGGGACAAAATCTCGTCACAACAAAGATTGTAATGGATTATCCTTCCGCCCGATTATTCTAACTGAGGGGAATCCTGTTTATTTCACCTAGATTTTCTTTTTCCTCTAAATTAAAATGGAATCTACACATGTGTTTGGATATATATATATATATACATCTATGTAATGCGATTCAATTTTCGAAACTGAATGCGTGTACCTGGGATCATTAGGTTGATCATTTGGATCCACTATTTGAAGTACAACAGGTATCCGGTTAAAGTAGGATAATGTAGTTAGCATTATCTCTTATCTCATATACTTGTTCCATAGTATCCCTGGAACATCTCTTGTCTAGGTCCCATCATGTTCAAGGGTACCTAGACTATTCTGCAAAAGCGAATTACCTTACCTTAGGAACCCAATATGTATTGGGTCCTAGGTTCTTGTCAGCATAAAATACCGGATGCCTTCCTACAGGATTTCTGTCAGGAAGGCTATCTCTAGCCAAGGGACATGGACATACCCTTGCCCTTGACACAGAAGGATTGTGCCAACAATCTATGGCAAAGTGACCCACTTTGCCACAGCACCAGCAATCATGAATATTGTATCTCATTTTTTGACCAGATCTACTGACTGAGTTTGTCACGATCATAGTTCTAACAGGGGCAGAGCAGGTTCTGATCTCAGATTTACCCTTTCCACCGAGACACGAGGGAGGGTAGATGGAGAACATGTGGTGAGTGTCATGAGGCCTGGGAGGTAGTGCCTTCTTTTCAGTCAGCACACATCCGGGGGCCCCATAGATACTTGCTACATGTTTGCCAACCCCCTTTCCCTACTTCTTAGGGTGGTGAGAGGTACTGTGAGAGCTGGTTCCTGTAATCTCATGAAGTGTTGAGGCTGAGGCAGTGAATACAAAAGGTTCATGATGAGCCAAATGTATTTTCTCATGGGTAGCTATAACAGCACTTGCACTATAGGTATTTCTACATGAGGGTTGATCATTCTTACAGTGACCATAGTTGTTCTTATGGTCATACCTGAAGGCATGATGTGTGCCCTTCCTACTCGGTGTGGGGGGTCTGAAAACAGTTTCCCCATTTCTCCACGATTTTATAATTCGTGAGATCCACCTGTTGTCTCCCTTTCTTCTTAATAGCATCTACCTTGGAAAAGTTAGATACTATTCTCTTCTCGGTCTCTAGAGAAAACTCTAGATCTGAGATCTTTGAGTCCTTCACCTTGATGGATTCCAATTGGAGATCCATCATGGTCCTCAACTGAGCAATTTCCATAGCTTGTTTCTCCACAAGCAAGTTGCTCTCCTATAGGGCACTATGAAGGGAATCAAGAGTTTCGATCTTTTGATTGAAACTGTCTATTTCCCTAGCATCAAAAGAGGGACAAACCTCTGAACTTCTCCTATCTTCAGAAGATACAAGAGGAAGGGAGCAGGAAGAGGAAGATACCTAATCCTGATTGTGCTTATTAGGGTTAGAGTTGTGGTCAGCTGAGACTGAGGTTTCAGCTTCATCACAACTGTATTCCTCAATCTCTTCTTCAGTCTCAGATAGAGATACCGGAGCCCTGATATTGAGAAGTTGTTCTTGACTTTCATTATCAGAGATGAGGACCCCCATATATGCCTCATCCTCTTGTGTGCATTCAGTCCCGACAGTCTTTTTATCATCCACGAGGTCAGAGATTGTTTCCCACATGGACTTTGTAGTCTTGCACTTATCCAATCTTGTAAGAGAAGACCCTGACCAAATTTCAGAGATGATCTGTCGTACCAGCTTGTCCAAGTTGAATAGTGAGAGCTCAGTTTCAGTCATCTCTGCAGTACTCTTAGGGATTTGGAGATCTCCATATTCAGAAGCCTTCATGGGAATGAAAGGACCCTCTTCCTCAATGAGTAAAGCACAGGGGTCAACGGCTTCCAGATGAAACTGAACTCTCATTTTCCAGATGGGAAAATATTCTTTTGTGCATGCAGGTAGTCTCAGGGGAGAGACATCAGTGTACAGCTCGATGCTTGAGTCTTGTTTTCTTCTTGACACTAGAGATGGGATCTTACTCAAGATGTTAACCTTATTGTTGAGCAACCTCCCTCCGATACCACTTGAAAGTAAATAGTGTCAACTAAATTCACATATGGGGGGGGGGGAATAGGTGTATTGCTGTCTTTTGCGGAATTTAAATTACCTGCACAAATAAACAAACACAGCACAAAAAAGCACACAAGCAATTATAGTGGTTCCCCGATTTGGGTACGTCCACTCTCCCCCTTCGACCTATCTCCCAGCAAGGGACAACTCGGTCACTTCACCAACCGGATTGAAATCCAATCCTCACACTACGGAAGGAACCCTTCCAACCAAAGGAGTCACAACTCCACCACCACGGGTTGCACCCAACCCTTACAACTAGGAATCAAAATTCTTTTACAATTAACTAAACTTGACTGTAAAGAAAATACAAACAAACTTTCGGAGATACCGATGTCCTTCTTCGTTCGTTGAAGCTTTCTTGAAAGAGACGAAGAATCCACGACCGGTGTTCTCTCTTAGAGAGGATCTTTACAAGATCGGCGGCGACAAGTGAATGCGGCGGCGATGCTTTGTAGATCCAAACTTCTTGACAAAACAAGCAAGGTCTACCAACGATCTCAATCGGATCAGTCGTCTCAATCGATTCGGAATGAAGAACTATCCTCGTTCTACAAATCGAGAGACAAGAGATATCGAGAGAGAAGCGTGAGACACTAGGCCTGCCTCGGTACTATCGTCGGTAGATCAAAGAATCTCTGAGATCAACGACGACGACTAACTTGCGAGCGGCGACAGCGATTGGTGAAGTTCCGCGATCGGCTAGGGCACGCTCGGCCTCAGCTTTATTTTTCGTTGCTCGATATTTTGTTTTGTTCAAATACGCGAGTATATATACTGGAAGACAACCCTAAGTGACTGTTGTAGGGCCCACAAGGAGAAGCCCTAGTCCCGGTCAAAACGGCGCACAACAAACTTGGTTCGGGCCAGCGAACGGGAAATTTGCCTAAGGCAAAATCGGCGAGAATCGTTGGTGATTCCCGTCGAAGTCGGCGGGAATCACTCACGATTCCCATCGAATTTGCCTTAGCCAAATTCTAGTAGGGAACCTTGTCAGCCGGAGAGAATCGGCGGGAATGCAAGGTGATTCTCGACGAATCGGCGTGAATCACTTGGTGATTCCCGTCGATTCTGCCTTAGCAAAATTCTTGTAGGAGGACAGTCAGCCGGATGAAGTCGGCGGGAATCACTGACTGATTCTCGACGATTCGGCGAGATTCATTAATGATTCTCGTCGAATCGGCGAGAATCACTTAGTGATTCCCGTCGATTTTTACTTAGACGATTATTCTCTTCCTTTCTATAACTTGGTCTTTGACCCATCTTTGCTCCTTCTTCTGCTCTTGATCTACCTCGACACTATACTTGAAAATAAGTACACTCCAATAGAGAGAGCACACGTGAGTCAACACATTGATCTGCTCAACGAGAGATTACATTGCGCAGACCCGTGTATATTGACCCACTGCACCCTGACATTGGTGTGTACTTAGCATGGAATAACTGCAAGCACAACTTTATAAAAGATCGTCAAATACATTGTGAATCCATCTTAGCTTGACTGGAGTCTTCTTCAAATCCAGGTAATTGTGGATATAATACCCAACATCTTTGGTGACCCATTGACACCACTTTAGGTCTAGGGAGACCTGGACAAGGTTAGTTTGGCATATTTAAGGCCAACTGCCCTAGGTTAGGGCACCTTGCCCAATTTCGGCCTATGGTGGTCCTAGGTCAAATTGACCACTTTGGGTTGACTCTAATGGACCCTTAAGGCTCTAATGGGTCCTCTTATTGGTTAGTAGTGTTGGGATGGGGTCATGGGGTCATGGTGAAGCCTTAAGGTCAAACCCTGGGTTTGGTGATGAGGTTGTGTCATAGGCAGACCAAGGTGATTCTCACCTTGGCCTTTGATTACCTGGCCCATTTTAGTTCCCTAGGGCTTTGTCATGATCTTGTCATGATCAAAACCACTCTTAGGGGTCTAGTTGGAAATGGGATGTTACACTAATGACATTTAAAATTTCGTCTGTCTGGACTTAAGAAATTTTCAGAAAATAGTTCAGCATTTCTCGAGAAGAAATATTATACTTGAGAAAAAGTAGTTTTGTTCTCGAGAACAATGATTGAAAACTCGATAAAAAAACTTGGTAAGAATGTGGAGGTAGAAATCAGCAGTCTAGAGAATGAAGGAAAGTACTCGAGAAAAAGAAGTTATTGTTCTCGAGAAGTACTTGCTTTTGCATCACAATCTTTAATTCTCTTTTCTACATCAGTCCATTCAATTCTTGGTACTAGTTCTGTAGTTTTATTGCCTTCTGCATCCTTTCTGTATGATATTGGTTGTCCTATCAAGATTGATTCAAAAATGCCCTCATCAATAAAGTTTATTGATAAGTAAAATTTTGTTTTGAGATAGTTGAAATTGAAAATTAAGTTGGATGTGTAAATTGCGCGTTTGTGTGTTCTATCTCTTTTTACTTATAACTGTGATTAAGGCAAGTGTACCTATCGAGTAATAGTATATTATTATTTTTTTAGTATTAAGGTCGTATTTTTCCATGGATATGTGTCGAGTACTCTACTTTAAGGAATAGAACTATTATTTTACCGAAAAAAGTTGATGATTTTTAAAAGTGAAAATAAACGTAAGACTTAGGGTTTTGAAAGTAGATGAGGTAGAGAGCTCTCGATTTTTGATTTACATTGAAAAATAGTTTTTTAAAACAAGAAAAACTCTACTTTCCAATTAATTAAAATTCTTGACTATTGAGGTTCCTGAAATATGAGTGCACCTTTATCAAGGATACATCCACCTGAGATTAAGTAGTTTAACTGAACTTTTGTATCTAATCAAAACTCCTTTAATACACACTTTACGTTGTGAACCCCGCTATTGACCTCCTACCAGTCTTCGAAGGTTCAACTCAAGAGGATTACATTCATCCCTTTTGAGAGTGAGGAATAGTTTTTCTTTACCTGAGAGTGATAAATTCGTGGACATAAAACTTTCGGCTACTAGCTACTAACTACAGAAATGAAAACTACATATCGATTTGTATGGTTATACTCAACTTAATTCTTAGGTAAATCTTAAATTTTTATTAATTTAGAAAATAGGGTTTCAAAATTACAGAATTAATATCCTTCACAAAGCTCATCTCAATCGAGTGCTAAAAAGTTCTTAGCCTCTCATCGGGATGTGAGTGGTAGTAGAAAAATTAAAAGACTTATATAGTACAGAAATAATATCCTTACCAAAGTATCTTGGTTGATGCTAAAAAGTTCTTAGCCTCTCAATCGGGATATGAGTGGTAGTAGGAAATTGAAAAGACTTATAAAATTGCAGAAATAATATCTGTCCCAACCATCTTTATCAAGTACTAAAAAGATCTTAGCCTCTCATCCGGGATGGGGGTGATAGTAAAAAAAGAATTACGAAACAGAAAGTACTTACGCACACATCCTATCTCAATCGAAATGGAAACTAAGTTAAAAGAAATAAAAGTTGAAGAGTAACTTGAAAACTAAAAGTTTATTAATTCAAAAAGTGTTATACACTAAAGAATCTAAACCAGGGTTAGGAAAATATCACTCAAAAGCTATTCATAAATACTATATAGAACTATGTGGAACTATACTAGTTCTCCTCTAAACCTCAACCTTGGCCATCTATTTATAGCAAAAAATTTTGAAGTACACACCCCCTAAAGCGTGTCACCTGGGCGTGTTGTTGGCATGATATCTATGGATAAATTTCTGGAGGCTTCTGGATCGGTTTGGACAAGTATACGGGCGTGACAAATGGGTCACATGCATTACAAATGGGTTACAAGCATGATAAATGGGTCACAGGCATGTCAGTTGGGCGTGTCTGTGGGCATGGCAGATAGACTTCACCTGGGCATGACAGCTGGACTACTGACGTGGTCATGAATGAGGTCATGGGCATGACAGCTGGCATACGATCGTATAGCCTGGGCGTGACTTTTTTTGCTTGTAGCAGGACTTCTGTAGGGCATGAAAATGAGTGGCTTGACTTCTATAGGGCATGACAGCAAGCAGCTTGCTTGCTCACAGGCGTGATAGAAGGAACACGGGCGTGTAGCTAGGGCGTAACTGAGCATGCTGACAAAATTCTGTCAGATTGCTGGAATTGCTGGTTTTAAGTTACACGCCCTAGATCACGGGCATAACTTTGGAAAATTTGTCGAAGTGCCCAAAATGTGTAGATATACCTATAGGGCACAAAAATAGGTTTAGTTAGAACTTAAAAATAAAAAGAAATGATTTATTTAGGTATGTACATAATATAATTGCTTTTTTATTAAAGTAAAACTAAAATATAATATAAAAATATGTATATTTTTCTACTCATCAAATACCCTTATACTTAGGCTTTGCTATTCAAGAGCAAAAGTCGGAGTCGACGATACAAACTGTTATAAAATTTTTAATTTAACTATCAGTTTATTTAAATCAAGGGAAAACAGACATAAAGATCCAGAGTATGAAGAGTTTAGTCCTGCATTAAGCAAATGATTTAGCTAAAGATAAATGTTCGTAGCCAAAAGACTTCTTGAGAAAACCAAATAACATGCAGCATTGCAATCATTAGTAACAAGTTAGATTAGAATTATAAAAACTGTACCTTGAAAGAGATATGTTAGGAAATAGACAACTTATTAATTATACTCTCTCAAAATTTTAAGCAAAATTAGAACAAATTGTAGAGGTTTTATGGGGTACAAACTTCGTTATCGCCTATAAAGTAGGCTTTGATGTAGGAGGAGATGAATTTTATCCTCTCACCTTTTTCAACTTCTTGCTTTGTTTCAACTGCTTAGGAAAATATTTTCCAAAGCAGGAAAAAACTTTGCAGAACTGAACTTCATTTTAACCCAATGTATATGTTTAGGAGCACATACTCCATTTCATATAGTCTTTTAATAATTATTGGATGCTTATGTTTACGGAACAAAATCTTATTCTCATTGACATAAGATCTTTTCTTTTCTATGAGCACATACTACTATATGCATGTGTGTGTAAGAAAACATGTCAAGCTAAAAGTTGATAGGGTTTTTTTAAAAAAAAATTAATTTTGATAAAAGATTTTGAGAACAAATATAATAGCTTGAAAATTCCTATATTTTGATAAGAGTGAAGTTAAGATAATTACAGTCTACTAATGTTTAACTTACATAATATACATGCCTCTATTTATCGTAAATCAAAAGTAGTGCTCAAAACAAATCTTCTAATTTTTTAAAAAAAATGCACAAGATATTCTTTAAAACTTAACCCCAAATTTTTAAATATATCTATTTATGATAAATAAACGACTAATAATTTGAAAAACAAGATAATTGCTTATACATCAACTCAAATGTTTTTGTTGTTTGGAACATAGACAAATGAAGTAGGGGTTTTAAAAGATTTTTTTTTATTGACTAACCAAAAATATATACACAGGTGAATGTTTTTTTAAAGCAAATATATACATGAACCTTGTTAAGAAAATATTATATACAAAAACAAGAATGTTAAATTTTTTTGGAAAATACTTAGAAAGGAGATGTACCCCCATAGATGATATATACAAAACTGAAAGTATAATAAAGTAAAGAGGCTTTCCTGATTGGAGGTCGAGGAGGCCGAAAGTAAAACCAACATATTTACAAAAAAGTATAAAAAAACATATAACTATGGGGTGCCTCCCACAAGTGCCTTTTTACTGTCGCGTAGCTTGAATTTATTAGTGGAATGATTTATATGTTGGGGAGGGTGTGATTCCATTTGTTTATTTGAAGAGTCCCCCGTAAGGTAAAGATTTAATCGGTGTCCGTTTACTTTAAAAGTGTCTAGTTTGGGGTGATAAATAAGAACAGTCTCATATGGCCAAACCTCTTTAACAGCAAAGTGGTCAGACCATCTGGATTTTAATTTTCCCGAAAACAGTTTAAGGCATGAGTTATAAAGAAGGATGAGATCGCCCGGAGAAAAAGATTTTAGAAATTTTATTTTTCTATCATGATAAAACTTAGAACGCTCCTTATAAAATTTATTGCCTTCGTAGGCGTTGGCACGTCATTCATCAAGTTCATTTAGTTGAAATTTTCTTTGTTCGGAGGCTAAGTTCATATCTACATTTTAAAATTTTAGTGTCCAATAAGCGCGATGTTCTAATTCTATAGAAAGATGACACGCTTTTACGTAGACCTAACGATAAGGTGTACAATTGGTAGTGGTTTGTATGTCGTGTAATAAACCCATAGTGCATCTTCAAGCTAAAGCTACAGTTTTATCAAGCATACGCTTCAGTTCCCTATTAATTACCTCTACTTGGTCGCTTGTTTGCGGGTGATAAGAGGCGGCGAGTTTGTGAGTGACTCCATATTTAGCTAAAATTTTAGCTAACTGTGTGTTAAAGAAATATGTACCTCGATCGCTAACAATTGCACGAGGCGTGCCAAAATGACAAAATAAGGTGTTCAAAAATTTCACGACAACTCTCGCGTCATTGGTGGGAAGAGCTTGCGCTTCTGCCCACCTTGAAACGTAGTCAACTGTTACTAAAATACAACAATTTTTAAAAGATGGTGGTAGAGGGCCTATAAAATCTATTCCCCACAGATCAAATATTTCACATTCTATAAACAAGTTCTGGGGCATTTCGTTCTGACGGGAAATATTACCTGACCGTTGGCAGCTATTGCAGCTTCTTACCAATTTTTGAGCATCTTTGAATAAAGTGGGCCAAAAGAAGCCCGCTTCAAGCACCTTTTGCGTAGTCCGGTTTGCTTGATAATGTCTGCTGGTTTGTCCTTCGTGGTAGTGTCGCAAGATTTTGAAACCTTCCTCGCCCGAAATACATCTCCTAATAACTTGGTCCGCACAGACTCGGAATAAAAACGAGTCCTCCCAAAATAGTTTTTTAGGTCAGAAAAAAAATTCTTCTTTTGTTGACTTGAAAAAGTTTTTTGAAGAACTCAAAAAACAAAATAATTGGCCAAGGGTGCAAACCAAGAAGTAGAGGAAGTCGTTACCGTTTCAATGGTGAAGAGGCATTCTTTAGGGAATTTGTCCTCAATGTCGGCCTCCACTAGCGTATCTGTAGCAGTATTCTCTAGTCGAGAAAGATGATCGGCCGCCAAGTTCTCTACGCCATTTTTATCTCAGATCTCCAAGTCAAATTCTTGTAGTAGGAGAATCCAACGTAGTAAATGGGGTTTGACATCTACTTTACTTAATAAATATTTCAAAGCACAATGATAAGTACAAACTATTACTTTAGATAGTGTTATATATGATCGAAATTTATCAAAAGCAAATACAATCGCCAACAGTTCCTTTTCCATGGTGGTGTAGTTGGCTTGTGTAGATGTGAGCATTTTACTTGCATAATAAATAGGATGAAAATACTTGTTTACGCACTGTCCTAATACAGCTCCTACTACATAATCGCTCACTTCACACATTATTTTAAACGGAAAGAACCAATCTGGTGCTACTAGAATAGAAGAATTGATAAGATTTTCTTTTATAAAATTGAATGCTGATAAGCAGTCATTATCAAAAATAAAGGGAGATTCTTTTTCTAGGAGGTGGGTTAGTGGTTTTGTAATTTTGGAATAATTTTGAATAAACCGACTATAAAACCCTGCATGGCCTAAAAAACTTTGTATGACTTTTACGTTTGTAGGAGGGGGAATTTTTTCGATAATTTCTATTTTGGCCTTATCGACCTCGATTCCCTGGATAGAAATTTTATGACCGAGAACTAAGCCTTCTCGGACCATAAAATGACATTTCTCCCAGTTCAGTGCTAAATTTGTGTCTTAGCGGTGTTGAAGAACACGAGCGAGGTTATCTAAATAAATATGGAAGGAGTCTCCGAATACAAAAAAATCGTCCATAAACACCCCCATAACATCTTCTACGAACTTGCCAAAAATTGTCAGCATACATCTTTGAAATGTAGTCGGCACATTGCAAAGTCCAAACGACATTCTTCTATATGCGAAGGTGCCGAAAGGGCAAGTAAACATTGTTTTCTCCTGATCTTCGGGGCCGATAGGGATTTATAAATACCCCGACAGACCATCAAGAAAATAATAATACGAGTGACCAGAGAGCTGCTCCAAAATTTGATCGATAAACGGTAGTGGAAACTGATCTTTTTGGGTGGCATCATTTAATTTTATATAATCGATGCACATCCTCTAACCCATAACAGTATAGTATGAGTTAGAATTAATTTATTATTAGCATTTGACACTACTGTTATGTTGCCCTTTTTTGGGACGATGTGTACGAGACAAACCCATGTGTTGTCTGAGATTGGGTAGATAATCACTGCATCCAGAAGTTTCATTACCTCGGTCTTAACGACATCCTTCATATTAGTATTAAGTCGTCATTGAGGCTGGATGGATCTGTGAGGATTATCTTCGAGAAATATTTTATGTGTACAGAATGAGGGGTTTATCCCTTGAATATCAGAAATCTGCCATGCAATTGCATGGCAATGTTGTTTTAACACTTCCACTAAATCAAAAGTCTCTAAATCGTCTAACTTTGAAGAAATAAGAACAGGGAGTTTTGAATTTTCTTCGAGAAAAACATATTTTAGATGATCGGGAAGTGGTTTAAGCTCGAGGTTTGGTGGTTCTTTGTAGAATGTTTTATTTTGAAATTTTTAGAAGTAATTGGTTCAAAAGGCAAATTGTTAGGTATTTCGTTTGAAAATGGTATGTTTGTCAAGTCTGTTTGAAAGTTAGGGGATAGATCTGATTAACTCTAGGGGGTTAATAGAGTGTTAAAAACTTTTAATAAATTTTTATAGCGGAATTAAGATAAGTGTTACTTATAAGTAAGAGAAGAAAATAAATCACAAGAAAACACTGCACAGCAGAAAATAAAGAAAGATGAGCAACTAGACGACACAAGGAAATTATAGTGGTTCCCCAAATCTGGGCACAACCACTCTTCTACTACCCTGGTTGGAAACCACTAAGGTTTTTGATCAGGTGCCCTATCACTAATCAGGTTTTTTCATAGGTGCCCTGTCACCACAAGATCTGTTTCAGGTAGATTTAGAGACCCTTCAGGATTTTGATCAGGTGCCTAAAAACTAATAGGTTTTTGATCAGGTGCCCTATCACCAAGGAGTTCACTTTTGAAGGGAGTAAAAACCCTGTACAGGAAAGATAAAAGAAAAGTTGAAGGCAGTCTTCTCTTTCTCAAAGCAAATGAGAAGACTAAGTGGATTTTGATGATGTAAAAGCTCCCCCTGAGATATATAGTAGGTTCAGGAAGATAGAAGCTTTGTCTAGGGTGTAGGTCTTCAGAGGACTGAAGTTCTTGCTCTTCAGAATCTGTAGATTGATGTTGATTATCTGTCTCTGTAGATTCCTGAAGATGAAAACTAAAGAAGACTCAATATAGAGGTTTGTTGTTCTTCTTCTGTTTCCTGAGAGCAAAGAAAATTTTGAGAACTGAGAGAAATTTGCAAGAGAGATTTTTGGGTTGTTGCAGGAATTTTCTCTCTGTGTGTTTCTCTGTATGTTTTTCTCTGTGTCTTTATCAGTCTGAATGTCTTTCTCTTTTGTCCTTAAAGAATAGAATAAAAACTATCTCCTTTGAATTTCAAATATATTCCTTAAATTACTGCAAAAATTGAGGAGAGAAACGGCTACAATTTCTGGCATTTAATTGTCTCCCCAACTATCTTGGCAAATAAGTCAAAATAATAACTCTGTGAATACCATAGTTAATGTTGCAGATAAACGACTATATGCCTTGAGAATATCAGCATTAACTACCAAAGAATATTTTGAAAAAAATAGAATCAATAAAATAGGAATTAAATCTTCAAGACAGCTGTTGAATATAAGTAGTCGGACACATGAAATAATCATCGATCCTAGCTAGGAGATCGTCGACCTGAGATCAACTATCTTCGATCTGAGAATACTGTGAACAGATATGGAATCATCGACCTGAGCTCGTAGATCATCGAGCTCAGTTCAGAGACTAAAATGTGTGATCGTCGATCAGAGATCAACGATCATCGAGCTGAGTTCGACAAAAGTCGAACTGATATGTATTTCACATATTTCTTCTAAGTCTTGAGTCCTTGAGAGAAATCCAATGTTGGTCTTGAGAAGTCTGACCTATAGAGTCTAACTTAGACCTAGACCTTGACCCTTACTATACATGTGGGTCAACAACTTAAGAGTGGACCTAGCCCAAATCAAAACAAGGGTTCCAACAATCTTCCCCTATTTGGGTGAGGTCACTCAACAAAGAATAAAACTGAAAATATAAGGCCATAGATATCTAATAGAATTTAAATTATCAGCAGATATAATATAGTAATGTAAAGCATATATGGTTCAGGTAAAACAATAAACCAGTAAGACAATAAAGTTCAGAAAATGACTTAAGGATTAACAGGAGGAGGAGCAGAAGAGATTTTAGCAAAAACAATCTTCCTTGTTGGGTCTTCTGCTTCCCTTTTTGACATCTTCAAGTTTTTCTCACCAAGTGTTTTCTGAGAGGCAGCTCTAGGTACAACTGCTTTAGGATGAAGTGTCATATATTCTGCTGGATTGAACACTTTTTTGCTGATCTGCAGTCTTTCAAGTTCATTTTCTCTGCAAGATGAAATAGTAGAAAACTGAGAAGAATCTTGGCCTTCTGCTCTGGCATTCTTCATCTGAGATAATCCAATTAGTTCATTTAGCCTAGCGATTCTGAAATTGGGATCCAACTCTGGATCAGCAGGAGGAGAGGGAGGTCTATCTAGATTAGCATCCTGAGATGTCTTATGAGAAAGATTCCTAAACTGAGTGGACTAAGCTTTGAAATTAGTTGAAACTGGATTTTGTTGCTTTTGACTGGAGTAAAGTGACTTTAGAGGAGGTGCTTCACTGAACTTGCCTTTAGGCTTGCAAGAAGAAACATGCCTTAGAGATTGAGAGGAGGCTGGCCTCTGAGTTTGAGAGGGAGCTGGCTTCTGATGCTGAGAAGCTACTGATCTTAATGGCTGAGAGATATTTGAACTTTGAGATGCATTCCCTGAGGCTCCTGCAGTAGGAGGAGGAGGAGGTGGATCTTTCCTAAATATTTTCACATGAGAGGATCCAGACTTCTTCTTCTTCTTCTTCTGTGCTTTAGCTTGATTTCTGGTCAGTTTCATCCAATGAGTCATACCAGGATAAGGCTTGATATTATTCAGAATGTAGTATGGTGTGTCATTCTTTAGATTGGGTGAGGGATCAGCCTTAGGAGTAGATTTTCTTTTCCTTGAAACTTTCTTCTTTGAACTTGAATCATCAGACTCATCTTCATCCTCATCATCATCATTAGAAGAAGGAGGATGATCATAAATGCCCTCAAGCAATTTGAGAAGATTGGATTGATCTTTATCTTGAGCATTCTCTTGAGCAATGTCCATATCAATCAAGTCATCTAGACTTGGCATAGGACTATCATCCATAATAAAAGTTGGGCCAACAGGTTCCACAACTATGTTAGAAACAAAGTTTGCCTGAATAGTCTGAATAGTTTATGTACTAACTGAAGCTGTACAGCAAATAATATCTGAGCAGTACTTGGGAGAAACAAATAAAAGAATATTTATATATAAGAGATCAAAAGAATTAAGAATTGACTTTAGCTCGGTTGCTGGAGAAATACTGCTGCCTTTAGAAAGAATATCCACAGAAGAAACTGGATCAACTGTCTCAAAATCAGTATCCAAAAACTCTGAGAGATCTGCATCTGATATCTCAGTATCAACAACCTCTATCTCTGCTGCTGTTGCTGGAAGAGTCAAAGGTGGAACTAAAACTGTTACTGTAACTACTGCTGCTGGAAAAAAGTACTGGAGCTTCTTCATTGAATATCTGTTACTGTAAATACATCAGCAAACTCCGATACAATCGGAACAGCATGCACACTGGCCTTTGGCTCAGCAGCCTAAACAAGCGTAAAAAATAACTCTGTGCCCTTGCGAACAACATTGACGACTTGGAGTGCAGACATCAAGGTCTCGCTCACTCCTCGCATACCAGCGAACTTTACCTTCCGAATAGCATTGATGACTTGGAGTGCAGACATCAAGGTCCCGCTCACTCCTCGCATACCAACGAACTTAGTATCAAGCTCGGTATTCTGGCCCATTGTGATCTCCTTTGAATTGCAATCAATACAGGCACGCTGCTTCGAGAGCCAGTCCATGCCAAAGATCACATCAAACTACGATATCGGTAGCAAAGATGCACTCAAACCAAAATCCTGACTTCCTATATGAACTTCAACATCACAAGCTCTATCCGCAATCATCACACAACCGTTCGGCAATAATACCTTCACCCTATCTGTCGTCCCACGACCTGGTACTCTAATTCACGACACAAAGTCCTTAGACAAAAAATAATGTGAAGCACCCGTATCAAATAGGGCTCTCGTCGGGTTGTTCCGAATCAGGACAAAGCCTGTATCACACACATCATGCATAAGCTACAAACAAATTATGTAATAAAACCAAAGCAAGCAATATATTAAATCATACCTGTGACGAGGTCACTCTGCTTTATAGCCTCCTACTGGCCAAGATTATAAACTCTGAGTTGCGCCTGGGATGCAGAGGACTCTACCACTGCTTTTCCCTTCTCAGCATAAGAAGCGCCCGTCTTCTTTTCCCACTTTGGCTGAGCAACCCTACAATCACGAACTATATGCCCCACTTTGCCACAGGTAAAGCAGGTACGAGGCTCCTGCCTTGAAGTTGCTCCCGACATAACAGTCGCAGAAGTTTGCCCAGAAGGCTTGGACCTCTTGCCCCACTTCTTCTGGTAGTATGATTTCCCAGGGCAGGGTGCTTTGAACTCTGGCTTTGTCACAACCAAGTCCTTTTTACCTTGCACCCGCTTCATATCCTTTTCCAGTGCACACGCAGTATCAACCAATGCTTGGAACCCTTGGTTCACCGAACTGGAGAGCAGGAATCTCAACTCATCCCACAACCCTTCGTATAACTGGTTGGTTTTCCTTTGTTCATCCGTGAAGATTGACCCCGCATACCATCCCAACCTGGTTAACTCATGCAAGTACGTATAAATGCTACTTTCTCCTTGCGTTAACCGTTGGAACTCGTTCTCCATAACAATGCGTTGTGCCGCTGGCAAGTGCTTTGCCAAGAACATTCAAGAGAACTCCTCCATCGAAACTTGAGTTAACGACCTACCCGCTAAATTGTGTAACTCAACCTCGTCCCACCATAATCGAGCCTCTCCTTCCAACAAGAAGGTGGCCAAAGTGACCTTCTGATCTTCCTCCGTCCTGATCGCCGTCAATATACGCTTGACGTGCGATAACCAATCCTCGGTCTGCGTTAGGGATCCCATGCCCGCAAACGTAGGTGGATTGAAGCTCGTAAACTTTTTTAACTACTGCTTAGCTTCTCGAGGGTTAATAGCCGCAACAGGTTCTTGCCTTTCAGCAACCCGTTCTAGCACCACTGCCGGCTGTGCTTGCCCAACAGGCTGAGCTTTAAAAATTGTAAAGAGAGCCTCAACAACTAAGCAGACAGTTTCTGCAGAAGGAGGAGGTGTAGGCACCTCAGCTGGTGTCGTACTCTCATCAGAACGCTGGGGCTCAGACTGCCCAGCACCACTTCGAGTCATCTATAGGTGGACAAGACACAGATTAACGACCTCACACAAGCAATAACAACAAGATAGGAACGTGCAGGTTCCTCAATCAAGTGTATTTGCATTACTTAGTGGACATTCAAGAGTTCATTAGTGTTAAAGCGGTTCGCACATACACGTGCACGCCACCCCACAAAATAATTCGACCACGAATTCGAAAGAGGAAGACCGAGACAAGCTGATACCGAAATGTAACGACTCCACCCATTAAACAACATATAATATAAGGTCCGACCGGGGCCCCACACTATATGCCACAAACAGACGGCGAGGTCATAGGTTAATACCACAACACCATCGCATCCTAACTCAAAGCATACTAGCGAAAGATTTTAACAATAACGATGAACTCATACCAGGAATGTCCAATATATATATACACCACATTTATATATCAACTCATGAAAGAATGTACAGCAAATACACACAAGATGACCTTAAGGCCTTACAGTTCCTCTTTTCAAAGTGTGGATTACATACATTGGTGCGCAGGCCGGCCACACATGAACAAAATACAAGAGAAAGCAGCCTTCAAGGACTAGCAGCATCATCCGTAGGGACTTCAGACCTTTCACTTCCCACTCGGCTTTCCAGCACGTGCACAGGGACAACTCACCCAGAACGTGGTAAACAAGGCAACAGTCAGCATTCAGCTAACCAATTTATAACAATCCTACACCTTTCTCGGGGCTGTGGCATTCCTTCTTTGCAGGCATAGCAATGCATAGACAGATATCACATATATTGTGCTCTCATGCACAAGTAAGCAATCACAACCGTCAGCCACACGGCCCGACGATTCGTGCACTTAGGGCACATTTTTGGTGCACCGGAGAACCACGGTCAACACCACCGTTTACTCGATATTGAGCATTTAGTCTTACTGGCGCGCAGGCCTAAGACTCTCATTATGCCACTTACAAAAGCTCGATGCCTTGACGCTCTCATGTACAGTCGACATAATGCAGGTACGGATCAGCCACCCCCCATTGCTCGAATCGCCTTTCCATCACCGAGTACGGCGTACTCACGGCTATAACCAAAGGCACGAGTCGGTTTCACCTTTCCTGTTCGGCACGAAGCCTTTTTAAGAGCATTCATCTCACAATATCCATAACGTCCACCAAGGACTGGCTTCACAATGGCCCCGCTGTCCGCCAAGGATTGGACTCACAATGGCTACACTGCCCACAAAGGACTGGCCGCAGCACAAGCAATACACGGGTACTTCCTAGAACTCCTCATTCCAGTACTTCCTGCTACTCCCCTTCACAGGAACAACCCTTTGACTCCACAAACCACACGTTTATACGCAGAGTCTTCTACGGTGCACAATATGCAACATCACCAATACATACTAACCTGTCAAGATAGGCTTCACATAGCATGCCTATCCCGTACTACACATTTTCAGGTCTAGATGCAGACTCAATCAGGGATAATAACTATCAACCCACTAGAATCACTCATTCTTTCCACCTTTTGGTGAAGAGGATTCCATGCTCATGCATAAAGGAGGACTTCACATGTCCAAGAAGGAAGATCGTTACCCTTGATGATCTCTTGGGAGCCATAAAAATTATAGCCAGTTAGAAAGCACCGCAACAGCTTTGCCTCCAAAGAATTGGCCTCGGATCTCGAATCGGAACTCGGGAGCTCCACCGGTGTCTTGATCTTCTCCTCCTTCTTCTTACTCCTCTCCCTTCTCTCTTCTCTTATAAAAAGAGAATAGCCAAGTTAAGAATGACCTTTTCATTCCAATCCCTTGATTTAACCCAGCAGGAAATCATCTGAGCCCTTAGATCCAGGATGAAGGAATCGAACGGCCACAAATTCAGTCTCAAAGTATAATATTTTGGCTGACATGGCCTGTGACACGCCCGTATCGCAAGCCGTGTACTCCAAGCGGTACATAAACCGACTTACCCAGTCCAGAACACTGGTTTAGACACGCCCGTTTCAATCACCTGACATGCCCGTGTAACATGGTACATGCCCGTATCGAGGGGCGTATCCCTCTGTTGTCACAGGATCCACAAAAATCCCTAAAGGCACACGGGTTCCAAACATGCCCGTGTCATATTTGACATACCCGTATCCTACAAAACACACCTGGGCTCCAGTTCGTGTCTTTCTCGAACACAATCTGGCCATCAAGGCGTGTCCAAGGCCGTGTCGCCTCTCAACGATCGTTGAGTGCATGGCGTCGAGTGCTCGAGACAACACACAAAGAAGGACACTCCCTGGGACACGCCCGTATCCCAGGCCGTGTCGCCTTACTCAACGCCCACTCGAGACCAAAATCACACTCGAGAACACTCAAGAACACTCGAGAAACAGAGCAGGACACGCCCTGGGACACGCTCGTGTCCCAGTCCGTGTCACCCCCCCCCCCCCATTTTGGGACTTTTGGATTTTGGGGTGTTACAACCCTCCCATCCTTACAATAAATTTTGTCCCAAAATTTACTCACAGTAAAGAAACCCAGTAACATAATGCTATAACTTCAAAATGTCTGTTACAATACAAGAGACGCACGATACAATAGCTTAACCAAACAACTCGGGAAACTCCGCACGTATGGTCTGCTCTAGCTCCCATGTTAGCTCTTCCCAGCCACAATTGTCCCACCGGACCTTGACCATCCCGATTGTCTTGTTCCATAACTATTTATTGGCTCTATCTTCGATCTGAATGGGTCTAACCTTTGTCGTTATCCCATAGTCGACCGGTACACGATCATTCTCAATCACTTGATTTGGATCCTTGATGGCTTTTCAAAGCACTGAGATGTGAAACTCATCATGCAAGCCACTCAGCTCTGCCGAAAGATCTATTCGATAGGCAGCTTCCCCAACTTGCTCGATAGGCATGACATCGAGTGCTCGAGACAACGCACAGAGAAGGACACTCCCTGGGACACGCCCGTGTCCCAGGACGTGTCGCCTCACTCAACGCCCACTCGAGACCAAAATCACACTCGAGAACACTCTAGAAACAGAGCAGGACATGCCCTAGGACACGCCCGTGTCCCAGGCCATGTCACCCCCCCCCCCCTATTTTGGGACTTTTGGATTTTGGAGTGTTACAGCTTGGACTTATATTTGATTAGCTTTTCCTTGCTTCCTGTCATGTTCTTTGAGCACCCACTATCAAGATATAACTTATCCTGTGTGGTAGGATAGTTCTTCACCTGTAAGAAAATAGATTATTTGTTTTGGACCCAGGTAATCTTAGGTCTTTGTTTCTTTTCATAACTAAAATTGGAAATTAAAGAGCATTTAGGTTTATATTTATAACCTAAAGGGTGAAATTTTCTTGGTGGGATTACCCAATGTGAAAATGGATTAACATGTTTTGGTTTTTTGTTATTATTATTAATATTTTTGTTATAGTAATGGTTTTGGTAAAATTGATCTGGGTTCGATGATTTATATTGAGATCATCGATCTGCGTTCGATGACCAGTACTGATCTCGTCGATCTCGGTTCACAGAATACTAATGGCTATTATATGTGTTCAACTATCATCGATCTCTGCTCGATGGTGTTTTATAATATCGTCGATCTCCTATTGCTGAGTAATTAAACCCAAACTCAAGGTTCAGAGATTGTCGATCTGCGTTCGAAGAATAGTACTGCGATCGTCGATCTTGGTTCGACGATTTCTGTTTAGACTTATTTTTCTGAGCTTGTTTCTTTTTCTTTTCTTGTTCAATTTCTTCTAATACCTTATTAACTTTCTCTACTTGCTCTGTATTCTTTTTACCTTTATCTGAAATAAAATTTACAGGTTGAGATAATGTATTTTTCTTGATTATTGGTGGTTCACTAGATGATGCACCTAAACCTAGTTTACTCTTGTTTAACCTAGCATTTAGGGTACTAGTGATTTCAACCATTTGTAGGCTTCTTCCATTTAGGATTTCTTCAAGTTGTTTAGCTTTGCTTAGTTCAGTTTTCAGAAAATTGATTTGATTGTTATACTCAATTAATTCATCTTTCATTTTTAAATTTTCAGAGATTAAGTTTTCATATTCAGGTTGTCTATCTCTGAGAAGTTTGATTTTCTTCTCAGATTTTATAATATCATTACACAGTGATTTGAATTCTATTTTAAAATCTTCAGAATTAAAATCAAAGGATGATATTACCTGATCACAGTCTGAGTCTTCTCCTGAATCTTCTGCTTTTGATCCAGGGCTTGAAGCATTGATGGCCATTAGACATACTTCTCTGGCCTTGGTTTCTTCTTCATCCTCACTAGAGCTAGAGGAAGAAGATTCTTCTTCTATCTCACTCCAAGTGTCAGCTACAAAGCCCTTTTCTTTCCTCTTGTGCTTGTTGGAGGATGGCTTACTGAAGTGTTTCCTGGATTCATTTTCTTTTCTCCTTTATTTATGTTGTTTCTCTGGGCACTCTGGTAGAATGTGTCGAGGATGCCTGCAACCAAAGCATATGATTTCTTTAGTTGGAGTTTTATCATACCTTGGCTTGTCTTCATTTCTGGATGACTTCCTCCTGAAATCTTTTCTATCCATTTTGAAGAATCTTTTGGCAAACAGACTCATCAGTTCTTCATTTGAGGGTGTTGCTTCTGATTCTTCAGAGACTTTGATGGCTATTCTTTATTCCTTCCTAGCTAGTGTAGAAGTTTTTTGTTCATCTTACTCTCTTGTCTTTAGGAGCTGCTCATAGGCCTTGAGATTTCCTAATAGAGATTCAGAGTAAATCTCATTTAGACTCCTGCCTTCTTTGATTGGCTAGATTCTAGAATCCCATGAGCTGGGGAAGCACATGAGAATCTTGTCATTAATCTCAGTTAGTGAGATGTCCTTGTCCAAGGTTTTCGGCTCATTTACAATTATGTTGAGTCTATTATACATCTCAGCTACTGGCTCAGTTTCAGCTTTCTTGAAGTTTTCATACTGAGAGATAAGATGAGCTCTCCTATCTTATCTTTCATCTGCAGATCCTACAACCATCTAGTTTAAGGAATCCCAGATGGCCTTGCCTGAAGTGCATTCAGTAACCCTCTGGAAGATTTCATCTGACATGGTTTGGGCCAGAATGTTCATGGCTATTGCATGAGCAACCTTTGCCTTTTACTGTGCATCAATATAATCTGGAGGAGGAATAGCATTCAAGCTTGTTGATGCCATTGAAGTAGTTACCATTGGAGCTGGTGGACTTGTCAAAATGGAGTTGAAAATATCCTCATCAATAGAATTCATATATAGTTTGATTCTTTCCTTCCAAATAGCAAACTTATTCAAGTTACAGACTAGAGGTCTAGTACTTGCATAATCTTTATTTTGTGTCATGGAAAAAGAAAGAGAAGAAGAGATCTATCAAGGATCTTTAGGTTCAGGTGTTATCCTGTACAACTAAGAGAAAACAACCCTCTGATACCAATTGAAAGTGAGGGTATAGATCTGATTAACTTTAGAGGGAGGGGGGTGAATAGAGTGTTAAAAATTTTTAATAAATTTTTATAGCGGAATTAAGATAAGTGTTACTTATAAGTAAGAGAAGAAAATAAATCACAAGCAAACACAGCACAGCATAAAATAAAGAAAGATGAGCAACCAGACAACACAAGAAAATTATAGCGGTTCCCCAAATTTGGGTACATCCACTCTTCTACCACCTTAGTAGGAATCCACTTAGGTTTTTGATCAAGTGCCCTATCACCAATCAGGTTTTTGCACAGGTTCCATATCACCACAAGATCTGGTTCAGGTAAATCTAGAGACCAATCAGGCTTTTGATCAGGTGCCTAAAAACCAATAGGTTTTTGATCAGGTGCCCTATCACCAAGGAGTTCACTTTTGAAGGGAGTAAAAACCCTGTATAGGAAAGATAAAAGAAAAGTTGATGGCAGTCTTCTCTTTCTCAAAGCAAATTAGAAGACTAACTGGATTTTGATGATGCCAAAGCTCCCCCTAAGATATTGAGTAGGTTCAGGAAGATAGAAGCTTTGTCCAGGGTGTAGGTCTTAAGAGGACTGAAGTTCTTACTCTTTAGAATCTGTAGATTGATGTTGATTATCTGTCTCTGTAGATTCCTGAAGATGAAAACTGAAGAAGACTCATGATAGAGGTTTGTTGTTCTTCTGTTTCCTGAGAGCAAAGAAAATTCTGAGAACTGAGAGAAATCTGCAAGAGAGATTTTTGGGTTATTACAGGAATGTTCTCTCTGTGTGTTTCTCTGTATGTTTTCTCTGTGTCTTTATCAGTCTGAATTTCTATCTCTTTTGTCCTTGAAGAATAGAATAAAAAATTGTCTCCTTTGAATTTCAAATATATTCCTTAAATTACTGCAGAAATCAACAAGAGAAACGACTACAATTTCTGTCATTTAATTGTCTCCCCAACTGTCTTGGCAAATAAGTCAAAATAATAACTTTGTGAATATCATAGTTAATGTTGTAGTGAAACAACTATATGCCTTTTGAATATCAGCATTAATTACCAGAGAATATTTTTACAAAAATAGAATCAATAAAATAAAAATTAAATATTCAAGACAGCTGCTGAATATAAGTTGTCGGACACAGAAAATAATCGTCGATCTGAGTTGGGAGATCGTCGAGTTGAGATCAGCTATCTAAGATCTAAGAATACTGTGAACAGATATGGAATCGTCGACCTGAGCTCGTAGATCGTCAAGCTCAGTTCAGAGACTAAACTCTGAGAACGTCGATCGGAGATCAACAATCGTTGAGCTAAGTTCGACAAAAGTCAAACTGATATGTATTTCACAGATTTCTTCTAAGTATGAGTCCTTGAGAGAAATCCAATGCTGGTCTTGAGAAGTCTGACCTATGGATACTAACTTAGACCTAGACCTTGACTCTGGCTATACATGTGAGTCAACAACGTAAGAGTGGACCGAGCCCAAATCCAAATAAGGGTTTCAACACTGTTTCTTCTAAAGTCATAGAAAATACATCAAAATAGAAAAATAATTTTCCTCAAAAGAGACTTCCACTTGAAAGCAGGAATCATCATTTGAAAGCGAATTCCACATAGAGGGATTTATATTAATTGTGACCTTGCCATATCAAACCTGAAGGAGGAGTCTACCATTACTTACATCAATTACAGCATGGGAGGTGGCGAGAAAAGTGCGACTGAGTATATGGGTATATCGGCATCCTCCTCGATGTCGAGGATAATAAAGTCTATAGGGAAGATAAACTTATCAAACTTAACCAGAACATCCTCCACTATCCCTATCAGATATTTTATGGAACGATCTACTAATTGGATGCTCATTTTTTTTGGGCTTGGAATACCCAATCCTAATTTTTGAAAAAGCGAGTACGGCATTAAGTTAATACTGACGCCCAAAAATGCTAAGGAGACTTTTATTAAAAGTTTATAGAAAATGCACGGGATTGAAAATCATCGAAGATCGTTTAGTTTTAGGGGTAATTTTTTTAATAAAACCGCTGAACATTCCGCGTTAAGGGAAACTCGTGATATATCCTCGAGCTTATTTTTATTAGAAAGTAACGCTTTAAGATATTTTGCGTATCTTGGCATCTGTACAATTGTCTCGCAGAAAGGGACATTAATATTATTTGTTTTAAAATGTAA
Source organism: Platanthera zijinensis (assembly GCA_039513925.1). NCBI lineage: Eukaryota > Viridiplantae > Streptophyta > Magnoliopsida > Asparagales > Orchidaceae > Platanthera > Platanthera zijinensis. The sequence continues at coordinate 41,277,784 of CM077079.1, read as the reverse complement.
AAAAATTTATAATGCTCGTCTTATCACTCATTATTTAATTTGGAAGGATAGAGTAAAGATGATTGAGAAATACGTGGTGTTGAAGAAGAAGAAGAAAGAGGAGGTGTGGTAGAAACTCTTTTCTCAGATTCAGATTCTACCCTGTTAGGTGTGTGTACCTCCTTTCCACTTCGAAGTGTGATATCGTGGGCATTCTCTCGCGGATTTGGCTCTATATTTCCTAGTAAAGCTTCAAGTTGGCGCTCCGACAACATCTTTGAAATTTGTCCAATTTGAGTTTCCAAATTTTTAATTGATCCGGTCAGGTTCTAGATATTGGACTCATTTGTGACGAAATATTTAGTAAAGACGCCTTCTATCAGGATGGGTCGTAGTGGATGTGATTGTGATGGTGGTGGTTGTGGTGTAAATTCAATTGGATTTGCATTAGGCGGGCGCTGAGCATTATTAAGGTTGCTCCATGATAAATTTGGATGATTCCTAAACCCTGGATTTTATGTACTATTATACGAATTAATATTTGGGTTATAGGAAGGACGTCGATTTGGATTCCCCATATGATCGACTTGCTCTTCTATTATATTAGTAGTTATATTCTAAAGAGGGGTGGGGAGGAAGAAGACAACCGTGCTACTTGCTTAGTTCGATATTCTACTTGGAGTGCTAAATTAGAAGAAGCGTCAAACTCGTAAAGCCCAACTGGTTTATTAGGTCGTGAACTAGGCATGTTCCACTGGTAAGCATTCATGGTTATTTCCTCAAACAAGGCTTGAGCAGCCTCCAGGGTTTTCTATTTAACGTTCCCCCTATGGTAGCATCAATTATGTGTCTAGTATGGAAATTCAAACCATTATAAAATGTCTGCACTTGGAGTCAAGCAGCAGTGCGTGATGTGGACGCCTATGTAAAAATTCTTTATAGCGTTCCCAAGTCTCATAGAGAGACTCAGACTCGCCTTGAACAAAGGAAGAAATATCCACATGTAATTTAGCATTTTTAGCAGGCGGAAAATACTTTGTTAAAATTTTTTCGGTCATATCAGCCAAGGTAGTTATGGATCCTCTAAGTAGAGAACCTAACCACTACTTGACTTTCGTCTGTAATGAAAATGGAAATAAATGCAAATGAATGATATCATCAGTGACGTCATTTAATTTAAAGGTGTAACATATTTCTAAGAAATTTGACATAGGGTATTGAGAACTTGATCTGGTAATTCATCAAATTGTACTGAGTTTTAAATCATTTAGATTATGTTAGATTTGATTTCAAAATTATTATTAGTAATCATGGGACGAACGATACTTGATTCGGTGTCGTCCAAGTTCAGCCGTGCTTAATAAGACCTAGTCCTTTGCAGGGCCGCGATTAGAATTTTTTCTGTCATAGCTTCAACATGCGTGGATCCGATAGAATCTTTCAGATTTAATGTTAAGCTTTGGTCACGAGATTGAAGGCGCGTGTGATAGATGCGATCGATTTCATGATCAAAGTCAAAATTATGATCAAGTGGAGAGTTTCATCGGGTCATGCACTAAAAACAATTAGATAAAAAAGTTTTAAAACACAAAATAAAAAGTAAAAAAAAAATTAAAATAGTTTTTATAATAAACTATTATATAAAACACTATTTTTTATTTGTTTTTTTAGTTGTATAAAAGCAGTAGTTTTAAATACTAACGAAGATAAAAGTAATAATGATTCCTTTTTTTTCAAATATCAACACAAAATGATCCCGGACAATGATGTCAAAAACTTGAAAAGTAAAATTTCATTTTGAGATAGTTGAAATTGAAAATTAAGTTGGATGTGTAAATTACGCGTTTGTGTGTTCTTTCTTTTTTTACTTATATACTGTGATTAAGACAATCATACCTATCGAGTAATAATACAGTATTTTTTAAATATCAATGTCATATTTTTCCACGGATCTGTCTTGAGAACTCTACTTTAATGAATGAAACTATTATTTTACCAAAAAGAGTTGATGATTTTTAAAAGTGAAAACAAAGGTAAGACTTAGGATTTTAAAAATAGATGCGGTAGAGAGCCCTCGGTTCTTGATTTACTTTGGAAAATAAATTTTTTAAAATAAGAAAAACTCTACTTTTCAATTAATTAAAATACTTGACCGTGGAGGTTCCCGAAATATGAGTGCACCTCTATCGAGGATACATCCACTTGAGATTAAGTAGTTTGAATAAGATTAAGTAGTTTTCTCTAAAGGGGGTTAATATAGATTAAAAATTATCTTAAAATATTTAATTCTAATCACTGAATTTGCATTTACATAAATAATTATCCAGAATCAGATGCAGTAAAGTAAAATCACAGTATAACACCACAAAAAATAAAAAAAAAACAAAATCATAGAACACACAAGTATTATAGTTATTCCCCCTCAATCTGGGTACATCCACTCTTCTACTTCCTTGGTAGGAATTCATTATCACAGTGTTTGAGTCTTTTGATATGGAGACGCTTAGAACCACACCAGATCTTTTGATAAAGAGATTTTGAACCAATTACAATCTGAATCTTTTCTTAAGGAGATTTTTAGAACCTCTCACAAAATCCTTTGAAGCGGGATTCACAAAACTTTTTTCTCAAATACAAAAAGTAAAATAAGAGAAGATTTGAGTTAGAATGATTCTTCTCTTAGTGTCCTCTCTTCAGATTTCTGAGGACAAATTATGATGATCTTTGGAGCTTTTGATGAATCTCTGAATATCAAAATGACAAAGATTATGTGAATTGTCTCCAGATGATCTTCAAACTCTGAATCTGTTTCAATTTCCTCTTGAGAATAAGAAGTTCTAATTCTCTTAATAGATTCAGCAACTATCAAATCAATAGTCTGATACTGGAATAAATTCAATTGTAGATGATGATCTTCCAAACTTTCTCTGTCGAATTTAATCTTTCACTGATATGATATAAATTTTCTTGATTGTCTGTTGATTGATAATAAATTTAATAATCTGTGATAGTTCCTCTTATCTGTATTTTGTAACTTATCATATATATAGATCGACTCCCTCTAACGTCTCTAAAAATCTGTTATGTAAATCAATTATTCATTTAAATTAGATTGAAGGCACAAAACAAATTTTGTTAATAAATTTAGTCGACGTAAAGTCGAGTTCTATTCGAAGCAATATCGATTTCTGACTGTCTATATGAAAATTTATATAGTCGACATTCTGTTGATATCATGTCAAAACATACGTCGATTTTATTTTTAAGTGTCATCGACTTATTCAGATTAAGTTGCTTTGACTTCTATTCAAAGTAACGTCGAATTCAAGTTGACGTTGCGTCGAGATCTAGTCGACGCATGTTGGAAATTTATGATTTTTCTATTCAATTCAGTATGCCTTGTATATTTCCTTTATATCAATAACACTGTAAGACACCTAAGAACAAATTACCCTCTCTATACATCATGGGTAATAGACATAGGATGTAAAATCACTAAATATAATTTGTTAAGCTAAATCATAAAGGTTTTTCCCAACATATTTGATGGGTCAGACGACCCTTTGGAACACGTCAGGAATTTCGAAGCTGTCATGTGCATATGCAATGCTAAAGACCCGCTCTTGTGCCAAGTGTTCCTAACAACTCTGACAGGAAAAGCCCGCACCTGGTTCCACTCTCCGAAAGAGGGAGAAATCAAGAACTTCACAGAGCTCATCTAACTTTTTACGGATCTGTTCATCGCCAACCATTGGATAGTTTAGTACCCCTCACACCTCATAGAAATCCAGCAGACTGAGGAAGAATCACTCAAGGATTTCTTTCGTTGCTCCATCGAAGAGGCATGACAAATTCTGGGGATTAGCCCCGAGCTCTAGTGAGGAACCTTCCTTGGAGGACTCAGACCAGGAAAATTCTACTCCATGCTGATAAGATAAATATTGCCCAACTACAATGACCTCATCCACCAAGTAAAGGATCAAATCACAGCAGACGAGACCATCAAAACACATCGACAACAATTCTAAAGAAGCTCGAATAGGAAGAGGAATCTGGATCCATGACACGGCCCCAAGGTAAATGACGAGCATCATGACAATCCCCATCGGGACCAAGGAACTCGTCTGCATCAGGACTACACTCCCTTAAACAACACTCGAACCAATGTGCACCTCACCATCTATGACAGTAGTGAGCTTTGCGGGCTCAAACTGCTTGCACCGAAGAGAGAAAACCAGTCACAATATTATGACTCCAATGCGGATACGACCACGAGACAGAGGCCTACAATCGATTGAAGGATGAGATAGAGCATCTCATTCGACAAGGTCTCCTCGGAAGATTTGTGCAAAATGCTGCCCCAAATAAGCCAACACAACGGAGCGACAATCCAGCCAAAAGATGAGCAGCATCCCGACGTATATAGGCTAGGGGGCACAAATAGGGGTTGTTCCTCCTAATAACAAGTGCAAAGCCTGCGTCTTGACTTTATGTATTTTTTCCTTTAGCATAATAAGTCGCAATATGAAACTTGTGTACATGCTTATGTATTTCCTTTTATATTGTAACTGCTGTTGACTTTCGTCAGACATACACGTCTCTCCGAAGCAAAGATGTGAGGTGAACACCACAAGCAAGCAACAAGAAACGTGCCACTAGGGCTTCATGCACCCACACTGCTGAGCATACACTCCCGCGCTACTAGGGCTTCATGCCCCCGTGATGTTAAGCATCTGCTCCTACACTGCTAGGCTTTGTGCCCCGCGCTGCTGAGCTTCCACTCCCACACTGCTAAGTCTTTATGCCCCTGAGCTGCTGAGCATCCTCACTCGCGTTGCTAGGGCTTCATGCCCCCGTACTATTGAGCATCGGCTCCCGCACTGTAAGGGATTCATACCCCGATGCCACTGAGCAAATGCTCCTGCGCAGCTAGGGCTATAAGACCCCGTACTGCTGAGCATCAACTTCTGCACTGCTAAGGCTTTATGCCCCAGCACTGCTGAGCATCCATTCCTACACAGCTACGGCTTCATGCCCCCGAAATACTGAGCATCTGATCCTGCACTGCTAGGGCTTCATGCCCCTACACTACTGAGCATCTGCTCCCACATTGCTACAGATTCATGCCCCCGCGCTGCAGAGCATCCACTCCTACTGTTCAAGGGCTTCATGCCCCCATGCTACTGAGCATTCGCCCCCGCGCTGCTGAGCATCCACTCCCACGCTGCTAGGGCTTCATTCCCCTGCACTGTTGGGCATCCACTCCCGTGCTGTTAGGGCCTCATTCCCCAGCGATGTTGAGCATCTGCTCCTATGCTGCTAGGGCTTCATTCCCTCGCGCTGATAGGGCTTCATGCCCCCACGCTGATAGGGCTTCATGTAACATCCCATTTTCAAATTAAACCCCCCCCCTTAGGAGTGACTTGAACATGCCTATGTCATAACAAGTCCTAGGTTAAACCTAGGAGGTCAAGTGACCCAACTAGCTAGTTGAGACTCACTTGGGCTGCAAATAGTAAAATCTTAAAACCCTGATTTTTGGTGGCCTAGTGGGTTCAATCTGGCTCCAAGGCATTCCTAGACCTAATAGGATATCAATGGGTCACCAAGGACCCATTGGGTGCAAACCTAGTGGCTAAGTTGACCCAAGTCAACTTAAGCCCTAGTTAGGCCAAGTAACCCTGCCTTGGGTCAACTCACCCTCATTATGCCAAGACTACCCTACCTAACCATACTTAGGCCTTAGGGGAGGTCAATGGGTCCCTAGGGGTCTATTGATGTTGACTCCGAAGGTCAAATTGACCAAGTCAACCATAAACCCTAGGCTAGCCAACATGTTGACTAGGAGAGAGAAAGTGAGAATAAGGGGTATTTTCATGGTAGAATGGTGAGCCCCCCTCTCATATGGCATTTAAGGATTTAATATTCATTTTAAGGGCTACCTTTAGGCTTCTAGGGGAAGAGAAATCGTGAGGGTGACTAGGAGAGAGAAAGAAGTGAGAAATAGGCTAAATATAGGAGAGAGAAAAGGTGGTGGAAGTGAAGGGGTGGTTTTAGAGAGTGGGGAGGCATGGGGCTCAGCCAAAGAGGGGCCCACAGCCACCTAGAGGTTGACACCTCTTCCTCCCACCCTTTTACCGGCCATCAAGAGGAGTTTTCACTCTCTCTCTCCTCTAACCACACCCCACCATGAAGAGGTGCTTTGGCTCTTGAATAAAATCGCCCCCTCTCCCCTCTCCTCTTTATATACTCATTTAGGAGAGAGGGGCGACAAGTTTCTAAACCATAGCAGGAGGGAGAGAGGCTTGCCGGAGCCACCAAGGAGAGAAACGCCGCCACCGCCGCCACCATGGCATCCCGCCGTTCAACCCGCATTCATGCCCGAACTCAGGTCCTCCCCCTCTCTTTCTCTTATGTTTAGATCCTAGAATCATTAGAGTAGAGGTCGGGCTCGAGTAGCCGGTCGGAGGGAACCAAAAACAAGAATTTTTTTGCCATTTTCATGGCTTTTGGGTGGGCTTGGGTAGGGCGGCGCCCCCACCTCCGGCCGCCCTAGCCGCCAGCAAGGCTAGCCCCCCACCACCGTGAACATGTAGTAGTTGTTTCCCGGTGGTGACGCCGCCCCTAGTGGCCGGGAAAAGGCCCGTAACACTCTCTTCCTACAGTTTCTGGTTCAGGCCATTTGGAGAAGATGAAGTACAGCTGCCCTAGGATTGTTTCAAGATGCGTGCAAGACTTAAAATATACGAATTAATGTTTTATTAATTCATTTTCTGTTATTATTTTAACAGTTTATTACATGTTGATTTTGAGGACCCTTCTGGGCATTTAATGAAAAAGTTTATAATACAAAAATTGTAGGCCTTTGGAATACCTACAGTTTGATATGCTGTGGTGAAAATTTGGTTAAGTTTGCGGGACTGTAGGGTCATTTTACTAGGGTAGGTCCTATATGTAAGACAGATTTTCAAATAATTCCCCACACCTAACCCTGAGTTCAAATGCTTTGAATTTTGGACAGGAGTTTAGTATCATCTAAAACTAGCTCCTGTAAACATTGGAGAGCATTTAGAATATTTTAACCTAGGGTTTTGCCCTAAACCTAGAAAAGCTAGGGTTAGGGAATTAAGGGGTCAAATGACCATAATACCCTCCCAAATTTTGGTGAGAGGTCCCTAGAATTAATATATAACTCTGTAGAAAATTTGAGCACATTTGGATAAGGTTTGGGTAGGGTTTGACCAAACCTTAGCCCTACCTTTGGAATTGTGCCCTAGGAATTCAAGTGGGTGCCCACCATTATCTCTCTGTCCAAATGACTTGAAATTTGGACAGGGAGTCAATATTATTGTTAGTTAGGGGCTGTCCAAATTTGGGTAAATTTGGAGTTGATTTACTTAGGTATTTTGTCCTAACTTGGGAAAAGCTAGGGTTAGAGATTTTGTGGACCAACTGACCTCCATACCCTCCCAAGTCTTGGTGAGTGGTCCCTGGTATTTATATATAGATGTAACCCAAAATTCAGCTCATTTGGATGAGTTTTGAATATGAATTAAGTAAACCCTAGTTTTGACCTAGTGAAGGGTGTTTTGGGAAAAATGCTCTTTGGAGATTGAGAGGTCAACTCACCTCATCAGAGGTTGAGATGTCTACCACTAGTTTAGAATTATCCTAAGTACCCCCTTGGGGAAGATGGGAGGGTTTAGGGTTGGTTTACCCTAGGACCCAAGCCCAAACCCTAAGGAAAGGATTTTGAGGGTTGAGAAAGACATAGGGGCAAATGCCCTTGAATGGCCTTGAGATTTGGTGGAGAGGAAGTTAATGAGTATTAACCCTCTGGTTGGAATTTAAAAGAGTTAGAGGTAAGTAGGTTCCTCAAAAGCAAAACCCTAGTTTTAGGGTAGAAGGGCTTTTAGGTCAAAATAGTAATTTAATGTCATCTAAAAGCTATGAAACTTGGGTAGAGTAAATCTAGGGTAGATAGGACCCTTAGGTATTTTTACTGGAATTTATACCTAGTATTTCATTTGTAAATATGGTTGTAGCCCTAATTTAAGATTTAATTATTTAGGATCTTTTTAATTATTGAAATCTCATAAAATCTTGGAAGTGAGTTCTTTAGGTTAGAATGGATGTTCCTGGATTTTTATATAAATTTTAGTGGGATAAATTTAGTAATTTATTCATGAATGTTTTAAAAAGGAGCTTTAGGGAATTAATTTAATTATGGCTGTTATACATGTTGAAAAATTATGAGATTTAAGGAAATAAGATTTGTAGGCCATTATATGCTAGTAGAAATTTATTTATGAATTTTGAAGTTATATTTTCAATACTTGTTTCACAAGCATGTCTATTTAAAGTATTTGTAATTAATTTTTATAGACTTCAATTCTCAGTATTAAATTAAGAAATTTTGGCTAATATTATTTACAAGCCAGTAGAAGTCTTACATAATTGATTCATAATTTTTGGAAGCCACCTTTATATAGTTGATTCACAAATTTTGAAAGGTACAAGATATTACAAAAATAGCTTTAAGGCCCCTAGACCTTAGAGAAAATTTCCAAACCTTGGACATGTCATTTTTTTTAGAGGTAATAGTATTTATCCTAAATTTATAAGATTTTTACATAGCTGAAAAGTATACTTCATGTTCAAATTGGTAGATCTTGGATTTTCATGAAAATTAATTAATTAATTGAGAAAATTATCATAACCTGGAATTGATTCATTTATGACATGATAGGACCCCCAGTAAATAGCTTAGGTCATTCGGATGAAAACACAAAGGACATCCTATCATGGTCATCATATAGTGTAGGGTGGTCCGCATTTAGCATTTTCGTAAAAGATCGCATTTGGAGACGACTTAGGACAGTGTTGGAGTTTCTCAATGTGCTGATTGGGATGGATTTAGATAGGTTGTCATAGAAGGTTCTAAGGAGTGACGAGAAGTGAGTGGTTGTGGTAGAAGGAGCACGGAATTCGACGAAAGATCGTCGTTCCTTTGAGAGTGAAATGTCAAGCTACCCTAGTTTTAGTTTAATGTAATATGAGAAGGGAACGGGTAAGAGAAAATTAACCAATATTATGAAGTGCCTTGCGAAGGGAACTTTGGTCTGTCATACCATCATAGTTCCTAGTGCCTATTGAGAACCCTTCACGGGGCATAATCCGGAGGCAGTCCTGGGCTAATGCAAATCTTAAATAAATTGAAAGAGTAATTAGTTGAAATAGGTTTAAACTTCACACACTAGTAGGATAGACATTTGGAAAAGGTTAAGTCGTCCCGAGGTGTTCAAAGGGGCGCCATCCCGCGGTGCTCAAAGGGATGAGGTTTGGAATTGAGCCAGACGGTTTAGTCCGGGGAGCTTAGCCTCGGTTTGTGGTTGAGACGGACGGTTTGGTCCGGGAGCTTTGCTCTTGACTTCTTATATTAAATATTGCATGCGCATAAATAGGAAACTTTAAGGTGGTGGGTCTTCGATATTGGGGAGTTCATTTCACCGACACCAATAGCATTGACTCGGCAAAGGTGGCTAGCACTTCACCAACCTTAAGTCCGGCGGTCCAGTCGGCAAGAGTACGCGGAAGTCCGCCTCGTGCACCAGGCGTTGAGGGCGTACGATAGGTCAGACTGGTAGTGCAAATACTGGTTTTGAGGTGGGCGAGGCCCAACCCACCGCTTCCATCTGCCACTACGGAGGTATCCTGGGAGGTAACGGCTCTGAAAGGGGGAACTAAGGTTTGTGTACACAAAGTTGGGTGTGTGAGTTGCACTGCATGAACATCATTAACCCACCATATAGTTGCATACATAATCATTCATAAGAACCTTGACACCTAATGTATAAGTGGAATGGGACGCTTATACATTAGGACCTGCAAAATGACCCCTTGGTCTATAAGCTTGTGTGGGCAAGTTTTATAGATTAAGGTCATTTTAAATATTTAAATAATGCTTGTGATAACCGACACCCCAACGTATAAAGTGGAATGGGACATTTATACGATGGGAGCCTTGTAAAAGATCCCTTGGCTTATGTGTACTCACATAAGTGAAGGTTTAATTTCTTACTTACTTACCTTTCTGTTTTACCTATTACAACACTTATATTGTTCACCATTTATAACTTGCTAGTTAGGTCCACCGTCATCTTCTTTTGACTACTCTCCACCTTCATGTCCTCCCCTTTCTTCCTCTCCGCTCAGTGCCTTAGGTAATGGGGGAAGGGGAGGGGGATGATAGGGTTTAGTCTTATAGACTAACAGTTTTCGGACCACATCATTTTAGGGAACCGTGGAGCCCAGCCCGGAGGAGCAGCCCAGGAGGCCGGTGCTCTTGGAGACAGGGCAGTCTAGCTCAGGAGTTCAGACAGCTGGGACCGTGAGTTCTGTTCCTTAGTAGCAGTTTGTTTTCAGCTTCCGTTTGAGTGACCATGTAGTGAGGTGTTGTTGTACCGGGCTTAAGTCCTTTTCCTTTCAGTACTCTATTTTTTTACTCTGATGTTATACTGTAGACGCTTCCTTCGTGGAGTTTATTTATATGTGATTTATTATTGTGGACTACATTTCTCTTTCTTTACTACTTGCTACTTGATTGTGATCGAAAAGGCCAGTAGAATCGGCGCGTTGTAGTGACAACCTTCCCGGGTGCGAAGGTGTCACCGCAAAGAGGCGGTTCTGGGCATAAGACCCCGAGATTTGAATCAAAAAAACAAAGGGGGTCTTACACTTCATGCCCCTAAGCTGTTGAGCATCTGCTCCTGTGCTGATAGAGCTTCATGCCCAACACTACTGAGCATCCACTCCCACACTACTAAGGCTTCATGCCCCGTACTATTGAGCATCTGCTCCCGCACTACCAGGGCTTCAACACCTCGCATTGTTGAGCATCCGCTCCTGCACTACTAAGGCTTAATGCTCTCGTGCTACTAAGAATCCTCTCCCACACTACAAGGGCTTCATTCCCCTGAGCTATTGAGAATCCTCTCCCGCGCTGCTAGGGCTTCATGCCCTCGCGCTGCTGAGCATCTTCTCCTGCGCTCCAAGGGCCACATGCCCCTACACTACTGAGCATCCTCTCTCGCGCTCCAAGGGCCTCTTGCCCCTATGCTATTGAGTATTCTGCTCCCACGCTATAGGGCAACTTGCCCCTAGGTCTGTTTATACCTCCTAGGACAAATAGACAAAGGTTCTTTCCCACTTCTTCTCGCACGAACCTCGGTTCTCCTAAAGAGAGATCGACAAAGGTTCTATGCCACCTCCTTTCGGACAAACCCTTGTTCTCCCAAAGTGAATCGAACAAAAATTCTTCATCGCCACCTCCTTTCTAACAAATCTCGATTCTCCCAAAGCGCAATCAAACAAAGATTTTTTGTCACCTCCACAGGGACGAACCTCGGTTCTCCTAAGGCATGAGCACGCGAGGGCTCCTCGCCTCCAACTCAAAAACGAACTCCAGTCCTCTCCAAATTACAAGCAGAAGAGTATCTCCCACAAACTGTACAAAATGCCAGCGTTAAAGATAAACGCTACTCTGCCAAAAGTGTACGCACACCCAAGCATAACCAGATCACGGGAGATTCGAAAAAAGAGGGTATCCAAGCTACCCTGCGCGTTACGTCATCGTGTGATGATGCGAAGGCGCACCCGCAAAATAAAACAAAGACGAAGCAAACAAATAAAAAGGGCACAACGGGATCGTCCCTTAACATCGATGTATGCATTATCATCCGAGGCTTCCTCAATGCACAGATCACCTCGCTCCAGTAACCTTCGAGTAGCCTGAGACGCCTGCTAAAGCCAAAACGATGCACGACATCGCACTCAAGAAGATCAATCACAACTGCTATCATCCCAAAGTAGAACTCCTCTGCAATATGGGATCGATCAATCAGAAAGTCATGAGATCGGTTGTACTCAGTCACTGTAGGCACTCACGTAGCCTCGACGTCCCTCAGCTCCGCAGTCAGTCGATACTTCTCTTTCTTCAGCTACTCCACCTCTATCCGGACGGACTCAGTTCCTCCTAAATAGTGATTGAACAAAAGCTCTTCACCACTACTGCGTGGAAAAAATCTGGTCCTCCCTAGGCGAAAGAGAGCAAAGTCTCATCGCCAAATCACAGGCACTCTTAATGCACGCACAAACCAAGGTCCGTCGTCACCTCCTGAAACAAACAGATCGCTAAGTCCATCCTCACTACCAAGGTAAGGGGCAAGTATCCTCCCCGTCACACTTAAGCAAGAAGGTATTGTCGCTAAATCTTGACGCCAACTGCCAGCAATAGTGCCCAATGAAAAGGGAACACAAAATCACCAGATGTTCTCGGACCGCCGTAGTAGATGTCATGACACCAAGTCATCACAACACGAACAACAATAAAGAACTGCTCGACAATTGCTAATATTTCCCGCCCGATGACGACGTTGGGGACTTCACCGCGCAAGGCCACCACCCGTAAGGGGTCGCAAGCTCAAGATATTACGCAAAGGCCCGCACAACTAAATAAAGCAAATGACAAAGGCAATACGCCAACCGACAATGCTAAGCTTGTGTGCAGCATGGACTCAATCGACTGTTTCACTTTCACCAGCACCAATTTTCAAGACAATGCCCACTCGGGTAATAGAAGGCCCACGCAGCCATCGCGACAAGCAAAGCCCCAACCAAATATAAGGTCGAGTACGACAACACGCAGTTGCCACGAGCCTACCATCGTAGCCATTATCTCAAGACCCGCTCAGCTGTCCAACCTCGCTCCACTCTTTGTGTCCTACAAATACAAAATCTTGCTCTATTACAACATCCCAAGGCACGAACACCATCAATGGCCTCCGCATCCAGAAGCTCTGCCCTAGCTCCTGACATAACAAGACACTGAATCACTCAAAGTTATAGTGTGTACCTTCCACGTCTTCAGGTAATGACAAGCCTGTTGGTCCTCCTGCGATACTGAAAAAAGGGGCAGGATATCACTTCATGTCACAAGAACTTTGCCGTCAGCAGGAACTTTCTGTGACAACCACATAAGCTAGCATGCATCGCCGTGCTTGAGGAAAAGTATGCAAAGCAAAGTTCTCCAATACAAACACAGTCCGCAAAGCACAAAGTGGGAGAATGTCTATGCACCTCATCACAGACGTCGCACGTCCAGCAAGGGCAAAGCAGAAGTAGTGAGCCGTGGGCATAACCGCCCAGGCTTCCCCTGTGAAATATTCAGCTGTCAATACAAACACGAGTTGTTCTGAGGAGTCTACGTCAGCATCAAGGTATGGCGAAGAGGACATTTCACACTGCAAACAAAAATGACTTGTGACGCTCGCATACTGAGATAATTATAGGTCAGTTACTCCCAAGGAAAGGGATCGAGGCTAAAAATTTCTACTGTAATATCCATCCTCCCAAGAATTGGGCACAACCGAGGAGAGATTTTTTGCTCAAGACCATCGTCTTACAATGAAAGCAACTACGAGTTCATTGCCACCACAAGACATCAATCTTGTCGGCAAGCACGATCATTCACACAGTCAATGAAAGAAGAAAAAGTCTACACATCACAATATAGATATAATAAATATCTAATCAAAAGGTCCACATGAAATAAATAAGAGTACGAGTAATAGGGCTTATGCTAATACATAAACATCATAAAACATTACTCTCTCTCAACTAACACCGCAGAAGCTAAACCATATGATCATTAACCTGACGCTGGGTAGTAGTAGTGGTAGTGCGCGGCTCCAGCTTCTCAGATCCCGGTGTCTCAATCTCTATGAAACTGAGGGTAAGATCTACCTTTACTCTAGGGGGGTGAATAAAGTATTTTAAAATAATTTTGCAAATTAAAAACTAATTGGCAGTTGAAGACTTAATTTATTTATAGTGTATTTTGCTTGTAGTAAATAAAACAAAGTAAAGCAATATATAAAAAACACAACACACAGCAACCAATACACAAGCAAACCAGATGACACAAGGAGCTATAGTGGTTCCCAAATCAACCTGTGTACATCCACTCTTCTACCACCCTAGGTTCCTCCACTGCAGGATGAGTTGATCAGGTGTCCTTGGCACCAATGAGCTTTTGATATGGGGCTCAAAAACCAAACCAGATTTTTTTGATCAGGTGTCTTGCCACCACTGATTTTTGACAAGGTCTCAGGAATCAAACACAAAACTTTTGAAGGGAGTTTTGAATAACCCTTTAACAACAAAAGAAAATAAAAAGAGTGAAGGTGTTCTTCTCTGTCAACAATCAAAGAGAAGATAGTGGATTTGTTGATGTCAAAGCTCCCCCTGAGATTAGCAGTAGGTAAGGAGAAGAAGCTTTGCATAGGGTGATAGGCCTTCAGTAAGTTGAGATCTCCAACAATTGATAATTTTAGTAAAGGCTGAAATGTGTTGTGTTAGGAGTCTTTGATTGATGAAGCCTGGAAAACCTGAATCAGAGAAGATATCTGAAAGAATAAAAGAGATTCTTCTCTGTGTGTTGATCTCCTTCTCTATTCTATTCCTTGTGTTCGGTAAAACTCTAACTGTATAATCCTGTAGAATTCTTGAGAGATATTCTCCTTGGTTTTTTTGTCAATATTATCTGTAATGATATTATGAAATCCAATCTCCTAGATAGCCGTTAGCCAGTCATAAATGACTTCCTTAATTGTTAGCTGTCTCTGGAGGAAAGTCCTAAGAAACATTCCCTTTTAGTCTCCTTGAAACTTGCTCCAGATCGATGAAACAGCTACAAAATCTTCTGCATTAAATGCTGGATATTAAAGATATTTGAATTCCATAACAGTCTGATTTGAAATCCTGAAATCGTCGATCTCTCAAAAAAATCGTCGATCTGAGCTCGACTATCGTCGATCTGAGCTCAGAGATCTGGAGTTTGACTTGAGACAGAAATCGTCGATCTGAGCTCGGAGATCTATAGTTTGACTTGAGACAGAAATCGTCGATCTGAGCTCGGAGATCGTCGAATCAAGTTTGACGCTTCATCGACCTGAGCTCAGAGATAGTCGAACTGAGTTCAATGCCTCGTCGATCTGAGCTCGATGAAAATTGCATTTGGTCTTCTGCACTTGTAATCTGAACTAGGTGGTCTTGGGGGAAGCTTTCAAACCTAAGTTCTAAGCCTTAGACCTATTCTTGTTAACCTTTAAATCTATACAATGAGGTCAAGACACAATCCTATGGACATAGTGATCCTTACCCAAATTAGTAATTGGGTGTTCCAACAATCTCCCCCTATTTGGATTAGGATTACTATTTACATGGTTTATAGGAATTTAAATACAAATAAGCAGAAATAAATACAACATTGCAGAATTATAGACAACAGTATTGCAGAAGCATATATATATAACACAGCAAATTGTTCAGAGTGAGATATATAGTTCAGCTTACACTAGCAGTCCTTTTCCTTGCCTTTCTTGAAAAGAATTTCCCTATTGGGGTTTTCTGCTTCTTTCTTTCATATGGCATGTATCTTGACTGTCCTCTGGTGTATACTTGCTGACCTCTCTGATTGCCTCTCTGCTGGCTTCCTCTAGATTAATTTCCCCTGGAGCTGTAGCTTCTGGACTGAGAACCTCTTGCTTGAACAAGAGACTGGGCAGATCTTTGAGTAGAAATATTGGAGGCTGAATCAGCACTAGATCCTGCACAAGGAGAAGGAGGATGAGGAGGAGGAATAAATGGAATAGATCTTTCATTGCATCTCTTTTTTTTCTTCATAGCCTTCAGCTGATTCCTAGAATAT
The DNA here is from genome assembly GCA_039513925.1 of Platanthera zijinensis. NCBI lineage: Eukaryota > Viridiplantae > Streptophyta > Magnoliopsida > Asparagales > Orchidaceae > Platanthera > Platanthera zijinensis. Next base: position 41,262,036 of record CM077079.1, on the reverse strand, counting down.
TGCATCCAATGTCTTGTAATGGGACAATCATGCAATATATAATAAGGAATGTCATTTTCAGAAGTGGCTTTCTTTGCAGGAACTCTCCTCATTGCTTTACTTCTAGCTTTCCTCTTCCTTGCAATAGTTGTAGAGGAATCATCAGAATCTGTCCTATATTCATCACTATCAGAGCCCTGAGGCTTATCATACATAGCATTTATTTCCTTGTAAGCTGCCTTGGTGGGGGAAACAGGAGCAGAAGCAGGAGGTGCAATAGTAGGAATAACAACAGTAGAAGTTGGAATAACATATACAGCAACAGCTTCTGAAACAACAACAGCAGCCTTTGAAACAACATCAGCAACAGCAACTGGAAAAACAACAGGCTCAACAATAGCCTTTGTGATCATCACATAATCATCATCAACAAAAGCATCATCAGCAGTTGGAACTTCCATAGACTTGATTGAATCAATATATGATTGGATCAAGCTGGGATCACAGATTGAAACAGGAACAATGGCCTTAGAAAGATCTTCAGCATCTGGAGCTGGAAGATATCTGCTATATAGAACATCAAAAACTGAAAGCAAGAACCTGAAAGATGGGACTGGTGCTGGAGCTGGAACATCTGGCACTGCTTCTAAACTTAGCATGAAATCTGAAACTTCAGCAGGCACCATGGCTTCTTCATTGGGCATCTCCCCCTGCTTGGATTCAGTAGAAACTAGATCTAGGCACCCCAAAGAAGGGATTGCCTAAGAGGGATAGGAAGAAGATAGCCTTACAGAGAAGTCATTGATAGATTTTAGAGAGGAGCCAAGGAGGCTTCAAGTAGGAGTGTTAGCCTGGGAGCTAATATCTCATATAACCTATCTGCAAGTGCATGAACATCTACTTGCTCAAGGGAGACTTGAGTAGAGGTAGAGAAGAGTGTTGCAGAAGTGGATGTTGTTGGTGGAGCTGTAGAAATGTGTGGAGGTGATGTTGATGAAAGTGGTATGAATGGTTCAGATATAGGGATGGTGGTGATGGATGAAACTGGGATGGTGATGGATGGTGAGACTGTGGAGATGGATGGTGTGAATGAGGACTGAGCTAAGATATCTTTAAGAAGCTGTTGGTAGGAGGTGGAAGAAGATGGAAGCTCTTGTGGAGAAGAAGGTGAATCATCCATAAAGGAGTCATCTAGGAGGTTGAATGATGGAATATGGATGGATGAGTCAAGATCTAGTGGGGGATTGTAATGAAGTGGATGAAATTGTTCTTGAAGAGTGGCTGGAGGAGGTGTAGAGATTGTTGGAGATGAAATTGTGATGACGGATGTAGTGATGGTTGAGGAAACTGGAGGTGGAGATGGTGGAGATGAGATGGAGGGTGAAGGCAAATCCTCTAATGGGGCAGTTGCTTGAGGGGAAGTGACTAAAGCAGTCCTGGTGCCTGAAGTAGTAACTGTTGAGGGGGTCCTACTGGGGTTGACAATTGTCCTCTCCCATCTACCAAATAAGGCAGAGGACAACCTCTTGGAGGCATTAATATGCATGCCATTTGAGACCAGCAGTTGGGGGCATATGTTGTTCAAAAACAATCTCACTATTCTCCCAAAATTTACAAAATTCTTATTGATTTTTTTCTTAATCAGATCAAAGAAAATCTCTCCCAAGTTCAACTATTTCTTATCTACAATAGCAGCTATTAGACAGAACTGATACTTAGAAAAAGTATCATGGGCAGAGTGTTTTTCTAATATGACTTTGCCCACTACATCAGCCAGAAATCTATATTCTACTGATAGATTTTTCTTAAGTAACTTATTGGGGTTTGCTGCATTATGACACATTCTATCTAGCATATTAGAAAACTCTTCTCCGAACAACTCAACACTATCATTTCTAGTACTTAGTTGAAATACTTCTGTCAAAATTGCGGGAGTGAGGGATACCTCGGTTCCCGAGATAGTCCCGCCCAATGTATTCTGATCTAGGTTATGGGCTGTGTATACCCATTCCTTGATTTCATCGGCAGCAAGCTTTACCTTGAAGTCACAATGGTGACCAGCTGTTGTTCTTTGAATAACTCTAGGATGTCCTTGAAAATCTGATCGGTGCCTTTAAATGAATCCATATCAATGTCAAATCCTGTGTCGAATTTCATGGCGGCTAGGACAGCAACTGAAATGGCCATGACTTTCCTGCAAAAACAAACCAAACAAGACCAAGTGTAGAGGGGTTTGGAGGAAAAGAAAGCTCTGCAGAAAGTATGAATGCGCAAAAGAGAATGACGGCCAAAAATGATTTTATATCAGGGTTCGACGCTGAAATGGAAAGATCGTTGAACTCAATTCGACGATCTGGGCTTCTAAAGGAATCTGAAAGTTCTTCAACATCGTCGATCTCTGTTCGACGATATTGGAGAGCGTCGAGCTCCGTTCGAAGATCTGTGACCTGAAAGAGATAGCCTAGCACTATCTGGGAAACGCTGAGCTCCGTTCGACGCTTTCATGAGAACATCGATCTCCGTTCGATGATCTTTAGGAAAAACGTCGAGCACAGTTTAGAGTTAAGAAAGAACCTATAGACACTAGAAAAATCAAGTTTTTAGCCTAGTCTTTGTCAATTTTAAGGTTTTAAAAATCTTGGATCTTAATTTAGACTTCCTCCATCTAACATTCCTAACTGATCTAGGAAGAATGTGTGTTTCTTTTCATCCAAGGGTTTGGTTAAAATATCTCCCCTTTGCAAATCAGTTGGGATATATTGAAGTTCAATTTTATTCTTTTCAATATTATCTCTTAGGAAGTGATGCCTAATCTCTATATGTTTTGTCCTACTATGGAGGACTAGATTTTGGGCTATAGAAATAGCACTAGTATTATCACAAAAGATTTTTGACTTATCTAAGTTGTAACCATAGTCTAGGAGCTGATTTTGAATCCACAATATCTGTGAGCAACAACTACCTGCTGCCATGTATTCAGCTTCAGCAGTTGATGTGGACACAGATGTTTGTTTCTTATAAAACCAGGAGACAAATCTGTCACCAATAAACTGACAAGTTCCACTTGTGCTTTTCCTGTCTACTCTACATCCAGCATAATCAGCATCTGAAAATCCAGTTAATTCAAATCCTGAATCTTTTGGATACCAGAGACCTAGATTTGGACAACTTTTAACATACCAAAGAGTCCTTTTTACTAATGTTAGGTGTGACTCTCTAGGGCTTACTTGGAATCTATCACAAATGCATGTAGTAAATATTATGTTAGGTCTACTAGTTGTAAGATATAATAAAGAGCCAATCATTGCTCTATATGTTGTCTGATCAACAGGTTTCCCATGTTCATCAGCATCTAATACAACATTAGTAGGCATAGGTGTTTTCATAGATGATGCTTCAGACATACCAAATTTCTTAACCAACTCTTTTGCATACTTGGTTTGAGAAATGAATATGCCATCAACATGCTGTTTGACTTGCAATCCTAGAAAGAAGGAAAGCTCACCCATGCTACTCATTTCAAATTTTGAATGCATTAGGTTGGAAAACCTCTTGCATAAGTTTGAATCAGTAGATCTAAAGATAATGTCATCTACATAAATTTGTACTAGTAGGATATTAGACTTATGGGTTCTAATGAAAAGATTTTGGTCTACTCTACCCCTTTTAAAATCATTTTCCAATAGAAAGCATGCTAAGGTCTCATACCATGCTCTAGGAGCTTGCTTGAGACCATATAATGCTTTATGCAGTTTAAAAACATGATCAGAATGAGTAGGAGAGATAAAACCTTGGGGTTGTCTGACATAGACTTCTTCCTTGATATCTCCATTTAGAAATGCACTCTTCACATCCATTTGATAAACTTTGAATCTCTTGTGACCTGCATAGGCTAGGAATATTCTTATGGCCTCTAACCTTGCAACTGGTGATAAGGTCTGGTCATAATCTATTCCTTCTTCTTGAGAGTATCCTTGTGCAACTAGCCTTGCCTTATTCCTTACAATAATGCCTTGATCATCTAGTTTGTTCCTGAATACCCTTTTTGTTCTAACAATGGGATGATCCTTTGGCCTTGGCACTAGCTCCCAAACCTTGTTTCTTTCAAATTGATTTAACTCCTCTTGAATTGTAATGATCCAGTGTGGATCTTGTTCTGCATCTTGTATGGATTGAGGCTCAATTTGAGAAAGAAAGCAGGTGTGCATCAGGTTTTGGTTGACCTGATTTCTAGTTTGCACACCAGCTGAGATGTATCCAGTCACTTGGGAGATTGGATGATCTCTTGATGTTACTAAATCAACATGGGGTGTTGATTGTTCACCAACCTGTGTTGTTGTTTCCTCTTGTGGAACAACAACTGTCTCTTCAATGTGATTCTCACCAGGATTTTGAATGTCTTCTTCATCTTCACTGCTTTCACCTTTTTGTTGGATAGGTGAAGGTGTTGTATCCTCTTCAATGATGTTTATCATGTCTAAATTCTCTGAAAGAGAATGTACCTACAAAGGTTCTATGGTATAAGTATTCTTCTCCTTGAAAGACATGTTAGTTTCATCAAAGGACACATGTACAGATTCTTTAATTTTAAGAGATGATTTATTATATACCCTATAAGCCTTACTGATCATGGAGTATCCCAGAAACGCTCCTTCATCAGCTTTGGCTTGAAATTTTGCTATATATTTCTTGTCATTATTATGTATGTAACAAATACACCCAAAAATTCTGAAATAGTCTACTTTAGGTTTCTTCCCTTTGAGTAATTCATAGGGAGTCTTGCCCTTCAGCTTATGTATCAAACTTATATTCAACACATAGTTTGAGGTATTCACTGCCTCTGCCTAAAAGGATAGAGGAAGGTGAGCATCTGTCAACAATGAAGTAGCAGATTCAATAAGGGTTCTATTTTTCCTTTCAGCTACCCCATTTTGTTGAGGAGTTCTAGGAGCTGAAAAAGTGTGTCTGATCCCTTCACACTGACAGAACTCTTGCATAAGAAGAGAATCAAACTCTGTCCCATGATCACTTCTAATCAGGGCAATGTGAGTATTGAACTCAATCTGTATGCATTTGAGAAACTCTGTCAAACGCTTAAAGTTATCAGACTTCTTCCTCAGAAAGAACACCCATGTGAATCTAGAGAAGTCATCTATAACTAAAAGAAGTGTAAGATTACCCTCTTAGACTTTGTACTATAATGGGTCCAAATAGATCCATATGTAACAGATACAAAATCCTAGGTGAATCACTCTTATTAAGTGACTTAAAGCTATTTTTAGTTTGCTTGCCTAATTGACAAGCCCTGCAAAGTCCTTCCTTCTTGTAGGGGACAGAAGATAGTCCTCTAACAAGGTTGTCCTTGGATAGCGTAGCAATGGTTCTAAGGTTTACATGTCATAATCTATTATTCCATAGCTCATTTGGTTTACTAACAGAATTGAACAAATAGATATCTACCTTAGTTGATTGAAAATCTACAAGATAGATGTTACCTTTCCTTTTACCTGTAAACACAGTTGTGTTGTCCTCTGATTTGATTTTGCATGAAGATTTGTTGAAAGTCACCTGGTAGCCTTCATCACATAATTGACTGATGCTGATTAAGTTGTGCTTCAGTCCCTCCATATAGGCCACCTTCTTGAATATGACTGACCCTATCTGGACTACACCATATCCCTTGGTCTGTCCAAAGTTTGAGTCTCCAAATATGACCTTGGGTCCAAGCTTAGCTTTGAAGGATGTAAGATTATCCTTGCTCCCTGTCATGTTCTTTGAGCACCCACTATCCAGATACCATTGCTGGTTTATTTTTGGATAGGTATTCACCTGCACATATAACAATTTATTTATTTTTGACCCAGTTTACCTTGGGTCTAGGTTGATAACCTTTAAAATATGAAATAAGAGACATCCCTGGTTGACTCTTATAGCCTTCAGGATGATATCTCCTAGGAGGTATTATCCATTCACCATAAGGGTTGAAGCCTTGGGATGTAGGACCTCTAGAATTGAATTTTTACTTACCCTTAAAAGATTGTTCAAAGCTTTGAGCTCTGTTTGACGATCTCTGAGCTGAGTTAAACGATCTTGGGTCAGATCATTGAGCTCCGTTCGAAGATCGACTTTACCTGAGTTTAGAGTTCAGAGATCGTCGACCTGAGTTCGACGATGCAGCTTGAGATCGCTGAGCTCCGTTCGGAGATCGTCGTGCTCCGTTCGACGTTTTCTGTTGAACCTTATTTTCCTTAGGTATATCAAAATTCTTCCTAGCTACCTCTACAACTCCCTTTCTTTTATCTGAGATAAATTTGATTGGGTTTGTTAATACTATAGGTTGGATGGATGAAGCACCCAAGCCCAGTGTACTGTTAAGTCTTGAATTCACTGTGCTTGTGATGTCCATCAGTTTGATGCTTCTCCCATTGAGGGATTCTTCAAACTTCTTTGTCTAAGAGAGTTTACTTTTCAGTGAAGCTATTTACTCCCTACAGCATTCTAACTCCTTAGAGAGTTTGAGGTTATCTGATTTTAAGGTGTTGTGTTCAGACAGTTGATTTTTGAGAGAGATAATCTCTTTCTCAAACTTGAGTAGGTCTAAACACAGTTCCTTAAACTCAAATTTAAAGTCCTCTGAATTAAAATCAAAAGATGTTATTACCTGATCTTCTTCAACTTCAGGTTCAGATTCAGATCCTGACTCTTGTTCTGCATATAAATTGTGTTGAGAGGCATTGATAGCCATCATGCGGAAGTCCTTCTCTTGGGCATCATCTTCATCATCACTTGAGCTTGATGAAGTATCTGATTCTTCTTCAGTCTCACTCCAGGTCTCAGCTACAAATCCTTTCCTGGTATGCTTGTTCTTACTAGAGGAGGATTTGTCATAGTTATTTCTCCTGGAGTCTTTGTCTCTTTTCCTTTCTCTCTTTTCTTTCTTGTCCTTGTTTTGGTTCTCTAGACAGTCAGGCACAATATGGCCTGGTTTCCTGCATCCAAAACAGATAATCTCTTTATTACTGGATTTGTCATACCTTGGCTTTTCATGGCCTCTGGATGACCTTTTCCTGAAGTCTTTTCTAGCCATCTTGTAGAATCTTTTGGCTAGTAGGCTCATTATCTCTTCATTGCCTGTGACCTTGTCTTCAGGCTGTTCTTCTGTAGCTTTAAAAGCAATTGTCTTCTCCTTCCTTGTTGCTGGAGAAGCTGTCTTTTGCTCTTCCTCTCTATTTTTGATGAGCAGCTCATAAGACTTGAGCTTTCCCAATAGAGCTTTAGTGGTGATCTCATTCAAGCTTATGGCATCCTTGATTGGCCAGATCCTTGAGTCCCAAGTGTTGGGGAAGCACATTAGGATCTTATTATTGAGTTCAGTCAGTAAGATCTCCTTGTCCAAAGTTTTTAATTCATTGACAATCAGACTGAGTCTGTTATACATGTCAGCTACTGACTCAGTTTCTCCCTTCTTGAAGTTCTCATACTGGGTTATGAGATGAGATCTTCTGTCCTTTCTCTCATCAGCAGATCCTGACACAAGCACAGATAGCTTGTCCCAGATTTCCTTTGTTGAGTTGCATTCAGCTACTTTCTGAAATATATCATCAGACATTGTCTGAGCTAATATATTCATTGCCTTTGCATCAGCAACTTTCCACTCCTTGATGTCTGCATCTATTCCTGAAGGGGGTGGAATAGCATTTGTACTTGTGGTTTCTGGAGGTCTTGGACACACTGTCAAAATAGAATTAAAGATATCTTCATCAATAGAATTCATGTACAGTTTAATCCTTGCCTTCCAAAGTGCAAACTTAGAAAGATTATACACTAGAGGTCTGGTGCTTGCATAGTCTTTGTTCCTTGCCATGGATTTATATTAAAAAAATTATAATAGAAATAACAACCCTCTATTAAAGGTTGATCTTATCAGAGATCTTTTGGTTCAGGTGTTAGCCTGTAAAAACAACCAACCTGTACTCTAGAGGGGGGAGAATAGAGTATTTTAAAATAATTTTGCAAATTAAAAACTAATTGGCAGTGGAAGACTTAATTTATTTATAGTGTATTGTGCTTGCAGTAAATAAAACAAAGTAAAGCAAGATATAAAAAACACAGCACACAGCAACCAATACACAAACAATCCAGATGACACAAGGAGCTATAGTGGTTCCCCAATCAACCTGAGTACATCCACTCTTCTACCACCCTAGGTAGGAATCCACTGCAGGATGAGTTGATTAGGTGTCCTGGGCACCAATGAGCTTTTGATAAGGTGCTCAAAAACAAAACCAAATTTTTTGATCAGGTGTCTTGCCACCACTGAGTTTTGACAAGGTCTCAGGAACCAAACACAAAACTTTTGAAGGGAGTTTTGAATAACCCTTTTACAGCAAAAGAAAATAAAAAGAGTGAAGGTGTTCTTCTCTGTCAACAATCAAAGAGAAGACTAGTGGATTTATTGATGTCGAAGCTCCTCCTGAGATTAGCAGTAGGTCAGGAAAAGAAGCTTTACATAGGGTGATAGTCCTTCAGTAAGTTGAGATCTCCAGCAATTGATAATTTCAGCAAAGGCTGAAATGTGTTGTGTCTGGAGTCTTTGATTGATGAAGCCTGGAAAACTTGAATCAGAGAAGAGATCTAAAAGAATAGAAGAGATTCTTCTCTGTGTGTTGATCTCTTTCTATGTTCTATTCCTTGTGTTCTATAAAACTCAAACTGTATAATCCTGTAGAATTCTTGAGAGATATTCTCCTTGGTTTTTTGTCTCTATTGTCTATAATTATATTATGAAATCCAATCTCCTAGATAGCCGTTAGCCAGTCATAAATGACTTCCTTAATTGGTAGTTGTCTCTGGAGGAAAGTCCTAAGAAACATTCCCTTTCAGTCTCCTTGAAACTTGCTCCAGATTGATGAAACGGGTACAAAATCTTCTGCATTAAATGCTGGATATTGAAGATATTTAAATTCCATAATAGTCTGATTTGAAATCCTGAAATCTTCGATCTCTCAAAAAAATCGTCGATCTGAGCTCGACTATCGTCGATCTGAGCTCAGAGATCTGGAGTTTGACTTGAGACAGAAATTGTCGATCTGAGCTCGGAGATCTGGAGTTTTACTTGAGACAGAAATCGTCGATCTGAGCTCGGAGATCGTCGAATCGAGTTTGACGCCTCGTCGACCTGAGCTCAGAGAAAGTCGAACTGAGTTTGACGCCTCGTCGATCTGAGCTCGAAGAAAATTTCCTTTGGTCTTCTGCACTTGTAATCTGAACTAAGAGGTCTTGGGGGAAGCTTTCAAACCTAAGTTATAAGCCTTAGACCTATTCTAGTTGACCTTTAAATCTATATAATGAGGTCAAGACACAATCTTATGGACATAGTGATCCTTACCAAAATTAGTAATAGGGTGTTCCAACACTCTGGCTCAGCCTGATCGAACTGCGGTGATGTCTTCACATGTCCCTAAAATGATGTGGTCAAACGACCGTCAGTCAAACTAGACTCAGTTGATTCATCCCCGCCTCACCCCAGCGACTCCTAGGTACCACGCGGGAAGGAGAAAGTGGAGGACTAATAATAGCAGAATGTACAAGCAGATGACAATGACATATATAAGTAATTCTCTAGAAGTTCTACATCAGTATGAGCAGTAAAGAAGAATTATAACTAGTACAGTATAAAAGTACAGTAAGAGCAGCTACGTAAAATTAGTAAAGTAAAGAAACTACACTATCATAGCAGAAGTGTACCCTAACTTATATGAATGTCCATACAAACATATAAGTTAAGGTTTCCGAAATAGTAACTCATCATATAAAAGAGCTCATACTAATTTATATGAAGAGGATCTACAAGTGCACATGATATATCATTCAATGCTATGATTATGTAACTCACACACGACTCTGTGCACAGAACTTTCATGCATCTCAACTTTTTGGAGGTGGCCAACCTCTCAAGTACCAACTATCATGGCTCACGGTGTAGTGGAGCGAGTATCTACACTCCTAGGCGGGCAGGCACACTACCGGGCCTAGACCTCTCGTACGCCTCAATGCTAAGAACACAACAGTGAGGCCTCTACGTACTCTTGCTGGCAACTACCAGTCTTCTGTGGTTGGGTGTGCTCTTAGGGGTCACAGTCCTCTAGAATTAAGTATCAATATCCCACCGCTCTCCCCAAAGATCTACACTCCGCACCAGAGTCATCGTACTTCGTCAGTGTGCCGATTGGAATAGTACTAAGTGACTAACCGCATAAACACAAATTAGGTATAATAATACCCTCCCGAGCCTCCATCTCGCAAGACCAACCCAACCTAATATCGACCAGCAACCCGAGCCACCAGCTCGTAGGACTAACAAGCCCTATATCACTCCAACCCACACATGGGTGAGATCGTTATAACATTCCTTAATCACATCAGACTACTCTTATCTATCTTCCAAATTACTTAGTTATTTTTGGTTAACCTTGGACTTCACGACCTCTACCCTGTGAAAGGCTCGCAGCGGTACTAGGAATTATGATGGGTTGAAGCTCATCACTTCCTTTCTTAAGGCACTTAGTAATGTTATGCTACCCTTAATCAAATCTACTCCCAGGGTTACTAAGTGTGTGACCTCTCCAAAACAACAAATGCTGAACACACTAATTTCTCAAAATTGCTAAATGCAGACCATATGATCTTGTATACGTGTATGAATAGGAATTCTCCAAATTATTTACCCTAGGACCTAATATTATTTCCTGAGACCTATCATAAAATCTTAGACCTAATTCCCGAGATTTATAATTTTCCTAAAATAATCAGCAATTATTATAATTTTCCCAAATTATTGGTACATGTGATTTTGAACATGAAGTGTTACTTTCTATTATCAAACCAGCAAGATAAAATTATCCTAACATTATCTTGAGTAATAATGGCTCTGGACCAAATTTCACATCATTCCAATAATATTTGATATTTAATATGTAATGCGGCAAGTTCCTGAAGTAGGAAAAATTGTTCCTGTGAGATACCGCCCTGTGGTAGGGTTAACCTCGGCGTTAGCGAAAGCTGTGTTAGCCGGTATATGTCTCTATGAGGTACCGCTTGGCAATAGAGATACTGCGCAACGGTAGTATCAGGGCATCGAGAGCGCTGTATGGATACGACGCGGAGTCTACCGCGCGGTGGTAGGTTGTTATCGTGCGGCGGTAGTTTGTTATCGCGCGGCGGTAGGTTATTATCGCTGGCGTTAGCGCGGTCCATTTAGTTAGAAAAGCTCTTGGGTTGTTACTGCGTGGTGGTAGCAGTTATCGTGTGGCAGTAGTGGAAGTGGTCATATCGTAACTGACGTTAGATAATGTGTGGCGGTAGAAACCTATCGCGCGGCGATAGTCTGCTATAACGGTGTGGCCACGTATCGACCTATAATTGGAGGTCCTGGGTTGTGGGCACACGAATCAAGTCATCGATTGGGGTACCACGCGGCGATAGCAAGTTACTGTGCAGCGGTAGCTCGATTTAAAGCATAGGAAGTGGATTTTTCACTTCATTTTTTCTTCTGAGCCCAAATTTTGAGCGGCTGGAGAAAGGAGGAGGAACGTCGGTCGAAGGAGATCTTGTCGTTGTTCGACTTTTGGAGCCCTAATCCACGAGATAAGTTCGGATCTATGGAGGCAAAGTCGTAGTGGTCTTTTCCATTCGGTAAGAATCTCTCCCATGGCGCCCAAACAGACTTCTAAGGTAACGATCCTCTTTCTTAGACATGTGAAGTCCTTTTTTCGGCATGTGAGGGTAGACACTCCAAAAATATATGGAAGTGGTTCTCCTGACGGGTAGATCTGTGCATCCCAGTTAGTGTTGCATTTAGATCCAGAATCAAAGTACGGAATATGCATACTGTGTGAAGCCTATCCGGACAGGTTGTTCTAGATTGGTGATGTTTGTATGTTATATATGCCAGAAAATACTCCATGATAATTGCGTAGATTCCAAAGTCATGGGGTGTGCAGTTGGCTGTAGAGAGAGTACTGGGGGATGATCTCCAGGAAAACACTCGTTTAAGGGGAAGAATCGATATTATGTCCCCTACCATGCGGCTGTAGCACTACTGCCAGCGGTAGCTCCCAATAAGCGCTTTATTGTTTGTGAGGCCTGTCTCGTGCAGACCTGAAGGCAATTATTTTGTGAGGCATGTCTTGTGGAGACCTAGGGGCCATCATTTGGTGAGGCTTGTCTCTCGCATACCTGGGGTTCAATGTGTGGAGCTGAGAGCCTGTGTGGCCCAACTTAGGCGGTCGTGAGTGCTAGACTATGATCATAACGAGGTTATGTATCGTATGGATGGGAAAGGGGATTCTAACCCGCATCGTAGCTTCCGCACTTGACGATTTGAGCACAGGAAATAGCTAAACTGTACCCAACCTTATATCGATCGACTTGGAGTGAGTCAAAGTGTGTATCTGGGATCACCATGACTTTGTCGTAGCCATAGGGGCGTTGTGTTTGGCTTTGGACCTAAAAGACTGAAAAATCTTAGATGTTGTTGATCGTCACAAAGAACATAGGTGTGACCCTTGAGGTCCTGTGCACCGAGAATGTGCCCTGACAGCACGGGGCGTTGGACGGTCGTGCCAACATCTGTGGAGATTGGTGCTTAATTTGCACGTTCGGATTGCCATTTTATGTGTATACTAATGCCTGCAGGGAAGGAGCACCGCCTCTTAGAGGGTTGAGGTCTTTATAATTTGGTCAGCTAATGCTGACTATTACTATGTTTGTCACTATTGCAGTGGAATGTCTCATGCAGGTGCAGCAGAGCCAGGCGGGAAATAGCGGGCTAGAGCCCATGGTTGCTAAGCTGGCCCTTGAAGGCCAAATCGAATTACCCGTCTTTATTTATCCTTCATATGTGGCCGGTCTGCGTACCAATGTATGTAAGCCATTATTATTTGAGAAAAACCTTGTAAGGACTTAAGACTGAAATATTTGTGTACTGTACTTTCATTCCTGTTTAGTTTTGTGGAAATTTAAATGGTTGGGTTCTTATAAGAATTTAATTAACTCACGCTAGAATGCACTCTGAGTTAGGATAAACGTTTACGAATTGTGATCTTAATAAGTAACTCCACTAATTGCCCGTAGTATATGTCATCGGGCTCCGACCGAACCTTATGTTATATGTTATGTGACGGATAAGGGCATTACAATTTGATATCGGACTATACTATCGGTCTTTCTTATCGAATTCGTGGGCAAATTTTTTAAGGGGTGGTGAGAACATGTATGTACGTTACCGTTATAACATGAAAGAACCAATGAATGTCCACTTAGGAATGAGAATACACATGTTTGAGGAACCTGCATGTTCCTATAATTGCTGTTTGGCAATTTGTTTGTCTCCTAATTGAGTGTTTCATGATTATAGGTGACTAGGAGTGGTGCGGAGCAGTCACAATGTTCGCACTCTACGGAGAGTAGTGCGCCTAATGACGCGCATGCGACCCATTCTTCTACTGAAACCATACGAATGGTAGCTGAAGCGGTGTTTGCCATGATCAATGCCCAACTAGGGAGGCAAGTAAAACCCCCTGCTCCTAAATTGGGTCAGGTACCGCTTGGCACAACTGAACACATTATGGTGGATCAAGTAGCGGCAGAACCTGTGGCACAAAGAAGAGCATCTGAAAAGTAACTAAATAACATGATGAGCTTTAACTCACCAGTGTTTGCGGGGACTGAAACCCCAACGCAAGCAGAGGACTGGCTTTCTAGGTTTAAGAGAGTCATATCTGCAACAGAGACTGAGGAGTGACAGAAGGTTATAATAGCCACTTTCCTTCTCGACAGCGAAGAAAGATTGTGGTGGGATGAGTTAGAGCTCCATCACTTTGATGGGAGACAACTCACTGATATCTCGATGGAGGAGTTCTCGAGATTATTTCTGGCACGGTATATCCCGTCAGCGCAGAAAATTGCTATGAAAAACCAGTTTCAAAGACTGACTCAGGGTGAGAGTAGCGTGGAAGACTACCTGCATAAGTTCACGAGATTGGGACAATATGCAGGCTCTACTTTTACTGACGTGGAGTGCAAGACCAACCGGTTATATGAAGGACTATATGACGATCTGAGGTTGTTGCTCGCAGGACCGGTGACACACGGTTTTCTGAACCTTGTCAATATAACCCGATCTCTAGAGGAGGATCTAAAGAGGGTTCAAGGTAAGAAGGACTTGGATGTGAAGAGATCAGAATTTAAAGTTCCAAGTTCATCGAAGACTGGGCATCGAAAGTGGAACAAGAAGCCCAAAAATTCTTGACTGACTACTTTGTTTGTTACTACTGGAGCATCGTCTGGGTGAGGAGGCCCAATTCATTGTTATAACTATGGCAAGCCTGGACACATGACCCGCGAGTGTTGGAGTGGCAAATCAAAGAAAAAGGCAGAAGCATCATATGCTGAGAAAAGGAAGATGGTGGAGTCGACCGCATCCCATCATGCTTCGACCCAACAAAGAGTCTGCAACCTTGGCTAATAGGAGGCCATAAAACATGGCGATGTGGTTACAGATATGTGTTAGATTTTAGTCATAATACTTTCTATACCTTGTGCCTTATACATTGGTTGTATAATTACCGTGTTTTAGGCTTTGTCGTAATTATGGACTGTCCGGCTCGAGCACTGTTTAATATAGGAGCTTCATACTCTTTCCTATACGAGGACTTCGTGTTACGTATCGGAGTGTCTTCTTCTATGGTAAAGGATAGATTGGATGTATTGTTGCCTAATGGGTGTTAGATGCGTGCGGATAGGGTCTATTGCGTTAAGGTGTTGATAGGAAGTAAAGATTTTGACATGGAAGCGTCACTACAGCCGGTAGTGGAGTTTGACATGATCTTTAGTATGGATTGGATCTCGTAGAAATAGTCTGAAGACGGTCAAACTGGGACTGAACATAAGTCATGAAACTACTTTCTCTGGTATGAAGTGATCGAGCAAGACGCTGATGTCTGCTCTCTAAGTAGTCAAAACAGTTCATGAGGGGGCAAAGTAGTTCTTCACCCTATTAGAGGCTAAGAAGCCCAAGCCTGATTTGGTTAGTATTCCGATGGTGTCAGAGTTTGTCGACATTTTCCCTAAAAATCTCCCTGGAGTTGCACCTCAGAGAGAGATCGATTTCACCATCGAATTGGCGCCAGGTGCCAAACCTGTGTCGCGGTCTCCTTACCGCTTAGCCCCAAAAGAGATGGATGAATTGAAGGCATAGCTTCAAGAATTGATAGAGTAGGGGTATGTGCGCCCAAGTTTGTCGTCTTGGAGCACCCCGGTCCTCTTTGTGAAAAAGAAGGATGGAAGTATGCGGCTATGTATCGATTATCGGGAATTGAATAAGCTGATAGAGAAGAAAAAGTACCCGATTCCAAGGATTGATGATCTGTTCCACCAACTAGTTGGATGGACTGTATACTCGAAGCTAGATCTGAAGTCTGGATATTATCAGTTGAGAATCCGGGAAAGTGATATTCCCGAGACAATATTCAGTACACGATATGGGTATTACGAGTTTACTATCATGCCTTTTGAGCTGACAAATGCGCCATCCGTGTTTATGGACTTATGAACCATACGTTCAGGGAGTATTTGGATCAGTTCGTGATAGTCTTTATTGATGATATCCTAGTGTACTCCCAGTCTGAGGATGATCATGCAGAGCATTTACATATTATTCTGGATACCCTGAGGAGTAATCATTTATATGCCAAGTTCTCTAAGAGTGAATTTTGGCTATCTTTGGTAGCATTCCTTAGTTATATTTTTAGTGGAGAGGTAATTGTGGTGGATCCGACGAAGGTTGTTGCAATACTGGAGTGGCCCGTATTGTCTTTTGTGGCGGAAGTCCGGAGTTTTCTGGGACTTGCCGGCTACTATAGACGCTTCGTGGAGAACTTCTCGCGGATAGCGTTACCCCTCACGACCCTGATAAGGGAGGATCAGAAATTTGTATGGTCGCCAGCGTGCCCGCGAGCTTTTGAAGAATTGAAAAGTCGTCTTACCACGGCGCCTATTTTGTGCTCGTCGTGTGGAACAGGGGGCTATAAGATCTACAGCGATGCCTCAGGGAGAGACTTAGGCTGCTTTTTGCTACAATATGGGAAGGTGATAGCATATGGCTCGCGCTTGTTGAAAGTACACGAGAGGAACTATCTGGATCACAATTTGGAGTTAGCGGCCGTGATTTTCGCTCTGAAGCTGTGGAGGCGCTACTTATATGGCGTGAAGGTCGATATCTATACAGACCATAAGAGTCTGAAGTATATGTTGGATCAGAAGGACTTAAATATGCGCCAGTGGAGGTGGATGGAGTTCCTTGTAGACTACACCTCTAAGATAAATTATGTCCCCGACAAAGGTAATGCGGTTGCGGATGCGTTAATTCGCAGGGCTCCCGCACAGTCCAATTGGATACTAATGCATGATGAGCGTCTTATTCGAGATTTGGAGGCCTTAGAGATCTCATGCGTTGATAGGTGGTCTAGTGCTGAAGCACGTTTGAATTAAATAGAGGTACAGTATGACCTCGCAGATCGGATTCGACAGGCTTTGGAGTTGGACGATAGTATGAAACACCACATGGCTGAGACTTTGGATGGGTCAAATACCCAGTTTACTGTTGATGATGGGCTGTTGTGGAAGAACAGTCGATTGTGCGTCCCAAAGGTGGGTAAACTACGAGAGGAATTAATATATGAGGTTCATTATACCAAGTACTCGATTCACCTGGGAAGCATAAAAATGTATAAAGATATGAAAAAGCTGTTCTGGTGGCCAGGACTGAAAAAAGACATAGCGCTATATGTGTCAAAGTGTAAAACTTGTGCCTTGGTGAAGGACGAATGCTAGAAGCCCGATGGATTTTTGAAGTCCTTGCCTAGATACCAGAATGGAAGTTCGATGATATATCCATGGATTTCGTGCATGGTTTGCCGAGATCGCAGAAGGGAAACGACGCCATCTGGGTGATCGTTGATCGTTTGACAAAAGTGTCGCACTTCATCCCAAACAGGAAGGACGATTCAGTAGAAAAGCTAGCAAAGCTTTCCGTGGATAATACTGTATGACTACACAGTGTGCCCCGTAGCATCGTGAGTGATCGAGATGGACGTTTCACATCTAATGATTGGAGGCTAATACATCAATTATTGGGTACCAAGCTAAAGTTTAGCATAGCCTTCATCTGCAGAGAGATGGTCAGACCGAGAGGGTAAACAAGATGATGGAGGACATGCTTTTCATGTGCACCCTAGATTTCGGGAAGAGGTGGGAGGATCGCCTATTTATGATCGAGTTCGCTTACAATAATATCTACCAGGCAGGCATCCAAATGGCGCCCTTCGAGTCCCTTTATGGTAGAAAGTGTCATACACCATTTTTGTGAATTGAGACCGGCGAATCAAAGTTATTTAAGCAGAAGGAAGTCGAGGATGCGACTTTGATTGTTCGAACACTCCGGGAGCGGTTGTTGATCACTCAGGATAGGCAGGCTAAGTACTATAACGCCAAGCACAGAAAAGTCAAGTTCGTCGTGGGAGATTGGGTTTACTTGAAGATCAAACCGTTCAAGGGCATGACAAGGATTCAACGCTTGAAAAAGCTGAGTCCGAGATACCTTGGGCCGTTTGAGATTTTGGAGTGTGTTGGTGAAGCTGCCAATCAGTTGAATCTTTCAGTGGAACTTAGTAGTCTGCACGACGTATTCCACATATCAGTGTTATGAAAGGTAGTGCAAGAGCCTACGCAAGTGGTTGCGGCGGATAATGTATCGATTGATGCTAGGTTGACAACAAAGATCAAGCTCATTGGCATTGAGGACGTGGAAGTCAAGCAACTTCGCAATAAGTCGATCAGGATGGTTAAGGCCCACTGTGACAAATGTGGCCGAGAGGAACTCTTATGGTAGCAGGAACAAACCATGAAGTCGGTATTCCTCGAGTTATTTGTTTGAGGTACACGGTTCGATATTGTTACTTCTTTAGTTTCCTGCATGGATTAATTTTGGGATGAAATTCTTTAAGTGGGGGAGTTTTGTAATGCCCCAAGTTCATGAAGCAGGAAAAATGGTTCCTGTGAGTTACCGCCCGGTGATAGGGTTAACGTTGGCATTAGCGAAAGCTGTGTTAGCCGGTATACCTCTCTGTGAGGTGCCGCTTGGCGGTAGCGATACAATGCAGTGGTAGCGTCAGGGTGTCGAGAGCATCGTATGGATACAACGTAGAGTGTACCGCGTGGCGGTAGGTTGTTTTCGCCGGCGGTAGTACCGTGATAAGGGTGGAAGAGCTTTCGGAAAGCTACCGCCCGACGGTAGTTATACCGTTGGCGTTAGCGCGGTCCATTTAGTTGGCAAAGCTCTCAGGTTATTACTATGCAGTGGTAGCAGTTATCACATGGCGGTTGTTGGGTATTGCATCCACAATGTACCTGATTTGAAGAAGCCCCTGTGCAAGCCAAGGTAAATAGACAATGTATTTGATGAAATATTTTTAGTTGTACTTGCAGATATTCCATGCTAAGCACACACCAATGTCAGGGTGCAGTGGGTCAATATGCACGGGTCTGTGCAACGTAATCCCTCGTTGAGCAGATCAGTGTGTTGGCCTACGTGTACTCTCTCTATTGGGGTGTACTTAATTTCAAGTACAGGGCTATGATAAAGCAAGAGCAGACAAGGAGCAAGGATGGGACAAAGACCAGCTCAAGGAAAGAAAGAGGAGAAATAGCCCAAGTAAAAATCGACGAGAATCACTAAGTGATTCTCGCCGATTCGGCGAGAATCACTAATGATTCTCGCCGAGTCGTCGAGAATCACTAGCTGATTCTCGCCGGTTGAAGTCGGCAGCTTCGACACTGACAGGGAAATTTTCTAAGGCAGAATCGTCGAGAATCACTTATGATTCTCGCCGATTCGTCGAGAATGACCTTGCATTCTCGACGATCCGGTGAGAATCAAAAGTGATTCCCGCCGATTCTCCCCGGCTTCTGTATCAGTTCAGCCAGATTTCGGCTAAGTAGAAGTTGGCGAGAATCGTAAGTGATTCTCGCCGATTCGGCGAGAATCACCTACGATTCTCGCCGAATTTGACTTAGGCAGTTTCCTGTTGTTCTCTGGACCGGTTCAAACTATCTGAACTGTTTCGAACCGGGCTCATGTCTTCTTATTGGTGGGACCCACAACGGTCATATACTTGACCTAATGTATATATACTCCGTATGTATGAACAGTAAAGGGAGATATACGGGATTTCAAAAAGCACGAGCCGCCGACAAGCCCTAACGCTCCGCCGATCGTCTCCGCCGCTCATGCGCTTGTCGCCGCTGCTGATCTCAGGTTCTTCCAGATCTCCGGCGACCGAAGCTTAGGATAGCATAGCGTCTCACGCGTCTAACCAGAGATCCCTTGTCTCTTGATTCGTTGATCGGGAAAATCCTTCCCCTTCCGAATCGATCGAGACGATCGATCCTAGTGTGACCGTTGGAAGACCTTGCTTCCTTCGCTACGAAGTTTGAATCAAGTTGTCACTGCTGCTGCTCTCCGTCGCCGACGCTGATTCCGAGAACCTTGCCGCCGCTTTAAGCCGCCGTCGGTTTCGGGAAGATTCTTTCCAAGAGAGATCTAGGGTTGTGGACTCTTCGTTGACTTCAAGAATAAGTCGTCGAACGAAGAGGGACACCTTACTCTCCAAACGTCGTTTGTATTTCTTACAAGCATTTTCAATTTCTTTGTAACGGACCGATTGGTCTTTAGTTGTAAGGGTTGGGTGCAACCCGGGTTGTGGGAGTGTTGACTCCTACGTGTGGAAGGGTTCCTTCCGTTAGTGCAAGGATTGGATTTCAATCCTGTGGGTGAAGTGACCGAGTCGTCCCGTGTTGGGAGATAGGTCGAAGGGGGAAAGTGGACGTACCCAAATCGGGGAACCACTATAATTTGCCTGTGTATTTTCTGTGCTTGGTTGTTTTGTTTTCTTGTGCAGGTAAAATCTTAATTCCGCAAATACGCTACAGAGACACCTATTCCCCCCCCCCATAGGTGAAGATAGTTGACACTAGGTGGACTTTCAAGTGGTATCAGAGGGAGGTTACTCATCAAAAAGGTTCACACCTTGAGTAGAATCTTGCCCCTAGTGTCAAGAAGCAGACAGATATCCTCCATGGACGGACTCAAGCACTCCGGCAAAATCCCAGTATGCACCAGACTGAACTTTCCTATCTGGAAGGAAAGAATCAGATTCTACATGGAAGCGGTCGACCCTCGGCTCTTCATGATAGTGGAGGAGGGACCTTACATTCCCACTAAGGCCTCCACCATTGATCCTACCAGGAAAGTACCCAAGCAACTTTCGGAAATGTACAAGGACGAAATGGTGCTGTTCGGACTCGACAAGAAAGCTCAGAACATCCTGGTGAGCGCAGTTGACGACTCTATGATGCAGAACTTCAGCAATTGCAGGACAGCCAAGGATCTCTGGAGCTGTCTAATTGTCTTAATGGAGGGCACAGATGAAGTGAGGGACGATCGGAGATCCCTCCTCAATCAGAAATATGAGGCCTTCAGACAAGGGCCAAAGGAGGAGATCGGAGTCACCTTCGAAAACTTCCTCAAGATCGTCAATGCACTCAAAGGATATGGAAGAGTGTTCACTGACGGTGAACTCAATGATAAATTCCTTAGGTCCCTCACTAAGGAATGGGACACAAAGATCTGCGCCATCCGCGAGTTTGGCAGACTTGCGGAAACTGACCCTCAGATTCTGTTCGGGAAGCTCATGTCCTATGAGCTTCAGTTGAACACAAGGAAGGCTGAAGAGGAAGCAGAGAAAGCCGCGGCCAAGGAAAAGACGGTGGCCCTAAAAGCCATTCACTCCAGAAAGGGTAAGGGTGTCGCTTCCTCCCGGGCATGGAAGAGGGATGAAGAGGAAGACTCTGAGCCAAGCTCCTCCGGATCAGAGTTATCTGAGGAAGATTTATCCCTTATCACAAGGGAATTCAAGAAGTTCCTCAAGCTGAGGAATCAGAGAAAGAGAACCGGCTCCTCCTCAAGGGATCAGAAGAAGAACTATTCCTCTGACAGGTATGTTTCCAAACCGAACAAACACCGCTCTTCTGACATTATATGCTTTGGTTGCAACAAGCCAGGACACGTCGTGGCCGACTGCCATCAAGGCAAGAGGGAAAAGGGAAAGGGAGAGGAGCACAGGTCCTCAAGAGACAAGAAGAAGGAGAGGAGTTACATCGCAAAGAAGCCAAAGACGCTGAGTGAATCTGACACGTCAGACACCAGCGATGATGAGGAAGCCTACTTTGGGCTAATGGGTCGCTCTGACTTAGAAGGAGATTGCCCCCCATTTACTGGGAAGGTAAAAGCTCACACCCCTCTCTCCGACTCTAACTCTGATCCTGAGTCTCAGGATGATGATGCTGAGGATAGCCCCTCTGCCCTTGAAGCTGAGCTCCTAGATAAGTATGAGCTTCTGCTCAACACATTCCTGAAATGTCGAAAGAAACTGAAGGCGGAGAAAAAGGAAGTCAAATTCCTTAAAGGTGAGAGTGTCTCCCTGAGGGAAGAGATCACCAGTTTGATCTCCCTCCGACAGGAGCACTTGGACCTGACTTCAAAGCATTCAGAGTCTCTTAAGCTCCTTGATCTTAAGCAGGAGGAAGTCGACAAGTTGGAAGAACTACTTGCGGCAGAAAGGAAGATCGTCAAGAGCTTCTCTATGCGAAAATCTGTTCTTCCATTAGTTGACACCTTCTCTGCTCAAGCCAAAGGGGCAGGCCTGGGGCACGTAGGGGTATCTAGCTCCTCGTCCAGGAGAAACAGGAACAGGAGAAAGAATAAGGCTGCCAAGACAGCCTCTGCTGATGAGAAAGGAAAGGCCCCACTCAGTCCTGTTGAGTTCAGAAAGCCTAGCTTTCCCTATAACCAACATGACTTTGAGTCAACATATGGGCATCACTTCAGGCCCTCGGTTGCAAAGCCGAAGAGCCGATATGATGGGTGGACCTTTCCCCGTAACTTCAGTGAGAGTGTCTTCAAGGCACCCTATGAGGAAATCCACTTGGGAAATTATGGTCAATTCTCTAGCGGCCATAATAGGAAGCTGGCACCTAAGGCCAAACATGTTACACTGAAAAGCCAAGAGGTGAAGAAGTCATGTGACTGTGGTCATCATGTTGCCTCCACCTCCAGGTCTTCGGCCCCAGCTGAACCCCACGTTTCAAGGGTAAAGCAGGCGCCCAAGAGGAAGTATAACAGGTTTGACTGCTGGTGCTGTGGCAAAATTGGTCACTTTGCCGTGGATTGTTGGTTTAATCCAAGGTATAACGAGACTCCTTATGTTAGCGATGCGAGGCCGACCACTCGTAGAGTTAACCAATCGAGGGGGAGTATGCTAACAAGGAATCTAGGACCCAAGTTTGATTGGGTTCCTAAGGCAAATTAATTCTGTTTTGCAGGGATGTCCAAAGGCCAACAAAACTCCTATTTGGTATTTGGACAGTGGATGCTCCCGTCACATGACCGGGACAAGAAGCCTGCTGAGGGAGTACTCTCCAGTCGAGGATGGACCCAAAGTCATATTTGGGGATCTGATCGGGGAATCACCAGAGGTTACGGTACGATTTCCAACGGTATACTCTCTATCACTAACGTAGCTTATGTTGAAGGGTTAAATCACAACCTGATCAGCGTAAGCCAGTTATGTGATAAAGGGTATGACGTTAAGTTCTGCAAGGATAAATGCCTGATAATATCATGTGACTCTTCGGAGACCGTATTAACAGGCATTAGGAGCAGAAATATTTTCTGTTTAGACTTTCTTAGTTTAGACTCTTCTACCCCTGTATGACTAGTAGCAAAGGGCAGTGCATCTCTTTGCGAACAATGGCACAAGAGATTGGCACACATTAATTACAAGACAATTAATATGCTATTTTCAAAAGACTTAGTAAGGGATGCTCCCATTATTAAGTGCATTAAAGATAGTCCATGTCCTGCATGTCAAATGGGCAAGCAGACTCGGGCTACCTTTAAGAGCATCCCAGACAAAGATTCCTCCAGATGTCTTTATCTTCTGCACATGGACCTGTTTGGTCCTATGCAAGTTCATAGCTTAGGAGGGAAGTCGTATACGCTAGTGATTGTAGATGATCACTCTCGGTTTACATGGGTGTTCTTCTTAAAACGCAAGTCGGATACGTTTGACATCTTCACTAATTTTGTCAAGCAGATACAGAACGAACTTAACTGCTCGGTGGTCAAAATCAGAAGTGACCACGGAACAGAGTTTGAGTCTGGGGCTATGACAGAGTTCTGTGAAGAACTTGGTATCTTTCATGAATTCTCCTCCCCTCGCACTCCTCAACAGAACGGAGTGGCGGAGAGGAGAAATAGAACACTCATTGAGGCAAGCACGACAATGTTGAATGACGCTTCTCTCCCAGAATACTTATGGGCCGAGGCTGTCAATACGGCTTGTCATGTACAAAACCGGGCATTGATTAACAAAAGCCATCATAAGACTCCCTATGAGCTACTGAAAGGCAAGAAACCAACCATGTCCTACCTGAGGATCTTTGGCTGCAAATGTTATGTACTGAATAATGGGAAGTACCCGCGTACTAAGTTCGGTGAAAAATGCTTCGAAGGCATATTTATGGGTTATAGTAGCCGCAGCCGGGCTTATAGAGTTTTCAACAAGAAAACCCTAGTGGTAGAGGAGTCAATCAATGTTATATTTGATGAAGGAAGTTTGCTTAATTGCAAGACTTCTAGTCTTCTTCCTGAAGATGTAGGTGACAGACTCGAAGGGTTGCAACTGGATGAGCACGTGAAAGATGCACCTCCAACATACGTCAAGGTATCCACTGCTACGCCGATCGGAGACGTTGAAAATCAAAATGGAGCAAATCCTTTAGAAGAAGGAGATGCCCAAGAAGTAGTCGAAGCTCCTGACGCCAGACTTCTACAGCTCAGACACGTGAGGGATCATCCTAGAGATCAGATCATCGGAGATCCTCGTGACGGGGTCAGAACTCGACGAGGTACTATTAACGAGATTCTGCATCTTAGCTTCCTGTCACAGGTTGAGCCAAAGAAGTTCGACGAGGCAAACAAAGATGCTGCATGGATTTTGGCCATGCAAGATGAATTGCATCAGTTCGAAAGATGCAACGTTTGGACGCTTATGCCCAGACCTCAAAAGCAGAATGTGATTGGCACCAAGTGGATCTTCAGGAACAAACTGGATGAACATGGTGTCATCATAAAGAACAAGGCCAGGCTAGTGGCTCAAGGTTACCGTCAGGAGGAGGGGATTGATTTTGACCAGACGTTTGCACCAGTTGCATGGCTCGAAGCTATCCGGCTATTCCTAGCTTATGCCTCCCACAAAGGATTCACAGTTTATCAGATGGACGTGAAATCGGCTTTCTTGAATGGAGATTTGAAAGAGGAAGTATACGTCGCTCAACCACCAGGTTTTGTCAATCCTACTTATCCTAGTCATGTATATTTTCTTAATAAAGCACTATATGGCTTAAAACAAGCTCCTCGAGCTTGGTATGAGACATTGTCTAGTTTTCTTCTTGAGAATAAATTCTCTAGAGGAAAAATAGACAAGACATTGTTTCTCAGGGAAGTCAAAGGCAAGATTTTGCTGGTGCAAATCTATGTTGACGACATTATATTTGGCTCCACGGACAACAATCTTTGCAAAAAGTTTTCAAACTTATGCAAGGAAAGTTTGAAATGAGCAGTATGGGGGAGCTGAAGTACTTCTTGGGACTTCAAGTGAAACAGTCTGAGGATGGAATCTTCATCTCTCAGACGAAGTTCACAAATGAACTCCTCAAGAAATTCGGAATGGAGAATGCAACCTCTATGAGGACTCCAATGGGATCCACTATGTCTCTAGATAAGGATGAGAAAGGTAAACCTTTCGATGAAACCAAATACAGAAGCATCATTGGATCCCTGCTCTACCTTACTGCCAGTAGACCAGATATCATGTTCTCCACATGTGTTTGTGCCAGATATCAGGTGAAAACTAAGGAATCTCATTATGTCGCTGCAAAGCGAATTCTTAGATACCTTAAAGGTACTCCCAATCTTGGCTTGTGGTACCCGAGAAACAATGATGTCGAGCTAATAGGTTTTTCAGATGCTGATTTTGCAGGGAGTAGGGATGATAGGAAAAGCACTTCCGGGACGTGCCAATTCCTCGGAAGAAGGCTTATCTCCTGGAACAGCAAGAAGCAAAATTGTGTCGCAACCTCCACAGCAGAGTCTGAGTACATCTCGGCAGGGAGCTGTTGCGCACAACTCCTATGGATAAGGAACCAGTTAGCAGACTATGATCTTCAGTTCAAAGAAGTACCCATGTACTGCGACTCCTCAAGTGCAATTGCTATCGCAAACAATCCAGTATCGCATAGCAGAACGAAGCATATTGAAGTGCGCTACCACTTCATTCGGGAGCACGTGGAGAACAAGGACATCTCTCTCTGCTATGTCCCCACGGACAAGCAGATTGCAGATATTTTCACAAAGCCCTTAGACGAGGCCAAGTTCAGTCTCTTCAAAACTGAATTGGGGATGCTCAACTATGAAGAATAAAGACTCCAGACGCTCCTGGCTCGTGCCTCTAGGGGGAGCATCTGCCAGCATTTCAAGTGACAACATAAGTGCACGAACTGAGGGGGAGCATGGTGTCCGGTGCACCAGACCCAAATTTGTAGAAGCCGAAAAGGGGGAGATTACCCTCTCGGCTAAGGCTAAGGTAGCTCAATGGCTAAGGTAGCTCAATGCTCTAGTTTGCTCTCAAGTAACGGGTAATGCTTATCCCTATCACCTCATTTTTAAGTTTCGGTTTTTCATTCCTATATGCTCTATTCACCTTAGCTTGTAGGGTTTAGGCTTCTTCAAATAGGGGGAGATTGTTGGGTATTGCATCCACAATGTACCTGATTTGAAGAAGCCCCTGTGCAAGCCAAGGTAAATAGACAATGTATTTGATGAAATATTTCTAGTTGTACTTGCAGATATTCCATGCTAAGCACACACCAATGTCAGGGTGCAGTGGGTCAATATACACGGGTCTGTGCAACGTAATCCCTCGTTGAGCAGATCAGTGTGTTGGCCTACGTGTACTCTCTCTATTGGGGTGTACTTAATTTCAAGTACAGGGCTATGATAAAGCAAGAGCAGACAAGGAGCAAGGATGGGCCAAAGACCAGCTCAAGGAAAGAAAGAGGAGAAATAGCCCAAGTAAAAATCGACGAGAATCACTAAGTGATTCTCGCCGATTCGGCGAGAATCACTAATGATTCTCGCCGAGTCGTCGAGAATCACTAGCTGATTCTCGCCGGTTGAAGCCGGCAGCTTCGACACTGACAGGGAAATTTTCTAAGGCAGAATCGTCGAGAATCACTTATGATTCTCGCCGATTCGTCGAGAATGACCTTGCATTCTCGACGATCCGGTGAGAATCAAAAGTGATTCCCGCCGATTCTCCCCGGCTTCTGTATAAGTTCAGCCAGATTTCGGCTAAGTAGAAGTCGGCGAGAATCGTAAGTGATTCTCGCCGATTCGGCGAGAATCACCTACGATTCTCGCCGAATTTGACTTAGGCAGTTTCCTGTTGTTCTCTGGACCGGTTCAAACTATCTGAACTGTTTCGAACCGGGCTCATGTCTTCTTATTGGTGGGACCCACAACGGTCATATACTTGACCTAATGTATATATACTCCGTATGTATGAACAGTAAAGGGAGATATACGGGATTTCAAAAAGCACGAGCCGCCGACAAGCCCTAACGCTCCGCCGATCGTCTCCGCCGCTCGTGCGCTTGTCGCCGCTGCTGATCTCAGGTTCTTCCAGATCTCCAGCGACCGATGCTTAGGATAGCATAGCGTCTCACGCGTCTAACCAGAGATCCCTTGTCTCTTGATTCGTTGATCGGGAAAATCCTTCCCCTTCCGAATCGATCGAGACGATCGATCCTAGTGTGACCGTTGGAAGACCTTGCTTCCTTAGCTACGAAGTTTGAATCAAGTTGGCACTGCTGCTGCTCTCCGTCGCCGACGCTGATTCCGAGAACCTTGCCGCCGCTTTAAGCCGCCGCCGGTTTCGGGAAGATTCTTTCCAAGAGAGATCTAGGGTTGTGGACTCTTCGTTGACTTCAAGAACAAGTCGTCGAAAGAAGAGGGACACCTTACTCTCCAAACGTCGTTTGTATTTCTTACAAGCATTTTCAATTTCTTTGTAACGGACCGATTGGTCTTTAGTTGTAAGGGTTGGGTGCAACCCGGGTTGTGGGAGTGTTGACTCCTACGTGTGGAAGGGTTCCTTCCGTTAGTGCAAGGATTGGATTTCAATCCTGTGGGTGAAGTGACCGAGTCGTCCCGTGTTGGGAGATAGGTCGAAGGGGGAAAGTGGACGTACCCAAATCGGGGAACCACTATAATTTGCCTGTGTATTTTCTGTGCTTGGTTGTTTTGTTTTCTTGTGCAGGTAAAATCTTAATTCCGCAAATACGCTACAGAGACACCTATTCCCCCCCCCATAGGTGAAGATAGTTGACACTAGGTGGACTTTCAGCGGTAGTGGAAGCGGTCGTGTCATAACCGACGTTAGATACTGTGTGGCGGTAGTAACCTATCGCGCGGAGATAGTCGGCTGTAACGGCATAGTCACGCGTTGACCTATGATTGGAGCTCGGCAATGGGCACGCAAATTGATCCATCGATTGGGGTACCGCGCGGCGGTAGCAAGTTACCGTGCGACGGTAGCTCGGTTAAAAGCCTAGGAAGTAGCGTTTTCGCTTCATTTTTTCATCTAAGCCCTAATTTTGAGCGGCTGGAGAAAGGAGGAGGAACATCGGATGAAGGAGATCTCGCCTTCGTTGGAGTTTCGGAGCCCCAATCCGCGAGATAAGTTCAGATCAACGGAGGCAAAGTCGTTGTGATCTTTTCCATCCGACTAGAATCTCTCCCATGTCACCTAAACAGACTTCTAGGGTAACGATCATCTTCCTTGGACATATGAAGTCCTTCTTATTGGCATGTGAGGGTAGACGCTCAACGAACACGTGGTTCTCCCGATGGGTAGATCCGTGTATCCTCGTTAGTGTTGCATGTAGATCTCAAATCGAAGTACGGAATAGCCATGTTGTGTGAAGCCCATCCGGACAGGTTGGTCTGGATTGGTGATGTTTTTATGTTATGTATGCCGGAGAAGACTCCGTGACAATCACGTAGATTTCAGAGTCATGGGGTGTGCAGTTGGCTGTAGAGAGAGTACTGGGGATGATCTCTAGGAAAACACTCATTTAAGGGGAAGAATCGATAGTTTGCCCCCTACCGCATGGCAGTAGCGCTACTACCGGCGGTAGCTCTTAGTGAGCATTGTATTGTTTATGAAGCCTGTCTCGTGGAGACCTGTGGGCCATTATTTTGTAATGCCTATCTTGTGAAGACCTGGGGGCCATCATTTGGTGAGGCCTGTCTCTTGAATACCTGGGGGCCAATGTGTAGAGCTGAGAGCTTATGTGGACTAGATTAGGAGGCCGTGAGTGCTATCCTAGGATCATAACGGGGTTATGTATCAAACGGATAGGAAAGGGGTTGCTGACCCGCATCATAGCTGCCGCGTCCGACGATTTGAGCACGGGAAATAGCTGAACTATACTAAACCCTATGTCGATCGACTTGGAGTGAGTCAAAGTGTGTATTTGGGATCACCATGACTTTGCCTTTGGCTTTGGCCCAGAAAGACTGAAAATCTCAAATGTTGATGACCGTCGCAAAGAACGGAGGTGTGACCCTTGAGGTCTTGTTCATCGAGAATGTGCCCTGAGAGAACGGGGCGTTGGAAGGTCGTGCCAACGTCTGTGGCGAATGGTTCTTAATCTGCACGTTCCGATTGCCATTGTATGTGCATAATAATAAGTGCAGGGAAGGAGCGCTACCACCCCAAGTGAGGGGTGGGGTCATTATAATTTGGTCAGCTAATGCTGACCGTTTCTATGTTTGCTACTATTACGGTGTAATGTCTCATGCAGGTGCAGCGGAGCCAGCCCAGAAATAGCTGGTTGGAGCCTATTGTTGCTAAGCTGGCCCTTGAAGGTCAAAGAGTATCACATGTCTTTATTTATTGTTCATGTGTGGCCGGCCTGCGTGCCGATGTATGTAAGACATTATTATTTGAGAAAAAACCTTGTAAGGCCTTAAGGCCGCAACATTTGTGTATTGTGCTTTCATTCCTATTTAGTTGTGTGGACATTCAAATGGTTGGGTTCTGATAAGCATTTAATTAAATCCTATTATATTGCACTCTGAGCTAGGATAAATGTTTATGGATTGTGGTCTCAATAAGTAACTCCACTAAATGTTTGTAGTATATGGCGTCGGGCCCCGGCCGAACCTTATGTTATTCGTTATGTGATGGATTGGGGTGTTATACCGGGTGTTTCTTCTGTATGAGGTCCAAGGGCTACCAAGTGTGCTCCTCCTGCCCATGATTGGACCACAACACCTTGACCAAAGGGACACACTTCTTCCGCAAAACTCGGACCGTTGTATCGTCGATCTAGATTGGCTCCAAACGGACTAACAGGTAAGATGCTACTGGGCCCGAGGTAGAAGTTGTAACACCCTAAAAGGAGTAGTGGTCATTGGAGGTTACCATGCGACGATAGTCTTATCGACGGCGGTAGCTCAATGAATTAAAAGGCTAAACGCTCGGCTTTTTACCGCCTGGCGATAGTAAGCTATCGTGTCGCGTTAGCAAAATGCCTTCGGCAAGACCACTCAACGCTTTCGAAGAATCGTAGAGAGCGTTATTGCCAGGCGATAGGCGTTACCACGCAGCGCTAGCCGCTCGATGAATGTCGAAAGGATCTCTCGAGTAACCAGTATGCCGCCAGGCGCTATATATGTATCGCGGGGCGATAGCTCTGGATAGTGACACCGGCTGGTCAAAGTGGTTACCGCCTGTGTTACCACGCGGCGGTAGGAGTTACCGCGCGGCGGTAGCTTTTGTATAAAATATGGACTTGAGATTTTATTCTCATCTTCTAATAGACTTGCTCTTCTTTACTGCTGGAGAGGAAAGAGGAGGAACATTCAGGAACACTTGTGGAGATTGATCCAAGGTGTGCTTGTGATTGGAATCGCGAGTCGATGCTAGATCTGCGGAGAGGAAGTTGTGATGATCAATTCTATCCGAATCAAAGAGCACGGTCATGGCTCCGAAGAGAGCTACAATGGTAACGATCTTCTTTCTTGGACAAATGAAGTCCTTCTTTTGGCATATGCATGGAATCCCCCACTAAAAGGTGGAGAATCGAGGGAATTTCTTTGGGTTTATTCATGAAATCCCCAGTGAGTCTTGCATATAGATTCGGAAATGTGTTGTACGGAATAGGCATGTTGTATGAAGCTCATCTGGACAGGTTGGTCTAGATTGGTGATGTTTATTTTGCGTGCCGGAGAAGACTCTGAATATAAACGATTAATATATGGGGTCTGCGGGGTACTGGAGTTGCACTCCAGGAAAATACCCCAGAAATCCACGGTTGAAGACCAGTTGGATACCGTCGGGCGATAGTGAGTATCGCCAACAGTGAAGTCTTGGTGAGTTATTTATGTTGAATTCTATGTAAAGACAAGTGTTTCTGGCACTACAGGATGCTGCAAGGTTTGGGTTGAGTTTGGGCGCAGAAAGAGAGCTTCTGTTAGTCCCGCCAAGCGATCGTGATGAACGCTGGCATTAACTCCCTTTTTGATTGTAAGCCTGTCTCTAGGAGACTGTGAGGCTAATCTGTGAGCTGCGAGCTCTTAAAGGTCGTCGAGCCGAACGGATAAGGGGAAGCAAACCGCGTCAGTCTAGACATTGAATTGATGATTTGAGCAACGGGCAATGGCTGAACTGTGTTCGCGTTATGGTTATCTAACTCGAGTGCCTAAGTTATTGGCATTCATTAGGATCACATAATGAGATTCTTGGGTTGTACGCCATCAAGACTAAAGTCTCCGGCTGTGGGACGTGGAGCATGAATGCTCAAACATGTCGTTATGTCTGGGACCTCTGAATGGTGGTGGGACCCTGGTTTTCCGGTACACCGAGAATGTGCCC
Source organism: Platanthera zijinensis (assembly GCA_039513925.1). NCBI lineage: Eukaryota > Viridiplantae > Streptophyta > Magnoliopsida > Asparagales > Orchidaceae > Platanthera > Platanthera zijinensis. The sequence continues at coordinate 41,230,876 of CM077079.1, read as the reverse complement.
TGAGTTCACGAACCGTCGGGTCGTGCGGCCGACGTTTGTGATATATTGAACTGTGCGAGAGTGCACGTTTTTGTGATATATCTGCTTGTGAAAATACTATGTCTGCAGAGAAGGAATACCACTGCCCCGTGAAAGTGGTAGGGTCGTTATAAATTGGCCAGCTGAATGCTGACCGTTGCCTTGTTTTCTACCTTCGTGGTAGATTGTCTCTGTGCAGGTGTTGGAGAGCCAAGAGCGAAATAGCGGGCTGATGACCTTGCTGCTGTGCTGGCCCTCGAAGGACGAATGGAAAAGCTTTAATATTTTCATGTGTGGCCGAGCTGTGTGCCGATGTTTGTAATCCACACCTATGAAGTTTAATTGTAAGGCCTTAAGGCCAAACACTTTTGTGTATTTTTGTATACATTCATGTGATATATATAAATATGGTTGTTTATATATTGTGGACATTCGTGATTGTTGAGTTCAGTTTTAACCCCTAAAGCTTCCGCTAGAATGCTCTGAGTTAGGATGCGTGTACTAGTTTTAATATTCATAAGTAACGTCGTTGACTGTCTGCGGAATATGGCGTGAGGCCTCAGCCGGACCCTCTGTTATATTTCATGTGACGGACGTAGGTGTTATAATTTTGTATCAACTTGTCTTAGTCTTCCTCCTTCGAATTCGTGGTCGAATTCTTTTGAGGGGTGGCGAGCATGTGTACGTGCAAACCGTTATAATGTAAATGAACTCAAGAATTTCCATATAGGAATGAAAATACACTTGTTTGCGGAACCTGCACATTTCTCTTAGTTGTTCCATTTTGGTTGGTCGCTAAAGTGTGTCTTGTACGCTTATAGGTGACTCGAAGTGGTGTGGGGCAGTCTGAGCCCTGACATTCTATTGAATGTGTTGCACCAGGTGAGGTTCACACACCTCCTCCTTCTGTGGAGACAGTGTGTTTAGTTGTTGAGGCATTGTTTGCAATAGTACAAGCAAAGTCTACTGGGCAGGCGCAACCTGCAATGGTGCCAGAACAGGTTGGTGTGAGGCCAGAACCTGTGGAGGTTGTGGTAGGTGTGCGAACAGCGGAATGACAACAAAAGCAGTTCATGAGATTAAGTACTCCTACGTTTACGGGTGCAGGATCCCCAACACAGGCAAAGGACTGGCTTGTGCGAATCAAGAGAATATTGACTGCAATACAAAATGAGGAGGAATAGAAAGTCACCTTGGTAACTTTCCTGTTGAAAGGAGAGGCTCAGCTTTGGTGGGATGAATTGGAGCTGCACCACTTAGCAGGCAGACAACTATCAAAGGTCTCGATAGGGTGTTTTTGAGAGCCTTCTTTGCAAATCATCTGCTGTCGGCGCAGCGCATAGCATGGAAAATGAGTTCCAGCATCTAATTCAAGGAGAAAGTAGCGTTGATACCTACTTATATGTGTTTACAAGATTGGGACGCTATGTGGGGTCTATCTTTGACGAAGAAGAGTGTAAGACCAATAGGTTCTACGAGGGACTGCTGGATGAGCTAATATTTTTGCTCTTGAGTTCGGTGAACCAATGGTTTCAAGCGTTGGTAAATACGGTCAGTGCATTGGAAAAAAGATATGAAGAGGGTATAGTGCAAGAGGGACTTAGCAGTGATAAAGTCCGAGTTCAAAGCGTCGCATCCTGAAAAGTCAGGTTACCGCAAGAGATGAGGTAAGAGGTCCAAGTCTTCTGGACTGGCTCCTTCTACAATTGCGTCTAGAGAAACTTCAAGGCAAGACCCTCATGCATGTTATACATGTGTAAAGGTGGGTCATCTAGCCCGTGACTATCGGTTTAGTCCGCCAAAGGTTGAAAATAAGGCAGGAGCTATATATGCTGAAAATGGAAAGGCGATGGAGTCCACTACATCCCAGTATGCTCCAGCCCAACCAAGGGTGTTCAACCTTGGACAACAAGAGTCCATCAAACAGGCCAATGTGGTCACAGGTATGAATAGTATAGATTGATGCTTTATATACTGTATATCTTATGATTTGCATGTTTGTAACTTGAGTGTTTTAGGCTTTGTTCTTATTCGGCACTGTCCGGCAAGAGTACTGTTCGATACAGGTGCTTCACATTTGTTTCTATCTGAGGACTTCGTGTCGCGGATCGGAGTGCCTACTCGTATGACGATAGATAGTGTGAAGGTGCTATTGCCTAATAGATGCGTGATGCATGCAGATAGGTCTTGCTATGTTGAGGTGCAGTTAGGAAGTTGGGATTTCAGATTGGAAGCGTCTGTACTGCTGATATCTGAGTTCGATATGATCTTTTGTTTGGGTTGGCTCTCAGAGCAGCGTGCCTTTATAGATTGCAACTCAAAGGAAGTCATACTGGGTCAGAATACTTAGCTAGAGACTGCATTCGCTGGTATGTGAGGATCGAGCAAGATATTGATGTCTGCTCTCCAAGTGGTCAAGTCTGTTCGGAAGGGCACAGAGTTGTTCTTCACGCTTATTGAGCTATTGAGCCGAAGGCCAGTTTGTGTGATGTTTCGGTTGTATTGAAGTACGCAGATGTGTTTACGAAGGATCTTCCGGGTTACCGCCCCAGCGAGAGATTGACTTCTCTATTGAGTAGGTGCAAGGTGCAAAACCTATGGCCCGTTCACCGTACCGTGTAGCGCCAACGAAAATGGCGGAACTGAAGGTTCAACTGCAAGAACTACTAGAGCAGGGATATATATATATATGCCCAAGTATGTCACCTTAGAGCGCACCGGTCCTATTTATGAAAAAGAAGGACGGAAGCTTGCGGCTATGCATTGACTATCGAGAGTTGAATAAGCTGACGGAGAAGAACAAGTACCTGATTCCACGGATTGATGACTTGTTCGATCAGCTAGTGGGATCAACTGTCTACTCTAAGCTGGACTTAAAGTCTGGCTATTATCAATTAAGGATTCGGGAATGTGACATTCCCAAGACAACATTTGGTACACGTTATGGTCATTACGAGTTTTCTGTAATGCCGTTCGGGCTAACAAATGCGCCATCGGTATTCATCGACCTAATGAACTGAACATTTCAAGAATACTTGGACTTATTTGTCATCGTCTTTATTGACGACATTTTAGTGTACTCTCAGTTTGAAGAAGACCATGCGAACCATTTACGAATGGTGTTGCACACCCTGAGAAAGAACAAGCTCTATGCCAAGGTCTCAAAGTGTGAGTTCTGGTTGCCGTCAGTGGCCTTCCTTGTCCATGTGGTTAGTATAGATAGAATTGCAGTGTATCCTGCAAAGAATGTTACGATACGAGAGTGGCATGTGTTGTCTTCTTTGTCTGATGTTTGGAGTTTCCTTGGACTTGCGAGCTACTACAGACACTTCGTATAGAACTTCTCGCGGATAGCCTTACCTCTCACCACACTGACGAGGAAAGATCAGAAGTTCATTTGTATGGCGGAGTGCACGCGAGCTTTTGAAGAGCTAAAGAGTCGTTTGACCACGACGCCTATTTTGACGTCGCCATGTGGTACGGGCGGCTACGAGATTTATAGTGATGCGTCAGGGAGCGACTTAGGCTGCGTTCTTCTTCAGTTTGGCAAAGTAATAGCTTATGGATCACGCCAGTTGAAAGTGCATGAATGGAACTACCCCATCCATGACTTGGAGTTGGCGGCGGTGATATTTGCACTTAAATTGTGGCATCATTACTTATATGGCATGAAAGTTGACATTTTCACGGACCATAAGAGCCTTAAGTATCTTCTGAATCAAATGTTCTAAATATGCGACAGCGGAGGTGGATGGAGTTCCTTGGGGACTACAACTTCCAGATTCACTATACTCCCGGGAAGGGAAATGTGATCGCAGATGCCTTGAGTCGTAGGACTCCGGCAAGGGCAAGTTGGTTGCGGATGCATGATGAGCGTCTGATCCAGGAATTGGAGAACTTAGACATTTCTTGCGTTGACAAGAATGCCACTGCGAATGCGTGCCTGAACTGGATAGAGGTTCAATATGACTTTGCAAATAGGGTTTGGCGAGCAACGGAACTTGATAAGAGTCAACAACGCTATGCAGCGGATGCGTCAAATGCCCAATTCTCCTTGGATGACGGACTTTTATGAAAAGCTGGTCGTTTGTGCATGCCGAATATGGGTAAAATTCGTGAGGAATTGATGTACGAAGCACATTTTACAAAGTACTCAATTCACCCAGGGAGCACGAAGATGTATAAGGGCATGAAAAAGGTGTTCTGGTGGCCAGGTTTGAAGAAGGACATAGCCCATTACGTGGCAAAATGTCAAACTTGTGCCTTAGTGAGGACTGAATTCCAGAAACCTGGTGGTTTCCTGAAGTCGTTCCCAATCCTGGTATGGAAGTTCGATGACATTTCTATGGATTTTGTGCATGGTCTGCCGAGATCTCAAAGCATAAATGACATTGTGTGGGTGATCGTTGACCGATTAACTAAAGTGTTGAACTGCATAGCAAACAGGAAGGACGATTTAGTGGAAAAATTGGCCAAGCTTTATGTGGATAATATCGTACGATTGCACGGAGTGCCCCGTAGCATCGTAAGTTATCGAGATGGGCGCTTCACTTCAAATGATTGGAGGCTAATCCATCAGTTGTTGGGGACTAAACTAAAGTTCAGTACGGCCTTTCATCCGCAAACGGATGGACAGACTGAGAGGACAAACAGAACAGTGGAGGATATGCTCCGTATGTGCGCCCTTGATTTTGGGAAGAGGTGGGAAGATCACCTTTATATGGTTGAATTCGCCTATAATAATAGTTATCAAGCTAGTATACAAATGGCGCCTTTTGAAGCTTTGTAAGGTAGGAACTGTCGTACACCGTTAGCTTGGGCAGAATCAGGAGAAACTAAGTTGTATAAGTGGAAGGAAGTTGAAGAAGATAATTCAAAAATACAAACTAACCAAGAGAGACTACTGATAGCTCAGGATAGGCAGGTGAAGTACTACAATGTCAAACACTGAAACATGGAGTTTGCGGTGGGCGATTTGGTATACTTAAAGATCAAACCATTCAAAGGCGTGTCTAGGATTCGGTTCTTGAAAAAGTTAAGTCTAAGGTATCTTGGTCCGTTCGAGGTGGTGGAGCGAGTGGGAGAAGCTGCATATCGGCTAGCTTTTTCAGCAGAGTTGAGTGGCTTACACGATGTGTTCCACATATCGGTTCTTCGAAAAGTTATGAAAAAGCCAACTCACGTGGTTGAGGATGATCGAGTACCGGTCGATAGTGGGCTAACAACGAAAGTTAGGCCCATTTGGATCTAAGATACGGCGATCAAGTAGCTACGAAATAAGAAAATCGGGATGGTCAAGCTCCGGTAGGACAACTGTGGCCGTGAGGAGCTGACATGGGAGCAAGAGCAAACCATGCATATTGAATATCCCGAGTTATTTGTGTAATATTGTTATAATATTTTTTTTATGAATAGAAAGTTGTTGTGCAATTTAAGTTGTTGTCTTTCTTATAGCTGCATGTAAATTTCGGGACGAAATTTCTATAAAGAGGGGAGGATTGTAACACCCCAAAAGGAGTAGTGGTCATTTGAGGCTACCGCGCGGCGATAGTCTTATCACAGGCGGTAGCTCGGTGAATTAAAAGGCAAAATGCTCGGGTTTTTACCGCCTGGCGATAGTAAGCTATCACGCCACATTAGCAAAATGCCTTTGACGAGACCACTCAACGCTTTCGAAGAATCGTCGAGAGAGCTAATGCCAGGCGATAGGCATTACCGCGCCGCGCTAGTTGCTCGACGAACGTCGAAAGGATCTCTCGAGTAACCAGTCTACTGCCATGTGCTATAGAGGTATCGCGGGGTGATAGCTTTGGATAGCGGCGCCGGTTGGTTAAAGTAGTTACCGTCTGTGTTACCGCGCGACGGTAGGATTTACCGCGCGGCAGTAGTTTTTGTATAAAGGATGGACTTGAAATTTTATTCTCATCTTCTGATAGACTTGCTCTTCTTTACTGCTGGAGAGGAAAGAGGAGGAACGTCCAGGAACTCTTGTGGAGATCGATCCAAGGTGTGCTTGTGATTGGAATTGCGAGTCGACGCTAGATCCGGGGAGAGGAAGTTGTTATGATCAATTCCATCTGGATCAAAGATCACGGTCATGGATCCAAAGAGAGCTACAAGGGCACAATCTTCCTTCTTGGACAAGTGAAGTCCTTCTTTTGGCATATGCATGGAATCCCACACCAAAAGGTGGAGAATCGAGGGAATTCCTTTAGGTTGATTCATGAAATCTCTAGTGAGTCTTGCATATAGATCCGGAAATGTGTAGTATGGAATAGGCATGCTGTGTGAAGCCCATATGGAAAGGTTGTTCTAGATTGGTGATGTTTATTTTGCGTGTCGGAGAAGACTCTGAGTATAAACGAGTAATATATGGGGTCTGCGGGGTACTGGAGTTGCACTCCAGGAAAATAACATAGAAATCCATGATTGAAGACCAGTTGGATACTGTCGTGCGACAGTGAGTATCGCCAACGGTGAGCTCTTGGTGAGCTATTTGTGCTGAATGCTATGAAAAGACCAGTGTTTCTAGCACTGGAGGATGCTGTAGGGTTTGGGTTGAGTTTGAGCGCAGAAAGAGAGCTTTTGTTGGTCATGCCAAGCAATTGTGAAGAATGCTGGCACTAACTCCCTTTTTTATTGTAAAGTCTGACTCTAGGAGACTGTGAGGCTAATCTGTTAGCTGCGAGCTCTTAAAGGTCGTCGAGCCGAACGGATAAGGGGAAGCCGACCCGCGTCAGTCTAGACATTGAATTGACGATTTGAGCAACGGGCAATGGCTGAACTTTCTCCGCGTTATGGTTGTCTAACTCGAGTGCCTAAGTTATTGGCGTTCGCTAGGATCACATAATGAGAGTCTTGGGTTGTACGCCATCAAGACTAAAGTCTCTAACGGTGGGCCGTGGAGCATGAATTCTCAAACTTGTTGTTATGTCTGGGACCTCTGAACGGTGGTGGAACCCTGGTTTTCCGGTACACCGAGAATATGCCCTGAGTGCACGAAGCGTCGGGTCGTGCGACCGACGTTTGTGATATATTGAACTGTGCGGGAGTGCATGTTTTTGTGATATATCTGCTTGTGAAAATACTACGCCTACACGGAAGAAATACCGCTGCCCCAAGAAAGGGGTAGGGTCGCTATAAATTGGTCAGGCTGAATGCTGACCGTTGTCTTATTTGCCACCATCGTGGTGGATTGTCTTTTTGCAGGTGTTGGAGAGCCGAGCGGGAAATAGCGAGCTGATGCCCTTGCTGCTATGCTGGCCCTCAAAGGCCGAATGGAAGAGCTTTACTATTTTAATGTGTGGCCGGCCTGCGTGCCGAAGTTTGTAATCCATACCTGTGAAGTTTAACTATAAGGCCAAACACTTTTGTGTATTTCTGTATACATTCCTATGATATATATATATATATATATATATATATATGGTTGTTTATATATAGTGGACATTCATGATTATTGAGTTCAGTTTTAACACCTAAAGCTTCTTCTAGAATACTCTGAGTTAGGATGTGTGTACTGGTTTTGATATTCATAAGTAACGTCGCTGACTGTCTGCGGAATATGGCGTAGGGCCCCTCCCGGACCCTCTGTTATATTTCATGTGATGGGCGGAGGTGTTATAGAAGTAATATGCTGCCCCGATCAAAGTAATGATTTCCGAAGTGAGGAGACATGAAAGACGTCATGCATATTCGCCAACTCTGGCGGTAGATCCAGCCTGTATGCCAAGGTACCGACCCTCTCCAGGATCGTATAAGGCCCCATAAATCTAGGGCTTAGCTTCTTGTGTCTACGCACCAGCGAAACACCGTGCATCAAACGTATCTTCAAAAACACCTTGTCCCCCACCTGGAACTCTACCTTATGATGCCTCGCATCGTAATACTTCTCATGCTGACTCTGAGCCTCTAACATCCTATCTTTGATCAGCCAAATGAGTGTGTCTGTGTCCTTTGTCTAATATTACCCAAGCACCTTCGGGTCCTCATCCTGAACCCAAGATAGTAGTGTCTGACACTTCCTCCCATATAAAGCCTCATAGGGATCCATGTCAATGCTGGTATGATGGTTGTTGTTGTAAGAGAACTAGATCAATGGTAACAGCCGCTCCTAAGGCTTCCCCGTATCAAGTATGCACAACCGCATCAGATCCTCCATGGTCCTGTTGGTCCGCTCCGTCTGCACATCGGTCTGTGGATGAAAGGCAGTGCTAAATGCGAGCTGGGAACCTAAGTACTCCTGCATTGCCCTCCATTCCCTGGAAGTAAATCGGTCGTCTCGATCTGATATAATCATCATGGGTACACCATGGTACCTCACAAACTTCTCCACGAATATCCTTACCAATACACCAACTGGAGCATCCTTATGGACCAGGATGAACCTGGATACGTTGGTAATTGGTCCACGATGACCCATATAGAATCATGCCCGGAGTGAGAGCGAGGCAACCTGTGTACAAAATCCATCGAAATATCCTCGAACTTCCACTCCGGCACCGGTAGTGGCTGCAGTAATCCTCCAAAGATCTTTCACTCGACCTTCACCCGCTGGCATGCCTCGTAGTGTGTCAAAAAATCAATGATATCCCTCTTCATACCAGGAAAAATACATTCTCTTCCACAGATCCGCCATCATCTTAGTGATCCCGGGGTGCACTGAATACCGTGTGCAGTGTGCCTCCCTGAGTATGTCTCCGCAGATCCCATCTCCTGCGGGTATATAAACACAGCCCCAAAAATGAACGAGGTCGCCATGTAATGAATACTCCTTGTATTTGCCATCTCCAAGGCTCTAAATATAGGCTCCAATACTGTATCCTGCCTCTGTTATACCCAGTTGCGGTCTTTGATATCGTACTCCATGCTCAGAGCTGCCAAGTACTCTGCAAAAACCTCTGGATCAGCCCTCGACACTGTAGTAATCTGCATGTCGATCTTCCAACATCCACACTATATCCATAGCCATCATCAGGACTCTGGTCCAGTAGTGTCGGCCCACCTGCTCAAATCTTCTGTTACAGTGTTCGCCTTCCCCGGGTGATAGTTCATGGTATAATCATAGTTGTAGAGGAACTCCAACCACCTCTACTGGCGTAGATTTAGGTCCTTCTACGTGTCAATGTACTTAAGGTTCTTGTGATCTGAGAAGATCCCACAATGAACCCCATACAGGTAGTGCCTCAAGACCTTCAAGGCGAAGACTATAACCCCGAGCTCCAAATTGTGCACAGGGTAGTTCTACTCATGCTTCTTTAGCTGCCTTGAAGCTTACATTATAACATGCCCGTGCTGTATCAGTACAGTCCCCATGACCTGGTATGATGCATCCGTATAAATCTGAAATCCTTCCTTTTCTGAGGGAAGGGAAAGGATGGGAGCTGAGGTGAGTCTACCCTTTAGCTCCTAAAATGCGGACTCGCACTGCTCAGTCCAAGTGAACGTTGTGTCCTTCGTCAAAGATATGAGGGGTAGTGCTATCTTCGAAAACCCCTCCACAAACTTGCGCTAATAGCCTGCACGTCCAAGGAAGCTACGAATATCTGAATCCGACTTCGGCTACGGCGAATCCCTCACTACCTGCACCTTGGTTGGGTCCACTGCCAACCCAACTCCACTAATAATGTGCCTGAGGAATGCCACATCCTGCAGCCAAAATTGGCACTTAGAAAACTTCGCATATAGCTGGTGTTCCCGCAGCTTCCCCAATACTAATGCAAAGTGAAGGGTATGGTCCTCCTCGGTCCTGGAGTAGACCAAGATATCATCTATAAAAACTATGATGAACTCGTCCAGGAACGGCTCACACACCTGGTTCATAAAACTCATGAATGCGGAGGGGGCATTCGTGTGCCCAAAGGGCATCACTGTGAACTCAAACAAATCGTAGCGTGAGTTGAATGCCATCTTTGGTATATCATGTTGGTACCCTAGTTTGATTTGAGTTTAGTCTTGCCTTTTTAGCCCCTTGACCCAAGAAATATCTATGGTCATTGGTTAGTGATCTAGCTGTAGAGCCCTCACTTTTCCAGATGAAGAATTTGGTTAAGTAGGTTTTTCGTTCGACTATAGTCGAACGCCGCTCGACCTTTCGTCTATCGGCTGATCGACGATCGTCTATCAGTTGGTCGACGCTCTATCTGCGTTGATAGTTCGACTATCTGTTGATAGGTCGACTATCTGCTTGGCCTGGTAGTTCGACTATCTGTCCTGATAGATCGACTATCTGATAGGTCGACTATTTGCTTGATAGGTCGACTATCTGTTCCGCTTTGATAGGTCGACTATCTGTTGATAGGTTGACTATCTGTCGTCTTTGATAGTTCGACTATCTATCCTGATAGTTCAACTATCTGATAGTTCAACTATCTGTTGATAGATCGACTATCTGGTCTGTTTTTGATAGGTCGACTATCTGTTGATAGGTCGACTATCTGTTTTCTGAGGTAGGTCGACTATCTGCTTGATAGGTCGACTATCTGTTTTTGCTTGATAGTTCGACTATCTGTCCAGATAGATTGACTATCTGATAGTTCGACTATCTGCTCTGATAGGTCGACTATCTGCCGGGGTAGTTCGACTATCTTCTTCGATAGGTCGACTATCTGGATCGTTCGACTATCTGCCCGATAGTTCGACGATCTCCGTGCGTCGGTCGACGATCTCCGAGGGTCGTTCGACGCTTTCTGTCTGCCTTTATATTTTGTATTTATTTATTATATTTAATTAATTAATACATTTTTTGCCACGTTATTTCAGTTGTTTTATGATAAAATTTCCAGGCAATATTTATTCCATCCCTTTTGCCTGAGTCAAATCTTTTTATATAAAGTTGTTTGTCTTATTAGCTGACATTATATTTTACTTTATCTGCTGTCAGTCCTTTATAGCCGTTAGACTGAAAAGTCTTCTTTTTGCTATAAAGAGTGTGTTTCTGATATGACTTTATTTAGTACTTTATTATCAGATTGCTTCCTGCAGCTTCCTAGAAAAAGGTTTATTCCTTTTATAGAATGTTTCTGCTGTAGAGATTGTTTTGTCTTCTTGATATTTACAGCCCAGGTCTCAAGTTTCAGAAGAAGACAAGTAATTCAAATTGAAGAGAGTCGTTGCTTGTTGCTGCTATAAAAAGGATCCTTTGAAGAAGGATTCAAGCTAGCTAACTAGTTACCCAGTTATTCATTTAAGCACTCAAGCCTTCATCAAGATCAAGTTTTCTGCTCTCAGCAATTTCCATCCAACTGAGAAGTGTTAAGCTCTTCTACTCTTCTTCAACCTGAGTTCTCCTGCTTCCAGGAAGTTCAAACTCAGAGTTCTTTTGAAGAAGAAGAAGAAGAAGAAGACAGCTGCTTGAAGATTGCTAATTTTATTATTTATTATCTTCTTGTAGTTTTTCCTTCAGATCTTTCTGAAGAGTTTTCTGCACTGAAGCAAGACTTCACCTGGACATCTTTGAGCCAGGGGGAGCCTTGATTCTTTAAGAGCTCTCTAACTCGGTGCAAGTCTTTGTGCTTCTCTAATCTTTGTAAAATAGAGAAGACATCTTAACCTTCTTCCCCCTCCTGTACAGGGTTATTACTCCCTTCAAAAGTATCCCTTGGTGGCAGGGCACCTGATCAAAAACCTGTGCTTGGTTTTTTAGACACCTGATCAAAAGTCTAAAGGGTTTCTGGATCTACCTGAAGCAGATCCTGTTGGTGGCAGGGCACCTGATCAAAAACCTGAGTGGATTCCTACCGTGTGGGTAGAAGAGTGGACGTACCCAAGTTGTTTGGGGAACCACTATAAATTTCCTTGTGTCGTCTGGATTCCCTTGTTTAATTCCTGCATTGTGGCTGTGAATAGATACAACTAGGATTGCTAGTTGCTTATTAGGCTTTCCAAGCCTTAACTGTAATTACAGTTAGCTTGAGTTTGTGCACATCACTCGTGTTAGGCTATAGGGTTAATTCTATATCTATAATCTTTTCATTCCGCACTTCACTCCAAGGGAGTTGGGTAGATCATTAAGTTTTGTCTAGTGCAAAATTTGATAACTCTATTCACCCCCCCCCCCCTCTAGAGTAGTATCTATCCCTTCACTTTCAATTGGTATCAGAGCGAGGTTGACTGACTGAATAGGCTAACACCTAAGTCACAAGATCCTGATAGATACCAAAGCTTATAGATATTCACTATCATGGCCCAGTCCAAGGATTATTCTAGCACCAGACCTCCAGCATGCAACTTAGCTAAGTTTGGCATCTGGAAGGCAAGGATAAAATTATATATGAATTCTATTGATGAAAGCATCTTTGCCTCTATTTTGTCAGGACCCCCAAGAGCACCTGCTGCTGCTACTGCCTCATCATCTGATATGAGTGCAGTGCCTCCTCCAGATTACAACGATGAGTACAAGAAGGCAAAGATAGCAGATGCCAAGGCGATGAACATTCTGGCTCAGACAATGTCTGATGAGGTATTCCAGAAGGTTGCTGACTGCTCCTCAGCAAAAGCCATGTGGGATACACTGAACCAGATTGTAGCTGGTTCAGCTGATGAAAGGAAGGACAGAAGGTCCAACCTGATCTCACAGTATGAGAACTTCAAGAAAACTGATGCTGAATCAGTTGAAGCCATGTACACCAGGCTCAGCTCAATCATCAATGAGCTGAGGACCCTGGACAAGGACATATCATTGACAGAGGTCAATGATAAGATTCTCATGTGCTTCCCTAGCACATGGGATCTAAGGATCTGGCCCATCAAGGAAGCCAGAAGTACAAATGAGATTTCAACAGAGGCTCTCCTCGGCAAGCTCAAGTATTTTGAGCAAGTGCTGAAGACAAGGGAAGCAGAAGCCGAAGCAAAGACCCCCACTCCAACAAGAAAAGAGTAATCTCTAGCTCTTAAGGCTGCTGATGCTTCTGAAGGCAGCCAATCAAATGAGGAACTAATGGCATTGTTTGCCAAGAGGTTTCTCAAGATGGGGAGAAAGGAGTTCAGAAAGAAGTCTTCACACTATGAAGACAAACCAAGGTATGATCGTTCTCCTGCTAAAGAAATTATTTGTTATGGTTGCAGGAAGCCTGGACATATCTTGCAAGAGTGTCCAGAGGAGAAAAACAAAGAAAAGAGGAAAGAAAAAGAACAACACAGGAAGCACTCCAAGCCATCCTCCTACAAGAACAAGAAAAAGGAGAGAGGTTTCATTGCTGAAACCTGGAGTGATTCTGATGAAGAATCCTCCTCCTCAAGCTCTAGTGAGGATGAGGAAGAGAAGAAGGCAAAAGAAGTTTGCCTCATGGCAATAGATGCCTGCAGCAACCACTCAGCTGCAGAGAGTTCAGATTCAGATGAAGAGATGCCAACAGAAGATGAGGTACTCTCTTCTTATGACTTCACTTCAGAAGAATTTAAATTAGATTTTAAATCTTTATGCTTAGATTTGATCAGCTCAGAAAAGGAGATAAAAGAACTTAGAAATAAGTTAGCTGACTCAGAAGTAATTGCTACAGAAAATATTAGGTTAAAGGAAGATCTCACTACTTGTAGTGAAGAAATTAAATTTCTTAAAATGGAGTTAGCTAAGTCTAAGAGATTAGAAGAATCACTTAATGGTAGAAGCCTTAAGTTGTTAGAAATTACCAGCATGACTAACACTAGGTCAGCTAATAACAAACTAGGCTTAGGAGCTTCTCCCGGTGAACCCCCAGTTCTTCTTAAAAACAATCTTTCAACTCCAGTGAACTTCATTTCAGCTAGTGGAATGAAGAACACTGAGCAAGTAAATCTAGTTAATAAAACCTTAAATAAAGCTAAGAGAGAAGAGAAAGAAATTTTTTAAAGAAATGCAAAGAGCGTCGAACGCCGCTCGACGATCGGAAGCTCAATGGTCGAACGAAGCTCGACGATCTGAGCACCCATCGTCGAACGTCGATCGACGTTTTCAATATGATTTTCAAAATCATAATCAGTACCATAGAAACCTAAATGAAAATAGAAACCCTAGGTTTGTTGACCCATCATCTGCATGGAGAATCCCACCTAGGAGATCTCACCCACTAGGTTATCACCCTCAGCCTGCATTTTCATATATTTCCAGTTTTTCTTATGTGAAAAACAAGGGACCCAAGGTTACCTGGGTCCACACTGTCTAAATAAATGTCTTGCAGGTGAAGGCCTATCCAATCACTCAAAATAAGTGGTATTTGGATAGTGGATGCTCCAAGCATATGACAGGAAATAAAAATCATCTGTCAAAAATCAAAGCTAAGCTCGGCCCAAAGGTTATCTTTGGAGATTCCAGTTGTGGTCAGACAGAAGGCTATGGAAGGATCACAATTGGAGATGTCACTTTCAAGAGAGTTGCATATGTGACAGGACTGAAGCATAATTTGATCTCAGTCAGCCAGCTATGTGATGCTGGCTACCAGGTTTCATTTTCTAACTCCTCTTGCAATATTACTTTAAATAATAATATTGTTTTAGTAGGCATTAGAATAGGTAATATCTATTTAGTAGATTTCAATTCAACTAATTCTGAAATCTGCCTGTTTAATGAAGTAACTCTTAATAATAATTCTTTGTGGCATAAGAGGCTTAGTCATGTTAACCTTAAAAATATATCTAGGTTATCTAAACACAACCTTGTTAGAGGTTTACCTTCTTGCCCCTACAAGAAGGAGAGCTTATGCAAGGCTTGTCAGCTAGGCAAGCAAACCAAAAATTCTTTTAAATCTGTAAATAAAAGTGATTCTCCTAGAATCCTGTATCTATTACATTTGGACCTTTTTGTCCCAATAAATGTACAGAGTTTAGGAGGGAAGTATTACACCTTAGTAATTGTAGATGACTTCTCTAGGTTCAGTTGGGTTTTTTTTTTGAGAACTAAGTCTGATAACTTCAAAGCCCTTACAGACTTTCTACTATGTGTGCAGACTGAGTACTCTACTCATGTGGCCTTGATCAGAAGTGATCATGGTACTGAGTTTGACTCTCTTCTCATGCAAGAATTCTGTGAGAGAGAAGGTATCAAACATAGCTTCTCAGCTCCTAGAACTCCCCAACAAAATGGGGTAGTTGAAAGGAAGAATAGAACACTCATTGAAGCTGCTAGTACATTGTTGGCAGATGCTAACAGGCCTCTCTCCTATTGGGCAGAAGCTGTTAATACAGCCAATTATGTCTTGAATAGAAGTTTGATACACAAGCTTAAGTGTAAAACTCCTTATGAGTTACTTAAGGGAAAGAAATCTAAAATTAATTATTTTAGAGTATTTGGTTGTATTGTTTATATTCATAATAATAATAAAGAATATATTAGAAAATTTGAAGCAAAAGCTTCAATTGGAATCATGCTTGGATATTTCCAAGTAAGCAAAGCTTATAGGGTTTATAACAAATCAACCTGTAAAATTGAAGAATCTGTGCATGTGTCTTTTGATGAGTCTCAGATGTTTTACAAGGAGAAGGAAAATTCTCCTTCCTCCAGTTCATTGTAGGTACCTGATGCCCCTCAAGAAATTCTTCAACTATCAACTCTTCAGATCACTGAATCAGACAGGGATGAAGACATTGCTGAAGCTGTTGTTGTACCACCAACAGTAGATCAAATTCCTCCTGAGGAATTAATCCCAACTGTTGCTGAAGATCACATCCCACCTGCTGATATTGTCACACTTAGAGATCACCCGACATCTCAAGTGATTGGAGACATATCAGCTGGTGTGCAAACAAGACATCAATTAAGACAGGATGTGATGCACGCTTGTTTCCTCTCACAGGTTGAGCCTCTCACCTTTAAAGATGCAGAGCTAGATCCCCACTGGATCATTGCAATGCAAGAGGAACTCAATCAGTTTGAGAGATGTAAAGTTTGGACTTTGGTTCCAAGACCTAAAGGCCAACTAATCATAGGCACCAAGTGGGTGTATAGAAACAAGTTGGATGCAAATGGAATTATAGTAAGGAATAAAGCTAGCCTTGTAGCTCAGGGCTACAGACAGGAGGAAGGTATAGACTATAACCAAACCTTTGCTCCTGTTGCAAGGCTAGAAGCAATAAGGATCTTCTTGGCCTATGCAGCCTTCATGAAGTTTAAGGTGTTCCAAATGGATGTCAAAAGTGCATTCCTAAATGGTGAGCTTAAGGAAGAGGTGTTTGTTGAACAACCACCAGGGTTTGTTTCTTCAACTCAGCCTTCACATGTGTTTAAGTTGCAGAAAGCTCTTTATGGACTAAAGCAAGCTCCTAGAGCCTGGTATGAGACCTTAGCTAGTTTCCTGTTAGAGCACAACTTTATTAGGGGAGTAGTTAATAGAACCCTTTTCGTCAAGCATCACAAGGACACAATCCTGTTAGTTCAGGTGTATGTAGATGATATTATTTTTGGCTCCACTGATCCCAAACTGTGCAAAAAGTTTTCCAACTTGATGCATTCCAAGTTTGAGATGAGTAGTATGGGTGTGCTGTCTTACTTTCTTGGTCTCCAAGTTAAGCAAGATGCTGATGGTATCTTCATCTCCCAATCCAAATATGCCAAGGAATTGGTAAAGAAATTTGGGATGGCTGATGCTTCAGCAATGCCTACACCCATGGCTACTAATGTAGTTATTGATTCTGATGATCACGGCAAGCCAGTTGATCAAAAGAATTATAGGGCCATTATTGGTTCCCTATTGTATCTAACTGCAAGTAGGCCAGATATAATATTTGCTACATGCTTTTGTGCTAGATTCCAGGTCAACCCCAAGGAATCTCATCTGATTCTTCTAAAGAGAATCCTGAGATACCTGAAGGGATGCCCAAATCTAGGACTTTGGTACCCAGCTAAGTCAGAATTTGAATTAATTGGATATTCTGATTCTGATTATGCTGGTTGCAGAGTTGACAGGAAGAGTACCTCAGGAACTTGCCAGTTCTTGGGAGAGAGATTGGTCTCTTGGTTCTGTAAGAAGCAGGCTTCTGTCTCAACTTCAACTGCAGAGGCTGAATATATAGCAGCTGCCAGTTGTTGTTCACAGATCTTGTGGATTCAAAACCAGCTTGTGGATTATGGTTACTCACACAAGAACACCAAAATCATGTGTGATAGTACCAGTGCTATCTCAATTGCACAAAATCCAGTGCACCACTCTAGAACGAAGCACATTGAGATTTGGCACCACTTCCTGAGAGATTGTGTGGAAAAGAACAAGATTTGTCTTGAGTTCATATCCACTGAGTTTCAGAGAGGTGATATATTCACCAAGCCCTTAGATGAACAGAAGCATCTGTTCTTTTTAGTTCAACTAGGCATGATCAATGGACGAGACTAAGTGTGACTATATCTGTCAATGTTGAAACTTGTTTGAAGATAGTCGAACGACGTTCGAAGATAGTCGATCGGGTCAAGCCCATCGTCGACCTATGGTTGATGAAAGTTTGTCTGATTGAAGAATCGTCGACCGGCGTTCGACCATAGTCGAACAAGTCGAGCTCATCGTCGATCTCTGGATGACGACAGCTTGTTGTTTGAGAAGCCGGAAATAGTCGAACGATTGTCCGACTACTCTGCTTCTAGACCGATCGTCGAACGACCGTTCGACCATCGGGTCTAGTATCTTTTTAATAGATCGACTATCTCCGGTCCAATATAAAGCCGATAGTCGACCTAGGTTAAAAGATCTTTTGTTTTATCGTCGACGGAGCGTGACTTTTCGCATTCTGTCTTCCCGCTTGCGATTTTCTGCCGCTTCGTCTCCTTCGTCTTCTCCGTCTTTCTCGCGCATTCTCCATGGCGGTTTCTCCAGCAGTACTAGCTGTCGTGAAGTTCGATGCAGGCTTCAGCGTCGATTTTGACGCCTTCAGTAGCTGTGAAGCAGGAGTTGTAGAAATTCTTCAGTTATGCCGGGACCAAGGTCTAGAAAGATTAATGTCGACAAGGATAAAGTTAAATATTCCCGAGATCAAGGAATGGGCTTTCACTTCGTCATCTTCTGACGATTCGATGACTGGCACCATCGGCGGAGAAGAGGTAATTTTAACTCCGGCCGTTCTGACTGATATTTTTGGATTAGTTAATGGTGAAGATGATTATGAGCAAGATGCTCAAGAGTTTGGAAGGATGCTGACTGAGCTGGGACATGCGGAGGGCATTCCCACGAAGCTGCTCAAGGTCAATTTTCCCTTTAAGATTAAATTTCTCGCTGAGTTAGTCGGAAAAGTGCTCCTTGGAAAGCACTCTGCTCATGACAATATCACAAGGCAATAATTTGCACTGATGTGTGCAATTGTTAATCGGAAAAAGATTGATTGGGTAGGAGTAATGTTTGATTTGATAAGGAAAAAGAATAGTAAGAAGGAAGTTACCCTCGGAAGGGTTATTGGAATTTTCCTGAAGGAAAAGTATCCTCAGCTTCTGGTCTCCGTTGCAACAACCATAAATGCGAGCAAGAAGATGGACCCAAATCTGTTCTCCAAGTGGAAGAGAATTTTTGTGAAACCCGCTCTCACAGGGGTTGCTCCAGCGACATCAGAGAGCACCAGAACTGATTCGGTCGCTCCTCACCCTCAAGAAGCTGGCTCAGCTCTTTCCCTTCCATCATCTTCTTCTGCTATGCAGTCTGCTTCAGTTGAAGTTCCATCAACTTCAGCTGAAGTACGACCTTCTCCTTCTCCTGTTAGAGAAATAACCACGGTTGTTCTTCCTTCCCCTCCAGCATCTCCTCTTCCTTCTCATCTGACTAGGATATCTGCTCCTAGTTTTGATCTGTTAGGATCTGAGAGGATTCCAACACCTCCTCAGTCCCCTATTCATTCTCCAGTTAACACTCTTGTTAACTCTCCAGCTCCATCTCCCATTCGATCTCCAGTTAACACTACAACCATCTCTGCTGCATCTCCATCCACTACACTTCCATCATCTTTTGAGATCACCCCAGCATTCATTTCTGGCATTCTGGAGTTGATTACCCCTTCAATCAAAATCATGATTGAAGAGGCAATTGCTCCACTTGCCTCCTCTATTGCCTCCTTGACTGCTTCCATCCAATCTCTTTCTAAATCTGCTGAGCCCTCTTCTTCAAGGGGCCTGGTTTCAGTTTCCACTGAAATCAGGCAGGGGGAGATGTTCTGTGAAGATGCCTCAGAGCCTCCAGCCTCCCTTCCAGCAGTTCAAGAAAAGTCTGATGCAATACAAGCTCAAGCTCAAGATCAATCAGGTTCAGTATTGTCTGACAAAGATATATCTGATGCTATTATGCTATCTGAATTTGCTGTGAAAGTTTGCTTAGAAGATCTCACCACTCCCGTGATTGCCCATTTCCTAGAAGGGATTATTACATCCTACCTAGATGAATCTTGGGAGTTGGTCAAGTATGAAGGTAATTCACTCATCCGCTTTGTTGACGACTCAATTAATTTGCTAGCTTGTGAATTCCTAGAAGGAATGATTTTAGTTTATTTAGCAGATCTGTGTTCATAATTCTACAGATTATATTAAAGAAGATTTAGCTGCCCAGATTATAGTAATAGTTTCAGAAGCTGCTCCTGATATTCCTGTTATTCAAGTAGATCCAGAATTGGATTTTTTTTTAGATGACATAGAAGATGTGTCTGAAATTCAAGAAAAGAAAGCAAGAGATGCTTGGAATCAAAGAGTTCAATCTTTGTTAGAGGAAAAAGAAAAAGATTTGCAAGTTGAAAAGTCAACTATCTGGGATGATTCCCCAGGACTTGATTTGGACTTCCTTCTGGCTCAGGATGTCATAGAAGAGGAAAAAGAGAAAGCTGCTTTGAAGAAAAAGGCTGTTTCTGAAGCCTATGATCCATATGATAATCCTCCATCATCTCACTCTGATGATGAAGATGATTCTGATTTGTCTGAAAATTCAAAGAGAAAGAAAGCTGCTCAAAAGAAAAGAAAAGTCGTTGCTCCTCCTCCTCCCAATCAAGATAATGATACTCCATATTACATTCTTAAAGGAATTGATCCCAAATCAAAAGAATTTCAGCATTGGATGTGGTTCTCCAAGAACCAGCAGAAAGAGAGAAAGAGAACTAAGAGATATGACTCTCCTGCTTCCAGATGGACACCCAGAGGTCCTCCTCCACCTCCCAGTACAGGAGCCTCTGGCAACCTCTCTGCTAATCCATCTGCCTCGTCTGGAAAATCTGCTCCTTCTCAGCCTCTGCCAAGGAAAAGCTCTCAAAGTTCACAAGGCAGATCGTATTCTGGTTCTCAAAGACAAGTGAAGGAGGTTGTGTTTCAAAGACCAACTTTTTCTCCTCCTCCTTCTCCAAAGAAAAGAGTTCCATCTCCAATGCCAGTACAGTCTGAAAAAGTTGTTTCAAAAGGTAAGTAGTTTATTTTGTTTTAAAATTCTAGCAAGAACTTTTGCTAAGTCTGCTCTCATGTCTTATCTAGTTAATCAAGATAAAGAATCAGATGCTGCTCCTACTGAGTCTGTTTATGAAAGTCCTGAGCTTGATCCTAACTTTAGGATGGCTCGTTTTCACGAATTGGTTGGAGCAGCTCAAATAAGAAAAGCAAAAGCTGAAGGAAGAGATACTACTGGTTTAACCACCATGTCTACATTCAGAAAGAAAGAGTTCGAAAAGTTCCAGGTTAATCCTGATGTATTTGACCCCTCAAAGTATATGGAAAAGCACCCTGAAGCAGTTGTTCCAAGGGCTGCAGAATTGAAGATCATTGGTGTGCAGGACTTGAAGATGTCAAAGAAAGAGGCTGAAGATCCTCTAAGGAAAATTTCTTTTGTTCCTAGTTCCTCTGACCCTTTGCCAGATTCTGTAGACTCTTAATAGTTTGATTGACTGCTGTGTTATATTTGTCTATTATCTATCTGTTTGATATCTGCTAGTTAATTGTTAACTATTTCCTGTATTAATTCTATTGCTCTTTAGCTAGCTTTATGTGTTAGTTTTTGAGAGACTTAACTCAAATAGGGGGAGATTGTTGGTACCCTAGTTTGATTTGAGTTTAGTCTTGCCTTTTTAGCCCCTTGACCCAAGAAATATCTATGGTCATTGGTTAGTGATCTAGCTGTAGAGCCCTCACTTTTCCAGATGAAGAATTTTGTTAAGTAGGTTTTTCGTTCGACTATAGTCGAACGCCGCTCGACCTTTCGTCTATCGGCTGATCGACGATCGTCTATCAGTTGGTCGACGCTCTGTCTGCGTTGATAGTTCGACTATCTGTTGATAGGTCGACTATCTGCTTGGCCTGGTAGTTCGACTATCTGTCCTGATAGATCGACTATCTGATAGGTCGACTATCTGCTTGATAGGTCGACTATCTGTTCCGCTTTGATAGGTCGACTATCTGTTGATAGGTCGACTATCTGTCGTCTTTGATAGTTCGACTATCTGTCCTGATAGTTCAACTATCTGATAGTTCGACTATCTGTTGATAGATCGACTATCTGGTCTGTTTTTGATAGGTCGACTATCTGTTTTCTGAGGTAGGTCAACTATCTGCTTGATAGGTCGACTATCTGTTTTTGCTTGATAGTTCGACTATCTGTCCAGATAGATCGACTATCTGATAGTTCGACTATCTGCTCTGATAGGTCGACTATCTGCCGGGGTAGTTCGACTATCTTCTTCGATAGGTCGACTATCTGGATCGTTCGACTATCTGCCCGATAGTTCGACGATCTCCGTGCGTCGGTCGACGATCTCCGAGGGTCGTTCGACGCTTTCTGTCTGCCTTTATATTTTGTATTTATTTATTATATTTAATTAATTAATACATTTTCTGACACGTTGTTTCAGTTGTTTTATGATAAAATTTCCAGGCAATATTTGTTCCATCCCTTTTGCCTGAGTCAAATCTTTTTATATAAAGTTATTTGTCTTATTAGCTGACATTATATTTTACTTTATCTGCTGTCAGTCCTTTATAGCCGTTAGACTGAAAAGTCTTCTTTTTGCTATAAAGAGTGTGTTTCTGATATGACTTTATTTAGTACTTTATTATCAGATTGCTTCCTGCAGCTTCCTAGAAAAAGGTTTATTCCTTTTATAGAATGTTTCTGCTGTAGAGATTGTTTTGTCTTCTTGGTATTTACAGCCCAGGTCTCAAGTTTCAGAAGAAGACAAGTAATTCAAATTGAAGAGAACCGTTGCTTGTTGCTGCTATAAAAAGGATCCTTTGAAGAAGGATTCAAGCTAGCTAACTAGTTACCCAGTTATTCATTTAAGCACTCAAGCCTTCATCAAGATCAAGTTTTCTGCTCTCAGCAATTTTCATCCAACTGAGAAGTGTTAAGCTCTTCTACTCTTCTTCAACCTGAGTTCTCCTGCTTCCAGGAAGTTCAAACTCAGAGTTCTTTTGAAGAAGAAGAAGAAGACAGCTGCTTGAAGATTGCTAATTTTATTATTTATTATCTTCTTGTAGTTTTTCCTTCAGATCTTTCTGAAGAGTTTTCTGCACTGAAGCAAGACTTCACCTGGACATCTTTGAGCCAGGGGGAGCCTTGATTCTTTAAGAGCTCTCTAGCTCAGTGAAAGTCTTTGTGCTTCTCTAATCTTTGTAAAATAGAGAAGACATCTTAACCTTCTTCCCCCTCCTATACACGGTTATTACTCCCTTCAAAAGTATCCCTTGGTGGCAGGGCACCTGATCAAAAACCTGTGCTTGGTTTTTTAGACACCTGATCAAAAGTCTAAAGGGTTTCTGGATCTACCTGAAGCAGATCCTGTTGGTGGCAGGGCACCTGATCAAAAACCTGAGTGGATTCCTATCGTGTGGGTAGAAGAGTGGACGTACCCAAGTTGTTTGGGGAACCACTATAAATTTCCTTGTGTTGTCTGGATTCCCTTGTTTAATTCCTGCATTGTGGCTGTGAATAGATACAACTAGGATTGCTAGTTGCTTATTAGGCTTTCCAAGCCTTAACTGTAATTACAGTTAGCTTGAGTTTGTGCACATCACTCGTGTTAGGCTATAGGGTTAATTCTATATCTATAATCTTTTCATTCCGCACTTCACTCCAAGGGAGTTGGGTAGATCATTAAGTTTTGTCTAGTGCAAAATTTGATAACTCTATTCACCCCCCCCCCCCTCTAGAGTAGTATCTATCCCTTCACTTTCAATTGGTATCAGAGCGAGGTTGACTGACTGAATAGGCTAACACCTAAGTCACAAGATCCTGATAGATACCAAAGCTTATAGATATTCACTATCATGGCCCAGTCCAAGGATTATTCTAGCACCAGACCTCCAGCATGCAACTTAGCTAAGTTTGGCATCTGGAAGGCAAGGATAAAATTATATATGAATTCTATTGATGAAAGCATCTTTGCCTCTATTTTGTCAGGACCCCCAAGAGCACCTGCTGCTGCTACTGCCTCATCATCTGATATGAGTGCAGTGCCTTCTCCAGATTACAACGATGAGTACAAGAAGGCAAAGATAGCAGATGCCAAGGCGATGAACATTCTGGCTCAGACAATGTCTGATGAGGTATTCCAGAAGGTTGCTGACTGCTCCTCAACAAAAGCCATGTGGGATACACTGAACCAGATTGTAGCTGGTTCAGCTGATGAAAGGAAGGACAGAAGGTCCAACCTGATCTCACAGTATGAGAACTTAAAGAAAACTGATGCTGAATCAGTTGAA
This sequence comes from Platanthera zijinensis, assembly GCA_039513925.1. Lineage (NCBI taxonomy): Eukaryota > Viridiplantae > Streptophyta > Magnoliopsida > Asparagales > Orchidaceae > Platanthera > Platanthera zijinensis. Next base: position 41,207,253 of record CM077079.1, on the reverse strand, counting down.
GCCATGTACACCAGGCTCAGCTCAATCATCAATGAGCTGAGGACCCTGGACAAGGACATATCATTGACAGAGGTCAATGATAAGATTCTCATGTGCTTCCCTAGCACATGGGATCTAAGGATCTGGCCCATCAAGGAAGCCAGAAGTACAAATGAGATTTCAACAGAGGCTCTCCTCGGCAAGCTCAAGTATTTTGAGCAAGTGCTGAAGACAAGGGAAGCAGAAGCCGAAGCAAAGACCCCCACTCCAACAAGAAAAGAGCAATCTCTAGCTCTTAAGGCTGCTGATGCTTCTGAAGGCAGCCAATCAAATGAGGAACTAATGGCATTGTTTGCCAAGAGGTTTCTCAAGATGGGGAGAAAGGAGTTCAGAAAGAAGTCTTCACGCTATGAAGACAAACCAAGGTATGATTGTTCTCAAGATGGGGAGAAAGGAGTTCAGAAAGAAATCTCTAGCTCCTAAATCTGCCGTTGATAGTAGCCCAACCTTAGGTCAAGCTTAGAGAACTAGTATAATCCCTCTAGCTGATCAAACAGCTCGTCGATCCTTGGTAACAGATAAGTGTTCCTCATTGTCAATCGATTGATCTCCCGATAATCTATGCAAAGTCGGAGCGATCTGCCCTTCTTCTTCATTAACAAGACTGGAGCTCCCCATGGTGAAGAACTCGGTGTAACAAATCTTGCATCCACCAACTCCCGTAGCTGAGTCCGAAACTCCACAAGCTCCTTCAGTGCCATCTGATAAGGTGCCCGAGAGACGGGCCCCGCACCTAGTGCTAACTGTATCTGGAAGTCTACCGCTCTATGCGGGGGTAGTCCAGGAAACTTCTCCGGAAATACGTTAGGGAAATCCTGAACCGCCGGAATATCACCAAGGGAGTCCTCTGCCTCAGCCATCTCGAAACAGATCATGTATACCTCGTCTCCCTGCTTATGGGCCTTTGTGACCTGTACGGATGATAATAATAAACGGGAGATAGGCATAATACCTTCAAAGACCACCTCCGAGTTTCTATGTTCTAATGTGTTCCTCCTAGATGGGCAGTCGATCTTGGCATGGTTCCAGTATAGCCACATCATGCCCAGAATCAGATCATAGTCTGGTAGCGGTAAAATCGTCATTGGCGTGTCAAAAAGCTTCCCACCAATATCTACGGACATATTTCACTTTACAGTAGACTGCACCTCCAATCCGTCGGGAAGTCGGACTATGCTGAGGAGTCCGGGGAAACATTGACATCCATCCAAGTCCTTCGCGAAATCTTATGAAACGAAAGAGTGTGATGCTCCCGTGTCAAATAAGGTGAGGACGGGCATACTGCACACATGAACTATGCATGAGGTTGGTTGTTTTGATTTTTATTAACTATCTACATAAAGGTTTGTTAAGGTACTATACAAATAATTCAAAGTACAAAATTATAAAGTACTTGTGATGACCTCCTCAGGGTTCCTAGGCTGGGCAAGATCTAGCGCATACATCTGCTCCGGCCTTTGGCCGCCACCATGTGGTCCTCGTCCACGACCTCGTCCTCGGCATCTACCCCGCTGTGCCGGAGGGACTATTAGAGGTGGAGAGAAAAGTTGAGTGCATTGGAATCTGATGTGCCCATGTCGGTGGCATCCAAAACATACCACCGGATGGCGTGCTCTGTCATCAAATATTCGCGGCCCCTAGATGTGTGGTGGTGGGACTGGCACTGCGGGAGGTCGCTGCTCTGGCCTGACACCAGGACGGGGACGTCCACTACCTCCCCTATGCTTTATGAACCTGCCCCACTGCGGCCCTCTACTGCTCTCACCATAATACATCCCCTGTGCTGGTATCTTCCCTTTGCCATGCACCATCAGATGGTCCGCTTCTCATTTATTCACTGTCTCGGTAATCTTCACAAAACTAGCCTCTAAGATGAACAAAAGATCCTGCCTGAGCGAGTCTTGAAGCCCTCAATAAAATTTCCTTTGCATAGTCTTTCTCACTCAAGGGACTAGCGAATCCTTCCAAATGTGAAAACTCTCACTAGTACTCCAGCACTGACCAATTTCCCTACCTGAGGTGCAGAAACTGATCCTTCGGCGCATATCTATTCGTCGAGGATACAAAATGCTCCAACAAGGCCTCTCGAAACTGGTTCAAGCTAATCTGGGAATACTAATAATCAGCAACGGTGGAGTCCATGAGGGACTTCCACCACCTCATGGCATGGCCTGCCAGTGTCGTAACTGCCAATGCTGCTGCCTAGTTGCCCGGGCAAAGGATCCCAGCTAGCATCTCCTGGATAGTGTCCAGCCACTCCTCCATCTTGTCTACCGTCTCGGTCCCATAGTAAGTCAGAGGGGAGAGGACTCGGAAGGTAGTTAGCCATTTTGAGCTCAGGTTCGACTGCATTATCGGCACCTGCTGAGCTCTAAAGGCATTTAGGATGGCCATGAGAGTCTGGCCCAACTCTGATTGCTAAAAAAGAATAGCAACAGGCAAAGGGGGAAATGTAGCCTGCAATTTGAAACACTTCAATAGTTAAATAAAGTTGGTCTCATCTCATTTATGTGGACAAAAGATGTGATTTTCTCGAATGGTCACACCATAGCTTCCGTTGCTTAGTTTTTCCACAAACTGAAGCTCGAGCAGGGTGGTCCAGTGGTTTGTGGACTTCTTTCACTTATGATCGTGGTACGATGATACCAACTATAAAATCCCTTCTCCCAGGAATTGGGCACGACCGAGGAGAGATTTTATGCTCAGGACCGTCGCCTTACAATGACACTAACTACGAGTTAGTTGCCACCACAAGACAGTGATCATGCGGGCAAGCACGATCATTAATATAGCCAACGAAATAAGAAGTAAGTCCACACAACACAGCATAGATATAATAAATATCTAATCAAAAGGTCCACATGAAATAAATAAGAGTACGAGTAATAGGGCTTATGCCTAGTACATAAACATCATAAAACATCACACTCTCTCTCAACTAACAATGCGAAAGCTAAACCATATGATCATTAACCTGACGCAAGGTAGTAGTAATGGTAGTGCGCACTTTCGGCTCCTCAGATCCTGGTGTCTCAATCTCTGGCTTCGCCTAGTCGAACTGCGACGGCGTCTCCATGTGTCCCTAAAATGATGTGGTCAAACGACCGTCAGTCAAACTAGACTTAGTTACTTCGTCCTCGCCTCACCCACAAGACTCCTAGGTACCACGTGGGAGGGAGAAAGTGGAGGACAAATAATAACAGAATATACAAGCAGATGACAATGACATATATAGGTAATTTTCTAGCAGTTCTATATCAGTATGAGTAGTAAAGAAGAGTAACAACTAGTACAGTATAAAAGTACAGTAAGAGGAGTTAAGTAAAACTAGTAAAGTAAAGCAACTACACTACTATCACAGAAGCATATCCTAACTTATATGAATGCTCATACAAATATATAAGTTAAGATTTCTGAAATAATAACTCATCATATAAAAAAAGCTCATACTAATTTATATGATGAGAATTTATAAGTGTGTATTTTATGCCATGCTATTCAATGCAATGATTATGTAACTCACACACATGACTCTGTGCACCGACGGAAGTATGATGAATCTGGTGCGGAGTATAGATCTTTGGGGAGACCGGTGGGATGTTTATATAGAGGTTTGGAGGACTATGTCCCCTAAGAGCACACCCGACCATAGAAGACTAGTAGCTGCCGACAAGAGTACGTAGGGGCTCCGCTGCTGTGTTCTTAGCATTGAGGCGTACGAGAGGCCTAGGCCTGGTAGTGTGCATGCCCGCCTAGGAGTGGAGACATAATGAGTCCTATTTATATAGTGATTTTCGGACACATCTGGGCTTGTTTCCTTATGCTTACTTCACTTTTAGTTCATTATCGTTTATATTTCATCTTATCCTTATTGTCATAGGAAGTGCACTTTTGGCCCGTGGTTGTGTATATTTTTTGTACTTTTATTGATTCTACTCCTTTTCATGCTTATATGGAATTTCTGCACATATCGGTGATGGGTTTAAGGGTCGTGTGCATGTTCCGGGGATGTTTGGAAGCAGGAATACTGCGCACGATCATCAGATCATCGAATCTGGAAATCAGGATACCAGTGCGCACGATCATCAACGCACGACCACTGGACATAGCGCGCACGACCACCGGTCGTGCGCTACTTGTCGTGTGCATTGATTCCTCTTTTCATGGAGTTCTGTATAGGGTAATCGCACGACCATTGGAAATAGTGTGCACGACTACTGGTCGTGCGCCATTGCTCGTGCGCGGTACCCCAGTTCTTCTCTTTATTCTGTCATGCCAATACGCACGATCACTGGCCAAGGTGCGCACGACCACTGGTCGTGCGCCTGTGATCGTGCGTATTGTTCAAATCTGCGTTCTATAAATAGCGCAGGTATCGCCCTAATTGGATCGATCGATTTCTTCTGCCATTTTTCTTCTCCGACGAAGGGTTCCGTCATTTCCCTTCATCCTCCACTATAGGGAGGGGCTTCGGGCAAGCTTTCACCGCCAAATCAAAGCCGGAGCATCCTCTAGGCCTCCTCCATCATCTCTTAGGCTTATTTCTAGCTTCAACGCCATAGCCATCAAGCAAAGGGAAGCTTGCAACTTTCATCTGCTATCATGACACGAAGAAGACGGGCCATTGGAAGTTGGTGACAACCCTTCTCTATCCCGGACACAGTTGAGGATTGAGCTTGGACGCGGATTGACAACCTGGCGATTCCAACCATGAATCCTAAGCAAGACTTCAGATACGGTCGATCTCTTGCCTTGTTCTTCCTTTATTGTTGTTTATGCGTTGTTGTAAACTTTATTTATAGATGATGTGCGCTTAGTTTGTAAAACACTTGTATTAAATCATGTCTATGTGATTTTGTATTTCAATATATTTGCTTGAGGTGCGCCATATTCCATTCACCATCATCCACCCTTGCCGCACTAGCAAGCTAGTGGCGTGCGTTGCGAAGAGGTGCTCTTGACCCTCATTCTGTAAGCCTACTCGCCCATCCGCCTAACGATTCGGTGCATAGCGGCCCGACAAGTCTTTAATCCCGCCTGGCGACGCATCGCATAGTGGCGTTGCATAGGAGTAGTTGTTAGAGTTTTACGTTCTTTTATCGCAACCATCAAAACCCCCTTAGTTAACGCCGACTTAAGGACTTCAATCTCAAGTCCTCCTCGAAATTAACTCCACCTTACTGTGTTCCTTGATAGATCGATACTTGGGAAAACTCGCCCATTTTATATTACTTGTGCGACCGGTTCACTGCCGTGATCTTTAGCATCAATTTTTTGGCGTCATTGCCGGGGAACATAGTCGTGTGAGTTTTTGGAGAGGAAGATATTAGATTCAAGCCCTTTTCCATTTGTGCATAGCATTTTCTTATTTGCTTTATTGTTATAATTTTTATTTTTGCTTATTCTTTTTTGCCCTTTTCTAATTTTTGATTTAGATAGCAGATCCGTTCTAATTTGTATTCTAGCCGTGTAGCATTTTTCCTGCAATTATTTTTTATTCGCGATGCCTCCTGCTGCTGAGTGCCGTCTTATTGACATTTTGCAACGAGTCATCGACGCCATGGGCGCTCTGAATGTCGAGAACTGTATTCGGTTTTTGCTATGTAAGGGGTGTGGGCCACATGTTAAAGGATTTCCCTCGTTTGTGCGAGCCTTCTCCATCTATGGGCGCAGCCGCAACAGTCCCCTGTTCGCAGGAGACTACTGTGGACGGGCCTATTAGGGTTTTGCCTGGCCCATACACTGATTTGGCTCACCTAGCTCGTTCTCTGCCCGTCATGATTACGGAAGAATCTCTTACCGCATATATATCCTTCATGGGTTCCTCAGCCCCTTTTACGAGCTTCCTTTGAGTGAGCTCTCTCACTCGGATGTTAGCCTGCAGGGAGTGGATCGGGAACTCATGGACGATATTGCATGGGACGATGAGATTGTTCCGGTCGTCGACGGGGTGGCGTCTGCGAATGATGTTGCGTTGGGGCCTGCTCATTCATTGCTTGATTTAGAAAGCAGTTTCGCCCCTACGCAGTTTTTGCCAGAATTTGCTACTCCATTTTTGTGTGAGTCGGCTGATGATGTCGTGTTTGTGGATGATTCGGTGCCCGAGGTTGCGCCAAAGTGGGATGATGATTCCTCTATCTCCGATGGAGAATGTGGATCTTCGGAGCACTTCTACGCACCCCGGTGGGACGTAGAGTATTCTTTGTCTGATGCGGAGGTTTGCACCTCCTTATTAGATGAGATTATCCCCCTTACCACCGCGGACCTCGAGTTGTTGGATCCCCCCCCCGATACGACTCGTATGATACCGACGACGATCTTTGCTTGGATCTCGCTGAGAGTGAAGCCGGAGTCACTCTCCCATTTTCTGATTATTTTAGTTCTTCATCTATTTTATTACTTGATCCCGCTTCCTTATCTGAGCCTGTGCAGGATGAGTCTCCACGGGTACGGTTGGATGATGATGAGCCTGGTGCTCATGTCGTTGCCATCGCTTCCTACATACCTGTGGTGGATGATACCTTGCAGGGCAAGGATTTTTTGTGTGAGTTGAGTGAGGACTAGGCCTCCTCCTCATCTTACATCCTGTTTCCTCTACTTGCAGTTTGCAAGTATTATTATTTAGGTAGAGGGGTAACTGCGCTGTCTCCGTATCAGTACTTGCTATCGCAACGGATATTAGGCCAGTTACCTGTGCATTTTTTATTTCATAGGCTCATTAGCTAGAACTGTATGTTAATCGAATAAGTCGTGCTGGGATGACAATAACCCCAGTACTTATCTTTCATTTTCTGCATTTTATTTTACTGTCTATCTTAGTTTTAGTATTATTTATATTTTGTATATTTTTCTTTTGTTTTTGCGGAGCTCACCCCTACAGGTATTCATGGAAACTTCGTATTGGCGGGGTTGTGATTCTTTGTATGGCGAGGCTGCTTCAGATTTTCACGCGTCTTCTGGTATGCTCACCTGCTAAGCATTGTGTAACCTCTTCCCTTAGCTCATTCTGATTTTAATTTCATTATCATATGATGTGTCCGGGTGAAAAAAAAACCCTAACTTTAGGGGGTCTGAAAGTGTGGGGGATGTTACATCTATGCTTATCGTTTCGTAGATCATGACTCGCAAAAATTAGGGGCATTTGATAGAGTCCCGATGAAACTTTCTGGGCCAATCCGACCCAAATACAAAAGGGACTAACCATACCAATGACACGCCGAGAACCGCAAGCACCCGAGAAGACTGGAAGGGTGCGCAAGGATCGCGCCTAAGAGTGCATGACCGCGCCTCGCGTAGGCAGTAAGCATGCTGTCAGCCTGTGTGGCAACCCTCGCGCGGCCGCGAGCTGCCGGCCTACGCGGCCGCCAACGCGCGGACGCGCACAGCTGGCCCGCGTGGTCACACGCTGTACAGGTGCTGCGCCAGCGCGGGACCAGCAGGCCGCGTACCGCTGGTGGCCCTCGCCACGCTGGCAAGCATCGACCACCCCTTCACGACCGGTCGCTGCCGCTGCCTCCGGGCACCCTTCCTGGGCCGCCCAAACTACCAATGGGGAAGGGGCACTTCCGTCATTTAGTTAATTTTGGTGATCCGCGTGATCAAAATGAAGCGACGTCATTCGCCGGCACAAATCACTCTCCGTTGCAATTACTAACGCGCCCCTCCATAAAAGTATAAATAGGCCTCAGGCCTTTATTTCAAGCCAAGCAACTCCAGAGGCAAGAGAGAGCCCTGAGGTTTTTCGGTGAGATCGTGTACTTAGGCCGATTTTTTGCTCAGGAATTTGCTCCACTCTTCTCCTTGCGCTATGAATTCCTCATGCCTCAAGTGACGTCAACCGCATCCGCGAGAGTGCTCCCATCTAAACTCCGCATCAATGAGAGCGCTCCCTCCCAAAGTTTTGTGGACTTACAGGATTGTCCAAAGCCGAAATGCTTCCACCAAAGTTCAGTGAGTACAACGCCACCTCAGGGTCGGAGTGCTTCCATCGAGGCTCCGATGACTTTGTCATTTTCCTCTTTTTCTGTACTTGTAACGGAGTAGAGACATGTCGCCCTCTGAGATCAAACCGACCTTTGCAAAGATCCCAAAAGCTAGTGGATTTTGGCTCGGCACAGTTCCAGACACGTGGTTTTTCACCCTTTCCGGGTTTTCCACGCCAAACATGTCTTTTGTCCATTGCTGCAGTTTTCTTTAACTAATTGCGAGCCCGGCTCGACTCCGAGCTAAGACGGTCTGATTCTCCGGACCGGGGAAAATGTCGGGCGACCTACAACAATATATATATATATATACGAGTGACAGGCACGGGCCTCCGGCCCGATGGCTACGCGCCATAGTACCCGGCTGACGACGTCGGGCTTCGCCCGCCCCCTTCTTTGCCCGCCGTCGTCGGGCTTTGCCCGTTTCACCCGCCCGCTATTTATAATAAAACATTTAATAAATTTAAATAAATAAAATATATAATAAAAAATTTTATATAAATATTAAAACAAACGGGCGGACCCGCAAGCCGGCCAGCCCGCGAAAAAACAGCAAGCCCAGCCCGCAAAAACAGCAAGACGCCCGCCCGCAAGGCAGCCAGCGGACCCGCAAGCAGGCCAGCCCGCGAAAAAACTGACCCGCAAGCCCAGCCCGTGAAAAACAGCAAGCCGGCTGCTCGCAAAGCAGCCAGCCCACATTACTTCAAACAATTAAAGCAGAATATTCCATATATATACCCGAAAAAGATCACCGAACGGGCGGTGTGGGACTAAAACAGACGGGTGAACAGTGCACCCGCCGTTTTTAGTCCCACACCGCCCGTTCCGTGACCTTTTTCGTGTATATATTGAATATTCTACTTTAATAATTTGAAGTAATGTGGGCTGGCTGACTTACGGGTGGGCTGTCTTGATGTTTTTCGCGGGCTGGACTTGCGGGTTTTTCGCGGACTGGCCGGCTTTGTGGGTCTGCAAAATTATTTTGCTAATCCATTTTTAAAATTAATTCACATAGGTTTAGGACTCTCCTAGAGTAGGTTTAGGATATCTATAAAAAAGTGTGGAAAGAGGGTTGGTTTGATCCAACGGTTCACGATCAAAACTCTGAAATCCGACGGCCACCTAATTATCCTTTTATTTCTTTATATTATGGTATATATATATATATGCACCCGACTCCGGCCCGGGGACATTTGGCGGGGGAGCGACATTTATCATTGGGACGATATTTATTTTGGTGCGACATTTATCATGAGTGCAATAATTATCGTTGGTGCGACATTTGTCGTTGATGCAAAATGCAAATCTTACAAACCACCCCTTCTAAAGGAGAATTTGTAAACAATTCTTTTCCAAAATATCTTTTAATTTGGAAATGTTTGTTCTACATACCTGAATGTAGGAGGCAACCGTGAGATGGATTGGTGGTAGCAGAAGTTGGCGTGGTCGAAGTGGAAGGAGAAATATTTGGCAAAGCTGTTTCCTACCTCCTCGAACGGAAACGTTGAATTTAAATGATAACCGTGCTTTCTTTGGACTGCAATCTTCATAAAACATAAGTGGCTATTCATTTTAATGAACAGTAAGGGTCCGTTCGTTTCAACGACATTGATATTAAAGTATTGGCTTTAAGAAAATGAAAGTCATTTTCGCTGTTCGTATCAACAATTGTAGAATGAAATTGGCTTTCTGGTGGAAAGTCGTAGATATTTACACAAAACTAAAAACTCATTGGTTCAATGTCTATCTCCATATGCGGATATTGAGATTGCCAACATCGGTTTTCAAAAGAAGAGTAATTTTTCTGCATGAATGCGATTTTTTTGAACAAGACATGATTTTTTCGCCCGAACGCAACTTTTTTGCACGGACGCGATTTTTTGGACAAGAGTAATCTGATGGAAGGCAAACACATGCTTATAGACAAAAAAATAATAAATAAATTATTTAGCATTATAATATACATCCATATGTGAAACTATTTATGATAAAGAAACATTTATTCATACCATAAAACTCAATAAAACCAGAGCTAGTAATAAAAAAAATACTTACTGAAGAATCATATTAATCACTAGAAAAGGTGCCAAAAATAGACGAGAGATAGTACAATAAGAAATCAAGCAATCACTAACCCCGGAAAAATATACGTCGGAATGCTGGTTTTGTTACAAAAATCAAAGCACCAAAGCTTTGTTGGGACAACTTATGTTGATCAATAAACTGTTGATCAGTGATAATTGAAGACAGATTTTAGAAAAGAATAATGAATAAGCAGCAGATTGTTTGGACAGTTTGTTCATAAATGTTGATCTAAAATTTCATTCATTCATAAGGGTCAGTTCGTTTGGACGTGATTTTTTCGTCCGGACGCTGTTTTTTTCGCTCGGGCACGATTTTATTCGTCCAGACGAGATTTTTCTCCCGAGCGCAATTTTTTTGCCCCGACACGATTTTTTCGCCAGGGCACGATTTAATGGTGCCCGGGAGCGATTTATGGACTCACGGGCAAGAAAACCGCGCCCGGGTGAGAAAAACGCGTCCAGGCGAGAAAACTGCGCCCCAACAAAAAATTCGCGTCCGGGTGAAAAAATCGTGCTAAGGAGAAAACTCGCGCTCGCGCGAAAAAACAACCCCCGGGCGAAAAATTCGTGCCCTAGCGAAAAATTCGCGACCGTGCGAAAAAATCGCGTCCGGGCGAAAAAAAGCGCACCCGGGCGAAAAAATTGCCCTTGGGAAAAAATTCGAGCACAGGCAAAAAATTGCTCATAGGCAAAAATATCGCGTACGGGCGAAAATATCGTATCATGGCGAAAAAATTGCGCCCGAACGAAAAAATCACTCACGGGGAAAAAACCATACCCGGGCAAAATAAACCCTCCAGAGCGCAAATAATTGCGCCCGAGAAAAAACTCAACTTAAAGTTTGTTTAAGAGATAAACGTTTATGAGAAGTCATAAGCAGAGTTCGAATAGCTTACTATGCATGAGAACACACCAAAATCCATAAATCATAGTACTTCTACAATAAGAGTTACAAAAAAACACTAAAATCACAAACAATAGCATCTTCTATTAAATGATAAAAATGAGAAAATAAGACATCTTCTAAAAAATGATATAGCTAATTCCACATACCAATAAGGTTTGTATTCCACTTGTTAACAAATTTAGTTAAAGTGGTTGATCCTGATGACGTAAGGATTTATCTTACACCGTTCTCAAAAAATTTCATCTGTTCATCAACTCTTAAGAAGGCTATTGATGTTCTTTCAATGGTATGTTCATTTTGTAAGTTTCAAACTCTATCCATGGTGTTGTTGAAGGCCTTAGACTAATTCATATCTTTGGCAAAATGCGAACCTCAAATCCGCACTTATAAACGAGTTCAAAAATTAGATTTCTTACAGGTACCTTCCCAAAATTATTGAGAAATTGCTGATTAGAAGATGGCATGAAGAAGAAGAAGAAGGGGGATTGAGGGAGGTAATATTAACAGCAACACCATGCATGCATGGCTTGATGCCCACAAAAAAAAATCCGGTGTCAGAGCCGATAAAGTTCATTTTGGACTTTTAACAAACATGTGAGGGGCAATTAGCAAATAGGCATGATCAAACATACAGATAGAAAAGACTACATGGGAAATGGGAAGGAAGCCGTTATTCCTGAGAAATGGAGTCCTAGGTGGACCGAAATCATGGAGGATTTGAGAGGTAGGAAGAGGAGAAATCCTAAATAGATGGCGGAAGTTAACTTGACCTTCCCGTCGGAGACGGAACATGCAGCGCAGAGGAATGAGCGAGCGTCGTGGATGAGGGAGAAGATGAAAGCTTGATGTTGGAATCGCTGGGACAGCCTTCCGAAGAGATGCACTGGGAGAGCCGTAGGAGCCCTAGCTTTCCAACAGTAGAGGATGATGACAGAAGGCAATGGAGGAGATCCAATGTCAGATAATTTAGGATTTGTTTGGGAAATCTTTTCATAAAGGAGTAGTGGCAAAAAGATGATAGAAAAAAGAGTTTTTGGAAAATGTCTATTAGAAAAAGAAAACAGTTTAGATAAACTCAATTTATAGAACTTTTCAGAAAGAGAAGCACTTTATAAACCGTTTGACAAATCTCTGTGGCGGTAACTTTTTTTATTAAAAAAGTGCGTCCGGGTGAAAATAAGCGCGCGGGCGGAAAATGTTCGTCCAGGCGGAAAATGCACACCCGAACAAAAATATGCGTTGGGGGGAAAGGCGCTATTTTTTTCGTCCTGACACGTTTTTTTTTCGAGCGGGAGCTGTTTTTCGCACGGGCGCAGTTTTTTCACCCTGGCGCGGTTATTTCGAACGGGCGCGATTTTTTCGCTCGGGCGCGATTTTTTCGCTTGGACGCGATTTTTTTGGCGAGGGCGCAATTTTTTCGCGGGGACGCGGTTTTTCACCCGAACGCGGTTTTTTCGCCCGACCGTGAATTTTTCGCCCGGGTACGATATTTTCCGCCCGGGCGCAAATTTTTTGGACGAGCGCTATATTTTTGCTCAAGCGCCAATTTTTCAAACGGACGCGATTTTTTTGCCCGGGCGCGATTTTTTTGCCCATGCGCGAATATTTCGCCCGGACGTAAATTTTTGCACGGGCATGAATTTTTAGCCCGGACACGATATTTTCTCACAGACTTGATATTTTCCCCCGAAAGCGAAAAAAATGCATTCGATCGAAAAAAAAAGCATCCGGACGAAAAAAAATACGCGGCCGAGGAAAAAAATCCCGAACGAGCAAAAAAATCACACCTAGGCAAAAAATTCGCCACGGGGGCACTCAGGAGACAAAATCTCGCCCGGGCGAAAAAAAACGCGTCCAGACAAAAAAATATCGCTCACGGGCAAAATAAATCGCGTCCGGTCGAAAAATTCGCGACCGGGTGAAAAAAACAGCTCCCGGGGCAAGAATTCGTTCTCAGGCGAAAAATTGCGTCCGGGAGAAAAAACCGCTCACCGGCGAAAAAAACAAGCTCCGATGAAAAAAATCGCTCTTGGGCGAAAAATTCGAGCCCGGATGAAAAATTTGCTCCCGGGCAAAAAATCGCGCCTCGGCGAAAAAAATCGCACCCGGGCAAAAAAATCTCGCCCGGGAGAAAAAATGTCGCCCTAGCGAAAAATTCGCGCCGGTGCGAAAAAATCACGCCCGGAAGAAAAAATCGGCTCGGGCGAATAAACGTATTCGGTCGAAAAAAAATCGTGCACGAGCGAAAAAACTGCACTCGGGCGAAAAAAATGCACGCAGGCGAAAAACCCTATGCTCGGACGAAAAAATCTGGACCATGCAAAAAGTTCACGTCCGGGCGAAAAATTCTCGCTCGGACGGAAAATTCGCGCCCGGGCAAAAAAATCGGTCCGGGCGAAAAAAAAACCCGCCCGAGCGAAAAAGATCATGCACGGGCGAAAAAAACTGCATTCGGGCAAAAAAAACGCACCCGGGCGAAAAACCCCGCACTTGGGCGAAAAATGCCAGCCCGGGCGCACAAAGTTCGTGCCCGGGCGAAAAATTCGCGCCCGGGCGTAAAATTTGTGCCCAGTTGAACAATTCGCGCCCAGACAAAAAAATATGCCCGGGTAAAAAAATTACGCCCGCGAAAAAAATCGCTGTTGGACAAAAAAATCAAGGTTGAGATTTTATTAAGAGATAAACTTTTTTGTGATGAAAAAGTGCTTTTCGAAAAGGTAAAAATAGGTGGCAAGTGTCTTTTCAAAAAGATGAGAAAATGTAGTTTTCCGCAATAGCTTTTCCCACCGGTAGACAATCCAAACGGTTTCTTAAGTGTGGTAGCGTTTTCCAGAAAATAAAAAGGAGCTAAAAAGCCCTCCCAAAGAGGCCTTTAGTGCGATTGAGGAATGCCGATATCGCTTGAGGAAACGCGGCGAAGAGGAAGCCTCCTTGAGCTTCTCCTCCTCCTGCCATCTCCTTCTGGAGAAACCTCGCTGGATGGGCCACATCTCTCCTTAGCAGACATCACATCTTCGAGATAAAATCTCACGCCAATTTCGTCGTTGAGGCCTTCAAACAACCAGATATACCCGGAAACCGCTTGGTCGCCGAGCTGTGAAGCACGAGATCAAAGGGAAGAGAAATCGCGGTAGGGTTCAGATGGGGAAGTCGCACGGGCTGCTCTGGGAAGGCGTGAGCGAGAGCGACAGAGGCGAGCGAGCAGGGCAACGTCGTGCTGCTTTTTAGGCCGAGTAGGCAACCATCAGGTTTTTTGGAGGAGTGTGAAATGGATTTTTTTTGACTTATCGCTATTTGCAATCACGATCCTACGATCCCAATTAGTGTCTCATAACTGACGATCAAGATGTTCCATGAATTTTATTTTAACAATATTGGCTTAACACGGTATTTCTTTTTAATATATTATATATATATATATATTGTTGCGGATTAACTCGACGTTTCGGTAGGGCCGCAATTCTTGGACCGTCTTAGCTCTCGGAACGGTCGAGCGCGCACACAGCCAAAAGAGTAGGTTGATTGTACACAAATAGTTTTAACGTGGAAAATCCCACAACTGAGTAAAAAATCACGTGATCGAATCTATGCCGGTCAAAATCCACTATTTCCCCAAGGTTACAGCTGGTTTTTGAAATCAAGGGTGACAGGACACCTCTCGTTACAATTATGGGGTGAGAGAACACTTTGCACGGGGCAGACGACAGGCCGTCGCGCCGAGAGTTGTTACAGATTGCGCTTCGCGCCGATGGTCTGCAGGTAGTGACTTGCTAATTCTGGATGGGAAGCGGAACACTTGGTCTTGCAGTTGCTGAGCCGCTTGGGACTTGGACAATTTGGCTTTTCTGGTTAGTTGTGACTTGACCCGCTTGTGGCTCGGGTGTGGCTAGGAGGCGGCTCGTAGGTGGCTCGTAGGAGGAAACTAGCAGAGCTTTGACTCGAGGAAGAAGAAAACTCTGAAGAGAAAGATCAGAAAAAGATGAGAAATGAGGAGCCATGGGGCTCCTTTTATAGGCTCCGGGAGGTGATTTCGGTGGTTATGCAGATATCTGCACACCGTAACCACCATCTTAAATATTTTTACTATAATTTTAGATGTGCGTATCCCGCTATTTGGAGACCGCCATTAATAAAATAATAAAATATTTATTAAATTCCCCCACTAACCTGGTGGTTAGTGGGTAGTTACGCGCGGATTGAACGGCCGAGGACGCTCCCCCCTAATCGGACGACGGGAGCAGGCCTCCACGGGCGGCCAGCGAACTTGCCTCCAAGTTTACCAGCGAGGGAGGGTCGCCGACGACGGCCAGGGATGAGCAGGCGCTCTCCTCGGCCGCCCGCCGACGGCCGAGGGAGGGGGCGGTCGGGGCGGCTGCCCCGTTGTCCGCCGGCGGCCAAGGAGGGGTAGACTGGTAGGTCGTCCCCCTTGGTCGCACGGGCGGCCGGGCGAGGGGGCGGCCGCCCCTTCGGCCACCGACGACCAAGGAGGGGGGAGTCCCGGTCGGCCTCCCCGCCTGGCCGCATGGGCGGCCAGGCGAGGGGGTGGTCGGGGAGGCCACCCAATTGGTTTCTGGAGGCCAAGGAGGAGGGGCGGCCCAGTCGGCCACACTAGCGGACCGGGAGGCCGCCACCTCGGCCGCTCGGTCGGCTGACGAGGGGGCAGCCGCCCCCTTCGGCCGTAAGAACGCGGGCGGGCAGCCGGCGTCCGGGGAGGAGGCCGGTCAGCCACCACCAGCAAGGTGTGGTGGTTTCCTCATCCAGTGGAGTGGGATCGGCGCGCAGTGGATCAGGTGTGGTGATCGCGTGCGCGGTTAAACCCATGATCACACTCCTTTTAGGTGGAGATCATGGGGGTGTGGCTATGTGCACCCCTTATTTCCTATAAAATGGGGTTCATCCCCAACAATTGCCCCCAGATCCATGTTGCACGAGGCCGCTTCAGACGAAGAAAAACAAAGATCTTGTTCTGTTCATTTTCTTGGCGGCGATGGTGGTGAATGGAGACAGACTTGCGCTGGCGAGCGATTGTGCCCTGCAAACTCGGGTAAAAAATTGTTAGCGTATATTATGATATAGGAGAAATGATAATCATGTCTGGGGGAGGAAGCTATTGCTTCCGTGGTCACGACGGTGTGCGGGGTCGCGTACAAGCGTGCGCGAGTGCGTAGACACGTACAAGAGGGCGCTTGGGCGCCCCCGCGGAGGTGTAGGTGGACACGCCCGCGCTGAAACGTGCTCGACTGGTCGTGTCTGTAGGCACGCAGCAGACCGCACGCGCGGTTACGCGCTGTTGCGCGCGGGTGAACGCGCGAGCGTGCGCACATGCGCGTGGGTGCGTGCGCCTGGTCGCATGCGTGCGCGTGCCTGATCCCGCGCTCGCGGGCGCGCGCCTTGTCGCGTGGGCGCACGCGCGATCTTGCGCGCAGGCGCGCATATGCGCCCGGGTGCGCGTATGCGCGTGCCCGACACCGAGCGCTGGGCGCGGTCCTGGCCGTGCGCGGGCCAAGCCGCGCAGGGGCCTGGCCGCGCGCGAGCTAGGCTGCACACGGTTCTGGTCGTGCGTGTCAGACCGCGCGCGTCCTAGTGTACGCTCTTGGGCGTGCGCGCATGTTGGATTGTGCGCACGTCTGTGGCCATGCGCGGACATTCGTACGTGGGCTTTCCATGCATGTAGGGGCACGTGTATGCTTTCGGGCGCATTGTAGATGACTTTTGGCCAGAATTTTTTGTCTAAATTTTTATTCATTTTGACAGGACTCAAAACGTACTGCTCGACCGATGCGTCTTCGCTCTTCTCTTATCGAGAACTGTTGGGTACATTGGAAAATGTGTACCTGATTTGAAGAAGCCCAACTTAGCTCAATGATATACATCAAGGTGTATTTGATGTTGTTTTGAGTTGATATGTGTAGGTGAAGAAGTATTAAAGAATGCAGAAAAATATTCTAAGTCCACATGTCGACACCTGAAGAAATTGTGTCGACACTTCAAAATATTTGTGTCGACACTTCAGAATATCAGTGTCGACACAGAGAAAGATGGTCGACCACATTTATGTCGACACTGGGAAGCAGTGTCGACACATAAAGAAAATCGTCGACCTCAGCACTGGGAAGCAGTGTCGACACAGAAGAAGATAGTCGGCCAGAGAAAAATAGTCGACTAGTGGAAGATAGTCGACTAGTGAAAGATAGTCGACCAGAGAAAGATTGTCGACACAGAAGAAGATAGTCGACTCACAGAAGAAGATAGTCGACCTCTACTGTGTCGACACTGGGTGGATGTGTCGACACCTTGAGATTGAGTCGACACATATTGGCAGAAGTCGACTATGCTTGTGTCGACACCAGAAGACTGAGTCGACACATTTTGGCAGAATTGAAGATTGATGTGTCGACACCTGAAGGCTGTGTCGACACATACTGAGTTCTGAATCTACAACAACTATGTCGATACACAGGACTTGTGTCGACACACTGCAGAGTCTAGACCAAGTTATTTTCTGAAGAAGCTGTGTCGACTTAAAGGCAACTTAGTCGACATCATCAAAGACTGTGTCAACACCAAAGTCACTTGTGTCGACACAGATAGACAGATTGGTCTCGACACTTTCTAACAGACTGTCTCGACATTTTGCTATCCAAGGCTAAGGTACAGGAACTGTTTGAAGACTTGACAGCTGTGGGTTGCCACCGTTTAACTGAAGCTGTCAGACCTGTCAGAAATCAGTTAGAAACCGGATCAGCCGGTTACCTTGAAGAAAGTCTATAAATAGACATATTCAGAAGGAAATTAAAAAAAAGAAGAAAAAAATAATAGAAGAAGATCTAAGAAGAAGAAACAAAAAGGATTACGATCCTATTGAAGCTTCAATTCAAGAAAGTGCTAAGCTCTAAAGAAGATTTTCATCAGAAAATCTAAGAAGAAGTCTGAAGTATCAGAAAAGGTGTTGGATAGAGAGGGATCCAGTCATCTTGAAGAAGAAGAAGGAAGCCATCTGTGGTTTCTCAAGAAGCTGTTTGGAAATCAACTCAGCTAAGTTCAGATTCAAGAAGCTTTGAAGAAAGCTCAGATTCAGTTGATTTCATCAGCTGATCAAGAAGTGTCTTGTCCTCTTCTCTCTCAACAAAGGCAAGACATTAAAATATCTTTTCTAAATTTCTGTAGGATCTGTTTACACAGATCTGAGTTGTAAGCCTGTGTTATAAAGGCTGAGTGTAGGAGAGGTAATCTCTGAGTGGTAGAGCTATTTGCCTGAGTGTAGGAGAAGATTATTCTCTGAGTGGTAGGCCTTGAGGCAAGGCTGAGGTAGGGATGTTGAGCCTGAGTTGTAGGAACCTATTCTGGTTCTGAGCTGTAGGATCTGAGGATCTGAGTATAGTGGAAGTTTGGCCGAATCTAGCACATTGCTAGATAGGTGAAGGGGGAAAGTGGATGTACCCAGATCTTGGGGAACCACTATAAAACATTGTGCAATCTGTGATGCTTAGTTTTCTGTGAATGCTATGCTAGATAATTTAATCTGTAATTGAATTCTGCCTAGATTTATAGACAAGAAATTAGAACCTATTCACCCCTCCCCCCCCTCTAGGTGTTTAGGTTGTCTTGAAAGTAAAACTATCAAGTGGTATCAGAGGGAGGTTCCTCAAAAAGGACTTAACAGTCTGAGGTAGATCTGATAGGCAGAATCAAGATTCAAAAAGATGGGTTCTGGTGAGAATCATAAGGAGCTAGGGTCTATGAAATTACCCATATGCAAGAAAGAAATTTTTGGAATTTGGAAAGAAAGAGTCAGATTATTTATGGAGGCATCTGACCCAAGGATTTACATCACAGTACAGGAAGGCCCCTTCATACCAATGAAGGTATCAGTTCTTGATGCAAATATCCAAACTCCAAAGAGTTATTCAGAAATGACCAAGGATGAAATCATCTTGGCAACCATGGATAAAAGAGCTCAGAACATTATTGTTAGTGCCATAGATGATTCAACTTTCAGAATCTGATTCACTGCAAGACCTCCAAAGAGATGTGGGACACATTGATTGTCTACATGGAGGGATCTGAAGAAGTAAGGCATGACAGGAAATCTATGCTCAATCAGGAGTATGAAAGTTTTAGACAAGGAAAATCTGATAGCATAACTGAGTGCTACAAGAAATTCTATAGAATTGTGAATGAGCTTATGTCCTATGGAAGAGTCTTCAGTACTTATGAACTGAATGACAAATTCTTAAGATCCTTAACAAAGGATTGGGACACAAAGATCTGTGCCATAAGAGAAGTGGCTAAATTGGCAGAGATATCTCCTCCCACCTTGTTTGGAAAGTTGCTATCCTATGAAATGCAACTTATGGTGAGGAAGGAGGAGGAAAAGAATTCAAAAGGAGAGCATAGAGAAAAGACTGTGGCATTCAATGCAGAAGCCACTAGAAAGAATAGGAGGAAGTCACCATCTCCTCTTAAGGAAGTTGCAGAAGATAGTTCTGAAAATTCAGATAAGGGTTCAGAAAGCTGTGATTCAGATGCAGACTTTACTGCATTTACAAGGCAATTCCAGAGGTTCTTGAAAAAGAAGCAATGGAAGTCTAGGCCTTCCACATCACAGCAAGTTGATGACTATTATCAGAAGAAAAGGTCATCAAGGAAAGAGAAGAGCAGATTAAAGCCCAGCAAAGCCACTACTTCAAAGATTGTCTGCTATTGTTGCAATAGGCCTGGACATGTAGTGGCTGACTGTCCTGATAAGAGAAAGGAGTCTTCAGACAAGAAGAAGACTCATCAGAAAAGCAAGAAGGAGAAATCCTTTGTTGCAAAGAAAGATAAGAGTCTAACAGACCAGTCAACTTCAGAGTCAGAATCTGAAGCTGAAGCATATATTGGACTATATGCTGCATCTGAAGAAGAGGAGTTTCTGCAGTTGCTAGACTCCATTAATGAACAAAAGGATCATCAGTGTATGGGGCTGATGGCAGGATCAGAAGAGGACATATGCCAGAATCAGTCTGGTCCTAATAAGGTACAATGTCCTTCTATTACATCTGTTTGTTGTACAAGTGAAGAATCAGCTACATCTGCATCAAGTGATGTAGATGCATCTGAATCTGAAGGAGATGTCTATCAATTGATAGACAAGTATGGGGACTTGTTGCAGGCCCTTAAGAAAAGCAAGAACCTGGTTAAATCTCAGGCTCAGAAAATTGCTGAACTAAGGGTTGCTACAACTGAGTTAGAGAAAGTTATTGATCAAAAATTAAATGAAATTGCCAAGCTGAAGAATATAACTATTATTCAGATGGGCACAATTAATTATACTAATGATCAAGTGAAGAGTCTGGAGGCCAGACTTAGAATTGAAAGGGATTTAGTGGCTAGTTACTCTAAGCCAAAATCTGTCTTACCCTTGATAGATGAATTTGTCACACAAAAGGGTAAGGCTGGATTAGGATTTAAAGGTAACTCCAGGGCTGGCAGATTCAAGAGGAAAGGCAAAGCTCCTGTTAAGCCACTAAACCTTTCAGTCCCCATAAAGTTTAGTAAGGTGGAAGTGCCTACTAACAAATATGATCATGAAGATATTCAAGGTCATATTAAGACTAATGTTCTGAAGAACAAGGGTGTAAATGCAAGCAGGCATACCCATGGTCGTAAACCCAATGGTTTTAAGAAATCAGTAGGTGAAGTTGCTGCAGCACCAGCAATGAACAGAAATTCTTCTGACAAGGATGTATCTAGATCTAGATACAATAAGTTTGAATGTTGGTGTTGTGGCAAGAGAGGCCATTTTGCACTAGACTGCTAGTATAACCCAAGTGTTATAAAGAACAATAGTCTACCTGTTAGAAGAGGTTATGGTAGCTTTATTAATGCTAACCTGAACCAAGGACCCAAGACTTACTTGGGTTCTAAGGGTAAGTAATTCTGTGTTGCAGGTGAATCCAAGTAACCATGGCCCTATATAGTACTTGGATAGTGGTTGTTCCAGGCACATGACTGGAACAAAGGGGCTGCTGAAGGAGTATTCATCTGTCAAAGATGGACCTAAAGTGATCTTTGGTGGATCTGAAAAAGGAGTCATCAAAGGGTTTGGTAACATTTCTTCTAACCTAATTACTATCACTCAAGTGGCTTATGTAAAAGGTTTGAAACATAATCTAATAAGCATAAGCCAGATAAGTGATTTAGGATATGACATTTCATTTGTTAAAGATGGATGTCATATCAAGAGGTCAAGTGATCAAAAGATCATACTGACTGGGTATAGGAAGAGAAATGTATATTGTCTTAATTTTAAATGTGAGAATAAGGCTTCTCCCATCTGTCTTGTAGCTGATGACAATGTTTCTCATTGTGTTAAGTAGCACAAGAGATTGGCTCATCTAAACTACAAGACAATTGGCCAACTCTTTAGCAAAGAGTTAGTGAGGAATGGACCTCAAGTTAAGTGTATAAAGGAAGGGATATGCTCAGCTTGTCAAAAGGGCAAGCAGACAAAATCCTCCTTTCAAAGCCTTGAAAACAAGGATTCTGTGAGGTGCTTATACCTCTTGCATATGGATCTTTTTGGTCCTATGCCAGTTCACAGTCTAGGTAGGAAAGTCTACACTTTTGTGGTTGTAGATGACTATTCAAGATTTACATGGGTGTTCTTTCTGAAACAAAAATCTGAAACCCCAAGTGTATTACTTAATTTTGTAAAGCAAATTCTGAATGAACTAAATAGTACAGTGGTCAAAATCAGAAGTGATCATGGTACTGAGTTTCAATCTGAAAGCATAACAAAATTGTGTAAAGACTTTGGGATTTTCCAAGAGTTCTCCTCACCTAGAACACCTCAGCAAAATGGAATTGCTGAAAGAAAGAATAGAACATTAATTGAAGCAGGTAGAACTCTGTTGAGTGACACCTCTCTCCCAGAATATTTTTGGGCTGAGGCAGTTAACACTGCTTGTCATGTAATCAATAGGGCTACTATTACCAAAAGCCACAAAATGACTCCCTATGAGATTGTGAAAGGCAGAAAACCAAATCTATCTTACTTTAGGATCTTTGATTGCAAGTGTTATATACTTAACAATGGCAAGTCATATTTGACTAAGTTTGCTGCCAAATCCCAGGATGGGATATTTATTGGTTACAGCACTAATAGTAAGTCCTATAGAGTCTTCAACTTGACTACTCAAGTTGTTGAAGAATCTGTGCATGTTGTGTTTGATGAAACAAGATTAATCAACTGTGAGTTGTCTTGTAGATCAAATGACTCAACAGGTATAAGCAAAAGTATGGACAAGCTCTCCATTACTGAAGGATCAAAGGAAGATGGGGCATTGGAAAATGAAGGCTTCTGTCCAGGGGGAGAACAAGACACTATAGAAGCTGATGAAAACCAAGAGATTCAGCTAAATGAAGGAGCTGGAGATGTTCAACCAGAAGGGAATCTTCCTCCAGCTACAAGACATTTGAGAGATCATCCAGCTGATCAGATAATAGGTGATCCAAGACAGGGGGTGCAAACTAGAAGCAGAAATCAAAACACAGTTCTACATTCAAGTTTCCTGTCACAATTGGAGCCTAAGAAGTTGAAGAAGCTATCCAAGACCTGCACTGGATTGATGCTATGCAAGAGGAGCTGAATCAATTCAGAAGGTGCAATGCCTGGGAGCTTGTTCCTAAACAAAGAGGCCACAACATAATTGGCACAAAATGGATCTATAGGAAGAAGCTAGATGAAAGTGGAATAATAGTAAAGAATAAAGCAAGATTGGTTGCAAAAGGATACAGGCAGGAAGAAGGAATTGACTTTGATCAAACCTTTGCTCCAGTAGCAAGGCTGGAGGCAATCAGAATATTCCTTGCCTATGCAGCCTATCAAGACTTCAAAGTATACCAGATGGATGTGAAGTCAGCATTTCTGAATGGTGATCTTAAAGAAGAAGTATATGTAGAGCAGCCATCAGGTTTTGTAGATCCTCTTAAACCTGATTTTGTTTATAAGCTTAGGAAAGCTCTGTATGGGTTAAAGCAAGCCCCAAGGGCTTGGTATGAAACCCTGTCTACTTTCCTTATTGAGAATAAATTCTCAAGAGGAAAAATTGACAAAACTCTATTCCTTAGGGAATCCAAAGGCAAGATCATCTTAGTTCAGATCTATGTTGATGACATAATCTTTGGATCTACTGAAAACAACCTTTGTAAAAAGTTTGCCAAACTTATGCAAGGGAAGTTTGAGATGAGCAGTATGGGGTAACTGAAATTCTTCTTGGGACTCCAAGTAAGACAAACTGATGATGGCTTGTCCATATCCCAGTCTAAGTTCACCAAAGAATTGATTAAGAAATATGGTATGGAGTCATCCTCTACCATGAGAACTCCTATGGGAACAAGTATGCCTATATGCAAAGATGATACAGGTAAACCTGTTGATGAGACTTTGTATAGAGGAATAGTTGGCTCACTACTATATCTCTCTGCTAGTAGACCAGATATTATGTATGCTACATGTGTCTGTGCTAGGTACCAAGCCTGCCCTAAAGAATCTCATTATACTGCAGTCAAAAGGATTTTGAGATATCTTAAGGGCACACCTAATCTAGGTCTTTGGTACCCTAGGAATAGAGATTTTCAACTAGCAGGCTATTCAGATGCAGATTTTGCAGGATGTAGAGAGGATAGGAAGAGTACTACAGGTACTTGTCAATTCCTGGGAGGAAGACTAATATCATGGAGTAGTAAGAAGCAGACCAGTGTGGCAATTTCCACAGCTGAGTCTGAGTATGTTGCTGCTGGAAGCTGCTGTGCACAGCTATTATGGATGCAGCATCAGCTTAAGGATTATGGTATTCAAGTAAGTAGAACACCTCTTTTGTGTGATTCTAAGAGTGCAATTTCTATTGCTAATAATCCTGTTTCTCATAGTAGAACTAAGCATATAGAAATAAAATACCATTTTCTTAGAGAACATGTAGAAAAAGAAGACATCTCATTGGAATTTGTGAAAACAGATTATCAAATAGCAGATGTGTTTACTAAGCCCCTGGATGAGACCAAATTCAATAAATTCAAAATTGAATTAGGTATGTTAACCATTGATTAGTGTAATCACAAAATCATCAACAATGAAGTTGAAGTGGTAACAAGACATTCAAGTGATATAAAGACACATTGAAGTAGTATCAAGTATTTTGTAGGACTTATAAGTTGTGTTGAACAAACAGAAATTGGCTAAGTAAGATGGTGTCGACACATTCAGTAATAATGTGTCGACTCATGGTAGTAATGTCGACAAGTCAGAGATGTTGTGTCGACACAAAAAATATGTGTCAACACTTAAGAATCTTATTGTCGACTTATCCAGGAATGTAGTGTCGACTCACCAGGATAGTGGTGTCGACACTTACAGATTTTGTGTCGACACTTATACTAAGAGTCGACACAGAATTTCTGATGCTCTTCTATATATCTCTGGTGTCGACATAACTGCAAATTGGTGTCGACACATAATAGACGGACTTGATGTCGAGACAATAGAAGCTTGTGTCGACACATTCCATCTATGTCGACACTTATAGTCTGTTTTTGGCGTCTTTTGATCTTCTTTAAACAGAAGGTATAAATAGGTCAAAAATTCATTCTGTCGACACGCTTACAAGGTTTTCGAAACCCTGTGTCGACATTCTCCCTCTCTCTCTCTTTCTCCCATCTTTCAAGCTTTCTCAACTGATCAATGACGCCAAAGATTGAAGATAATGTGAATGAAGGATATGAGTTGGTGCGTCAGGCCTTTGCTGCTACCCCTCCAGATGTTCTCGGGGTTATCTCTCTCCTCTCCGACTCAGGATTAGAATTTCTGGTCTCCGAACCATCTAAGATATGGAAGAAGGAGGTGCATGAGTTCTATACTTCTGCATCTGTAGTCTCTGAAAGTCATGAAATAAAATCAACAGTTCATGGTTCACCAGTGGAAATTACACCAAGTAAGTTAAGAACAATTCTACACTTACCTATAATCGAGAATGAAGAGGATGTCCCTGCTTCTAAATCAAGGGAGGCTCTTCAATGGTGTGGATTGGATTCCACCATGAAAATTGGAGCTGCTTTCAATAGGAAAGGAATGAATCAACAGGGCAAGTTTCTGTCTGAGGTGGTTGGAAAAGTTATTCTGTGCAAGCCAGGTGGACATGATAGGATTTCCGCCTATATGTTCAGCCTAATGACCAGGATTGTGTTTACAATTCCAACGGATTGGTCAACTGTAATCTTTGAAAAGATTAAGGAAGGAATCAAGAAGCCAAATCTGGCTAGAATAATGAGTATATACCTAAGTAAGGAGATTCCTGATGTTATGCAACAACAATCTGGAACAAAAATTAATCACATGAGAAGGATGGACATGAGATTGTTCTCCAGATGGGATAGGGTGCTGACCAAAGAGATGCCTGAAGTGGAAAGGCAGGATTCACCTGAGAAATCGCCAGGTCATGCTACCAGTACTGAGCACCCACAAGAAGAAAAAGTAAGACAAGAGGTTGAAGATCAGCCTGCTTCTACACAAGTTCAGGATGCCACAATACCTGAAATTCAAGAAGAAGAAGTAAGAATACCAGCTCAGCAAGTTTATTCACCTACACATACTGTATCTACTCATGACCAGGTACAGGTGCAGGGGGAGCTGGTGTATTTTCCTACAAAAGACATCTCTAATATTTCTATTTCTGCACAGGTCCAGGGAAAGCAAGTGTCCTCACCTGCCCAAGACATCACCAATACTGAACAAGTACAGGGGGAGAGACTGTCTGAGCAAGTGCAAGACGATGCTCAAATTGATATATCTCAAAATTTGAATACTGCAGATGTTCCAGCCCAAAAGGAATATACTCTAGAAGAGTTATTTCCAGATAATGAAATAATTACTGATAGAATGGAAGTGGAGCAAGAAATTGAGGGGGAGCCTGTGCATGTGGAGACTGTACAACATGGCACTGAAGCAGCTGTTCCTCCTCCTCCCAAAGAAAGAGTTCAAATTGATAGTACTTCTGATTCTGAGAATGAAGAAGCCAGGGTGGCTAAGAAGAGAAAACTTCTGGTCTTCCAGAGAAGGAGCAAGAGCTATAAGCAGGCTCTACAGTCTACAGCACATCACACTCCTTCTGACTTTGATTATAACAAGTTTTTGATCGATTTACAAGTGAAATTGGATGAACACAGAGTGGCTATTGAAAAATATGTTGATGAGAACAACAAGTCCCTGCAATTTGACTTAGCTCAAGATATAAAATCTATTAGGTTTAAGGTCAATATGCATAAAAAGAAGATGACAGATTGCTTCCATAAGGGAGGTAATGCTGTGGTATATTTGGCACAACAACAGCAGTCTATCATCCCTAAGGTGGATGATATTGCTTTAAAGCAAAGCTATGTCTTGGAAAATCAGATAAGGATGAATGAGAATTTAACTGAATCTCATCATGAGATCATTAATGAATTGAAAAAGATTGTTCCAGGCCTGCCTGCAGCTAGAGCAAAGGAAATGGAAGAATTTGATAAGAACTTTCAAGCTGCTATTGATTCTGTTAAAACTGCTATCACTACCTCTCAAAAGGAAATATCTGACAAGCTTCTAAAGTTAAAACCATTTTTTTAAAGAGGGTGTGAATTATCTAGATGGCCAAATCAGATTTCAGAAGGAAGATCTAAGAGATCATGTTACTAGAGAAGCCATAAAGGGGGAGAGGATGTTAGTTCATGCAGGCTCAGAACACACCAAATGGGTGACCAATAGTATTCGAGCCACATTGGGATATCCACCATTGTGTGATGATGCTATGGTGGCTGAGTCAGGAATACAAACAAGTCTACTTGAAGGCAATCAACTTGAGGTTGCCCAAGTCATTTACCCTCCTCTAGATTATGATATGATTGATCAGCAAGTTCAAGGAATATATAGTCCTCCAAAGGAGGTTACTAATGTTGTTATTGGGAAGGTTGATAAGCCTGAGGCTACTTTGAAAGACCAGCAAGATGCTCTACTATCTAAGAAAAGATTTAGAGAGCAGGCTGAACTTAAGCCAGACTTTGAGCAGTGGAGTCCTACTTCCAGAAATATTATACTCACTACATGGAAGGCTGTCAAAGACCAAGTGCATGAAAGAGGCAAGTGGTACAATGAGATGGAATGGTAGAAGTATGAAGCCAGGCAAGAGGCCATAGTACAGTTTAGAAGAAAAGCTAAGCTGGGTAGGCTGCCTCCAGTTGCTCAGGAGCCAAGCTAGTATTTCCCAAAGCCCTTTCATTATTTTGAAAGGCAAAAGCTCAAGGAAGAAGCAAAGAAGAAGGCTGATCTAAAAGGAAAGAAGCCAGCTGAAGATTCTGAAGCTCCCGTGAAGGCTCAAATTCTATCTGGCAAAGGGATTGTCATAAAAGAGCCTGATCAGTCTTAATTTTTAGTTCTTTCAAAGTATTTTGTAATGTTTTGATTAAATCATTAAATGTAAATCTCTGTATTCAAACATTATCAAGTTATAAACAAAATGTTGTTTGGTATCATATAATGTTCATTCTGTGATAGATTGTTTTTATGTTTTATTTATATTAAGTATTCCTGTTATGTCATATATCATCAGTTTATACTTTTTGTAAATGGTGTATATCATTGGCTATAAGGGTTATGACTTCTCCAAATAGGGGGAGATTGTTGGGTACATTGGAAAATGTGTACCTGATTTGAAGAAGCCCAACTTAGCTCAATGATATACATCAAGGTGTATTTGATGTTGTTTTGAGTTGACATGTGCAGGTGAAGAAGTATTAAAGAATGCAGAAAAATATTCTAAGTCCACATGTCGACACCTGAAGAAATTGTGTCGACACTTCAAAATATTTGTGTCGACACTTCAGAATATCAGTGTCGACACAGAGAAAGATGGTCGACCACATTTATGTCGACACTGGGAAGCAGTGTCGACACATAAAGAAAATCGTCGACCTCAGCACTGGGAAGCAGTGTCGACACAGAAGAAGATAGTCGACTAGAGAAAAGTAGTCGACTAGTGGAAGATAGTCGACTAGTGAAAGATAGTCGACCAGAGAAAGATTGTCGACACAGAAGAAGATAGTCGACTCACAGAAGAAGATAGTCGACCTCTACTGTGTCGACACTGGGTGGATGTGTCGACACCTTGAGATTGAGTCGACACATATTGCCAGAAGTCGACTATGCTTGTGTCGACACCAGAAGACTGAGTCGACACATTTTGGCAGAATTGAAGATTGATGTGTCGACACCTGAAGGATGTGTCGACACATACTGAGTTCTGAATCTACAACAACTGTGTCGATACACAGGACTTGTGTCGACACACTGCAGAGTCTAGACCAAGTTATTTTCTGAAGAAGGTGTGTCGACTTAAAGGCAACTTAGTCGACATCATCAAAGACTGTGTCAACACCAAAGTCACTTGTGTCGACACAGATAGACAGATTGGTCTCGACACTTTCTAACAGACTGTCTCGACATTTTGCTATCCAAGGCTAAGGTACAGGAACTGTTTGAAGACTTGACAGCTGTGGGTTGCCACCGTTTAACTGAAGCTGTCAGACCTGTCAGAAATCAGTTAGAAACCTGATCAACCGGTTACCTTGAAGAAAGTCTATAAATAGACATATTCAGAAGGAAATAAAAAAAAAGAAGGAAAAAATAATAGAAGAAGATCTAAGAAGAAGAAACAAAAAGGATTACGATCCTATTGAAGTTTCAATTCAAGAAAGTGCTAAGCTCTAAAGAAGATCTTCATCAGAAAATCTAAGAAGAAGTCTGAAGTATCAGAAAAGGTGTTGGATAGAGAGAGATCCAGTCATCTTGAAGAAGAAGAAGGAAGCCATCTGTGGTTTCTCAAGAAGCTGTTTGGAAATCAACTCAGCTAAGTTCAGATTCAAGAAGCTTTGAAGAAAGCTCAGATTCAGTTGATTTCATCAGCTGATCAAGAAGTGTCTTGTCCTCTTCTCTCTCAACAAAGGCAAGACATTAAAATATCTTTTATAAATTTCTGTAGGATCTGTTTACACAGATCTGAGTTGTAAGCCTGTGTTATAAAGGCTGAGTGTAGGAGAGGTGATCTCTGAGTGGTAGGGCTATTTGCCTGAGTGTAGGAGAAGGTTATTCTCTGAGTGGTAGGCCTTGAGGCAAGGCTGAGGTAGGGCTGTTGAGCCTGAGTTGTAGGAATCTATCCAGGTTCTGAGCTGTAGGATCTGAGGATCTGAGAATAGTGGAAGTTTAGCCGAATCTAGCAAACTGCTAGATAGGTGAAGGGGGAAAGTGGATGTACCCAGACCTTGAGGAACCACTATAAAACATTGTGCAATCTGTGATGCTTAGTTGTCTGTGAATGCTGTGCTAGATGTTTTAATTTGTAATTGAATTCTGCCTAGAATTATAAACAAGAAATTAGAACCTATTCACCCCCCCCCCTCTAGGTGTTTAGGTTTTCTTGAAAGTAAAACTATCAAGAACAAAGTTGCAATTTGGAGGAGGAGATTCGGCCTTTCTGCCGACTTTGAATTGAGGATACGACGTGCTGAGGAGAGGGTGTAAAATCCTCTTCATTGCTGGTTGACGATCTGCGAGACTACCTTGAGATCGGGATTTCTATTCCCCCCATGCGAGGAAGCGGTTGAGATTCTGAAGTTCTGCGGCGTGCCGATTTCCCAGTTCACTCCCTTGGGTGTAGTGCACCTCATAGGGTTGGTTGTCTTCTTTCGTGAGCATGGCAGAAAACTTTCTTTGGATTGTTTCCGGGACTGGTGTGATGTTCGCTCTGACGGTGACGAGCGAGTGGAGATTTTCAGCAACAAGATTTGAGATCTGGACAGACCGCCGCCACGGAAATACTTTGTTTGGTTATGTCAAGAATTCTTGGGGCTTGCTAGAACTGTGGAACGCGTTGCTTGACCGTTGTCGTCGCCAAAAGGAAAAGGAGCGGGAGTTCTCTCCAGTACTTGGATTTTCGGAGCCTCGTGAGTTGGCTAACCGTCTGTTCTGCATTTCTTCGTTCGTGGAAGAGAAGCGTTTGTTGCGGTGTGGCATTTCTTCAGTCTCTGGACAGACCGCTGAGACATCTTTGGATTGTAGTCGGAAACGAAAGGCTGACGCAGTTTCTCGAGGTGGCGCTAGCTCAATGCCTTGTTCGTCTTCTCCGAGTGATAACTCTCCTTATGGTGGTCGTGGAGGTTTGTATCCCAAGGTACATGATCTTGGTTCGTCTTCCCCCCAGTATTTCCCTGCGGAGGCAGCGGCTCCGAGGCTATCTTCTTATTTGAAGGTGATGAATGAAGTAGTAAGTGAGCTTGATAATTTTCGGCTCTTTTTTATTGTTGTATTGCACTGACTTCTCTCTTTTCTTTTGCAGAACAAAGCTCAGGTTCAGATTGTCGTTACCTGGAATGATAATTATGTGAGTTTGAAGTACGGATACCTGGACCTTCAGGAGAGGTTTCAAGCCACGGCGGGTTCTCTTGTCATCTTGAAGGATGATCATGACCGAGATGTTTCTCGATTTCGCCGGATTGGATCGGAGCAGAAGACGGAGTTGGAGGAGTCTCGGGCTTTCCTAGAAGTGGATAAGTCAAGCTAAATTCACAGCTTGAGATTCTGAGTTCGTTGAGCTCAGTTGAGAATTCGTCGAACTAAGTTAAGAGTTCGTCGAGCTGAGCTTACTGTTCGTCGAGCTCAGTTCACCATTCCTAGAACTTAGTTCAAAGTATGACAGTCTAAGCTAGTGCTTTTTAAACACAGAAAATTGGCTAAGGCAAAAAATGTTGAGTGATAAAGACACACTCAACGCTCTCAATGTCAAAGAAGCAGGAAGATTTTGTCTAAAGAAAAAACCGCTGAGACAAGTGTTAGTCTCAGCACAACTATTGAGACAAGTGTTAGTCTCAGCATAACCGCTGAGACAAGGGTTAGTCTGAGCATAACCGCTGAGACAAGTGTTTGTCTCAGCAGAGAACAAGAAAGCGTTGAGACAATTAGGCAGGAAAATGCCTGAGGCAGAAAGCGTTGAGTGAAGGTTACTCACTCAACGCTCTCAACGCCTAAGATGCTGCAGAGGCAGAAATATGATTAAGGCAAAAGCGTTGAGTGGAGGTTGCTCACTCAACGCTGTCAACACCTAGTGGAGACAGAATTTTGTCTAAGGAGTTTGTCATTGAGTGATGCTAACTCACTAAATGCCAAGCAGCAGAAAGCTGATAAAGCAAGTTGGCATTGAGTGAAGCTGAATCACTCAACGCCTAGAAACAGAATTATATTCTAAGTAGTTTTGCGTTGAGTGAAGGTTACTCACTCAACGCTAAGAGACAGAAAATCTTTTTAAGTGTTTTGGCATTGAGTGATGCTTACTCACTCAACGTCTGTGCTAATGTTGTTTTATTTTTGGCTAAATTCACAGCTTATGACGTCAGTAAGTCAACTAGTCAACATATTTCAAATTAGTGGCGAGATAGCTACACTACGCGACAAATGTTATCGCAGACCTACTGTACGACAGTTGGCATTAAAACAAGGTTGCTGCTGGCAATTAATTATGTGGGGCCCACTGCTCAAGAGCCGTTGGGTCAAAAACAATAAAAGGAAAAGGCTTTTATAGAGGAAGATAGATTTTGGAGAAAGCAGCAAGACAGTTCTTCTTCTTCGTCATTGTTGTGGAGCTGAAGAACAGTAAACTCAAGTCTACAAGACAGAGAGAAAGTTATTTGTTGGAAAAATAACTTCAACATAAGATAGCTAGTGTGATCTTCATCTGCACCAGCAAGTTATCTCAGAGGGATTCTCTAAGAAAAAGGGAGCATCTTGGGCCGACCCTTGCTGCTGGTGCTTCACAGGCTCATCCAACAAACCTAAAGAACATTATCTTGGGGAGCTGTGAATAAGGAGATAGGGCTGAGCAGTTGGCTCTGTTCATAAAGGGGCTGAGAAGCTGATCTGCAAGTTACTTCCATTACAGGCCAAAGAGATTTTCATCCTTATTGCTGTGAAGAGAGG
This sequence comes from Platanthera zijinensis, assembly GCA_039513925.1. Taxonomy (NCBI): domain Eukaryota; kingdom Viridiplantae; phylum Streptophyta; class Magnoliopsida; order Asparagales; family Orchidaceae; genus Platanthera; species Platanthera zijinensis. The sequence goes on along the minus strand of CM077079.1, from coordinate 41,175,207 downwards.
AGTTGGGCTGGGATTCTTCTAGCTCAGGTTGTAGCAAAATATGTTGCAGTTACTTCTCAAGTTCTAGCTGGATAAAATCCCTGGTGCTGAGAAGTGGAAGTTAGGTCTAAGTATTTACTTAGTCCAGATAAGTAGACTCGGGAAATATATTTCCTGGAGTCAAGGTAGGGCTGAGTGTATCTCAGTCCAGGTAGATTGGCACAGTGAAATTTCACGTGTGTCAAATAATCACACCAACCCACATCCATCCTGTAGGATCCAAGTGTGGATCTGAGTTCTGGGGCTTAATTTCCTGAGGTAGGAGAGTGTTGCTCTCCGAGGTAGGATCCAAGTGTGGATCTGAGCTGTAGGGCTTAATTGCCTGAGGTAGGAGAGTGTTTCTCTCTGAGGTAGGGTCCAAGTGTGGATCTGAGTGTAGGGCCTTTTGGACTGAGGTAGGTTACAAGTGTGTCACTGAGGTAGGTTCCTAGAAGGGCACTGAGGTAGGTACATGTTGGGTACTGAGCTGTAGGAGTGATGCAGCACTCTGAGAGTAGAGCCTTGTGCCTGAAGTTGTACGGATGAGAAGCCTGAGCTATAGGCCTTAGAGATAAGGCTGAGGTAGGTAGCTTGAGGGTCACTGAGTGTAGGATCACTGCAGAGATCTGAGGTAGGATCCCTAGTGGATCTGAGGTAGGGCTGTCCTCCCAGCCTGAGTGTAGGGCTTAACAGCCTGAGGTAGGTGGTCTACTGACCAATGAGTTGTAGGTACTTGTGGCTGAGAAGTAAGTCTTGGAGGAGACTTAGAGATCTAAGGGATCTGAGGCGTAAGCTCTTTGGAGCAAGTTTTGGAGAAGTGTCTAGTCCAATAAGATAGTTGGATGGGTGGGAGGAAAAGTTGATGTACCCAATTGGGGAACCACTATAAATATCTATGTGCTTTGCTATGTTGTTTGTTCTTCTTTATATTGCAGGTACTAAGGATAAGCTCTAGATCACTTAGTAAGAAAAACATCAAAAAGAACTTAAGAAATTTCAATAACCTATTCACCCCCCTAGGTGATTTAGCTATCCTTGAATTAAAGACTTTCAAGTGATATCAGAGGGATGTTTCTCAAAAAAGGACTTAACAGTCTGAGTAGACCTCAAAGTATAGCTAAAAGGGTTATACTTGTGGGTTCAAAAGAGAACCTCAAGGAATGGAGCTTCAAGTCTACAGCACAGAGAACTTTGGGACATGGAAAGCAAGGATAAGGCAGATCATGGAAGCCAGTGATCCTAGAATCTTGGCTTTAATTCAAGAAGGATCCTTCATTCCTATGAGGGTCTCTACATCAGATGCAAGTATCCAGACCTGAAAGAGTTTTGTAGAGATGTCTGAAGATGAAATCAATTTGGCATCTATGGACAAGAATGCTAAACACATCATGGTAAGTGTCATAGATGACTTCACCCTCTAGATGCTTGTCCACTACAAGACAGCCAAAGAGATGTGGGATTCTCTCACTGGCTACATGGAAGGGACAGAGGAAGTCAGTCTTTCTAACAGCGGTTCAGAGTCTGAAGAAAAAGCCTATATTGGGCTAGTTGCTGTTGTTGCTAAAGATGAAGCTGTTGCAGTAGAAGTCAATCCTACAGTGAGGATAGGAATCAGGGCCCATCTGACACTATCAGATAGTGAGTCAGAGGCGGATGAAGATATCCACAACTAATGAGGGCTGATGATAATGACAGATGAAGAGGGCAGCCAGGATTAACCTGGTCAAAGCAAGGTACATTCATTACCTAATTTTTCTTCTCTGTCTGAGTATGAGACCAGTCCTTACTCAGAAAACTCTTCACCCAGTGGTGAAGAAGATTCTGGATTTGAAGGATAGTCAATCAACTGATTGACAAATATGGAGAACTTCTGGATGCTTTCAAGAAGGTCAAGAAGTTGTCCAAGAAGCAAACTAACGAGATTTCATCTCTTAAGCTTGCAGTTGCCCAGAAGACTGTAACAGCTAATCTACTAGACAAGAAAACTAGGGAAATAATCCAAATGAAGTCCCTCTTGGACATCCAGGTATCATCCATCAAGCACAAGAACGGTCTCATCAGGGAGGTTTAAGATAAGCTTGAGAAGGAGAAAAGAATAGTGGCTAACTATTCTAAGCCAAGTACTATCCTCCCCTTAATAGAATCCTTCTCCTCTCAAAAGGGCAAGAAGGGGTTGGGATTCAAGGGAAGCACAAGATTTGCTCCTTCCAAATCGAAAGGCAAAGCTCCAGCTCTACCTCAGCCTATTGCTTCCAAGCCTCTCATTCTTTTTAGAAAAGTTCTGATACCTTCTAACAGGTATGACCAAGAAAGCTCTTATGGTCACTGGGAGAAGGGTTGTTTATCTCGAGTGAACAAAGATATTCATTGCCTTGGTGAAAGTTTTGGCAGGGTGTGTGCATTCATGGCTGCAAATGAGAAATTTCAAATGGCCCAATCTAGACCATTTGATTTTGGTACTTCTACACCAACACTCAAGAATGTTACTACAACCAAGGCTCAAAGTCTGATAGAAAAGGTTCAGACTAAGGGCAAGTCTAAGAGTCAGGTTGATCTGGGCATATCTAAAGCCATCAGAAGTATGCTTTCTGAAAAGAAGCTTGCTGCTGCTGGCACTCAGAGCAGACCAAATCATCCAGCTAAAAGACTTATCTTCAGTCAAATTTTAGCTGAAAGAAGTGAAAAAAGGGTTGCATCACATCTTCCTCCTGTCAAGGTTGCAGCTCACCAAGCTATAGGGCCTTCACAGAAGAGAAGATATAACATACATGATTGTTGGTGTTGTGGTAAGATTGGGTATTTTTCCATTGATTGCTTGCACAATCCCAATGTGGTCAGAGCTAGGGTCAGTCCACCAGTCAGAAATTCTACTGGTGGACATGTTCAGTTTCATGCTAACAGGAACCTAGGACCCAATAGATATTGGGGTCCTAAGGTAAGGTAATTCTGTTTTGCAGGTTAGTCCAAGTGCCCTTCCCCCAGGTGGTACTTGGACAAAAGATGTTCCAGAACTTGGACTGGAATAAGAAAGTTATCTTATGGATCATTCTCCAAGGATAAGGATGTTATGTGCATTCCTGAAGAAGGATACAAATAGTATCACGTGGCATGGGAGAGCTGGGTCAGTTGTATATACTCTAGAGATATGCTCTCTAGTCAAGTGGTACAATCACTATGGGAGTGGTAAATGGCCATGATCATGGATGAAGGCCAGCTGGATCCAGCCAGCATGAATGTCTGGTTGGACAAAGTCTTGCTGCCACACTAGCAAATCTGGAAAGGAGAAGTAGGCTGTACTCATCTTTGAGGAAAGCACAAGTAGCTCCTCTGTGAGCAGCAAGGAATAGGCACACTGTGCTCAGCTGATAAAACTCACTATATAGAAGGGACAAACAGTCAAGTAGTATCATCAGCTAAAATGATGACTAACAGTCACAAGGACAGGATCTATGCAAATGCTGATGGGGATCATGTTCAGTCAAGGTTACTAAATAAGCCTGAATCTTACCCAAAGTTCCCCAGCACAGAATAGATCAACATTACTACTGAGGATCATCTTTCCCCCATGTACATTGTAGAAGTTGAGAGGGAAACTACCCAAGGATGGCACCTGCTGGAAGAAGGGAAGCCAATCAGTTAACTAGAACAGCTGGATTACTCCAGCTATTGTTGATACATGTCATCTCATTCTTATTGGAATAGTAGTATAAAGAAAGACTTAGTTTCAGGATAAAAAGATGGCTCATGGAAAGATCATTCAAGGTTCAAGTAATCTTAAAGTCCAGCAGCTGCAGTGATGTGGTGTATCAATGATATCTCCACAGGTGGATGTTGATTATGTAGATACAACATCAACAAGTGGAACTATGTGTGCAGCAAGCTCAAATGTTGCAGTGTTGTGTTGTATCAATATATCAACACAGAAGGTATGACTCCTAATCAAGTAGATTGATCACAGGATGATTTCCTTAGTAGTATCAACATAGGACTTTGTCTAGGATAAAGAGATAATCTCTTTCATGATATTTTCTACTCCCTCAATAGATATGCCTATTGAAGAAGACAGAAAGGGGAAGATGTATGGCAATACATAAGAGGGAGATATAGAAGCAATACTTGATATGACTAGGTCATGTTGAGTCAGTGCATATTACTTGAAAAATATTCAAGTAGTATAAGAAATGCAATGACTGACCACATGTCAAGCAATGATTGTGTCAGTACATATTTTGAGGCAATGCTTCTAGTAGTGCTCCATTTAAACATTAAGTGGTAGAAAGGAGAGTTCATATTACTTGAGTAATTGCTCAAGTAGTATGAGGATGCATTGACTTAACTTATTAAGTCAATACAATTAATTAGAGCACATTGTATTAATACAACATAAGCTAGAAGGTGTGTAGAAATGTCTACAGCTGCATGAAATTATTCTGCCTATCATGATAATACCTCCTAGTATTGCTGGGTGTTCTGCCTTCTTCAAATAGGGAGAGATTGTTGGGTCCATTTCCCACAATGTTCCCTAGAGTGTATTTGAAGAGGCATCACCATCAAAACTAAGAGCATAGTTGTATTTGATGTGTGCTTAAGCACATGCATGCAGGTTGTCCTTGATTAGACAGATGAACAAAAAGAGTAAGCTGGACGTCAGCTAATTTGACTAAGGCAAAAACGTCGAGACACCTGAGACAGCTGAGAAGAATGTCTCAGCATAACCGCTGAGATGAACAAAAAGAGTAAGCTGGAAATCAGCTAATTTGACTAAGAAAAAAATGCCAAGACAGCTGAGAAGAATATCTCAGCATAACCACTGAGATAGCTGAGAAAGAATTCGCCGAGCTCAGTTCAAAATTCGTCGAATTGAGTTCAGAGTTCGTCGAGCTCAACTAGCCATTCGTCGAGCTAAATTCAGAGCTTGAGATTCTGAATTCGTCGAGATCAGTTGAGAATTCGTCGAATTGAGTTCAGAGTTTGTCGAGCTGAGCTCACCGTTTGTCGAGCTCAGTTCTCCATTCGTCGAACTCAGTTCAAAGTAAGACAGTTTAAGCGAGTGTTTTTTAAACACAGAAAATTGTCTAAGGCAAAATATGTTGAGTGATGAAGACACACTCAACGCTCTCAATGCAAGATAAGCAGGTGGATTTTGTCTAAAACAAAAACTGTTGAGACAGGTGTTAGTCTTAACATAACCCCTGAGACAAGTGTTTGTCTCAGCTTAACCGCTGAGACAAGTGATAGTCTCAGCATAACCGCTGAGACAAGTGTTTGTCTCAGCAGAGAATAAGAAAGCGCTGAGACAGTTAAGCAGGAAAATGCCTAAGACGGAAAGCGTTGAGTGAAGGTTACTCACTCAACGCTCTCAATGCCTAAGATGCTGCATAGGTAGAAATATGGTTAAGGCAAAAAGTGTTGAGTGGTGCCTGCTCACTCAACGCTATCAACGCCTAGTGGAGACAGAATTTTGTCTAAGGAGTTTGGCATTGAGTGATGCTCACTCACTCAACGCCAAGCAGCAGAAAGATGATAAAGCAAGTTGGCGTTGAGTGAAGCTGAATCACTTAACGCCTAGAAATAGAATTATATTCTAAGTAGTTTGGCATTGAGTGAAGGTTACTCACTCAACGCCAATAGACAATAAATATGTCTAAGTGTTTTGGCATTGAGTAATGCTTACTCACTCAATGTCTGTGCTAATGTTGTTTGATTTTTGGCTAAGTCCATAGCTGATGACGTTAGCAATTCAACATATTTCAAATTAGTGGCGGGATGGATATAGTACGCGAAAAATATTGTCGTAGACCTACTATACAACAGTTGGCATTAAAATAAGGTTAATACTGGCCATTAATTATGTGGGGCCCACTTCTCAAGAGCCGTTGGGTCAAAATCAATAAAAGGAAAAGGCTTTGACAGAGGAAGATTGCTTCTGGAGAAAGAAACAAGGCAGTTCTTCTTCTCCGCCATTATTGTGGAGCTGAAGAATATGAAGCTCAAGTCTACAAGACAGAGAGTAAGTTAGCTGTTGAAAAACATCTTCAACAACAAGATAGCTGGTGTGATATTCATCTACACAAGCAAGTTAGCTCAGAAGAATTCTCTGAGAAAAAGATTGCAGCTTGGACCAACCCTTACTGCAGGTGCTTCATAGGCTCAGCCAATAAACCTAAAGAATATTCTCTTGGGGAGCTGTGAAGAAGGAAATATGGCTGAGTAGTTGGCTTAGTTCAGAAAGGGGCAGAGAAGCTGATCTGCAAGTTACTTCTAGCACAAGCCAAAGAGATCTTCATCCTTGTTGTTGTGAAGAGAGGAGTTGGGCTAGGATTCTTTCAGCTCAAGTTTCAGCAAAATCTGATGCAGTTACTTCTCAAGTTCTAGCTGGATAAAATCCCTAGTGCTGAGAAGAGAAAGTTAGGTCTAAGTATTTACTTAGTCCAGATAAGTAAACTTAAGAAATATATTTCCTGGAGTCAAGGTAGGGCTGAGTGTATCTCAATCCATATAGATTGGCATAGTGAAATTTCACTTGTGGCCAATCATCACACCAACCCATATCCATCCTGTAGGATCCAAGTGTGGATCTGAGCTGTAGGGCTTAATTGCCTGAGGTAGGAGAGTACTGCTCTCTGAGGTAGGATCCAAGTATGGATCTGAGCTATATGGATTAATTGCCCGAGGTAGGAGAGTGCTGCTCTCTGAGGTAGGATCCAAGTGTGGATCTGAGTGTAGAGCCTTTTGGCCTAAGGTAGGTGATAAGTGTGTCACTAATGTAGGTTCCTGGAAGGGCACTAAGGTAGATACCTATTGGGTACTGAGCTGTAGGCCTTAGAGATAAGGCTGAGGTAGGTGTCTTGAGGGTCACTGAGTGTAGGAGCACTGCAGAGCTCTGAGGTAGGATCCCTAGTGGATCTGATGTAGGGCTGTCCTCCCAGCCTGAGTGTAGGGCATAACAGCCTGAGGTAGGTGGTCTGCTGATAACTGAGTTATAGGCCCTTGTGGCTGAGAAGTAAGTCTTGGAGGAGACTTAGATATCTGAGGGATCTGAGGTGTAAGCTCTTTGTAGCAAGTTTTGGAGAAGTGCCTAGTCCAACAAGATAGTTGGATAGGTGGGAGGGAAAGCAGATGTACCCAATTGGGGAACCACTATAAATATCTATGGGCTTTGCTGTGTTGTTTGTTCTTTTTTATATTGTAGGTACTAAGGACAAGCTCTAGATCACTTAGTAAGAAAAACAGCAAAAAGAACTTAAGAAGTTTCAATAACCTATTCACCCCCCCCCCCTCTAGGTGATTTAGCTATCCTTGAATTAAAGACTTTTAGATAGCCATGTGTCGGAGTTGAAGGTTGCTGGCCTTGCAGAGTATATGGAGTCTCTGGATTACATGTTGGATCGGTGCTTGATCAGCGAGGAAGTTCGCGAGGAGATTTGGAGCAAGGAGGTGGAGTCTCAAATGGAAGACATTCAAGAGTTGGCCTCAGGCGTGGAGTCTCGAAGGCTTTTCGTCTTGTTGTAGGAGCTTAGGATGCGATGTATCCAACCTTAGCTTTGATAATATCTCTGGTGACGAGAGTTCTGATGTTGATGTGTCCGACGTGTAGCGGCGCTATTTTCTTATATTAGTGTATGTGTTTGCATTTTTTTTAGTAGGTAGTTGTTATTATTTGACGGTTATTGACTGTCACGTTTATGCATGTATTTGTGTGTTATTATGACGATGATTGTGTTCTTATTCTTGCCCGAGCACTGTTTGGCTCGTAGTGGCTCTTTGTGGGGGCTATAATTGTGCCTGTAGTTGGTTTGTAACTCAGCTCGCACGAGTATCTATCATGGCTTAGTTCGCACGAGGATCGCTCGCGACTTAGTTTGCACGAGGATCGCTCGCGACTAAATTCACACGGGGATTGCTCGCGCCTTAGTTTGCACAGGGATCGCCCGCGGCTTGATTTACACGAGAATCGCTCGCGGCTTGGTCGTGAGGGGGAAGGCTGTAACACCTCCGTCCATCACATGAAATATAACAGAGGGTCCGGTCAGGGCCCCACGCCATAGTACGCAGACAGTCGGCGACGTTACTTATTAATATCAAAAACTAGTACACGCATCTTAACTCAGAGCATTCTAGCGGAAGCTTTAGGGGTTACTACTGAACTCAACAATCAGGAATGTCCGCTATCTATAAAAAACCATATTTTTATATATACCACATGAATGTATACAGAAATGCACAAAAGTGTTTGTCCTTAAGGCCTTACAGTTATACTTCACAGGTGTGTATTACATATATCGGCATGCAGGCCGGCCACACATGAAAACAGTAAAATTTTTCCACTCGGCCTTCGAGGGCCAGCTTAGCAGCAAGGGCTTCCGTCTGATATTTACCGCTCTGCTCCCCCCCCCCACCGGCACAGAGACAATCCACCACGAGGGTTTCAAACAATACAATGGTCAGCATTCAGCTGGCCAATTTATAACGACCCTGCCCCTTTCCCGGGATAGTGGTATTCCTTCCCTACAGGCATAGTATTTTCACAAGCAGATATATCACAAAACGTGCACTCACGCACAGTTCAATATATCACAAACGTCGGTCATATGGCCCGACGCTCTGTGCACTCAGGGCATATTATCGGTGTACCGGAAAACCAGGGTCCCACCACCGTTCAGAGGTTCCAGACCCAACAGTAAACATTGAGCATTCATGCTCCACGACCCACAGCCGGAGACTTTAGTCTTGATGGCGTACAATTCAAGACTCTCATTATGTGATCCTAACGAACGCCAAAAATCCAGGCACTCAAGTTAGACAACCATAATGCGGCGACAGTTCATCCCTTGTAGGTTGCTCAAATCGCCAATTCAATGTCTAGACTAACGCGGGTCGGCTTCCCCTTATTCGTTCGGCTCGATGGCCTTTAAGAGCTCGTAGCTCACAATAGCCACACTATCCTCCAAGGATTGGCCTCACAATCAAAAAGGGAGTTAGTGTCAGCGTTCATAACGATCGCTTGGCGGGGCCAATAGAAGCTCTCTTTCTGTGCCCAAACTCAACTCAAAACCCGCAGCATCCTGTAGTACCAGAAACACTAGTCTTTCCATAGTATACAACACATGAATTTCTAGGATATTTTCCTGGAACTCCACTCCAGTACTTCCCGTTACTCCACTTTACGGGTACAACCCACAGACTCAATAAAATACTCGTTTATATGCGGAGTCTTCTCCTGTTCACAAAATAAAGCATCACCAATCTAGACCAACCTGTCTAGATAGGCTTCACACAACACGCCTATTCCGTACTACACATTTCCGGATCTATATGCAAATTTAATTGGGGATAACACGTATTAACACACAGAATTCTCTTAATAATTCCACCTTTTGGTGGAGGATTCCATGCACATGCAAAATTAGGACTTCACTTGTCCAAGCAAGAGGTCGCTACCCTTGTAGTTTTCCTCAAAGCCATGACGAAGCTTTTCTATGCGGATCGAAGTGAGCGCCTCACTTTCCTCTTCGCGGATCTAGCCTCAGATCCTGCTTCTGATAAGGGAATCTCCTTCAGCACCTTCATAAAGGTCAGCCCAAACCCTTAGCTCTAGCCATTAGTTTTCTTCTCAAGAACTTGGATGAAACGAAGAGAGAGAGTGAGAAGGAAATAATGATCTCCTCATCCCACACCCCTCTGCATAAGTGGCCTCGGGTTTAACCCCAGCCACACTATCAATCCATCAAAATTAAGCACTGGCCTGGGTTTGAGTTGAAACCACTTTGACCAGCCAGCCGGCACCGCTGTTACTCGAGCACATCCTTTCGACGTTCGTCGAACTCCAGATAGTCGTTCGTCGAATTCGGTTCGACGTTTGTCGAAAGGTTCTCCGTTCTTCGAACTTGAGATAGTCGTTCGACGTTCGTCGAACTCTAGATAGTCGTTCGACATTCGTCAAACTCAAGATAGCTGTTCGACGTTCGTTGAACTCGAATCATTCGACATTCGTCGAGCTCTAGATAGCCGTTCGACGTTCGTCGAACTCTAGATAGCCGTTCAACGTTCGTCCATATAATTCCTACTCCTTTTGGGGTGTTATAATCCCACCTCCTTACAAAAATTTCGTCCCGAAATTTGCATACAACTATAAGAAAGACAGTAACAAATATGTTACAACATATATTCTCTTCACAAAAAAATGTTATAACATTTTATACAAACAACTCGGGAAATTTAGAACGCATGGATTGCTCTCGCTCCTATGTTTGCTCCTCACATCCAAAGTTGTCCCATCGAACTTTGACCATCCCGATTGTCTTGTTCCGCAGCTGCTTAATCGCCTTATCTTTGATCTGAATGGGCTTAACCTTCGTCATTAGACTAGATTCGTCCGGTACTCGATCATCCGCAATCACCTGAGCTGGCTCTTTCACGGCTTTTCGAAGCACTGATATGTGGAGCACATCATGCAAGCCACTCAGTTCAGCCGAAAGAGCTAGCTGATAGACAGCTTCTCTAACTCGCTCCATTACTTCGAACGGACCAAGATACCTCAGACTTAACTTTTTCAAGCGCCGAATCCTGGACAAGCTCTTGAATGATTTGATATTTAAGTATGCCCACTCTCCAATAGTAAACTCTATATTTCGGTGCTTGGCATTGTAGTACTTTGTCTGCCTATCTTGGGCTACCAAAAGCCGCTCTCGAATAAAACGTATAGTCGAATTAGCATTTTCGAATTCCTTACGCTTAAACAAATTTGACTCGCATATTTCCGCCCAAGCTAACGGTGTACGACACTTCCTGCCATATAAAGCTTCAAAAAGCATCATTTGTATACTAGCTTGATAGCTATTATTGTAGGCGAATTCGATCATATAGATATGGTCTTCCCACCTCTTTCCGAAATCTAAGGTGCACATTCGGAGCATGTCCACCATCGTCCTGTTGGCCCTCTCAGTCTGCCCATCCGTTTGAGGATGAAAAGGCGTACTGAACTGTAGCTTAGTCCCCAACAACTGATGGATCAGCCTTCAATCATTTGAAGTAAAGCGCCTATCTCGATCACTTACGATGCTACGGGGTACACCGTGCAATCGTACAATTTGCTCGACATAAAACTTAGCCAAGATTTTCTCTGAATCGTCCCTCTTGTTCGGAATGAAGTGAGCCACTTTATTCAACCGGTCCACGATCACCCAAACAGAATCATTCTTGCGTTGTGATCTCAGCAAACCGTGCACGAAATCCATCTAAATGTATTCAAACTTCCATTCCGAAATAGGTAGCGACTTCAGGAAACCTCCAGGCTTCTGACATTCTGCTTTCACTAAGACACACGTTTGACATTTTGCCACATAGAAAGCTATGTCTTTCTTCATGCCCAGCCACCAGAACATCTTCTTCATGTCCTTGTACATCTTTTTGCTCCCTATGTGAATTGAATACTTCGTGAAGTGAGCTTCATACATCAATTCTTCTCTTAGCTTACCCATATTCAGGACGCATAAATGACCGTCTTTCCGCAAAAGACCATCATCCAAGGAAAACTGGGAATCTGAACCATCCGCTGCATAGCGTTTCAGACTCTCATTTCGTTCCGTTGCTTGCCGAACCCTATTAGCAAGGTCATACTATACCTCCGTCCAGTTCAGGCATGCATTTACAGTGGAATTCTTGTCAACGCAAGAAATCTCTAAAGTTTCCATCTCCTAGATTAGACGCTCATCATGCATCTGCAACCAATTTGCTCTTGTCGGAGTCCTACAACTCAATGCATCTGCGACGACGTTTCTCTTCCCGGGAGTATAATGAATCGCGAAGGTATAGTCCCCAAGGAACTTCATCCACCTCCATTGTCTCATATTGAGATTCTTCTGATCCAATAGATATTTCAGGCTCTTATGGCCCGTGAATATATCCACTTTCACACCATATAAATTGTGACGCAACAGTTTAAGTGCAAAAATCACCGCCGCCAGCTCCAAGTCGTGGACGAGATAGTTTCGCTCATGCACTTTAAAATGGTGAGAGCCATAAGTTATCACCTTACCAAACTGATGAAGTACGCAGCCTAAGCTGCTCCCTGATGCATCAATATACAGTTCAAAGCCATCTATACCACATGGAGAACTCAGAATGGGTGTCGTGGTCAAAAGACTCTTCAGCTCTTCAAAAGATCGCACGCACTCTGGCATCCAGAATAAATTCCACTCTTTCCTTGTTAGTGTGGTGAGAGGCAAGGCTATCCGCGATAGGTTTTCTACGAAGCGTCTGTAGTAGCCCTCCAGTCCAAGAAACTCCTGACTTCGGCTACAGAAGACAACACCGGCCACTCTCGTATCGCAAATATCTTCGCAGGATCCACCACAATGCCCTCTCCACTAACTACATGGCCAAGAAAGGCCACTGACGACAACCAGAACTCGCACTTCGAGAACTTAGCGTAGAGATTGTTCCTCCTCAGGGTGTGCAACACTATCCGTAAATGGTTTGCATGGTCTTCTTCAGACTGAGAGTACACTAATATGTCGTCAATAAAGACGATCACAAATAAGTCCAAGTATTCTCGGAACGTTCGGTGCATTAGATCCATGAACACCGATGGCGCATTATATAGCCTAAACGGCATCACAGTGAACTCGTAATGACCGTAGCGTGTTCCAAATGCTATCTTGGGAATGTCACATTCCTGAATCCTCAACTGGTAGTAGCCAAAATTCAAATCCATCTTCGAGTACACCATTGATCCCACCAGTTGGTCAAACAAGTCATCTATCTGTGGAATCAGATACTTATTCTTTTCTGTTAACTTGTTCAGTTCTCGATAGTCGATGCACAGCCGCAAGCTTCCATCCTTCTTTTTCACAAAAAGAAATGGTGCGCTCCAATGTGACATACTTGGGCATATATATCCTTGCTCTAGCAGCTCTTGCAATTGAACCTTAAGTTTCATCATTTCCTTTGGCGCTACTCGGTACGGAGAGCGGGCCACAAGTTTTGCATCTTGCACCAACTTGATAACAAAGTCTATTTCCTGTTGGGGAGGTAACCCCGGAAGATCCTTCGAAAACACACCTACGTACTCTGATACAATCAGAACATTACTCAAACTGGTCTTTGGCTCAACAGCCTTTAAAAGTGTGAAGAACAACTCCACGCCCTTCTGAACAGCTTTAACTACTTGGAGACCAGATATCAATATCTTGCTCGATCCTCGCATACCAACGAATTTAGTCTCGAGCTCAATATTCTGCCCCAGTGTGACCTCCTTTGAGTTTCAATCAATACAAGCACGCTGCTTCGAAAGCCAATCCATACCAAAGATCACATCGAACTCAGATATCGGCAGCAAGGATGCTTCCAACCCGAAATCTTGACTTCCTATCCGTACCTCCACAAAATAAGACCTATCCGCACCCATTACGCAGCCGTTAGGTAATAATACCTTCACTCTATCTATCATCATGCGAGTAGGCACTCCGATCCGGGACACGAAGTCCTCAGATAGAAACAAAAGTGAAGCACCTGTATCAAACAGTGCTCTCGCCGGACAGTCCCGAATAAGGACAAAGCCTATAATACTCAAGTTATGCACACACAAATCACAAGATATACAGTATATAAAGCATCAAATCTCTATACTATTCATACTTGTGACCACATCGGCCTATTTTATGGCCTCTTGTTGTCCAAGGTTGTACACCCTTCGTTGGGCTGGAGCATACTGGGATTTCGTGGACTCAACCACTATTTTCCCCTTTTTTGCATACGACGCTCCTTCCTTCTTCTCAACCTTTGGCGGACTAACCCGACAGTCACGGGCTAGATGACCCACCTTTCCACATGTATAACAGGCACGATGGTCTTGCCTAGAAGTTGCGCCAAACGCAACTGTGGAAGGAACCTGTCCAGAAAACTTGGACTGTTTACCCCATCTCTTGCGGTAGCCCTACTTTTCAGGACGCAATGCTTTGAACTCAGACTTTGTCACCGCTAAGTCCCTCTTGACATGCACCCTCTTCATATCTTTTTCCAAAGCACGGGTCATATCTACCAATGCTTGAAACCCTTAGTTCACCGAACTCGAGAGCAGAAATCTCATCTCATCCCACAGTCCTTCGTAGAACCTATTGGTTTTACGCTCTTCTTCCACGAAGGTAGACCCTGCATAGCATCCCAATCTTATAAACTCATGTAAGTAGGTATCAACGCTACTTTCTTCCTGAGTTAGACACTGGAACTCATTTTCCATGGCGATGCGTTGCGCTGACGGCAGATGATTTGTCAAGAACAGTCTCGAAAACTCCCTTATCGAGACCTTCGTTAGTTATCTTCCAGCTAAGTGGTGCAGCTCCATTTCGTCCCACCAAAGTCGAGCCTCTCCTTCCAACAGCAAAGTGGCCAAGGTGACTTTCTGTTCTTCCTCGGATCGTAATGCCATCAAAATTCTTTTGACTCGGGCAAGCAAGTCCCCTGCCTGCGTTGTGGATCCTTCCCCCGCGAACGTAGGAGGACTGAAACTCATGAACTGATTCAGTTGTCGTTCTGCTACTCGCACATCTACTACAGCCTCCACAGGTTTTGTCCTCAAACCAACCTATTCTGGCATCATTGCAGGCTGAGCCTGCCCAGTAGGCAGTGTGTGGATCATTATAAACAACGCCTCAGCAACTAAACACACTATATCCACAGTAGGAGGAGGTGTGGGCATCTTAGCTGGTACCGCACTTTCATCAGAACATTGGGGCTCAGACTACCCCGTACCACTTTGAGTCACATATATGCGTACAAGACACAATTTAGCAACCATGCAAAAGCAACGACGACGAATAGGAACGCGCAGGTTCCGCAAACAGGTGTATTTTCATTCCTAAGTTGACATTCTTGAGTTCATTTATGTTATAATGGCCGCACATACACGTGCTCGCCAACCCACAAAATAATTCGACCACGAATTCGTAGGAGGAAGACGAAGACAAGCTGATACCAAATTGTAACACCTCCGTCTGTCATATAAAATATAACAGGGGGTCCGGCCGGGACCCCATACCTTTTTCTGTAGACAGTCGGCGACGTTACTTATTAATATCAAAAACCAGTACATGCATCCTAACTCAGAGCATTCTAGTGGAAGCTTTAGGGGTTACTACTGAACTCAACAATCAAGAATGTCCACTATATATAAACAACCATATTTAAATATAAATAACAGGAATGTATACAGAAATGCACAAAAGTGTTTGGCCTTAAGGCCTTACAGTTATACTTTACAGGTGTGGATTATATACATCGGCAGGCAGGCCGACCACACATGAAAACAGTAAAACTTTTCCACTCAGCCTTGGAGGTCCAGCTTAGTAGCAAGGGCTTCCACCCGCTATTTCCCACTCTGCTCCCCACCTCCCGCACAGAGACAATCCACCACGAGGGTGGCAAACATGGCAACGGTCAGCATTCAGCTGGCAAATTTATAATGACCCTACCCCTTTCCCGAGGCAATGGTATTCCTTCCCTACAGGCATAGTATTTTCACAAGCAGATATATCACAAAATGTGCACTCACGCACAATTCAATATATCACAAACATCGGCTGCACGGCCCGACGCTCTGTGCACTCAGGGTATATTATCGGTGTACCGAAAAACCAGGGTCCCACCACCATTCAGAGGTTCCAGACCCAATGGTAAACATTGAGCATTCATGATCCACGACCCATGGCCATAGACTTTAGTCTTGATGGCATACAACCCAAGACTCTAATTATGTGATCCTAACGAATGCCAATAATCCAGGCACTCAAGTTAGACAACCATAACACATAGATAGTTCAGCCCTTGCTCATTGCTCAAATCGCCAATTCAATGTCTAGACTGACGCGGGTCGGCTTCCCCTTATCAGTTTGGCTCGATGGTCTTTAAGAGCTCGCAACTCATAATAGCCATACTATCCTCCAAGGACTGGCTTCACAATCAAAAAGGGAGTTAGTGCCAGCGTTCATCACGATCGCTTGGCGGGGCCAATAAAAGCTCTCTTTTTGCGCCCAAACTCAACTCAAACCCTGCAGTATCCTGTAGTGCCAGAAACACCTGTCTTTCCATAGTATACAACACATGAATTTCTAGGGTATTTTTCTGGAACTCCACTCCAATACTTCATATTACTCCACTTCACAGGTACAACCCACAGACTCCATAAAATACACGTTTATATGCGGTGTCTTCTCCGGTTCGTAAAATAAAGCATCACCAATCTAGATCAACCTGTCTGAATGGGCTTCACACAGCATGTCTATTCCGTACTACACATTTCCGAATCTATATGCAAATTTAATTGGGGATAACACGTATCAACCCACAGAATTATCTTAACAATTCCACCTTTTGGTGGAGGATTCCATGCACATGCAAAATTAGTACTTTACTTGTCCAAGAAGGAGGTCGTTACCCATATAGTTTTCCTCTGATCCATGGCGAAGCTTTTCTATGCTGATGGAAGTGAGGGCATCACTTTCCTCTTCACAGATCTAGCCTCGGATCCTGCTTCCGATGAGGGAATCTCCTTCAGCACCTTCACAAAGGTCAGCCCAAACCCTTAGCTCTAGCTATTAGTTCTCTTCTCAAGAACTTGGATGAAATGAAGAGAGAGAGTGAGAAGGAAATAATGATCTCCTCATCCCACACCCCTCAATATAAGTGGCCTTGAGTTTAACCCCAGCCACACGATCAATCCATCAAAACGAAGCACTAGCCAGGATTTGAGTTGAAACCGCTTTTACCAGCCAGTCGGCGCCGCTGTTACTCGAGCACATCCTTTCAAAGTTCGTCGAACTTCAGATAGCCGTTCGTAGAACTCGGTTCGACATTTGTCAAAAGGTTCTCCGTTCGTCGAACTCGAGATAGCCGTTCAACGTTCGTCGAACTCTAGATAGTCGTTCGACGTTCGTCGAACTCTAGACTGACGTTCGACGTTCGTCGAACTCGAGTCATTCAATGTTCATCGAACTCTAGATAGTCGTTCGACGTTCGTCCATATAATTCCTACTCCTTTTGGGGTGTTACACAGGCCCTGACGACATCCTGGCGTAGAAAGGAAGGTTCAGTGAATAGCTTTTGTATTCAAACTGCATGCGCAGTCTTACCTTTCGCATGAGGATCTCTCGCGCCTTAATTCACATGGGGATCGCTCGTGGCTTAGTTCGCACGGTGATCGTCTACGGCTTAGTTTGTACGAGGATTGCTCGCGGCTTATTCTTAACTTAAACTAGTTGGATATATTTAAAAATAAAATGTAATGTTTAAATAACTGATTGTCTTACGTGTCCGGTCTTACTTTTCTTACTTGTCATGGAGTTCAAATATGATAAAAGCATTTTTGGGGAAGTTCAAAATAAAGAGTCACTGATATTCCGAGCTATGACTTATTTTGGCTGGGCCTGCTTTGAGTAGCACGTCTTGGCAATGTCTTGGTCTCCACATACAACTCTTGTCCCCCCAGTATTGGGGAATTTTATGGCGAGGTGTGGGATCGAAGGAATGGCTTTGAAGACTGACTGAAGGGGTCTCCCTAAAATTGCATTGTAGGGTGAGCTTGAATCTACCATGACGAACTGGATTTCATGTAGCTTGCCTTGGAAACTCTCCTGTGGTGATTGGTAGGGTTACTGTCCCTTGCACTTGGACGGGATGGTTGTTGAAGTTGTAGACATGTCTGACTGCTGGTGTGAGATGTTGAACGGTAAGCTTCATACTTTGAAGCGTGGAGAAGAATAAGATGTCGAACGAACTTCGGTTGTCGACGACTATCCTTCTGACCTTGTAGCAGGGATTTCCGATTCCTGCACTGATTACAAGGGGGTCTTTTTGGGGCATCTGTACTTGCTCAAGATCCTCATTCTTGATGACTATAGTGGAATCTTGCTTTCGTCCTTCGTCTTGGTGAACGCTTTCTTGGGAACTTATCAAAAATATCTGGGTAGAGAGAACGGGTGACCCAACGATAGTTTTGATGTTCCCGACTATCTGTCTACCATTGGCCCCTACTTGTTGGGCATCTTGCGGATCTCTTGCCTGGCTAGGGGGATCTTGCGGATCTTGTTGGCTTCTTTACAAGAATCTACCTAGGAGTCCTTGGCGAATTAGACGCTTGATTTCGTCCTTTAGTCTTGCACACTACTTTGTGGTGTGCCTGGTTCCTCGATGGAATTCGCAATATTTTGGCAGGTCTCCTCTGGGATTTAGGGCAAGTTTCTTGGGAAAGTGCAGGGTCGGCTTGTTATGGATGGCATAAAGTACATTCGTTCGAGTGGTGTTCAACGGAGTATATTCTCGGGATGGCTGGTCCCTCTGGAAGTCACGTCATCGTTGGCCATTCCAGTGTTCTTCTTGAAATCCTCCTTCCTGGGCTTTTAAGGGTTGTTCTCTATCCCTCTTGCGCTTTTGGTCTCCGTCGAACTGTTGACGATGAGCTTCAATAGCTTCATCTATTGCTATCTGTGCTTCCACGCGGTGCACAAGGTCTTGGTAGCTTGGGACAGTTTCTCTCATCAGTGTAGAGTAGAATCCACTAGGGCGAAGCCCTCCAATAAATACCCCCCTTAATAGTTCTGTATCTACTCTAGGGATCTGACGGGCTTTCGCGGTGAATTTGCAGAAAAATTTCTTCAAAGATTCCCCTTGTTTTTTTGGATTCCCGAAAAGTGTGAGGGGTCTCGGACGATTCTTCGGCTGTCTATGAATTGGTAGGTGAACTGCCTAGTGAGCTCTATAAAGTTTGTGATGGTTCCTTCCCTCAAAGAATGGAACCAAGTCCGAGCTTTATAACGCCCCCGATTTTTCTGCAATTATTTAATTCTCGTTTGGCGTTACGTCGACGCGTTTTCTTGGCTTGTGCCATCTGTGGAGAGTGGATTTAACTCCTTAGAACTGGGTGCCCTATTTTGTAGCCTATTGGCAAGATCTCCCTAGCAAGCTGAGTCGTTTTGGGTGACCCGGTGTGGCCTCTCGGAGGATGCTTGTGTTTTGGCTTCGGGAGGGTATAACTCGAGTTCTGTTCGTCGAAAGTTAATTTCAACTTCGCCGTTGTGTTCGTAGCATGGATATTTAGCTACGGTGCGAATTTCGTCAAATTTCGAGGTAGTTTGGTTTCGTGTCGTTTTGGGTGTGCCATTAGTAAAGACTAATTAGAAAACCTCTAAGTTTTAATGAACCGGCGGCTTAGGGAGACGGTTAGGCTTATCAGTCATGGTAAGGCTTATTTATAAAGCTTTGGTTAGAAGTTGGCGGGCCCACTCTCTTCTTTCTTCCCAAGACCGAAACCGCCGCCTGCTCCTATTCGTGGAAAACGGAGGAAAACCGCTGTACCTGCTACTCCTTCGGAAGGCGATTTCGGGAGTGTTCGTGGACGGATTTCGATTCTGAAAGCGGCGTTGTCTTGATCTCGCTCAGTTCTATGTTTCGACGGTAAGAGGTTTGTTTTTCGTGGAGTTTTAGGAGACTTGGATTTTCGGTTTCTTGTGGTTTCCACCATTAAAGTGCGAGTTTGCTTGTTAGGTGCTGCTCCTTCTAGTGCAGAGTGAAGAGGAGGGAAAGCCGACCAAGCTTCGTCGGAAATCGAGGCAAGTGGTATTCTTGCCCTTGCCGTTGTTGTTCTTTTTAATTCTAAAATATTTCCCGGTTAGCCTTAGGGTAGAAACCAAGCATGTTCTCCTTTATCTTGCTAAATTTAGGGCTTAGATTCTCCTATAAGCCCCCTCCTTGTGCTGTTTGCTCAACCTGCTAGTTGTGTTCATTATTTCGACTCCAGATTTGTAGTTCTAGTTGGGTGCTTTGGCGGGTGGAGTCGAGAGAGAGAGTGAGGAAGTTTGTTGTGGTAGGGCTCTGGTTAGAACCAGTCTTGGTAAACTCTCGGGTTTTGGTGTTGAGTGTGGTGCACACACTCAAAGCCAAAAGCCGCCCGGACTTAGCGTTGAGTTTGGTGGTCACACTCAAAGCCATAGTTTGGTTTGTTCTTTGCGGCTGAGTGGTGGGGTGATTGAGTTAGAATTTTCGTCTAAGTCAAAATCGACGGGAATCACCAAGTGATTCCCGCCGATTTCGACGTGTAACGTAAGTAATTCCCACCGATCGGCGAGAATCATCCTCGAGTCCCGCCGATTCGGTGAGAATCTTTCTGTATTCCCGCCGATCGGCGAGAATAATCCTGGATTCTCGCCGATTCGACGAGAATCATCCTGGATTCTCGCCGATTCGGCGAGAATCATCCTGCATTCCCTCCGATTCGGCGAGAATCAGTCGGCATTCCCGCCGACCTCCTCTTGTTGCCGATGGTTTAGGGTTTTCCTGCGGGAATGAACTTTGGCGTAGAGTGAGTTTACCTCACTCAGCGCCAAAGATGTTTTGGCGTTGAGGGAGGTGGACTCACTCAACGCCACTATTGCGTTTTGTGGTTTTGCTAAAGGCTTTGAGGGAGTGGACCTCACTCAACGCCATTGCTGTTTTGGCGTTGAGTGAGGTTAGCTCACTAAATGCCACTGCCTCTTTTGCTGAAGGCATTGAGGGAGTGGACCTCACTCAACGCTATGGCTGTTCTGGCGCTGAGTGAGGCTAACTCACTCAACGCCAAGGTCTGGTTAGGCGTTGAGTGGGTCCCACTCAACGCCAAGGTCTGGTTAGGCGTTGAGTGGGTCCCACTCAACGCCAAGCCATGTTGAGTGATTTCAACACTGTTTCCCTTACCTCGATTTTTGTTCCCGAGTGAATTCCTTGATTATATTTGTAGTTTCTTTGTCAGCCATGTTTTTCTTTCCTAAAGGCCGAATCGTGGGTCGTGGTTTGTAGTGGTGGTTTGAAGCTCTTCATGGGGAAGGTGTTGTGTAATTTAGCCAAGGCCACCCTTATTCTTCTATCTTGCTCCAGGTACGGGCTGGGCAAGGGGGTGGAAGGTCCCTTGTGCTTTCACATGTAGACCCTTGAGCTTGTTGGCTTGGAAATGGAGGTTGGGGGACTGAGTTTGCCTCCAACCCGAATCCATGTTATTTGTTTTTGCTACTACCATCTCCCACAGATTAGGGTGTTAGGTTTTTCTTCTTTGGTAGATTGCAGTATTTTGGGCTCTTGGAAGCCTAGTAGACCCTGCAGGATGTAGTTTCTAGGAAGGGTTGATGCTATTTCCTCGCACGTAGTGCATTCCTTGTTGTCTTGCCTTGGGCAGTTGTGACTTTTACTGCTGTGTGTTTTCCTCTTTCATTTATTCCCTGGTTGACACTTCCATGCAGTTTTCCTTGTTTTGCTTGCTGAGGTATTCTTTCCTCTTTTGAATGCCTCAGGTTCTGAGCAGTAGCTAGTTTGGTGGCTAGGTTGCGTTGGTGTTGCTGGTGGTCACTTGGACTTTGGAGATCCTGTTACTTTGTTAGTGAGATAGTTTTTCTGTACTTTTCTTACAGACATACATATTTGCCCGTGGGTTCGTGTCAGGTTGTTGGCGCCCACTGGTAGTTTTTACCTTTGTACTAGATATATTACCTTTGCTGCTACCATTTTCTGGAGATAGTCTACTTGCTCTGGGGAGGATTTATGCTAGGTTGCTAGTTATTTTAAAACTATAATTATTATTATTATAAGCATATCGCATGATCAGCATGTTTTATAAAAGTAAATCACTATTTTCCAAACAACGTATAAAAATCGTTTTCTTATATATAATATAAATTAAATGTAGAGTCTTGCATGACATAAGTGGTCCTCTTAGGGCTCTCATGCACTCCTTAGGAAGTCAAACCTGAATAAAGTATTTTTTTTTCGCAGCGCATAAGTATAGTTTTTAACTGTGGACTAGGTGATCCACCGAGCCGAGGGATACGGCCTCTAAAATATAACTGATTTTCTAATCATTAAACTCATGAATTTCTTTCATAAAGTGTAGTAGATGGTTTTTCCTGAGCGTCAGAAGTTATCCCCTGCTTGACGTGGCATCATGACGCGCATTTTCTCATACTCTAATAATTCTTTAATTCGGATAAAATGCAGGTTATGACAGTTGGTATCAGAGGGTGATGTTAGCCGCCTATCAGCTTAAAGGTTTGGCTAAGAATTGGTGGCTGAGAGAGAAGGAGAGCTTGGTAGCTGGATGCTCTTGGGAGATGTTCAAGGAGATGCTGTTGAGAAAGTTCTTACCCTCGGTCGAGCGTGACCGCCTCATGAACGACTTCCTCCATCTGAAGCAGAGGCAACTCACGGTGGGTGAGTATGAGATAGAGTTTAGAAAGTTGAGCCATTTTGCACCTGGATTGGTCAGCATTGAGGCTGATCGAGTTAAATGATTTCTCGGTGGTTTGAAGAGCGAGGTGCAGCAGTTGACCAGTGCTTATGGATTAGAGACTTATGCAGGAGTAGTGGAGGCTACTCTCAAGGTAGAGGCTATTGAGACCGCAAAGACAAGAGGCCAGTAAATGAGGAAGGACAAGAGGAAGTCTGTGGAGGAAAAGAAACCCTAGGTACCTGATGCAGCTCCGGGAAAGAAGGGAAAAGTGGTGTGCAGTTTCTGTGGCCGGTTAGGCCACCCTGTTGAGAGATGTTTCAAGAGGGCAGCAGCTCAGAGGAAGGAGCAGGTTCATGCGATTCAGGGTGCTCCTAGGAGAGATGTCTCCTGTTCCGTTTGCAAGCGACCCGGGCATGATGTTGCCCAGTGCTGGTCTAAGGATAAGGTCTGTTTTCAGTGTGGGCAGAAGGGACACATCAAGTCTAGGTGTCCTCAGGTCCAGCCTACTCTTCCTGCAGTTCCTCTGTTGGCATTACCTCCACCTCAGCGTGTGGACAAAGGAAAGGGAAAGCTGAACGTGATCTCTTTCGAGGAGGCTCAAGCTTCGACTTAGGTCATCTTAGGTTAGTTGTCTTTCCAGCCTGAATGCTTTGTTCTTGTCTTTCTAGAATGTTTGTAGTATTGTTGTGGTAGTTCCTTAGATATATATGTTCCTATAAGGAAGTTTAAGGTGAAGAATCGTTGGGCGCGTGTTCTGTTTGACTCCGGCGCTACCCACTCATTCGTTGCTAGAGCTTTTGTAGAGCGACATCGGTTGACTTTAGATCGAGTTCGGGATACCTTTCGTGTCAAGTTCCCCTCTAGTGAATTTGTGTTGTCAGATTTGGGCATGTTAGATTGCCCTGTTTTGTTGGGGGACTTCCTTGCGAAGGCAGACCTGAAGAGGATTGATCTGGAGGACTTCGATGTTATTTTGGGCATAGACTGGCTGTCTAGGTATGATGCAGTCATTCAGTGCAAAGGGAAGCGCTTGGACTTCATCAGGGGCGACGGTCAGCCCGGAAGCGTGCATGCAGATCTGAGCCAGGATTCTACTGTCATCTCTGCGGTATGTGCTCAGAAGCTTTTTCTTTCGGATCGTTTTTTTTGTTTGGTCTCGGTGGTTGGGACCGCTGTTAGTGTACCGCGCTTAGGGGAGATTCCAGTTATTCGTGATTTCGTCGATGTTTTTACTGATGACCTTCCTGGTCTTCCTCCCGGGCGGGATGTTGAGTTTGTGATCGATTTGGAGCCGGGTACGCGTCCTATTTCTAAGGTGCCGTACCGGATGGCCCCTCGAGAGCTAGAGGAGTTGCGAGTCCAGCTAGATGAGTTGTTGGCGAAAGGGTTTATCAGGCAGAGTTCGTCGCCTTGGGGTGCTCCTGTTCTATTTGTGAAGAAGAAAGATGGGTCAATGCGGCTTTGCATCGACTATAGGGAGCTGAACAAAGTCACAATTAAGAACAGGTGCCCTCTGCCGAGGATCGATGACTTATTTGACCAGTTGCGCGGTATCACGGTCTTCTCCAAGATTGATCTTCATTCAGGCTATCATCAGCTTAGGATCCGTGAAGCAGATATTCCACGGACTGCGTTTAGATCGAGACATGGACATTTTGAGTTCTTAGTAATGTCGTTTGGATTGAACAACGCACCATCATCGTTCATGGATATGATGAACCGGGTGTTCAAGGATTTCCTAGATAAGTTCGTGGTGGTCTTCATCGATGACGTATTGGTTTATTCTCGTAGCGCTGAGGAGCATGAGTAGCATCTGCGCTTGGTTCTATCGGAGTTGAGGAAGCACAAGTTATTCGCCAAGTTGAGCAAGTGCGAATTTTGGTTGCCTCAGGTCTCGTTTCTGGGCCACGTGGTGAATAAGGATGGGATCTCGGTTGACCCAGAAAAGATCGCAGCAGTGATGGATTGGAGTAGGCCGGGCACGCCTAAGGAGATCAGGAGCTTCCTAGGGTTGGTCGGCTACTACAGGAGGTTCATGGAGGGTTTCTCTACCCTAGCTGCACCTTTGACTAAGCTGACTCAGAAGAACGTGGCTTTTGTTTGGAGCGAGAAGTGCGAAGAAGCCTTCCTGG
This sequence comes from Platanthera zijinensis, assembly GCA_039513925.1. Taxonomy (NCBI): domain Eukaryota; kingdom Viridiplantae; phylum Streptophyta; class Magnoliopsida; order Asparagales; family Orchidaceae; genus Platanthera; species Platanthera zijinensis. The sequence goes on along the minus strand of CM077079.1, from coordinate 41,150,814 downwards.
AGTTAAAGAGGAGATTGTGCACTGCTCCCGTTCTGACCCTGCCTACTGAGGGTTTGGATTATGATGTATACGTGGATGCTTCGCATGTGGGTCTGGTATGCGTATTAATGCAGGTTGGTAAGGTGATTGCCTATAGGTCAAGGCAACTGAAGACTCATGAGAAGAATTATCCTACGTATGACCTCGAGTTCGCAGCGGTTATTTATGCATTGAAGCTGTGGAGACACCTACTTTATGGGGCTCAGTGCAAGATCTTCACCGACTATAAGAGCTTGAAGTACGTTTTCACGCAGAAGGAGTTGAATCTGCGCCAGCATCGGTGGCTAGAGTATGTGGCCGATTATGACGTAGAAATCCAGTATCATCCAGACAAGGTCAATGTGGTGGCTGATGCCCTGAGCCGTAAGATGGGAAAGATCTTTAATCTCACCGCTGATCGTTTAGTGGAGGAGTTCCTCCTTATGGATATATCAGTGGGATGCTGTGGCTTGCAGAGTAGTTTGTCAGTGGCAGAGCCGTCTTGGATTTCTTTGACCAGACTGCACCAGAAGGATGACCCGGATCTTCTACACTTATTCTCCAGGACTGAGAGAGGAGAGTTGTCGGATTATTCCATCGATGATGCGGGAACTTTGAAGTACCGCGACAGATTTTGCATCCCCGCGGTTGGGGACATTAGGAGTATGGTTTGTAGAGAGGCTCATGGATCCAGCGTTGCCTACCATCCAGGATCTACAAAGATGTATCGTGACTTAAAGCAAATTGCCTGGTGGTATGAAATGAAAGGTGATATAGCCCGATTTGTTGCGGAGTGCCACACTTGCAAGCGGGTGAAGGCTGATCATGGAAGGCCTGGTGGCAAGTTGACTCCGTTAGAGATCCCGACTTGGAAGTGGGAAAGTATATCTATGGATTTCATAACGGGCTTACCGAAATTCCCAAGGGGTTTTGATTCTGTTTGGGTCATAGTGGATAGACTGACAAAGTGTGCTCACTTCGTGCCATATAAGATTGATTACCCGATGAAGAAGATATCGGAGTTGTACTTGAATGAAGTCATCCGACTGCACGGTGTGCCGGTTAGCATCATTTCTGATCGAGACTCCCGGTTTACTTCTCGTTTTTGGCAGAGTCTGCAGGAGGGTTTGGGTACGGATCTGAGTTATTCTACTGCGTACCACCCACAGACTAATGGGCAGACGGAGTGGGTGAACCAGATAGTTGAGGATATGATCTGATGCTACATTTTAGACCACGGTGGAGCGTGGGATGAGCGGCTGCGACTTATGGAATTTGCATACAACAATTGTTATCAGGAGAGCTTGCAGATGGCTCCGTTCGAAGCCTTGTATGGGAGGCACTGCAGAACTCCGTTATTTTGGGCTGAGGCTGGTGAGAGGCCTTTGTTGGGTCCTGATGCACTCGAAGAAATGGAAGTCGCAGTAAAGCTTGTTCGAGAGAAGCTTCGTATAGCTAAGGAGAGGTACGAGAAGAACGCCAATCGGCGTAGGTCTGCCTTGGAGTTTTCTGTAGGGGACCTTGTATTTCTTAAGGTTTCCCCGATGGTGGGTGTAAAGAGGTTTGGTAAGAATCGGAAATTGGACCCGAGGTATGTGGGCCCGTTTAAGATTTTGGAGCGGATTGGCGTGTCAGCTTACAGGTTGAATTTGCAAGCAAACTTCCCAGGTGTTCATAATGTTTTCCATGTTAGTCAATTGCGGAAGTGTGTGCGCAACAGTGGGAAAGTTTTGGACATTGGGCCCCAGTTGGATCCCAACCTCTCTTTTGTTGAAGTGCCGGTTTGTATTTATGATACTCAGGAACGGGTGCTGCGAAAGAAGTCCATTCTGATGGTGAAAGTATTATAGAAGAATCAGGGTTTAGAAAGCGCGACTTGGGAGTTAGAGTCGGCTATGAGGGAGGCTCACCCTCATCTGTTTCCCTGATTAGTTTGGTTTGTTTTTCTTCTTGTAATGTTTGGATTATTACCTTCCCTTCTATAGTAGAAGCGTCGTGCGTAAAGTTTCGGGAAAAAACTTTCTTTTAGGGGGAGTGACTGTAACGCCCCCGATTTTTCTGCGATTATTTAATTCTCGTTTGGCGTTACGTCGACACATTTTCTTGGCTTGTGAAATCTGTGGAGAGTGGATTTAACTCCTTAGAACTGGGTGCCCTATTTTGTAGCATATTGGCAAGATCTCCCTAGCAAGCCGAGTCGTTTTGGGTGACCCGGTGTGGCCTCTCGGGGGATGCTTGTGTTTTGGATTCGGGAGGGTATAACTCGAGTTCTGTTCGTCGAAAGTTAATTTCGACTTTGCCGTTGTGTTCGTAGCGTGGATATTTAGCTACGGTGCGAATTTCGTCGAATTCCGAGGTAGTTTGGTTTTGTGTCGTTTTGGGTGTGCCATTAGTAAAGACTAATTAGAAAACCTCTAAGTTTTAATGAACCGGTGGCTTAGGGAGACGGTTAGGCTGATCAGGCATGGTAAGGCTTATTTATAATGCTTTGGTTAGAAGTTGGCGGGTCTTTCTTCCAAAGACCGAAACCGCCGCCTGCTCCTGTTCGCGGAAAACGGAGGAAAACCGCCGGACCTGCTACTCCTTCGGACGGCGATTCCGGGAGTGTTCGTGGACGGATTTCGATTCCGAAAGCGGCGTTGTCTTGCTCTTGCTCAGTTCTATGTTTCGACGGTAAGAGGTTTGTTTTTCGTGGAGTTTTAGGAGACTTGGATTTTCGGTTTCTTGTGGTTTCCTCCATTAAAGTGCGGGTTTGCTTGTTAGGTGTTGCTCCTTATAGTGAAAGGTGAAGAGGAGGGAAAGCCGACCAAGCTTCGCCGGAAATCGAAGCAAGTGGTATTCTTGCCCTTGCCGTTGTTGTTCTTTTGAATTCTGGAAGATTTCCCGGTTAGCCTTAGGGTAGAAACCAAGCAGTTTCTCCTATATCTTGCTAAATTTAGGGCTTAGATTCTCCTATAAGCCCCCTCCTTGTGCTGTTTGCTCAACCTGCTAGTTGTGTTCATTATTTAGACTCTAGATTTGTAGTTCTAGTTGAGTGCTTTGGCGGGTGGAGCCGAGAGAGAGAGAGTGAGGAAGTTTGTTGTGGTAGGGCTCTAGTTAGAACCAGTCTTGATAGACTCTCGGGTTTTTGTGCTGAGTGTGGTGCACACACTCAAAGCCAAAAGCCGCCCGAACTTGGCGTTGAGTGTGGTGGACACACTCAAAGCCATAGTTTGGTTTGTTCTTTGCGGCTAAGTGGTGGGGTGATTGAGTGAGAATTTTCATCTAAGTCAAAATCGACGGGAATCACCAAGTGATTCCCGCCGATTTCGACGTGTAACGTCAGTAATTCCCACCGATCGGCGAGAATCATACTTGATTCCCGCCGATTCGGTGAGAATCTTTCTGGATTCCCGCCGATCGGCGAGAATAATCCTGGACTCTCGCCGATTCGGCGAGAATCATCCTGTATTCTCGCCGATTCAGCGAGAATCATCCTGCATTCCCTCCGATTCGACGAGAATCAGTCGGCATTCCCGCCGACCTCCTCTTTTTGGCGATGGTTTAGGGTTTTCCTGCGGGAATGAACTTTGGCGTAGAGTGAGTTGACCTCACTCAGCACCAAAGCTATTTTGGCGTTGAGGGAGGTGAACTCACTCAACACCACTGTTGGGTTTTGTGGTTTTGCTAAAGGCGTTGAGGGAGTGGACCTCACTCAATACCATAGCTGTTTTGGCGTTGAGTGAGGTTAGCTCACTCAACGTCACTGCCTCTTTTGCTAAAGGCGTTGAAGGAGTGGACCTCACTCAACGCCATGGCTGTTCTGGCGTTGAGTGAGGCTAACTCACTCAACGCCAAGGTCTGATCATCATAGAGAAGGATACATCAGATCGAGGGGGCGGCCCCTCAACGTCGCGGAGGCGGCCCCTTTGGTCGCCGACGACCAAGGACGGGGGCGGCCCGGTCGGCCGCACCCTTTGGCCGCACCGGCGGCCGAGCGAGGGGGGGGCCTGGGCGGCCGCCCCCTCTTCCGCTCGGTCGGCTGAGGAGGGGGCGGCCCGGGAGGCCGCCCCCTTCGGTCGAATGAACGGGGGCGGGCGGCCGACGTCCGGAGAGGAGGCCGGCCGGCCGCCGCCGGCGAGGTGTGGTTGTTTCCTCATCATGCGGAGTGGGATCGGCGTGCGGAGGATCGGGTGTGGTGATCGTGTGCGCGGTCAAACCCATGATCCCACTCCTTTTGGTGGAGATCATGGGCGTGTGGCTATGTGCATCCCATATTTCCTATAAAATGAGGTTCATCGCCAACATATATATTATTTTAATTTAATATAATTAAATAGCATATTAAACATTAGCATCAAAAATTAAAATTACATGCTAATTTTAAAAAATTAAATATCTTGGTAAAAATTTCCTGCAAAATATAAAGAAATAATTTCTTTGTTAAAATTAACTAATCCTATATTAGCTAGAATTTTATTTGTTTCTAAATTTTCTGCTTATTAAAATTAACAAGAAATTTATTTAATTAGAAAACAATTTAGCTTCTTACTAATCTAAATTTTTGTAGTAGTGATTTCTCCTGTGTTAGGATTTAGGAAGCATTAAGAACACTATATATATATTTTTATAAATAGTAATATAGGGATTGGCAATCAACGCCTTCGGCTTGAACGATCTGATGTATCCTTCTCTATATGACGGAGAGGCGCCTAATGTGTCAGCAGGTGTTTTCCCATCCAATTCAAGGTGAAGCAGACTTTGCTATTCTTTTATGCTCAAAGTAAAAAAAGCTATGTAAAATTTTTTGAAAGATTACTTTTTCTATGCAGTACTTTCGGTTTAGGGACATTTGACGAGAAATTGGCGCGACCAAAACTTGCGGGTGCCGTTGGAGCAATCATGCCAGTAGATGGTCTGTATGATATTGATGATGAGTCCTGGCTTTCTGTTGTAGTGCTAGGATCAAACGACAGCGCAAATGTTGTAAATTACGTGAAGATGTCTAGGTTTTTATTATTTGTATTAGTGCTTGAATGAAGCTCATAATCATTTAAAAATGACAGATGACTGGATTACGAATTCTTTAAATGTATTACAGCAATCCCGCGGCAAGCGTTTCAAAGAGTTGGGGAGTGTTCGACACAGATGCGTCATACGTGCCATCATTCTCATCTCGTGGAACAAATCCTATAACCCGCAATATTCTTAAGGTAATTAGCAACATGATTAACATGTTCATTTGTTTAGCATGCACGGAGTATTGGAATAAATTTCATTTATTTGACATTAATATTATTACTATGACATACATTTAGGCTCCGTTTGGGGGGACTTATTTTCACTAGTCAAGCGGTTATGACCGCATGAATCGAACCTTAATTATGGCCCGATTCATGCGGTCGTATCCGCTTGACCGGTGAAAGTAAGTCCACCCAAACGGAACCTTAGTCGGACTTGGCAGCACCGGGGGTTAACATTTTAGGAGCATGAATACCGAGCCAAGGTGAAGATTTTGTGATTTTATCAGGTACATCCATGACTTGCCCTCATGCTAGAGGAGTAGTCGCATTTGTAAAGTCAAATAATCCAACTTGATCTCCTACTGCCATAATATCTCCTCTAATTACCACTGGTAATATTTTTCGCACAATACTCTTCACAATTTGCAAACTTTGCATTAATTATACCTCCTCAAGTTTATGTTTTCGTTCATCTTTAGGAAACTGTAAATATTTGATCTTCTGCAGCTCATGTGATGAGTCCCACTAAGAATGTTGATGCGGAATTTGCCTACGGAGTAGGGCTATTAAACCCACTTGTAGCCGTGAAGCCTGGCCTAGTTTATGATGCGAATGAGAAAGACTACGCAAATATTTTTTGAGTCATCACTGGAGATAGTAGCGCTTGCACCTCCGCAACAAATGGAACTATGCTAGGTCTCAATTATCCCTCCTTTGCTTTGCTAGTTAAACATAGAGAGTGGTTCTCAAATTCCTTCCAAAGAACAGTCACTAATGTGAGAAAGTCGAATTTCATTTATAAGGCTACGGTAAGTGCACCTGCTTCTATAAAGATAAGTGTTGATCCCGATATCTTATCTTTCGAAGAACTTTTGGAGAGAAAAATCATTTGTCGTCAATATTGAAGGTGTTGGGTATTGCATCCACAATAACCTAGATTTTCATGAAGTCATCTTTGAACTAAGATGAATTAAGTTGTATTTAATCTTCCATTTTAGTTATGTGCTTGTAGGACTCTATTGCTAAGTGTAGACCAATGTCAGTCTACAGTGGGTCATAAACACATGACCATACAATGTAATCCCTCATTGTGTGATCCAAGGTATTGACTCATGTGTAGCCTCTCTATTAGGATACACTTCATATTCAAGCACTTGGATCAATGGATGAAGTGTTGGTGATGATTGGATTCAAGAAGGAAAACTTTTTGGAAGTCAGAAATTCTCTAAGTCCATTACTCGAGTAATCTGTTAGTTCTCGAGTTGTATAAGTTAAAGTTCTCGAGTAATTAGTCTTATTACTCGAGTACAAAATTTAGTTCTCGAGTAATATTACTTTAGTTCTCGAGTAACTAGGTTTAACACTCGAGTAGACTTTATCTCTACCTCTTGAGTATTCAGATTTTTATCTCAGAAAATTTCTAAGTATAGTTCTCGAGAAGTTTCTTTTCTCTCGAGAAATCTTATACCTTGTTCTCGAGAAGTTCCTTTTCTCTCGAGAAATCATTTCTTGTTCTCGAGTAACTTTCTTCCAGAATCAAAAATATTATTTCTAAGTCTTTGTTCTCGAGAAGTATCATTCTATTTCTCGAGTAGATTTCTAGTTCTCGAGTAATTCCTTTGTACTCGAGAAAAAATTCTTCTGCCTCGAATACTTTCTGTTAGACTTCTTCTCGAGTAATTCAAATTGACTTCTCGAGAACCCATCTTGTACTCGAGTAATACATTCTTCTTCTCGAGTAATTTCAGAAATTCTTTTCTCGAGTAATCTTCATTCCTCTTCTCGAGTAATAAACTTTACTTCTCGAGAAATACTTCTTCACTCGAGAAATGGAGTTCAGTTTTGAAGAATTTTTGTTAAGTCCAGAATTGACGAGATTTTCAAATCACATGATGTGATTGGTCTACGTGTACGTCATTAAGATTAATTATGACTGTTAGAGAGATCTTATATAAGGTCTTGTCAACCGACTAACCCTAACAAGAAGGATTTTCATGTCGTCATAATTTTTCTAAGCTCTTTGAATCTTTCTCTCTCTCTCCAAAAACGAAATCTGCCGATGCCGCCGATCTTCATCGTGCAAGAGCTAGGGTTTTCGATTCAAATGATTCAGACCAAGATTGATTTCCATATCGTGATTGTTGTTCGTTCTCCATCATCGTTCCGATCAGGTGAAATTAAAAGAAGTCTTCAGATCTCTTTCTTGTCGAGATTTCTTCTTCAACAAGTCTGACAGAGCCGCAATTTATAAAGAAGAATATCCAGCCAGATTGTTTCAAGATTTGAAGATCATTTGTCTGTATTTTCAATTTTTATCTATTCAATTCTTGTAGGAGATTTCTCTCCGAGTTGTAGGAACTTTTATCTTCCGAGTATAGATCCACATGGATCGAGGTTGTAGGAACTTTGTTCCGAGGCGTAGGATTGGTTTTTAATCCGAGATAGTAGAGTAGCCAAGTCTAGTGGTTTGCTAGATCGGTGAGGGAAAGTGGATGTACCCAAGGTTGGGGAATCACTATAAATCTTTTGTCGTCTGTGATTGCTTGGTTGATATTTGTGCATAGATCGCTAAATTTTTTATTCCGCAAAAAGACACACAACTCACCTATTCACTCCCCTCTAGGTGATTTAGGTAGACAACTGAACTCATTCAATTGGTATCAAAGGGAGGTTGATCACTAAAAGGTAAACACCTTGATCAGTTCCTTCTCTAGTTGTCTCTTGTTATCTTCTAAGCATAGACAAGGCTAAAGATTTTGCCAAGCTTCCTTTGTGCACTAAGAATAACTTTCCCATGTGGAAAGAAAGGATTAAATTTTTCATGAAAGCTGTGGATCCCAGGATCTTCATGATTGTTGAAGAAGGTCCTTACATTCCCATGACTATCTCCACAATAGATCCAACAAAGCAAGTTCCAAATAAATTGATGGATCTAGATAAAGACTAGATTGCACTTGTCTCCTTGGACAAAAAAGCTAAGAATATAATAGCAAGTGTAGTCGATGACTCAATGTTACAGAACTTGATCCACTGCCAATCTGCTAAGGAGATGTGGCAGTCTCTTGTCACTTTGATGGAAGGAACAGAAGAAGTGAGGGATGATAGAAGATCCCTCCTAAATCAGAAATACGAAGCCTTCCGGCAAGGACCTAAAGATACCATTGCAGATACATTTGAAAATTTCTTCAAGATATTTAACGGTCTAAGAGTGTATGGCCAAGTCTTCATAAATGGGGAGCTAAATGACAGTTTCTGAGGTCATTCACAAAGGAATGGGACAACAAAGTTTGTGACATCCGAGAATTTGGCAAACAAGCTGAGACAGACCCTTAGAATCTATTTGGCAAGTTGATGTCCTATGAACTGCAAATAAACTCCAGAAAGGCTGAAGAAGAGAAAAGTCGATTCTCTTCAAAGGAAAAGCCTATTGCTTTAAAGGCAGACAGTTCAAAGAAGGGCAAAGCTGCCTCACTTGCACCTGCTCTAGAAGAAAGTGAAGTGGATTCATTTGAGCCAAGTACTTCAGGCTCAGAGCTATCTGAAGGAGAGTTCTCACTGCTCTCAAGACAGTTCAAGAAATTCTTGAACAAGAAGAAGCAATGGAGAGTCAAGGATGCCTCATACAAAAGATCACGACATGACGGTGATCGACGAAAGAAAGGATCAAGTAGCCATAACAGGTATAATTCTAAACCTAACAAACATATTTTGACTGACATAGTTTGTTATTGTTGTAACAAGCCAGGTCATGTCATTGTTGATTGCCCCCACAAGAAGAAGGAGGGTGGAAAGAGAGAAGAAAAGAAGTCCTCATACAATAAGAAGAGGACAGAGAAGAGACTAATAGCCAAGAAGCGCAAAACTCTTAGTGACTCTGACTCATCTGAGTCGAGTGAAGAAGAAGAAGCCTACATTGGGCTTATTGCTCAGACAGATGATGAACAAGAGCCCCAGTTCACTGGGAAGGTAAAATCTCACACTCCTCTTTGAGAATCTGATGTCTCTGATCATGATCATGAGGACAGCTCTTCTGACGATGAGTCTGAACTCATGGCCCAGTATAAGGAGTTTATCAAGGCCTACGACAAATGTTGAAAGGTCGTGAAAACTCAAGCAAAAGAGATTAAGTCTCTAAAGGATGTAGAAAGCTCTCTGAGAGAGGATGTCGCTAAGATGGACTCACTCAGAGAAGACTTAGATACTGCAGTTGATGAGTTCAATAAGGCTATCAAGCACCTCGATCTGAAGGATGAAATCATCAAGGGATTGGAAGAGTTACTTGAAGACGAAAAGAAACTTGTTGAAGGTTTCTCTAAGCCCAAGGTAGTTCTTCATCTTGTTGCTGAGTTCTCTGCTCAGACTAAGGGTGTTAGACTAGGCCATGTTGAGGCTACTAGTAAAACTTCTAGGAGGAATAAGGCTCAGAGAAATAATAAGGCCGCCAAGAAGGCCTCAGCCAAAGAAAAGGGGAAGGCCGCTCAAGATCAAACTATCTTTAAGAAAGTCATATTTCCAACTAATGAGTTTGATCTTGACTCATCCTACGACCACTTGACTAGGCCTACTTATGTAGAGCCAAAGTCTCGTTACCAAGGATTGGCTCGCCATAGAATCTTTGATGAGAGTGTCTTTAAGATACCTTATGAAGAAGTCATTATTCAGGGCTATGGTCCTTATGATCATGGTAATAACTTCAAGAAAGCACCAAAGGTAAAGCCCATTGTGGAAAAGCCTGCGAAGGAGAAGAAATCATGTGATTACCATCATCATGAAGCCTCCTCCTCCAAGAATGCAACCCCTGCTAGACCACTAGCCCAAAAGGTAAAGCAGGAGAACTAAAGGCAAAGATACAACAGGTTTGACTGTTAGTGCTGTGGCAGAATTGGTCATTTTGCCATCGATTATTAGTTTAATCCGAGAAATGTTGCAACTACTCAGGTTGGCAACATGAGAATGACCACTCATAATGCTAATCCTCGTAGGGGGAGTGTTCTAGCATGAGACCAAAGACCCAAACGTGTTTGGGTTCCTAAGGCAAACTGATTATGATTGCAGGTATGTCCAAATGCCACCAAAACGCCTATCTGGTATTTGGACAGTAGATGCTCTCGGCACATGATCGGGACAAGAAGCCTACTTCAAAACTTCTCTCCAGTGTTGAACGGACCAAAAGTCATCTTTGGAGGTTCAGACCGAGGAATCACTAAAGGCTATGGTATGATCAATAACGGTAGTGTATCCTTTTCGGATGTAGCTTATGTCGAGAGATTGAAACACAATCTCATAAGCATAAGCCAACTATGCGACAAAGGATACATTGTTGAATTCCATGCTGACAAGTACTTGATAAAGTCTGTTGACAATATGGAAACGATTATATCAGGCACTCGAAGCAGGAATATATTTTGTTTAAATTTCATTTGTATAGACTCTTCTACACCAGTGTGCTTTTTAGCAAAAGATAGTGCGTCTCTTGGTGACCAATGACACAAGAAAATAGCACATATTAATTGTAATACTATTAATAAATTATTTTCTCTGAACTTAGTATGCGATGCCCTGAATGTCAAGTACGTCAAAGATAGACCTTATCATGCATGCATAAAAGGCAAGCAAACAAGGTCTACCTTTAAAAGAATTATTGGCAAAGATTCTAATAGATGTCTACATCTACTTTATATGGACTTGTTCGGTCCACTGCAAGTTAGAAGTTTAGGAGGTAAGGATTATACGTTGGTTATCGTTGATGACTACTCGCGTTTTGCGTGGGTGTTCTTTCTGAAACACAAGTCAGATACCTTCGATATCTTTACAAATTTTGTTAGGCAGATCCATAATGAATACAATTGTTCCATAGTCAAGATCAGAAGTGACAATAGAACTGAATTCAAGTCTGGGGCCATGACAGAATTTTGTGAAAGCCTAGTTATCTTTCATGAATTTTCCTCTCCTCGTACTCCACAGCAAAATTGAGTAGCTGAGAGAAGGAATAGAACACTCATAGAGGCCTGCAGGACTATGTTGAGTGATGCTTCACTACCGGAGTACTTCTGGGCTGAAGTCGTCAACACTGCATGCCACGTGCAAAATTGAGTACTCATAAACAAGAACCATGATAAGACGCCTTACGAACTTTTAAAGGGCAGGAAAACGACTGTCTCATATTTTAGAATTTTTGGTTGTAAATGCTTCGTGCTTAACAATGGTAAGTATCATACTACCAAGTTTAGCGAAAAGAGTTTTGAAGGTATTTTTGTAGGTTATAGTAGCCATAGTAAGGCATACAGGATCTTTAATAGAAAAACTCTGGATGTAGAAGAATCAATATATATTTTATTTGATGAGACGAGCTTGCTGCAAAGCAACTCTTCTAGTGTGCTCATTGAAGATGCAGGTACAAATTTGAAAGAAATCATCTTGGATGAACCAAACAAAGATGAAGGTGAAAAGTTCATCAAGATCACCACTTCAAACCCAATTGGAGAGGTAGATGATCAAGATGAAGAAGTAGTCCAAGTTGATGAAGTAACTCCAGTGGTTGAAGTTCCAGATGCAAGGACTCTAGAGCTCAGACATCTGAAGGATCATCCAATGGACCAAATCATAGGAGATCCCCGAGATGGTGTCAGAACTCACAGAGGCACAACTAACGAAAATTTATATTTAAGTTTTCTCTCACAGGTTGAACCAAAGAAGTTCGAGGAAGCAAACTTGGACGCAACATGGATCTTAGCCATGGAAGAAGAACTGAACTAGTTCAAGCGCTGTAAAGTTTGGAAACTTGTTCCAAGACCAAAAGGTAAGAATGTCATCGGGGCAAAGTGAGTCTACAGGAACAAGATGGATGAAGATGGAACAATCATAAAGGACAAAGCCAGACTCGTTGCCAAAGGATACCGTCAAGAAAAAGGAATCGACTTCGACCAAACATATGCTCCAGTGGCAAGGCTGGAGGCAATCAGGTTATTCTTAGCGTATGCTGTACTAAATGGCTTCACTGTCTATCAAATGGACGTGAAGTCCGCCTTCCTTAATGGTGACATAAAGGAAGAAGTGTACATGGAACAAACCACGGGTTTTGTTGTTTCTAACTCTCATGATTATGTTTATCTATTATCTAAAGCACTACACAGTTTAAAACAAGCTCCTCGAGCTTTGTATGAAATGATATCTAGTTTTCTTCTTGAGAACAAGTTCACAAGGGAAAAGATAGATAAGACATTATTTCTTAGGAAAATAAAAGGCAAGATTTTGCTAATGCAAATCTATGTCGATGACATTATATTTGGCTCTACTGACGATAACCTTTGCAAGAAGTTCTTAAAACTTATGCAAGGGAAGTTTAAAATGAGCAGCATGAGAGAGCTGAAGTATTTCTTAGGGCTTCAGGTGAAACAATCTGAAGATGGAATTTTAATCTCCCAATCTAAGTTCACCAAAGAGCTAATTTAGAAATTCGGAATGGAGAATGCAACCTCTATGAGGACTCCAATGGATTCAACCATATCTCTGAACAAGGATGAGAAAGGGAAACCTTTTGATGAAACTAAGTACAGAAGCATAGTTGGATCCTTGCCCTACCTTACTGCTAGTAGACCAGACATAATGTTCTCTATATGTGTCAGTGCTAGATTCCAAGTGAACTGTAAGGAATCTCACTATGCTGCTGCAAAGTGGATTTTGAGATACCTTAAAGGTACACAAAATCTTTGCTTATGGTATCCAAGAAGTAATGACAACGAGCTGATTGGTTTTTCAGATGCTGACTTTGTAGGTAGTAAAGATGACAGAAAAAGCACTTCCGGGACTTGTCAATTCCTTGGAAGAAGACTTATTTCATGGAGTAGCAAAAAGCAAAACTGTGTCGCAATCTCAACGGCTGAGTCTGAATATATTTCTGTCGGCAGTTGTTGTGCACAGTTGCTTTGGCTAAAGAATAAGCTGGAAGACTACAACATGAAGGTCAAAGACATTCCACTGTTTTGCGACTCCTCCAACGCAATAGTAATTGCCAACAACCCAGTCTCGTACTGCCAGACAAATCACATCGAGCTCAGATATCACTTCATCTGGTAGCATGTGGAGCAAGGGGACGTAGATCTGCAGTATGTTCCAACAGATAGACAAGTTGAAGATATTTTCACGAAGCCGCTGGACGAGGCCGAGTTCAACTTCTTCAAAACTAAACTTGGCATGCTCAACAAGGAAGAATAGACAAGGTGGAATCATTTCAAGGCTCAGAAATCAAGGACAAGTCAAAAAGGTTAGAAATTTCTCTAAGTGGACTTCATTTCTCGAGACATAGAATGACTTCTCGAGAAGTAATTTCTGACTACTCGAGTAATTCCATTCTTCTCGAGAACCAAGAAATCTCACTTGAGTACTACTCACTCGAGTAATAACCTTCTTCTTGAGAAGTAAAGAATTCACTCGATAAATAAATTTTAACTTCTCGAGAACTAAACATCCATCTCTCGAGAACTAAGTCTCCCCTCGAGAAATGACATTTCGCATTTCGAAAATTTTCAATTTCTTCAATTTCGCTTTACGTTTGATTTCCGCCCTAATCTAAGGCTTAATTAGCCCTAATCATCATTACTAGACTTATATAAATAGAGAATCTTAGATTTCATTAAATCTACTCGAGTTCAAATCCACTTTCTCGAAAAACCTTTTCGTCTTTCGCCGCTGAACCATAGTAATTCTTTGTCGTCGTTCTTCCGTCTATCGCACACCCATTTCTGAAGAATCCATAGCGCCACAGTCCAAGATAGGTGTTGGAAGTGAGCTAGTAGTTGCTGGAATCGCTGAACTTTCGGACGAATTCAAGAATCTACTGATACTCCTCGACAGTGCTGGTTTGACATTTGTTCTACAAGAACCTTGCAAAATCTTATTTCCAGAGGTTGAAGAATTCTTCAAGAACATCAAGGTGAGGAGAAATGGAAAATTCCTAAATTCCAGGGTAAAAGGTATTAAGATTAAATTGAACAAGACCATTGTCTCTCAACTTCTAAGGATGCCAGTTGTAGATGAAGAAGATGATCTCACTACAGAAGACAATGAAAGGGATTGCAGTTTCTGTGGAATCTCTATTGAAGTTACTTCTGTTAGAAGACCAAACTTAAATGCTGAAAGCAAACTTCTAGTAGACATTATTGGAAAAGTCCTCTGGTGCAAGACAGGTTCTATAGGGTTCATATCTAATGATTTGTTTACAGTTCTCACAGCTATAGTGTGCAGGAAGAGATTTCAGTTTGGAATGATGATTCTTGATAAGATAAGAGAGAGCATCAAGACTCTTAGTTTTGCAAGTATTATATCTCTGATGCTTCATGAGATTAATCCTCAGGTATTTGACACTTCCAAAGGTACTCCCATTCATCATATGAAGAAGGTTTCTATTTCTTCTATTCAGAGGTGGTAAATAACGTTAAAGAATCCAACTCAAGTTGTAAAGGCTCCTGAAGCCCCTTCCTCAGAGGACAGGACCCCATCTCCCTCTCTTCATGAAATTGTTGACACAACTGGTGCAACAAATGCGGGGGAGCTTGTCTCCTTTGTTCCTGATATAAGAACTCCATCTTCTTCTCCAGTCAGATCACCCCTGCCAGCCACTTCAACTAAGTTCCATATATATGCACAAGTTCAGGAAACCATTATTTCTATAACAGAAGATATTGACAAGATGATAGAAGAGCTTACTTCAAATGAGCCCATACCTCCACTCCATTCTGAAATTGCTGAAGAGCCACCAAAGGTACCATCTCCAATACAATCTCCTATACCATCTCCCTCATCAAACCCAGCTAAGCAACCCAAGAAACCCACTCCTATGCATACTCCATATCCATTCCCTGCTACATCACCTGTACAATCACCCAAGACACCTCCTGTTGATTCTCAAGCTGCTGAAAAAGATAAACAAGACACAATACTACTTTCTGATGAAGACAAAAGTTCTCAAGAACTAGTTGATGCACCCTTGAGGAACTTAGACTTCTCTCTTCCTGTCTTCACTGGTGAGGAAGAAGTTGTTCTTGTTCATACTACAAGAGCTCAAAACTCATTAGTTATCGAAAATATTGTTCCATGGATAGCTCCTCCTCCTCCAGCTCATGTTTCTCCTGCTACTGCTACTGTTTCTTCTTCTCCTATTTTTTTTGATATTATAAGTAAGATTGAACAGATGTTGGCTGATTAAAGGAAGTACTTTGATGATTCTTTGAAAACTATGCAAAATCAAGTTACTGCTCTTGAGAAAGAGATGAGAAGAGGATTTGCTGAGATACAACATAACACATATCAATTGAAACATCTTTTTCCAAATTGGTGGAAAAGCTCTGGACCACACTATTACCAGTATTGGTGAAGTGATGAACTAATCTGTAACTCTGGCCAACAATCAAATTCAACTTGAGAAGAAAGCTCAAGAACATGTTATGAAAGTTTGTGAAGAAGTTGGAACTTTCAAAGATGATACCGTAGATACCCTCTGTGTAGAATTCAGAAAGGGGGAGACTCTAGTGAAAGAACATGTACAAAAGTTTGTAGATAAGTTTTTTGTTACTGCTAACACTCTCTAGACTGAGAAGTTAAATGAAATCAAAAAAATTGTGCTAGCTTAGATCCAGTCAGTAAAGTTTTATACCTATGACACTACAGTTTGGATGCATAACTAGATCTTTCTAGATTTTCAAGCAAATCCAAACATCATTCCTCACCATCTCAATCCTCTTGCTAAAGGTCAGCCAGCTACTCCAGCTCAGATGCCTCCTCAAATTCCAACATTCTCTACTAGGCCTGATGATGCAACCCTTCCTCCAGAATCTTATTCTCAAGTTTGGGAATCTGACATCCCCAAAGATTTACCTGAAGTTCAGATCCCCAAGAAAAGGAAATATGGAGAAGGTACCTCTGCCAGTAGATCAGTTCCAGTTCCAAAATCAGAAAAGAGAAAAGCTCAAGAATTTGCTGAAGTTTGGAGCCCAACTTCAAAGTCCTTGATTCTAGATACTCTGAAACTTGTGATGGACTATAATAAAAGCAGAGATCTCCATTACAGTTTTTTTGAATGGGAAATGTATGAAAAATCTCTCATGAAGAGAAGGATTTATGATATAGAATATGGAAGGAACAACCCAAAGGCACCTCTAAGACCTCCAAAGTAGTATCCTAAGTTATTCAGCTATCAAAGGAGACAACAGAAAAAGTTTTACAAGCAACATCAGAGCTAGAACTGAATTTTTGATTTTTGAGATTGAGGACTGAATGCTTGTAGAAATGAAATCTAAAACAATTCTAATTATATAATCTCTAATTTTAATGATTATGTGTTTTTCTTTATTTCTTGCATTTCATCTTATTCTTATCTTTTCATAGCCAGTTCTTTCTCTTGTAATATAATTCACCTTAGTGTAGAGGGTTCTGACTTCTACAAATAGGGGGATATTGTTGGGTATTGCATCCACAATAACCCAGATTTGCATGAAGTCACCCTTGAACTAAGATGAATTAAGTCATATTTGATCTTCTATTTTAGTTATGTGTTTGCAGGACTCTATTGCTAAGTGTAGACCAATATCAGTCTATAGTGGGTCATAAACACAGGACCATATAATGTAATCCCTCATTGTGTGATCCAAGGTGTTGACACATATGTAGCCTCTCTATTGGGATACATTTCATATTCAAGCACTTGGATCAATGGATGAAGTGTTGGTGATGATTGGATTCAAAAAGGAAAACTTTCTGGAAGTCAGAAATTCTCTAAGTCCATTACTCGAGTAATCTGTTAGTTCTCGAGTTGTATAAGTTAAAGTTCTCGAGTAATTAGTCTTATTACTCGAGTACAAAATTTAGTTCTCGAGTAACTAGGTTTAGCACTCGAGTAAACTTTATCTCTACCTCTCGAGTATTCAGATTTTTATCTCAGAAAAATTCTAAGTATAGTTCTCGAGTAGTTCCTTTTCTCTCGAGAAATCCTATACCTTATTCTTGAGAAGTTCCTTTTCTCTCGAGAAATCATTTCTTGTTCTCGAGTAACTTTCTTCCAGGATCAGAAATATTTTTTCTAAGTCTTTGTTCTCGAGAAGTATCATTCTACTTCTCGAGTAGATTTCTAGTTCTCGAGTAATTCCTTTATACTCGAGAAATAATTCTTCTGCCTCGAATACTTTCTGTTAGACTTCTTCTCGAGTAATTCAAATTGACTTCTCGAGAACCCATCTTGTACTCGAGTAATACATTCTTCTTCTCGAGTAATTTGAGAAATTCTTTTCTCAAGTAATCTTCATTCCTCTTCTCGAGTAATAAACTTTACTTCTCGAGAAATACTTCTTCACTCGAGAAATGGAGTTCAGTTTTGCAGAATTTTTGTTAAGTCTAGAATTGACGGGATTTTCAAATCACATGATGTGATTGGTCCACGTGTACGTCATTAAGATTAATTATGACCGTTAGGGTGATCTTATATAAGGTCTTGTCAACCGACTAACCCTAATAAGAAGGATTTTCATGCCATCATAATTTTTCTAAGCTCTCTGAATCTTTCTCTTTCTCTCCAAAAATGAAAGTCACCGACGCCGCCGACCTTCATCGTGTAAGAGCTAGGGTTTTCGATTCAAAGGATTCATACCAAGATTGATTTCCAGATCGTGATTGTTGTTCGTTCTCCATCATCGTTCCAATCGGGTGAAATCAAAAGAAGTCTTCAGATCTCTTTCTTGCCGAGATTTCTTCTTCAACAAATCTGACAGAGCCGCAATTTATAAAGAAGAAGATCCAGCCAGATTGTTTCAAGATTTGAAGATCATTTGTTTGTATTTTCAATTTATCTCTATTCAATTCTTGTAGGAGATTTCTCTCCGAGTTGTAAGAAGTTTTATCTTCCGAGTGTAGATTCGTTTGGATCGAGGTTGTAGGAACTTGGTTCCGAGGTTTAGGATTGGTTTTTAATCTGAGATAGTAAAGTAACTGAGTCTAGTGGTTTGCTAGATCGGTGAGGGAAAGTGGATGTACCCAAGGTTGGGGAATCACTATAAATCTTTTGTCGTCTGTGATTGCTTGGTTGATAATTGTGCATAGATCGCTAAATTTTTTATTCTGCATAAAGACGCACAACTCACCTATTCACCCCCCTCTTGGTGATTTAGGTAGACAACTGAACTCATTCAGAAGGAAAGGTTGAAAAAGCCATCTTTTCAGCATCTTTAATATGGAGTGATAGTTTTTACAATGTCACAAGCCTAATTGTCATGTATACTAAAAAAATTGATTATTGTCTTTCATATATGAGTTTTTCGCGAGGAATTATTTTATCTTTCTATGTTGCTTTACAAGATTAAGTTCAAGTAGTAGGCTTTACTTATGTCGACGTACAATTCTAATTTTGAATCAATTCTGTATTGAGAAGTTTATTTAATATTATGTATCCTTCGATTTTGATTTTGATTGTTAACTATATTTTTAACAACTTAAGCCCCTAATATTGTTTATTATGTAATTGTTTAGCTAATATTTTTTATTATGTAATTGTTTAGAGTAAATTATTTGCCAATCATTATTGCAAATCTTTGTCCCTGTATTTCCCAAACCTTATTACCCCTCTCCATCCTCCCACCATCACTTATATGATCATCAAATCTCCACTCTTTTCCCTACAACCTCATACTTGTGAGTTGTTTTATTGTTCATTATTTTTTTCATCATTATTTTATGAATCTGATCATTTATATTCTTATGTTTATGTACATTCACTAGTGTGCTTATTATGTGACTAATTGTGATTTGTATGATTCATTATATAATACATTTAGTTAATTGACCTTCAATCAAGGGAAAATTCGACATGTTAGCTTGTTCTTAAAATAATCTAAGCATCACTTGTGCTATCTTCTTTGGTTTTATGTCTTCTTTTCTATTTGCAAAATGTTGTTAGGTCACTTCGTGCATACATGATGTAAAGCCCCAAGATTTTTAAGTCTGAAATCAAATAAATTAAATCAAATTTTGGGATGGGGATAGAGGGCATGGTCTGCAAATAAAAATTGTGGGCTAAGGTTTGATATACAAACCTAAATCTCTCTCCTCTCTCAATACTTGACCTCCCTCTTCTTCTTATTTTTTGTGTGAACCTGCTGACAGCGCTTCATGGGAGAGAAGGGAAGAGATCCCCCCTTTTGGCGTAACCTGTCATCGCTGAGAGAGAGAGGGAGGATCAAGTCTCCACCGTGGGTTGCCGCTCTTGTTTCTTCCACATCCCTAACCTCTAGGGCTCGCAGCTCCTAGCCATTGTCGTTGTCAAGGGAGAAGAAGATGACCCGACTCTGTGTTTGCCAAATCTCTGTCACCGAGCTTTTGTCCTCTCCTTGCCCTTGAAGATGGAATCCACCAACCTACCTTCTTTTTTGGTCGAGAGTTGTTAGAGCTCCTACCCAAATTCGCCTATCCAAACTAAGAATGGAGAAAGAGGAGACCCATGTTACCCATGTGGTGTTAGGTTTCATATTTACCTACTGTCGCGGAAGTTGTTTATCCTTGCAAGGGTTTTTTCTAACTAGTTGAGTGTTGTCTAGTTGTCGTTAGGGCTCGATCTTGAGCCTCTACCAAAGAGGGCTTTAGTGTCGTTTGGATGTTGCCTACCTAGAGTAAGAAGAAGAGTCGGCCAGGTTTTTCGTCATCATTGTTCATAATCGAGTTGAGGAGAATGTTCGTCGTGGGCTTGCGTTGTCGATTAGTGACTCGAATTGACGAGTTGAGTTTATATCTTGGAAAGGTGGCCGAATCCGCAAAGACGAAGCCGCTACGATCGTGTCCATGGCTCCAAAGTGTGCACCAAGGGTAATGATTTTTTTCCTAATCTTAAAACCGTTATTTTTGTTATATTTCGTGCTTGTATTTACTTTCGTGCAATGAGAGTACCCTCATGATGTTCCGGTTGAGGGTGGGGACTCCACCAGGCATGAGATTGTGACTCCAGCGTATGTTTATGTGTGGATTACACATTGAGTCCCTCTCCTACTATGCGGTGAAGTGCGGGGACTCTCCCACAATGTGGGATTGCGACGCAGGTGTAGTTTTATGCCTATTTTCTGCTTAGGAGGGCCAACCGCCTCCAATTGGATGTGGTTTGTGTTTCCCCCAGTTCATTGCGAACCTATGGGTCGATTGTGTCTATCCCCGGCAAAAATGTGCATTTAGTGATCCGATGTGCGAATTTAGATTTAGTAATACTGTGTGAAGCCTACCCATGACAATAAGCTTTGATCGATGATGTTTCTATGATGTGCATTACAATTAGACCTAGGTGCACAAGCGAGAATGTCACATGCTATTTGTCGTAGAGCTTGCTGGAATTTGAGGGCTTCGTTCGTGAATGCCTCATTCCTAAGCGGACCTGAGTTGGGCCCCGTAGTATGACATTCTTGTGAGATTACGTAGGATGGGTGAGTTCTCGGCCATGTTGTAGTCGTGTTCATAGACCTCTTAGTTTAAGACATGTCGTCGGTACATTTTAGATCCTCTTTAGGAAACGTTGATAAACTATCGTTATAGACCGGAGACGTGTTTATACCTCCTGTCATGATGTTCCAAGACCGGGAGTAGTGTTATACTTCCTGACATGCTCCTTCAGACAGTTGTGGACTATTCCCCCATTTTCGTGCTCATTTGGACAGTTGCGGACTGTTCTCCCATCTATCGCACTCGTTTGGGCATGAATGGACAGTTTTCATTCCTGTCACATTCTTACGGATAGAGATGGACTTGGAGTATTCCTATAATGCTTTTGTTGTGAGACCTTTTTCCCCTACTGTTATAGCTGAGTGTGAAAGGCAATCGCATGCCTCTCATTGTGGGTCGTACTGTATAACCCGTAATTCATCGAGATCAAAAGTACTCAAGCAGGCGGTTATTTGCAGACCATTGGACGAGCAGAGGCAGGCTTGGGCGAGCAGAGACGGGCTTGGGCGAGCAGAGGCAGGCTTGGGCGAACAGAAGCGTGCTTGGGCGAGCAGAGACGAGGTTGGGCAAACAGAGGCGAGCTTGGGCGAGCAGAGGCGAGTTTGGGCGAGTATCTCGCGAGTTTGGGCGAGTAGCTCTTAGAACTCGCTGCCAGTAGCCGGATACTCGGCTATACCCCCCCAGGATTTCTCCATAATTTGCCCCTCAGGGGTACTAGAAAGGGCATCTTTGGAGGAGGTTGAGGTCCCCCCAAGTGGATACTTGCCCAGTCCATGCCTGCCTAGTACCTCGCCCAGCCTTTTGGTTGTGGAGGGGAAGATTCTTCTAAGCTTCCGAGTACGTTGTGGGACCTCCCTGTTGGAGCACTTGGGGTGTGCTTATAGATAGTTTCCTCTCTCTCTCTCGCTAGCCATTTGAATTGTGACGTCAGATCGTAGAATCAGTAACCTTAGGTTGCCTTGATCCTATTAATGTGGTTGGGAATTTTCCTGGCTTCAACACATATTGCGGTGAGCATGGATAGTAGCCGAGGAAGAAATTTTTGCGAGAAGTCTTCATAGTTTAAGAAGGCGAGCTGGAGACCAAAGGCTCTCACAAGCATTCAGCAAGGTGGGCGAGTTCTCGACATGGTTGGCGAGTTTCAAAGTTACTCGCTCGTAGGCGACTTCACGATTGCGACTTTCAGGCTCGACGGCTTCATGGGGCGAGCTTACCTATTACTCGCTCATAAGCGAGTTCCAGATCGCGACCTCCTTAGGCGAGTTCCAGATGATGACTTCAGTTAGCAAGTATATGCAAGAGAGTTCATGCAGGTGAGTTGCAGATGGCGATATGCCTTGGAAAGCTTCATACAACGAGCTTCAAATCAACTACCAGGTGTCCCGTTCACAGGTTGGCGAGCTTCTTTGTTACTCGCCCATAGGCGAGTATAGGCATGATTGGTGACTTCAAAGAGGCGAGTATCATTGTTACTCGCCCAAAGGCGAGTTGAAGGGACGAGTATCTTTGTTACTCACCCATAGGCGAGTTCTGCAGGCGACTTACTCGCAAGGCCGAGATAGCTCAGGATCTGGGCAAGTTGGGACTGGAAAATGAAAATTTTCCTGTGGCACTCAAAAACTCTGCTTAGGGGTTCTAATGTCAGAGATGACACTTACCCTCCGCTATTTCATCTCTGTTTTCAGTAGTGGTGCTTTTCATACATGTTTATACTTACGGGTGCTTTGGTAAAGCTCGTAAGTACTTTTTGTATGACTAACAAGCAGGGTGATTCACGATGTGTTCACCACCAGGGAAAAACATACGAGGTGCTCTGTAAGCTCTTACCTACGATGACCTCCTCTAGCAACCTAAATTCCATGAGACAGCTTACTCATGACATCTTCAAGCTAGTATTCTACGAGCTCCTACTCGTGATGCACTTTATGATTACCAAGTGCTCTCTTCAATTCCACGAGTTCCATACTCGGGAGAGGATCTCTTCAACAACCAAGTGCTCTCTTCAATTCCGCGAGTTCCATACTCAGGAGAGGATCTCTTCAACAGCTAGGTGCTCTCTTCAATTCCATGAGTTTCATAATCGCGAGCTGATCTCTTCAACAGCTATGGTGCTCTCCACTAATTCAGCGAGTTCCATACTCGCGAGATCACTACTTCAGTATCTATAGTGTTCGGTTCGATTCTGCAAGTTTAAACGCATGAGGTTATCACTTCAGCAACCAGGCTGTCATGTTATTCATGTCATCTCCTCGAATACCTGGAGATATGATAACCTGAAAGGGTTCTACATATAGGAGGGAATGGTACGCTTGTTCACACTTATATATCGATGATATTTCTCTAACATCCTGAAATATGGGACTTTATCTTCTCTTTTTGAAAGTGTATAAAGTAGGCATAATAAGCAGAAAGCGATCTCCATGATCGGTTTGGGAAACCCGCATCTGACCTGATTCTCCTAAAAAGCCCAGGGCGGATGATGGGACGACGCATCGGGACTTAAGCGTCCTTGTAAGACCGATCCCCTGCACTGACGGCCGAGATCAGCTCCCCCCATGCATGTTAGCCTAACTACCCCCGATTGCATCTCTCCTCTAACTGGAGAGACTATCAGGAACAGATCTGGACGCTAACCTCCTAAACTTGATAAAGGAAGGCCCGCTCTTAGCGATGGTTATTCATGTGGGCCAGGACGCGTCTTTGTTACTACCAAGACGAGATAACCTGCCAAGCTCCATAAAGTGCAAGTTCGCAGAAGGATGGTGGACTCGAGAGTGTCCAGTAGGACCCACCACCCCCCCCCCCCCGAGGACCATTTCCCTTCGCTTGTACTCTGGTTTTTGTAACCAAGTGGAAGAGCTAAAAACGATCTCCAAAGTTGGGTTGGGAAACAAGCCTTCGACCTATTTCTCCTAGATAGCCCAGGGCGGACGATGGGACGATGCCTCGGGATATAAGCATCCTTATACGACCGATCCCCTACATTGATGGCCAAGATCAGCTCCCCCCTTGTATGTCGGCCTAGCTACCCCTGATTGCATCTCTCCCCCAACTGTAGGAACTATCCTAAACAGGTATAGACGCCAACCTCCCAACTCGACGGAAGAAAGATCGTCGTTCTCTTTAGAATTCCTTTGTCCTCAAAGATATTGATACATTTGAATCCTTGGCAATCTCTTAAGCAATAGGGTGAACTACCTCAGCATTGATTGAAGTCCTCGAGTCGTGGAGTTATCGCAAGTCCGAGTCCCTGCACGAGCTCCCCTCCTGTATATCGGCCACCAACCCCCTCGGGTGAGAAAGTTTCCTCATTGGAGTATTGTCGTAGTTCGTGATATCTGTACAAGCTCCCCTCCTACAGACCGACTATTTGCCTCCCGAGTTGACCTACACCACTCTAGTTGAGCTCGGCTCCTGAGAGCTATCAACTCCAACAAAGTTCCTCGTTTGAGTGTTTTCGTAGTCCGTGATCTCTGTACGGGCTTCTCCCCTGCAGACCGACTACTAGCCACCTGAATCGACTCTTCTCCACCGCCAATTGAGCTTGGCTCCTACTAGGGTGTCGACTCTTCTTCACCGATAGTTAAGTTTTACTCCTGTTAGGGTGTCGACTACTTCCCACCACCAGTTGATCTTGGCTCCTGTTGAGTGTCGACTACTTCTCCACCGCCAGTTGAGCTTGGATCCTGTTAGGGTGTCGACTACTTCCTACCACCAGTTGAGCTTGGCTTTTGCTGGGCGTCGACTGCTTTCCACCACCAGCTGAGCTTGGCTCCTGCTAGGTGTCGACTGCTTTCCACCACCAGTTGAGCTTGGCTCCTGCTGGGTGACGATTAATTCCCACCACCAGTTGAGCTTGGCTCTTGATGGGTGTCGACTCTCCACCTCCAGTTGAGCCCGACTCCTGCGAGGTGTCGACCTCCTTTCCACCTCTAGTTGAGCTTGGCTCCTGCTTGGTATCGACCTCTTCTCCAATTTATTTTAACTCGGTTCATGTGCGGTATCAACCTTTTATCTACCTCCAGTTGAGCTCCACTCCTGGGAAGTACCTCGTGCGGCGCATCGTCTAGCACTATCTCTCTGAACTATAGGTTCAACATTGTTTTTCCGAGCTCGTGTCGAGCTCGAAAAAAGCGGGGATTGTGTATAACCTGTAATTCGTCGAGATCAGAAGTACTCAAGAAGACGGCTATTCGCAAACCATTGGGGTAGAAGAGGAGGGCTTGGGCGAGAAGAGGTGGGCTTGGGCGAGCAAAGGCAGGCTTAGGAGAGCAGAGGAGAGCTTGGGCGAGCAGAGGCGAGCTTTGGAAATTAGAGGAGAGCTTGGGCGAGCAGAGGCGAGCTTGGGCAAGTAGAGGCGAGCTTGGGTGAGCAGAGGAAAGCTTGAGCGAGCAGAGGCGAGCTTGGGGTGAGCAGAGGCGAGTTTGGGCAAGTATTTGATAAGTTTGGGCGAGTAGCCCTTCGAACTCACTGCTAGTAGCTGGATACTCGCCTATACCCCCCCCCCCCAGGATTCTCTATAAATAGCTCCCCAGGGGTACTAGAAAGGGCATCTTTGGAGGAGGTTGAGGTCCCCCCAAGTGGATACTCGCTCAGTACATACCTACCTAGTACCTCGCCCAGCCTTTTGGGTGTGGAGGAGAAGCTTCTTTTAAGCTTCCGGGTACGTGGTGGGACCTCCTTGCTGGAGCACTTGGGGTGTGCTTATAGATAGTTTCCTCTCTCTCTCACTAACCATTTGAATTGTGACGTCGAATCGTAGAATCAGTAACCTTAGGCTGCCCGGATCCTATTTTTGAGGTTGGGAATTTTCCTGGCTTCAACACGTACGACTTTGAGTAATGTTTTACCATGTGTGTAATGGCATGGCTATGGGGACCCCTTGTGTACCCCGGGATTTTTAGGTGGAATTTGCTAAAAAAAATTATATAGCGGAAAATAGGAAACCGGCGCAGAAATACTCAACCAATTCTGATCCCAAATATATCAGATGCAAACCAGAAGAGCAAGAATCTTGTACTAAACAATCTTTACAAGGCGAAACATACATGGCGAGACATTATTCGCCAAAGAAACCAAAGGGAAAGCAAAAACAATTGCAAGGCAAAACCTAATCGCGCGGACTCAAGAAGTTAGTCGCCGGCTCTACTACTGCACTACGGAGTCCGCCCAAACCGCCAGGTCGCCAGACTGCAAACCAAGCCGTGCGGACTGCCCGTTATTCCAATGCAAGAAGGAACTCTACTCGTCAATCATCAAGCCGCCTAACTACAAGGTCTCCTAGCCCCCTGACCCAATGATCTGCTGCTGCCGAACTGAACAGGCCGCCAGAAGCGGACAGCTTATTTAACTAGGAAACTAGTTGCATAAGAGAGACCGCCTAGCCGCAACCTACGACCTACTGTTAACCACTAGTTACTATCTGCAGAGTCCACACTGTCCCTGACCGGAGTTAGAATCAAGTCTTGGCTTTCCAGCGCTATCCGCACAACCTGCACAGCATAACCCGATCAATCTTCAAATCGCACGGATACAAAATCCAATCTGCAGCAACTATCCATGAGTTCACTTACTGTTCATTCTCTTCTTGATTGATGTGAAAGGGGGTCCTATTTATAAGCACGATGAGGAGTGTGTTCACTGCCTTAGCCGATAGGATAACCGCCCCATCCCGCGGCAAGAATTAAGTGTATCCACAAGCCACAAATACATCGCCAGTCCGCTGCGACCTGTGCTAGATAGTCAGCCCGCCAATAACATCACCAAGGTCGGATAGCAACCTTTATCCCCCTTGTCACCCAATGCCTAGCAAGGACGCCGCCACCAGCAGAACTCTATAACAACACCTTGTCCGCCTATCAGAGGACACCGCTCTAGTCCGCACGCCCTGCGGACACAACACCGGTCCGCACACCTTGCAGACTCAACTCCAGTCCGCATTCCCCAAGCTCTTAACCAAGGCACACGACAGCTGCTGCCGAGATTGGCGGACACTGCATCAGTCCGCATGCATTGCAGACTCAACTCCAGTCCGCACTCCTCAAGCTCGCAACCAAGGCACATGACACGGCTGCTTAGCTTGGCGGACTAAGAAGCAGTCTGTGCTTAACTGCACGATCTCATCGAACTAAGCCAAACCTGGAATTGGTTCAGAACCAACCAAGTCCACACCACAATCCACAAGGGCCAGTCTGCGCTTACTGGCAGACACTGGACCCAGTTCGCCAATCCCAGTGAACTCCAGCACCTGTCCGCTCTAACCAGTGAATCCTGCCGCTTCCACCAGCCGTACCACCAAAGCTAGACCAAGGCATCTGCCATGCCATTCTGTCGAGCTCCAGCCAAGTCCGCATCTGCCGGACTTCACGGATATAGAAGCTTTTCACCCGGTTACCTTCTGGGATCCAACTGCCTGCTGAGCATAAGCCTGCCTAGCAAGCCGCCTCCTCTGTTTGCACAGTCCATGTGAATAAACAGCCCAGGCCGCCAAATAATAAGCCGTCTACAATTGCTCTGCCGACCTGGCTAACGGACAGTTCTATCTGCATAGACCGCGCGGACAGGTTGCCCAATCCCCCACTTTCACTTCACCATTTTCAACAGAATTCGGGTGAGAGTACACTAAAAGCATGTCGTGAGAGCATGAAACGGGGGGTCATGCGTGCCAATGTTTGTGATGGCTTGTGCTCCTGTTGATTGTGCTTGGCATGTTAGTATCTGCACTTTCCTTTTTATAATAGGGAAGAAGTACCACCGCCCCGGGAATGGGATGGGGTTGTTACACCGGTTGTGGTCAAATAAAGCTGATCGCCATTTTGTTCTTGTCTTGTCTTTGTGGATTGTACATGTACAGGTGCTGGCGAGCCAAGGGGGTAAATAGCGGGCAAGAAGCCCCATGCAATGCTGGCCCTCAAAAGACAAAGTTTTGTATAGCTTTCATGCGTTGCCGGCCTGCGTGCCGATATATGTAAATCTTGTAGTGTACGACACATTTATGGTGAAAAACATGTAAGAACTTAAGGCAGCGCATCTCTTATTTTAGTGTGTTTCATTACTTGTAGATGTGAACATTTGAGCCCCTTTTTGGGGCTTTTCTTAGTTTCCATTGCAGGTTTATACTTTGAATTGTTTAAGTAATAATTTATTATATTAATTAATAATATTTTAGGTCTATAGATTTTGTATTCCGTGGGGCTTGGCTGGTCCCATGCTATATACTATTTGTAGTCCAGGATATTACAATTGGTATCGGACTTTAGGTTTCACGATCCAATATTCTTTAGGTTTTGGGACGAACCCTTTTTAACGGGTGGTGGGCACATACTGTGCAAGAGCCGAAATGATTAATTTTAAGCAGAATGTCCACTTAGGAATGACAAAAATCATTGTGTTTCATATACATTTGGGAATTTAAGTGTTCAACGCTTCATGATTTCCCCTATTTATGAATGTTAAATCATGTTCTTGACATGTGTTAGCATTAATATTGACTGACTGAAGTGCTTTTGTCCTTCATTTCTCCAAAGAAACATTATTGGAAAATGGAATTAGCGGTTACCTGTAAAGGAACACAAATGTCAAACGAATTGACACTATGATTTGGTTTACCTATAAAGGAATACGAACGTCCACTTAAATGACTTCCTGAACTGTCAAGGCCGGAGCCTTGTACTCTTCTTTCGTAATGGAGACAGATACTGAATCCTTCTTCTTGTTACACCATGAGATAGAATTTGTTCCGCACATGAAGACATATCCTGACGTTGACTTCCGATCACTAGAATCTCCCCCATAATCAGTATCCGTGTAAAAATGCAGCTTGAATCCCGCGTCCCTCTAGTAAAAGAGGCCCATGTACGAGATGGACTTCACGTACTTTAGAATATTCTTAGCCGCTGCTAGATGAGGATTCCATGGTTCTACTATATACTGACTAACTCGGCCTACAACATAAGTAATATATGACCTTGTAATCATCAAATATATGAGACTCCCTATGAGAGCTCGGAACATCAAGGGATCTGAAAGAACCCTTCCCTCATCGCGTCGAAGCTTTAGGCCGACCACCAGAGGAGTAGAGCTACTCTTCCCTTCCCGCATACCGAATCGCTTAATGATTCTCTCTACATAGCCCTTCTGGGACACAAGCATGTCGCTCTTCTTCCTCTCAACCTCAAGTCCAAGGAAATGGTGGAGCTCCCCAAGTTCCTTCATCTCGAACCTGATAGCAAGCTCAGCCCTGAGCCTAGCTACTTCTTTCTCTAAGTTCCCGGTGATGATCATATCATCAACATACAGCAGTACAAAGACCTGAAGCTCCCCATTCTAGAAAAACAGACTTGAATCTGAATCTGAAGCAAAGTAACCATAAAACTAGAGGTATTCTGCGATCTTCCTATACCACACACGAAAAACTTGCTTCGGACCATAGATGGTCTTCTTCAGCATACAGACATGTCCTAGATGTTCTTCTGAAACATAACTAGGTGGTTGCACCTTGAAGATAGTCTTGTCAATCTCGTTATAAAGGAAAGCATTCTTTACGTCTAGTTGCTAAATCCCTCACCCTTGGCAAGTCACCAAAGAAGTCACCACCCGAACTGAAGTTATCTTGGCCACTAGACTAAACGTCTATTCATAATACTCCCTATATTGCTTCGAGAACCCTCGAGCTATATGGAGATCTTTGTACCACTCGATGTTGCCATAAACCTTATTCTTCAACTTGTAAACCCACTTGCATGTCATATGAGTTATGCCTTCGACCTTGGGAATAAATCAGAAGTCTCGTTCTTTCTGAGGGCGGTCATCTCCTCATTCATAGCATCTTCTCACTCCTAATGCTAATAGAATTTTTAAATCATGGCGGGTCCCGCTCATCTAAGGGACCTGTGAAGAAATATGTTTGATCCCTAGTTGGATTTGGGCTAGGTTCACTAAATTAGTTTAAGTATGACCCACCTTGTATACCCAGGGTCAATTATTTGAATCCTAGAGTTTATGCTAAGTCATTAGGGTCAACCTTCTTGGACCAGCCAGCAGAGGACCTCAGAAGACTCAGAATTAGAAGATTCAGAGAATATATAGTTTAGTTCGAAGTTCTTCGAACTCAGCTCGACGATCGTCGATCTCAGCTCGACGATCGTCGATCTCAGATCGATGATCGTCGATCTCAGATCGACGATCGTTGATCTCAGATTGACGAACTCAAAGTTATTTCTCTGAGCTGAGCTCGACGATATTCGAGCTCAGGTCGACGATCGATTCTTTCAGATAGATTCTCATCTCGACGAACTCAGAGCACAGAATTGGCAAGTTATTCTCTGAATACAGTTCGCAAAGCTCAGGTCGACGAACTGGAATTCTCAGGTCGACGATCTTGGAACTCAGGTCGATGAATTCTGTTCAGAGGTCGATGATTTCTGTCCCGCTCAAGAATGAGAAGTTTTCTTTCTTCTATCCCTTACTTTCTTTATTATTTAGCAATAATATTTCTGAGTAATTAATGCTCATATTCTTCTGAATATAGCCGTTATTGACAGCATTAATTATGGTCTTCATCAGGATAATTACTTGCCTATTTTATTAGGGACATTTGGGGAAACTCATTTATGACAGACATTTCATCCGTTTGTATTCTCCAGATCCTTCAGCAATTAATGTAGGAATTCAAATTCAAAGGATAATTACTGACTACAGAATATAAAAGAGATTTTCTCTTTTCAGTCGACATTCATTCTGCCTGAATTCATTAGAGAACTTACAACACAAGAAAATATAGAGATAGAGACTGATTATTCAGAACTCTTTCACAGTGCAATCTACTTTCATCCCTATCAATCCTGAAATCTGAAGAAGAACATTCATCACAAATCAAGAGTCTTATTCATCTTTAGAGCCTGGAATCTTCAGAGACATTCTTTCAATATCTATCTACTAGATTCCTGGTTATTGACAAAACAAGGCTGAAGACCTACACCCTGAAGCAAAGCTCCAATCTTCCTGAACCATTCAACATCTCAGGGGGAGTTTTGTTAACATCAAAGATCCACTAGTCTGCTATGTTGATTAGAGAAAGAGAAGACACCATCACCTCCTCTTAACTCCTATAAAAGGGTTTTAACTCCCTTAAAAAGTTAACCACTTGGTTGTCAAGTCTCCTGATCAAAAGACTTGGTTGGTTTTTGGGCACCTGATCAAAAGCCTAAGTGGTTACTATATCCCCCTGCAAATATATATTGTGGTGGCAGTCACCTGATCAAAACCTGTTAGTAGATTCCTATAAGGGGGTAGAAGAGTGGATGTAACCAGTTGGGCAACCACTATAAAACTTCTTGTGTTGTCTAGTTTCCCCTTTTTTCTGTATTGTGCTGTGTTATTTTAGCCTAGTTCTTTTTACATAATATTTATTATCACTTATTTTTACTGCTAGTTAATCAAAACAACTAAAATATTTTAAAAACACTATAATACCCCCGGTTTTTCTGTGATTATTTAACCTTGGATTGGCGTTACGTTGGCTTATATTTGGCATATGCCGTTGTTAGAGTGTGGTCTTAGCTCTTTAGGCCTTTTAGTGGCTTGTTTTGTAGCCTGTTTGCAAGATTCCCTAGCAAGTCGGAGTATATTTTGGTGACTCAGTGGAGCCTCTTCGGGAATGCTTGTGTTTTGGCTTCGGGAAATGTTAGCCCGAGTTTTGTTTGTCGGATGATGATTTTGACTTCACCACTAGATTCGTAGCATGGGTATTTAGCTATGGTGTGAATTTCATTAAATTCCACGATAGTTGGAATTTTCGAGTCGTTTGGACGTGTTGTATGGAGCTATGTGGCTGTATTATAGCTTAATTTATACCCAGCTTATAGTATATCTATTAAGGGGGAGGTATTAGCTAGTGGCGGTTTGAGCTGTGGCAGACCTAAGGCTTATATTATAATAGGGAGCTAGGCGGCTAATGCTTAAAATATTTCATGTATAGCAATATTTTATTGCTTGGTGGTTGGAGATATATTAGAATATATCTTAAAGCTTATTCTATTGTATCTTCCTTTCTTCTTCCCAAAAAAAAGTAGTCGGTAAACTTCCAGCAAAAGGGTTCGGCGGCAGAATTATTCTAGAGCTTTGGCCGGCGATTTCTGGAGGTGTAGAGCTCGGTTTTCTCGGGTAAGGGCAGATTTGGATTGCTCTCACTCAGGTCTTCCATCCTAGGTAAATTTTCCTTGCTCTAGGGCTATTTTAGAAGCTAGAGACTGTCTGATTTCTCAGTTTTTCCTCTTTTAGCTTCAAGAATTTTTGCAATTTTGTGTTCTATCTGTGCTAGAGTTAGAAGAGCAGTTGTTGTGTCCTGAAGATTGAGGCAAGTGGTGCTCTTTGCCCTTACCAAGCTTGTCTTAATTTATATTTTTATTGTTGGTTGTGTAATAGATCAACTGTAGAAGTTAGGGCTGCTGCTAGCTTTATCCCGAGACAAAGCTTGCCCAATTTTATGAATTTTCCTCTCTCTTTGTTGCTGATTTGTGTGTCTAGGTAGTGGCTGGAGGTAGCAGGTTAGTTCCTAAGTTTAGTCTAGCTAGGGTGATAGCTGTAGCCGGGTAGAAGGGGTAGAAAGAATTTTTTAGCCAAGTATTAGCTCTCGGGTTATCAGGCGTTGAGTGGTCTGTAGGCTAAGTATAAAAGCGTTGAGTGTGGTAAACACACTCAATGCCTAACTGGCTTGATTTTGAGACTAAGTATAAAAACGTTGAGTGTGGTGGACACACTCAACGCCTGGTTGTTTGCTTTGGAAGCTAAGTCCAAAAGCATTGAGTGAGTGGAGATCACTCAACGCCGTCGGCCTTTGGCATTGAGTGAGCTGCACTCACCCAACGCCATCTTGCCAGAGTTTTTTTTCTAAGTCTTTTGGCATTGAGTGAGTGGAGCTCACTCAACACCGTCTGCCTTTGGCATTGAGTGAGTTGCACTCACTCAACGCCATTGCCCAGAAATTTTTTCTAAGTCTTTTGGTGTTGAGTGAGTGGAGCTCACTCAACGCCGTTTGCTTTTTGGCGTTGAGTGAGGTGCACTTACTCAACATCATTGTCTAGAGATATTTTTGCCAAAGTCTTTTGGCATTGAGTGAGTGGAGCTCACTCAAAGCCGTCTGCTTTTGGCATTGAGTGAGGTGCACCAATGCCATTGTCCAGTCAGATTTTTCTAAGTCTTTTGGCGTTGAGTGAGCTGAACTCACTCAACGCCATCTAGCCAGAATACTTTTCTCTAAGTCTTTTAGCGTTGAGTGAGTTGAACTCACTCAACGCCATCGTCTTTTGTGGCTAAATCTTTTGGCGTCGAGTGGACTCAACGCCATTTCTTGCTTAGCATTTGGGCGTCGAGTGGACTCGATGCCTTCCTTCCCTTAGTGTTAGGTGTCGAGTGGACTCGACGCTTTTACCTTAAGCTGGTGTTTTCTCCCGAGTTTGGTTAGGGTGGGTTTATGTCGATTTGTTGATATTTTTCGGCTGGTTTTGGAGGCCAAATCGTAAATTATAGCAAGTAGTTTGCTTGTTGACTCTATGAGGGGTGGTTTGGGTATAGAGCCGTGGTCCCACCATTTTGGCCCTGGTTTGGGCTGGTTTTGTTGGTGTGTTGGTACCATTTTGGCCCTAGTTTGGGCTGGTTTTGTATGTGTGTTGGACCTTTTGGCTGCCACCGTTGTACCCTTGATATTTATGGGTCTGGGTGTGAGGACTATTTTTGGTCACCAACCCAGATCCATGGCTCTACCACTGCTAATGATTCACACTATTAGTTCCTTTCTTTAAAGTGGTTATTTTGGCATACGCTTGCCTTGTTGCTTCTATGTTATTTATTTCTCGCACTTGGTGCGTTGTGTTGTTGCCTTGGGAAGTGTTTTCCCTTACTGTATTGTTCAGCTCCCTTTTGCTCTTTTTGATAGCACTTTTTGTAGGGTTGGTAAGCCCTTCTCTCATTACTTATGAATTTAATGCTCCAATTTTCTTTTGATTATTTGCTTGCTTGGGCATTCTTTCTTTGAATGCCTTAGGTTCAGGTTAGAGCTGGTTGAGCGGCTAGTGTTCTGGTGGAGCTTACTTGTGGCCTCCGGGGTTGCTGAGAGTGTTGTACCTCGACCTTGTGAGGTAGCTTTCTTCTTTCTGTATAGACATACATACTCACTAGTGGGTTCATGTCAAGTTGTTGACGCCCACTGGTGGCTTACTTTTGATGCTACATATGAACTAAGAACTGCTATTTTTGCATATGTATGAGGTTATTTACTTTCTTTTAGGAATTATTTATGCTAGGTTGCATGTTAGGTATTTTAAAACCTAAGAGTAGTACTATATGTATCTCATGCATCTCATATTTATAAAACTAAAGCACTACTTTCCAAAGAACGTAAAAGCTATTTTTTTATACTATGATAACTCTAGAGTGCTGAATTTCATGAGTTGTCCTTTGGGGACGTTTATACTCATGTAGGATGTTAAATCAAGCTAACCAAAGTATTTTCCTCTGCGTATACATCCATTTCTAATTGTGGACTAGCTGATCCACTATGCCGAGAGATACAACCATCAAACTTAATGTGTTTTCTTTCATATTAAAATATGATTTTCTCCAAAGGTGTAGAGTTTGGGGTTTTTCCTGAGCGTGTGCAGTTATCCCCTACACGACGTGGCATTATGGCACGTATTTTCTCTTGCTCTGATATGATTTAATTGTTTAGAAAATGCGGGTCGTGACAGTTGGTATCAGAGAGAGGTTGCTTGACAATTGGTCGGGCAACCTTTCCTTGTTAGTGTTGGTTGTTTAGTGTCATATCATACACACACCGATGTGTCATCAGTACATCTTGGCTGAAGCATGATCACTACACTCATTAGCATGACAAGAAGTATACGGGGCATATTATATAGTATGGGATACATAATATGTGTTTGTATATGGATCCACCATAGGTGACAACATGTGAGGGTTATGTAGTATAGGATGCATAACCTCACCACATGAATGCTCATTAACATGTTTTCTCTTTTCGTTGCATGTAATGTTATGTAGTATGGGATGCATAATATTACATGTGTACGCCGCTCATAACATGCATTAAGGCCTTTTTAGACCGCATAGCACCACATACATAGCATAACATAGTATAAGCACAACGTGTCATGCTAAATATTTACATGATGACACATGTACACACATGGTTTTGAGTCAAAATAAATATCAATTCATGTATTCATGGTCTAGGCACATGAGTTCGTGTAACGATGGTCACTCATCCTAGGTTAGGCAAAACATCATTATGGAAAATTCCCAGAGCAAGTTAGCAGTTGAAGCTCATATGTAAGTACGTTTGTCTGCACCGGGTAGTTTTGTGCTAGTTGTTGGGCTAGGTCTTGATTCATGCTAATTCAATTATAGGATGTCGAAGCGTCCTGCGACGAGGCAGACTCCCCAATCTGAGGGCGAGTCTTCGGGTGCTCAGAAAAATGCGATGATAGCAGGTCTGCAACAGAGCAATGAGGCTTTGTCAAGGCAGTTGGTGAATGTACAGTCCCAGATCCAGTCGTTGGTATCAGTTGTGTCTGGGATAGCTCCGAGAGTGTAGAACCCTGCTGTGGGTCTCGCTGTTCCTATCCCTCCTGCTCCTCTGGTACCTCTAGTAGTGGTTCCACCAGAGATGACGTTTATCTCTCAGTTTCAGCGACTTGGACCACCTACCTACGATGGAAAAGCAGATTTCATGGTCTTGGATGATTGGCTGATAGCAATTGAAGAGATGTTTTCTTATTCTGGAGTCACGGACGATCAGAGAGTGATGATCGCCGCATATCACCTTAACGTGTTAGCAAAGAGTTGGTGGTTATGAGAAAAGGAGAGCTTGAAGGAAGGATGTTCTTGGGATTCCTTTAAGGAAATGCTACTGGGAAAGTTTCTACCCTCAGTCGAGTGGGACCACCTGAGGAATGAGTTCTTACATTTGAAGCAGAGACAGCTCACAGTTAGTGAGTATGAGATTGAGTTCAACAAACTGAGTCGGTTTGCCCCTGGCATGGTAAGTTCTGAGGTGGATCGAGTTAAGCATTTTCTTTATGGCCTAAGAAGTGATGTACAGCAGTTAGCAAGTGCTTATGGATCAGCAAGCTATGATGGAGTGGTGGAAGATGCTTTGAGAGTTGAGGCAATTGAGAATTCCAAGCAAAGAGGGCAGTTGATGAGAAAAGATAAGAGGAAGTTGGTTGAAGAAAAAAGCCTTCAGGTACATGGTGCTGCTTCAAAGAAGATGAACAAGGAGGTTTGTAGCTTCTGTGGTCGGTCAGGCCACCCCTTTGAGATATGTTTCAAAAGGTTAGGAGCTCAGAAGAAGGAATTGGTGCATGCAATTCAAGGTGTTCCCAGGAAAGAGTTATTCTGTTTGGCATGTAAGCGGCCAGGGCATGATGCTGCCCATTGCTGGGGAAAGGACAGGATAAGGACAAGAAGCTGTTTTCATTACGATCAGGAAGGACACATCAAGTCTCAGTGCCCACACCTCCAGCCTGTGATGCAGCCAGTGCCACTCTAGGCATTGCCACTCCAGGCATTGTCACCGCCTCAGCAATTGGATAAAGGTAAGGGAAAGCTGAACGTGATTTCCTCAGAAGAAGCGCAGACTTCGAATATGGTTATTTCAGGTTAGACTTTCTCCTTATTTTTATATGTTCTTGTTTGTCGTTATAGCGGTTGTTTCCTTAGATGCGTGCGCAACTTTATAGGAAGCTTTAAGGTAAAGAACTGTTGGGCGCGTGTTCTTTTCAACTCTGGCGCTACCCACTTGTTTGTGGCTAGAGACTTCGTGGATCGGTACCGTTCGGATCTAGATCAAGTTGGGGATGCCTTTTGCGTCAGGTTCCCTTCTAGTGATTCTGTGGTTTCAGATCAGGGCATTCAGGATTGTCCGATTGTGTTAGGGGATTTTCTAGCAAAAGCAGATCTGAAGGTGATCAAATTGGAAGATTTCAATGTTATCTTTGGCATGGACTGGTTATCTAGGTATGATGTTGTGATCTAGTACAAGGGCAAGCGCTTGAACTTCAGAAAGTACAACGGTCAGCCTGGGAGTGTTTATAGTGATTCGCGCCAGGATTCTCCAGTCATTTCTGCGGTATGTGCTCGGACGTTGCTAGTTTCCAGCTATTTTGCTTGTTTGGTCTCAGTTTTGGGGACCGTTGGTAGTTTGCTGCGTCTTGAAGAGATTCCTGTTGTGCGCGAGTTTACTGATGTGTTTCTTGATGATCTTCCTGGTCTTCCACCTGATCGAGATATTGAGTTTGTGATCGATTTGGAGCTGGGTACGTGTCCTATTTGGAAGGCGTCGTACCAGATGGCTCCGCGAGAACTGGTAGAGTTGTGTATCCAGCTGGATGCATTGTTAAAAAAAGGGTTTATCAGGCCAAGTTTGTCGCCTTGGGGTGCTCCTGTTCTGTTCGTTAAAAATAAGGATGGATCGATGCGGCTTTGCATCGATTATAGAGAGCTAAATAAAGTCACTATTAAGAACAAGTATCCCCTGCCAAGGATCGATGATTTGTTCGATCAGTTGCGCTGTAGCGCAGTGTTTTCAAAGATTGATCTTCATTCTGGTTATCATCAGCTCAGGGTTCGTGAGTCAGATATTCCACAGTCTGCTTTTTGATCGAGGCATAGGCATTTTGAATTCCTGGTTTTGTCGTTTGGTTTGACCAATGCGCCCTCGGCCTTTATGGATATGATGAACTAGGTGTTCAAGGACTTCCTGGATAAGTTTGTGGTCATGTTTATCGACTTTGTTCTGATCTATTCCCGCAATACTGAGGAGCATGACCATCATTTGCATTCTGTTTTATCTGCTTTGAGGGACCATGAGTTATTCACCAAGTTGAGTAAGTGCAAGTTTTGGTTGCCTCAGGTTTCGTTTTTGGGCCATATGATCAATAGGCATGGGATTTCAGTTGACCTAGAGAAGATAGCTGTAGTGTTGGAATGGAGGAGACCTGACACACCCAAGGAGATTCGGAGCTTCTTAGGGTTGGACGGCTATTACAGGAGATTTGTGGAAATTTTCTCTACCTTGGATGCACCTTTGACTAGATTAACTTAGAAGAATGTGGCTTTTGATTGGAATGATAAGTGTGAGGAAGTATTCCTTGAGCTCAAGAACAAATTGTGCACTGCTCCTGTTTTGACTCTGCCAACGGAGGGCATGGGTTATGATGTTTTTGTGGATGCATCGCATGTTGTACTTGGTTGCGTGTTGATGCAAGACGGGAAAGTGATTTCGTATGGGTCCAGGAAATTGAAGACTCATGAGAAGAACTACCCTACACATAACTTGAAATTTGCAGCTGTGAT
Source organism: Platanthera zijinensis (assembly GCA_039513925.1). Classification (NCBI taxonomy): domain Eukaryota; kingdom Viridiplantae; phylum Streptophyta; class Magnoliopsida; order Asparagales; family Orchidaceae; genus Platanthera; species Platanthera zijinensis. Next base: position 41,112,739 of record CM077079.1, on the reverse strand, counting down.
TTTTGCGCTGAAGTTGTGGAGACATTTACTTTATGGCGCACAGTGTAAGATTTTTACTGATCATAAGAGTTTAAAGTATGTCTTCACCAAGAAAAAATTGAATCTGCGCCAGCGGCGATGGTTGGAGTATGTTTCTGACTATAATGTTGAGATCCAATACCATCCGGGTAAGGCTAACGTGGTGGCCGATGCCCTGAGCCGGAAGACAATGAAGATTTTAATCTCTCCGCCGAGCGATTAGTGGAAGAATTTCTTTTGATGGATATTTCTGTGGGGTGCTGTGACTTGTAGAGTAGTTTGGTAGCAGTTGAGCCTTCTTGGATTGCGCTTACGAGATTACATCAGAAAGATGATCCAGATCTGCTGCATTTATATCTTAGAGCTGAGAAAGAGGAGTTACCTGATTTCTCGATTGATGATGTGGGTACGTTGAAGTACCGCGACAGATTTTGTATCCCCGCTGTTATGGACATCTGAGATATGTTATGTAGAGAAGCTCACGGATCGAGCATTGCCTAACATCCAGGATCTACCAAGATGTATCATGACTTGAAGCAGATTGCCTGGTGGATTGGGATGAAGAGAGATATAGCTAGATTTGTTTCAGAGTGCTATACTTGCAAGCATGTGAAGTCCGATCATGGAAGGAATGGTGGCAAGTTGACACCGTTGGAGATTCCGACTTGAAAATGGGAGAGCATTTCAATGGATTTCATCACGGGTTTACTGCGATCTCCTAGGGGATATGATTTAGTTTGGGTGATTGTGGATAGATTAACGGAGTGTGCTCACTTCGTCCCTTATAAGATCGACTATTCGATAAAGAAGATAGCTGAGCTGTATTTGAATGAGGTTATCTGATTGCATGGTGTTCCCGTCAGCATCATTTCAGACCGAGACTCCCAGTTTAGATCTCACTTCTGGAAGAGTTTGCAAGAAGGTTTAGGTACGGATTTGAGATATTCTACCGCATACCACCCGCAAACCAATGGTCAGACAGAGCGAGTGAATCAGATAGTAGAGGATATGATCAGATGCAATATCTTAGACCACGGAGGAGCGTGGGATGAGCATTTACGGCTTATGGAGTTTACATATAACAATAGTTATCAAGAAAGCCTGCAAATGGCTCCTTTTGAAGCTCTGTATGGGAGACGCTGCAGAACTCCCATCTTTTGGACTGAGGTTGGCGATAAATTTTTGTTGGGTCCGGATGCGCTTGAAGAAATGGAAGTTGTTGTAAAGCTTATTCGAGAGAAGCTTCGGATAGCTTAAGAATGATATGAGAAGAACGTCAACCGGCATAGATCGGATTTGGAGTTTTTTGTGGGGGACTTGGTATTTCTTAAAGTTTTCCTGATGGCTGGCATCAAGAGGTTTGGAAAGGATCGGATGTTGGACCCAAGGTTTGTGGGACCGTTCAAGATTGTTGAGCGGATTGGTGTGTCAGCTTATAAGCTAGAGTTGCCCGCAAACTTCCCTTGTGTTCACGATGTTTTTCATGTAAGCCAACTACGGAAGTGTGTGCTAAGCGACAGACAAGTTTTGGATGTTGTACCACAGTTGGAGCCAAATCTTTCTTATGTAGAGATACCTGTCCGTATTTTGAATTCACAAGATCGCGTGTTACGGAGAAAGAGAATTCCTATGGTAAAAGTTTTATGGAGGAACCAGGATGTGGAAAACGCGACTTGGGAGTTGGAGTCGGCTATGAGGGGGGCTCACCCTCATCTATTTCCTTGAGTTTGTCTGGTATGTTTTCTTCTGTTTACCTCTTAGTTTGTTATGTTCCTTCTTTGGTAAAAGTATTGTGCATAAAGTTTCGGGGTGAAACTTTATTTTAGGGGAGTGACTGTAACGCCCCCGGTTTTTCTGTGATTATTTAATCTTGGATTTGCTTTACGTTGGCGTATATTTGGCCGATGTCATTGTTAGAGCGTGGTCTTAGCTCTTAGGCCCTTGAGTGGCTTGTTTTGTATCCTGTTTGCAAGATTCCCTAACAAGACGGAGTCTGTTTTGGTGACTCGGTGGAGCCTCTTCGGGAATGCTTGTGTTTTGGCTTCGAGAAATGTTAGCTCGAGTTTTGTTTGTCGGATGACGATTTCGACTTCGCCATTAGATTCGTAGCATGGGTATTTAGCTACGGTGTGAATTTCGTTAAATTCCACGATAGTTGGAATTTTCGAGTCATTTGGACGTGTTGTATGGAGCTATGTGGCTGTAATATATCATAATTTATACCCAGCTTATAGTATATCTATTAAGGGGGCAGTATTAGCTAGTGGCGGTTTGAGCTGTGGCAGACCTAAGGCTTATATTATAATAGGGAGCTAGACGGCTGATGCTTAAAATATTGAATGTATAGCAATATTTTATTGCTTGGTGGCTGGAGATATATTAGAATATAGCTTAAAGCATATTCTATTGTATCTTCCTTTCTTCTTCCCCTAAAAAAAGAAGTCGGTAAAATTCCAGCAAAAGGGTTCGGCGGCAGAATTATTCTGGAGCTTTGGCCGGCGATTTCTGGAGGTGTAGAGCTCGGTTTTCTCGGGTAAGGGCAGATTTGGACTGCTCTCACTCAGGTCTTCCATCCTAGGTAAAATTTCCTTGCTCTAGGGCTATTTTAGAAGCTAGAGGCTGCTGGATTTCTCAGTTTTTCCTCTTTTAGCTTCAGGATTTTTTTGTTGTTTTGTCGCCTAGCTGTGTTGGAGTTGGAAGAGCAGTTGCTGTGTCCTGAAGATTGAGGTAAGTGGTGCTCTTTGCCCTTGTCAAGCTTGTCTTTAATTTATATTTTTATTGTTGGTTGTGTAATAAATCCACTGTAGAAGTTAGGGCTGCTGCTAGCTTTATCCCGAGCCAAAGCTTGCCCAATTTTATGAATTTTTCTCTCTCTTTATTACTGATTTTTGTGTCCAGGTAGTGGATGGAGGTAGCAGTTTAGTTCCTAAGTTTAGTTTAACTCGGGTGATAGTTGTAGCCGGGTAGAAGGGGTAGAAAGTATTTTTTTAGCCAAGTATTAGCTCTCGAGTTAGCAGGCGTTGAGTGGTCTGTAGGCTAAGTATAAAAGCGTTGAGTGTGGTGGACACACTCAACGCCTAGTTGGTTTGATTTTGAGACTAAGTATAAAAGCATTGAGTGTGGTGGACACACTCAACGCTTAGCTGTTTGCTCTGGAAGCTAAGTCCAAAAGCGTTGAGTGAGTGGTGCTCACTCAACACCGTCGGCCTTTGGCATTGAGTGAGCTGCACTCACTCAACGGCATCTTGCCAGAGTTTTTTTTAAGTCTTTTGGCGTTGAGTGAGTAGAGCTCACTCAACGTAGTCTATCTTTGGCATTGAGTGAGGTGCACTCACTCAACATCATTGCCCAGAAAGTTTTTCTAAGTCTTTAGGCATTGAGTGAGTGGAGCTCACTCAACGCCGTCAGCTATTTGGCGTTGAGTGAGGTGCACTCACTCAACGCCATTGTCCAGAGATATTTTTTCCAAAGTCTTTTGGCATTGAGTGAGTGGAGCTCACTCAACGCTATCTGCTTTTGGCGTTGAGTGAGGTGCACTAACGTCATTGTCCAGTCAGATTTGTCTAAGTCTTTTGGCATTGAGTGAGCTTAACTCACTCAACGCCATCTAGCCAGAAGACTTTTCTCTAAGTCTTTTGGCGTTGAGTTAGCTGAACTCACTCAACGCCATCGTCTTTTGCGGCTAAGTCTTTTGGCGTCGAGTGGACTCGACGCCATTTCTTGCTTAGCGTTTGGGCGTCGAGTGGACTCGACGCCTTCCTTGCCTTAGTGTTAGGTGTTGAGTGGACTCGACGCTTTTACCTTACGCTGGTGTTTTCTCCCGAGTGTGGTTAGGGTGGGTTTATGTCGATTTGTTAATATTTTTCGGCTAGTTTTGGAGGCCAAATCGTAAATTATAGCAAGTGGTTTGCTTGTTGACTCTGTAAGGGGTGGTTTGGGTGTAGAGTCGTGGTCCCACCATTTTGGCCCTGGTTTGGGCTGGTTTTGTTGGTGTGTTGGTACCATTTTGGCCCTGGTTTGGGCTGGTTTTGTTGGTGTGTTGGACCTTTAGGCTGCCACCGTTGTACCCTTTAGTACTTATGGGTCTGGGTATTTGGATGAGGACTGTTTTTTGTCACCAACCCAGATCCATGGCTCTACCACTGCTAATGATTCATACTGTTAGTTCCTTTATTTAAAGTGGTTATTTTGGCATACGCTTCCCTTGTTGCTTCTATGTTGTTTATTTCTCGCACTTGGTGCGTTGTATTATAGCCTTGGGCAGTGTTTTCCCATACTGTATTGTTCAGTTCCCTTTTGCTCTTTTTGATAGCACTTATTGTAGGGTTGGTAAGCCCTTCTCTCGTTACTTATGAATCTAATGCTCCAGTTTTATTTTAATTATTTGCTTGCTGAGCCATTCTTTCTTTGAATGTCTTAGGTTCAGGTTGTAGCCGGTTGAGCGGTTAGTGTACTGGTGGAGCTTACTTGTGGCCTCCGGGGTTGCTGAGAGTGTTGTACCTCGACCTTGTGAGGTAGTTTTCTTCTTTTTGTATAGACATACATACTCACTAGTGGGTTTGTGTCAGGTTGTTGATGCCCACTTGTGGCTTACTTTTGATGCTACATATGAACTAAGAACTGTTATTTTTTCCTATGTATGAGGTTGTTTACTTGCTTCTGGGAATGATTTATGCTAGGTTGTATGTTAGGTATTTTAAAATCTAAGAGTAGTACTATACGTACCTCATGCATCTCATATTTATAAAACTAAAGCACTACTTTCCAAAGAACATAAAAGCTATTATATTATACTATGATAACTCTAGAGTCCTGCATTTCATGAGTTGTCCTTTGGGGACGTTTATACTCATGTAGGATATTAAATCAAGCTAACCAAAGTATTTTCCTCTGCGTATACATCCATTTCTTATTATGGACTAGCTGATCCACTGTGCTGAGGGATACGACCATCAAACTTAATTTGTTTTCTTTCATATTAAAATATGATTTTCTCCAAAGGTGTAGAGTCTAGGGTTTTTCCTGAGCATGTGCAGTTATTCCCTACACGACGTGACATCATGGCACGTATTTTCACTTGCTCTGATATGATTTAATTGTTGATAAAATGCGGGTCATGACAAACACTCTATTCACCCCCCCCCCCTCTAGAGTAAGTTAGATCTATCCCCTCCTTTCAATTGGTATCAGAGGGTTGTTCTCTTGTGAAAGTGATGATAGATACAACTCTAGAGGGGGTGAATAGAGTATTCAAAAATTAGGACACCCTACTCAACTCCCTTAGAGTTAATTTGCGGAATTAGTTTATAGATATTGATAACCCTAGAGCCTAACATAAAGTGTAGTGCACAAGAGAGAGCTAACTGTAATTACAGTTAAGCTTGGGATCCTATCACAGCAACTAGCAATCCTAGTTATTTCTACTCACAGCCAAAGTACAATAAATTAAATGAGCAACACAGACGACACAAGGAATTTATAGTGGTTCCCTCTCAATAGGTACATCCACTCTTCTACCACCCTGGTAGGAATCCACTACAGGTTTTTGATCAGGTGCCCTACCACCAATGAGATCTGCTGTAGGTAGATCTAGAGACCCTTTAGACTTTTGATCAGGTGTCTAAAAACCAAGCTTTACTTTTGAAGGGAGTAAACAACCCTTTACAGGAGGGGGAAGGAGAGTTAGATTGTCTTCTCTATTTTAAACAAGATTAGAGAAGCACAAGATCTCTTCAGAACTTCTGACAGCAAGCTGTCTTGAAGTTCTGAAGGATAAAGCTTGAAGAAGACTAGAGATCTGGAATAGATATTCTTCTTCAGCTTCCTTCTTCTTCTTCTTCAATATCTCTGAGTGTAAAATCTTCCTAGAACAGGAGCACTCAGGTTGAAGAAGAGCAGAAGAGATACTTCTAAGTTGAATATTAAATGGCTGAGAGCAGCTGTATTGCTGTACTGTATTTCTTCCTTCTGCTGCTACTTGTTCTTTCAAAAGAACTCTTTAAATAAGAGCAACAGCAACGACTCTAATATTTTAGTTGAACTTTGTCTTTATCTAGAATCTGCAAACTGGGCTGCATTTAACATAAAGACAAAACAAGTCTTGTAGATATATATATTCTATATAAAGAATAAAGCTATAGCAGCTGCAATATCAAACTGATAAAAAATAAGATAAAGTCACATCAGAAAATACTCTTTAAAGCCATAGAGGACATTTGAGTCCAACGGCTATAAAGGACAGCTGCAGAATAAAGTCAGATAATAAGACAAAATACATGTCAGAAAGAATTGACTTAACATAAAGATAGAAGTAAGAATTGCTTTGAGATATATGCAGTAAATCAATCTAATATATATTAATAATAATAATTAGATAGCAGAATAATAACGAATATAATATTATCTAAAGGCAGACAAAAGATAGTCGAACGATCTTCGGAGATCGTCGACCGACCTACTGAGATCGTCGACCTATCAGACAGATAGTCGACTGACTCAGAGCTAGACAGAAAGCGTCGACCTAAGAATACAGACAGATAGTCAAACTATCAATAGATAGTCGACCGGCAAACAGACAGCTAAACTATCAACAAGATAGTAGAGCTATCAGGTAGTTGAACTATCAAGGAAGATAGTTGAACTATCAAGACAATCTGTCTTAACGAAAGAAGTCGAGCCGAGGTCGACGATCATCGAGACAGAAACAGCAGAACGTCGAGCTGTCAAGAGACAAAGCTAGACGATCTGGAGACAGACGATAGTCGACCAACAGGAAGACGATCGTCGATTAACTGATAAACGATAGTCGAGCGGCGTTCGACTATAGTCGAACCAAAAACTAACTTAGCCAGATTTCACTGGATAAGTGACTATACTAAAACTAACCTTTGACCATAGATAAATCTTGGGTCAAGAGACTAAAAGGAAAGACTTAACTCAAATCCAAACTAGGGTACCAACAATCTCCCCCTATTTGGGTTAAGTCTTTCAAAAACTAAAACTACTGGAAATAAACTAAACTAAACTAAGCAACCTAAACAACCTAATAGAGATCCTAACCCAAATCAGAACCAAGGGTTCCAACAATCTCCCCCTATTTGGGTGAGGATCCTATTAGCAAAAAAAAAAATATTGCAAAGCATAAAATATACAAAAAGAAAGACTTAGCAATGTTGGCTGCTGCTGGCATTTGCAATCTCCCCCTATGTTGATGCAGTACATGTGATTGGAGGAGGCTGAGATGACTTTGAATTTTGATTGAATCATCCAGCTAACTCTTATAAATAGTACCTGCAGAAAGCTATGGTAGAGATTGCTCTCTCCTTGAAAAAGGGATATGTTAGCATAAAAAATGATATTTATTCAGCAAATATAATTAGGATTCTGGATATGAAAAACAAAATCAGATATCTTCCTTCTTATAGAATTTCTTTTCATCAGGCGAGATTCAAACTCAGCTGACCAATGCAACTAGAGTAGAGGACTCAATCTAGATGAAATTAGAAAAAGATCTATAAGAAATAGAGTTATCTGACAGAGAATTCTTTATTCAGAAATCCGAACAAGATATTGAACAAAATATCAATCAGATATAGACAGCCTTAAGAAAGGAAAATGCTTCCTAATAAATCTGTTCCAAATGATAGAAGGATTTGAAAATATTCTAAATAATTTGTCCTTTTGTTTATAAAACAGATTTATGAAAAAGCAAATAATTGAGCTCCACGTTTTTATATAAGATAGTCGATCGGAGTTCGACAGTCTGAGCTCAAGATATTTGTTCTTCCTTTGAATATATTCTAAACATAATCCTCTAAGAAGTTTTGTTTCCTTCTCAGGTTTTATTAAATTTTGGCAGCAATATTGAATTTCTAAATTAACAGAGTTAGATAATAATACCTGATTCTCTTCAGGTTTGGAATTTCCTTCTGTTTGTTCGGCTTTTAGATTGCTGCAGGAAGTGTTGACGGCCATTAAGCAAAATTCTTTGGCCCTTGCTTCCTCCTCTTCATCTTCAAATGATGATTCATCATCTGAGATATCCCAGATAACATCTAGGGATGTTGATTCTTCTCCTTCAAATATTTTGTTGTGGCTTCTTTCTGATGTTTCATCCACGGGTTCAGAAGCCATTTGGTGAAGGGAATCCCAAATCTCCTTAGCTGTTGAGCATTCAACAACCTCCTGAAATAAGTCATCAGATAATGACTGAGCTAGGATGTTCATTGTTCTGGCATCAGCTAGCCTGGCACTTTTTGTTGTTGTTGCCGAAGTTGGGAGACCTGTCAAAATAGACAAAAAACTATCTTCATCAAAAGAGTTCATATATAATTTAACTCTTGCCTTCCAGATGCTAAACTTAGCTAAGTTGCAAGCTGGAGGTCTGGTGCTAAAGTAATCCTTGGACTGGGCCATGAAGTGAATATCTATAAGCTTAGGTATCTATCAGGATCTTGTGACTTAGGTATTAGCCTATACAGTCAGTCAACCTCCCTTTGATACCAATTGAAAGTGATGATAGATACAACTCTAGAGGGAGGGTGAATAGAGTATTCAAAAATTAGGACACCCTACTCAACTCACTTAGAGTTAATTTGTGGAATTAGTTTATAGATATTGATAACCCTAGAGCCTAACACAAAGTATAGTACACAAGAGAGAGCTAACTGTAATTACAGTTAAGCTTGGGATCCTATCACAGTAACTAGCAATCCTAGTTATTTCTACTCACAACCACAGTACAATAAATTAAATGAGCAACACAAACGACATAAGGAATTTATAGTGGTTCCCTCTCAATAGGTACATCCACTCTTCTACCACCCTGGTAGGAATCCACTACAGGTTTTTGATCAGGTGCCCTGCCACCAATGAGATCTGCTGCAGGTAGATCTAGAGACCCTTTAGACTTTTGATCAGGTGTCTAAAAACCAAGCTTTACTTTTGAAGGGAGTAAACAACCCTTTACAGGAGGGGGAAGGAGAGTTAGATTGTCTTCTCTATTTTAAACAAGATTAGAGAAGCATAAGATCTCTTCAGAACTTCTGACAGCAAGCTGTCTTGAAGTTCTGAAGGATAAAGCTTGAAGAAGACTAGAGATCTGGAATAGATGTTCTTCTTCAGCTTCCTTCTTCTTCTTCTTCTTCAATATCTCTGAGTGTAAAATCTTCCTGAAACAGGAGCACTCAGGTTGAAGAAGAGCAGAAGAGATACTTCTTAGTTGAATATGAAATGGCTGAGAGCAGCTGTATTGCTGTACTGTATTTCTTCCTTCTGCTGCTACTTGTTCTTTCAAAAGAACTCTTTAAATAAGAGCAGCAGCAACGACTCTAATATTTGAGTTGAACTTTGTCTTTATCTGGAATCTGCAAACTGGGTTGCATTTAACATAAAGACAAAACAAGTCTTGCAGATATATATATTCTATATAAAGAATAAAGTTATAGCAGCTGCAATATCAAACTGATAAATAATAAGATAAAGTCACATCAGAAAATACTCTTTAAAGTCATAGAGGACATTTGAGTCCAACGGCTATAAAGGACAGCTGCAGAATAAAGTCAGATAATAAGACAAAATACATGTCAGAAGGAATTGACTTAGCATAAAGATAGAAGCAAGGATTGCTTTGAGATATATGCAGTAAATCAATCTAATATATATTAATAATAATAATTAGATAGCAGAATAATAACGAATATAATATTATCTAAAGGCAGACAAAAGATAGTCGAACGATCTTCGGAGATCGTCGACCGACCTACTGAGATCGTCGACCTATCAGACAGATAGTCGACCGACTTAGAGCTAGACAGAAAGCGTCGACCTAAGAATACAGACAGATAGTCGAACTATCAAAAGATAGTCGACCGGCAAACAGACAGCTAGACTATCAACAAGATAGTAGAGCTATCAGATAGTTGAACTATCAAGGAAGATAGTTGAACTATCAAGACAATCTGTCTTAACGAAAGAAGTCGAGCCGAGGTCGACGATCGTCGAGACAGAAACAGCAGAACGTCGAGCTGTCAAGAGACAAAGCTAGACGATCTGGAGACAGACGATAGTCGACCAACAGGAAGACGATCGTCGATCGACTGATCAACTATAGTCGAGCGGCGTTCGACTATAGTCGAACCAAAAACTAACTTAGCCAGATTTCACTGGATAAGTGACTACACTAAAACTAACCTTTGACCATAGATAAATCTTGGGTCAAGAGACTAAAAGGAAAGACTTAACTCAAATCCAAACTAGGGTACCAACAATCTCCCCCTATTTGGGTTAAGTCTTTCAAAAACTAAAACTACTGGAAATAAACTAAACGAAACTAAACAACCTAAACAACCTAATAGAGATCCTAACCCAAATCAGAACCAAGGGTTCCAACAATCTCCCCCTATTTGGGTGAGGATCCTATTAGCAAAAAAAAAATATTATTGCAAAGCATAAAATATACAAAAAGAAAGACTTAGCAATGTTGGCTGCTGCTGGCATTTGCAATCTCCCCCTATGTTGATACAGTACATGTGATTGGAGGAGGCTGAGATGACTTTGAATTTTGATTGAATCATCCAGCTAACTCTTATAAATAGTACCTGCAGAAAGCTATGGTAGAGATTGCTCTCTCCTTGAAAAAGGGATATGTTAGCATAAAAAATGATATTTGTTCAGCAAATATAATTAGGATTCTGGATCTGAAAAACAAAATCAGATATCTTCCTTCTTATAGAATTTCTTTTCATCAGGCGAGATTCAAACTCAGCTGACCAATGCAACTAGAGTAGAGGACTCAATCTAGATGAAATTAGAAAAAGATCTATAAGAAATAGAGGTATCTGACAGAGAATTCTTTATTCAGAAATCCGAACAAGATATTGAACAAAATATCAATCAGATATAGACAGCCTTAAGAAAGGAAAATGCTTCCTAATAAATTTGTTCCAAATGGTAGAAGGATTTGAAAATATTCTAAATAATTTGTCCTTTTGTTTATAAAATAGATTTATGAAAAAGCAAATAATTGAGCTCCACGTTTTTATATAAGATAGTCGATCGGAGTTCGACGGTCTGAGCTCAAGATATTTGTTCTTCCTTTGAATATATTCTAAACATAATCCTCTGAGAAGTTTTGTTTCCTTCTCGGGTTTTATTAAATCTTGGCAGCAATATTGAATTTCTAAATTAACAGAGTTAGATAATAATACCTGATTCTCTTCAGGTTTGGAATTTCCTTCTGTTTGTTCGGCTTTTAGATTGCTGCAGGAAGTGTTGACGGCCATTAAGCAAAATTCTTTGGCCCTTGCTTCCTCCTCTTCATCTTCAAATGATGATTCATCATCTGAGATATCCCAAATAACATCTAGGGATGTTGATTCTTCTCCTTCAAATATTTTGTTGTGGCTTCTTTATGATGTGTCATCCACGGGTTCAGAAGCCATTTGGTGAAGGGAATCCCAAATCTCCTTAGCTGTTGAGCATTCAAAAACCTCCTGAAATAAGTCATCAGATAATGACTGAGCTAGGATGTTCATTGCTCTGGCATCAGCTAGCCTGGCACTTTTTGTTGTTGTTGCCGAAGTTGGGAGACCTGTCAAAATAGACAAAAAAATATCTTCATCAAAAGAGTTCATATATAATTTAACTCTTGCCTTCCAGATGCTAAACTCAGCTAAGTTGCAAGCTGGAGGTCTGGTGCTAAAGTAATCCTTGGACTGGGCTATGAAGTGAATATCTATAAGCTTAGGTATCTATCAGGATCTTGTGACTTAGGTGTTAGCCTATACAGTCAGTCAACCTCCCTCTGATACCAATTGAAAGTGATGATAGATACAACTCTAGAGGGAGGGTGAATAGAGTATTCAAAAATTAGGACACCCTACTCAACTCACTTAGAGTTAATTTGCGGAATTAGTTTATAGATATTGATAACCCTAGAGCCTAACACAAAGTGTAGTGCACAAGAGAGAGCTAACTGTAATTACAGTTAAGCTTGGGATCCTATCACAACAACTAGCAATCCTAGTTATTTCTACTCACAGCCACAGTACAATAAATTAAATGAGCAACGCGGACGACACAAAGAATTTATAGTGGTTCCCTCTCAATAGGTACATCCACTCTTCTACCACCCTGGTAGGAATCCACTACAGGTTTTTGATCAGGTGCCCTGCCACCAATGAGATCTGCTGCAGGTAGATCTAGAGACCCTTTAGACTTTTGATCAGGTGTCTAAAAACCAAGATTTATTTTTGAAGGGAGTAAACAACCCTTTACAGGAGGGGGAAGGAGAGTTAGATTGTCTTCTCTATTTTAAACAAGATTAGAGAAGCACAAGATCTCTTCAGAACTTCTGACAGCAAGCTGTCTTGAAGTTCTGAAGGATAAAGCTTGAAGAAGACTAGAGATCTGGAATAGATATTCTTCTTCAGCTTCCTTCATCATCTTCTTCTTCTTCAATATCTCTGAGTGTAAAATCTTCCTGGAACAGGAGCACTCAGGTTGAAGAAGAGCAGAAGAGATATCTTCTCAGTTGAATATGAAATGGCTGAGAGCTGCTGTATTGCTGTACTGTATTTCTTCCTTCTGCTGCTACTTGTTCTTTCAAAAGAACTCTTTAAATAAGAGCAGCAGCAACGGCTCTAATATTTGAGTTGAACTTTGTCTTTATCTAGAATCTGCAAACTGGGCTGCATTTAACATAAAGACAAAACAAGTCTTGCAGATATATATATTCTATATAAAGAATAAAGTTATAGCAGCTGCAATATCAAACTGATAAATAATAAGATAAAGTCACATCAGAAAATACTCTTTAAAGCCATAGAGGACATTTGAGTCCAACGGCTATAAAGGACAGCTGCAGAATAAAGTCAGATAATAAGACAAAATACATGTCAGAAGGAATTGACTTAGCATAAAGATAGAAGTAAGGATTGCTTTGAGATATATGCAGTAAATCAATCTAATATATATTAATAATAATAATTAGATAGCAGAATAATAACGAATATAATATTATCTAAAGGCAGACAAAAGATAGTCGAACGATCTTCGGAGATCGTCGACCGACCTACTGAGATCGTCGACCTATCAGACAGATAGTCGACCGACTCAGAGCTAGACAGAAAGCGTCGACCTAAGAATACAGACAGATATTCGAACTATCAATAGATAGTCGACCGGTAAACAGACAGCTAAACTATCAACAAGATAGTAGAGCTATCAGATAGTTGAACTATCAAGGAAGATAGTTGAACTATCAAGACAATCTGTCTTAACGAAAGAAGTCGAGTCGAGGTCGACGATCGTCGAGACAGAAACAGTAGAACGTCGAGCTGTCAAGAGACAAAGCTAGACGATCTGGAGACAGACGATTGTCGACCAACAGGAAGACGATCGTCGATCGACTGATCAACGATAGTCGAGCGGCGTTCGACTATAGTCGAACCAAAAACTAACTTAGCCAGATTTCACTGGATAAGTGACTACACTAAAACTAACCTTTGACCATAGATAAATCTTGGGTCAAGAGACTAAAAGGAAAGACTTAACTCAAATCCAAACTAGGGTACCAACATCTTGGTTGAACAAGGTAATACTTGAACCAACAGATCCTTCTTAGATCTTAATTTCTCTAGCTTATTTCTTATAGCATGACACAGAACAAGGATTATGCAAGCATCAGACCTCCAGTGTGCAACTTAAATAAGTTTTCCATCTGGAAGGCAAGAATCAAACTATATATGAATTCTATTGATGAGTACATTTTTAATTCTATCTTGATAGGTCCACTAGTTCCAGTGACAACAACTACTGCTAGTTCCAGTACAAATGTTATTCCACCACCTGAGTGGACAGATGCACAGAAGAAAGCCAAGATAGCTGATGCAAAAGCTATGAATATACTGGCTAAAACTATGTCAGATGACATATTTCAAAAGGTGGTTGAATGCACTTCAGCAAAACAAATCTGGGACTCTCTAAACCAGATGGTGGCAGGCTCAGCAGATAAGAGAAAAGAAAGAAGATTTCTCCTAATCTCTCAATATGAGAACTTTAAAAAGGAAGAATCAGAATCAGTGGTTGAGATGTATAACAGACTAAGTGTTATCATCAGTGAGCTAAAAACCCTTGATAAAGACATCTCATTAACTAAGATAAATGATAAAATTCTAATGTGAGCACTTGGGACTCCAGGATATGGCCAATCAAGGAGGCCAGAAGCTTAAATAAGATTTCCACTGAATCTCTCCTTGGCAAGCTCAAGTCTTATGAGCAGTTGATCAAATCCAGAGAAGCTGCTGAACATAAGACTTCCACACCCTCAAGGAAGGAGCACAATATAGCCTTCAAGGCAAATGAAGAATCAGAAGCCCCAATAATCAATGAAAAAATTTTGAATCTCTTAGCCAAGAGATTCTACAAGATGGGCAAGAAAGGTTTAAGAAGAAAGTCATCAAGACAAGATGACAAGCCTAGGTATGACAAAACACCTACTAAGAAAATAGTGTGTTTTAGGTGCAGGAAATCTGGACATATCATATCTGAGTGTCAAGAGACTCTGAAGAATGATAGAAGAAGAGAAAAGGAGACTAGGAAGCAGCATTATAGCAAGCCTTCCTCCAGCAAGTTTAAAAGAAAGGAAAAAGGTTTTGTTGTTGAAACCTAGAGTGGCACTGAAGAAGAATCTTCATCTTCCAGCTCTAGTAAAGGTGAAGAGGAAGCAAAGGACAAGGAGATATGCTTGATGGCCATTGATGCATCAAGAACCCATTCAGAAGTCGAACAATTAGACAATAAAGACTCTGAATCTGAGGAAGATCAGGTGAAATACTATCGTACCACAGAAGAACAGTGGTATCTGGATAGTGGTTGTTCAAAACATATGACAGGCAGCAAGGAAAATCTATCCAACTACAAGTCTAAGCTAGATCTTAATGTTGTTTTTGGTGACTCCAACTGTGGCCAGACTAAAGACTACGGAGATGTAAAGATTGGATTTGTTACATTCAAGAAAGTAGCTTATGTAAGTGGATTAAAGCACAACTTGATTTCCATTAGTCAACTCTGTGATGAAGGGTTTCAGGTATCTTTTGATAAATCCTCTTGCATTATTTCTTCTATTGATAACAAGATTGTTTTAACTAGATCTAGAGTAGAAAACATTTACATAGTAAACTTTAAGTCTGCTAGGTCTGAAATATGTCTGTTCAACCAAATTAATAACAATAATGAACTTTGACATAAGAGATTAGGTCATGTTAACTTAAAATGCATTGCTAAGCTATCTAGGGACACCTTGTTAGAGGATTGCCTTCTGATCCCTACAAGAAGGAAGGCCTCTGCAGGGCTTGTCAATTAGGCAAACAAACTAAAAATAGTTTCAAAGCCATTAATAAAAGTGATTCACCTAGGATTTTGTATTTGCTCCACATGGATCTTTTTTGACCCATTATTGTACAAAGTCTAGGAGGGAAATCTTATACCTTAGTGATTGTAGATGACTTTTCAAGGTTCACTTGGGGTTTCTTCTTGAGGAACAAGTCAGATAACTTCAAGGTTCTTATAGATTTTCTTAAGAGCATAAGGATTGAGTACTCTACTCCAGTTGTATTGATCAGAAGTGATCATGGTACTGAGTTTGAGTCTCTTCCCACGCAAAGATTCTGTGAGGAGGAAGGTATAAGACATTGTTTCTCTTCTCCTAGAACTCCTCAACAAAATGGGGTAGTTGAAAGGAAAAACAGAACACTAATTGAAGCTGCAAGTACATTGCTTGCAGATGCTTACTTGCCACTATCTTTTTGGGCAGAGGCTGTAAGCACAACAAACTATGTCCTGAATAGGAGTTTGATACATAAGCTTAAGAGTAAGACTTCCTATGAATTACTTAAAGGGAAGAAACCTAAAGTAGATTTCTTTAATAATCAATCTACAATGAAAATTGAAGAGTCTGTACACATTTTCTTTGATGAGACTAACATGTTTTATAAGGAGAAGAACTCTTATACCAGTGAATCTTTGTAGGTATCATATTTGTGTGAGCAGTTGAATGAGTTGAACCTCACCAATGAGTCTAATGCCCATACCTCTCCACAAAACTCTGAAGACAGTGAAGATGATTTCACTGAAAAAGTTGTTAAACCAACAACAGCCCACATAATTCTACAAGAGGAATTCACTCCCCAAGTTGTTGCTGAACCAACTCCACTAACTGATCTTGTCATACTTAGAGATCATCCTATATCTCAAGTAATAGGAGACATATCAGTAGGTGTGCAGATAAGGCATCAACTCAACCAAGACTTGATGTATGCCTGCTTCATATCTCAAATTGAGCCTCAATCTATAAAAGATGCAGAGAAAGATCCACTCTGGATTATGGCAATGCATGAGGAGCTCAACCAATTTGAGAGATGTAGAGTTTGGGACTTAGTTCCAAGACCCAAAGACTACCCAGTCATTATAACTAAGTGGGTATTAAGAAATAAACTTGATGCCCAGGGCATTATCATAAGGAACAAGGCAAGGCTAGTGGCTCAAGGCTATAGGCAA
Source organism: Platanthera zijinensis (assembly GCA_039513925.1). Lineage (NCBI taxonomy): Eukaryota > Viridiplantae > Streptophyta > Magnoliopsida > Asparagales > Orchidaceae > Platanthera > Platanthera zijinensis. Next base: position 41,096,164 of record CM077079.1, on the reverse strand, counting down.
GAGGAAGGCATTGACTATGATCAGATATTTGCCTCTGTTGTAAGGCTTGAGGCTATAAGAATATTCCTTGCATATGTTGCCTACAAAAAGTTCAAGGTCTATCAAATGGGTGTCAAGAGTGCATTTCTTAATGGAGAACTGAAAGAAGAAGTATATTTGGAGCAACCACCAAGTTTTATCTCTCTAATTAATCCCTCTTATGTTTTTAAATTGCATAAGGCTCTCTATGGTCTAAAGCAATCTCTAAGAGCTTGGTATGAAACCTTAGCCAGCTTTCTTCTAAAACATCAATTTTCTAGAGGCATTGTAGATAGGAACCTATTTATTAAGCATCATAAAGATAAAATCTTATTAGTACAAATTTATGTATATGTTATTATCTTTGGCTCTACTAATTCCAAACTATGCAAAAGGTTTTCTGACTTAATGCATTCCAAGTTTAAAATAAGTAGCATGGGTGAACTCTCTTAATTCCTTGGCTTTCAAGTGAAGCAATTGCCTGATGGCATCTTCATATCCCAATCCAAGTATGTTAAGGAGCTAATAAAAAGGTTTGGGATGTCAGATGCATCAGCAAAGAAAACACCCATAGCTACCAATGTTGTGGTTGACTCTAATGAACATGGGAAGCCTGTTGATCAGAAATTATATAGGGGCATTGTTGTGTCCCTATTATATCTCACAGCAAGTAGGCCAGACATAATGTTTGTTATATTCCTTTGTGCTAGGTTCCAAGTGAACCCTAAAGAGTCTCATCTTATTTTCCTTAAAAGAATTTTAAGATATATAAAGGGTTGCCCAAATCTAGGACTCTGGTATCCAACTGAGTCAGAATTTGAGTTGAATGGATACTTAAATGTTGACTTTGCTGGATACAGAGTGGACAAGAAGAGCACATTAGGAACATGTCAGTTCCTTGGTGCTAGACTTGTCTCCTGGTTTTGTAAAAAGTAAACATCTGTGTCTACTTCCACTACTGAAACTGAATATATAGCAGCTGGGAGTTGCTATTCACAGATGCTGTGGATTCAAAACCAACTTCTGGATTATGGTATCAACTTAAATAATTCAACCTTACTTTGTGATAATACAAGTACAAGTTCTATTGCACAGAATCCAGTGCATCATAGTAGAACTAAGCATATAGAGATAAGGCATCATTTCATTAGAGATTTTGTTGACAAAAAGAAAATTAATCTTGTCTATATCTACACTGATTTGCAAAGAGCAAACATTTTCACCAAACCCTTGGATGAGAGGAACAACCTGTTCTTTTTGAATCAGCTTGGTATGATCAATGGAGAAGCATTAATTTGATTTCTGTCTGCGGTCGGAAATTTGCCACAGTTCGTCGACCGGAGATCGATGAACTGAGAAAGGTTCTTGAGAAAATTCGTCGACCTGAGATCGACGAAATCTCTATGTGGGTCATTTTCGTCGACCTGAGATCGACGATTTGACTTCAGAAGATTTTCGTCGACCTGAGATCGACGAAAAGCCTTCCCTTCTTCAGACTGAGATCGACGAACTCTTTTATTACTAAAATATTCCATCAACCTTAGATCGAAGATTTTTTTCTTTTTCACAGGACGGAGTTTGTCGTTTCATATTCTGAAAAACCTTATATCTAGGTTTTCTTCAAGCTCCATCCCGTGCTTTCTGTTCCCCTTGCACTTGATCTCTGTGTTTCTCTTTTGTAGGTGATCATGGAGATTCCAACGAGCGCTCTTGCGGCAATGAAGTTTGACATGGGTTTTGATATAGATTTTGAGTCATTCCAACACTCCGACCAGATCTTCTTGGAAATTCTGAAATTATTTGAAGATCAGCAGTTAAAGAATTTGATGACCACCAGAATGAATATTGCTTCAACAGAAGTTCGAGAATGGGTTTTCACTTCTTCCTCTCCAGATGTTGATACCTTGATAGGAACAATATCGGGTAATGTCATCTCTCTTACCACCGCGGTTCTATCTGAAATTTTTGGATTACTGAATGGAGAAGAAGAGTTAGAGATCGACAGTGTTGAATTTGATGAGATGTTGATTAAGATGGCTTATTCTGGAGAAACACCCAATAAACTGCTGAAGAAACATTTATCTGCTGACTACAAGTTTCTAGCAGATGTTATAGGCAAGGTACTGTTGGGCAAGCACACAGTCCATGATTACATCACTAGGCAGCAATTCCTTGTGATGTGTGTTGTTGTGAACAAGAAGCCCGTGAATTGGGCTAGAATCATGTTTGAGATGAGTATGAAGAAAAATACCAAGAAAGAGGTGTGTTTTGGAAGAATTCTTGGAATCTTCCTTCAGGCCAAGGCTGTTGAATCTCTGGTCTCCCCGACCATATTCATTAATGCCTCCAAGAGGCTTACTTGCGCCTTATTTGGCAGGTGGGAGAGGAATATCTCCAAGCCATCCAAGTCTTCCTCCTCTTCCTCAAGACCTTCTGAGAGTATTAGGGCTGCTCCAGCCACTCCCCACCCCGCTGAAGATGTTTCCATTCCACCTCCACCTCCTCATGATCAAACAACTTCAACATCCCTCCAGCATACTTCTACTTCTCAAGCCCATACACCAACTCCTCCAGCTTCCCCAATCCATCTTTCTTCACCAGTTCATACTCCAGTCCATCATCCTTCACCACACCAATCCCCTGAACATCAACCATCACCAATTCAATCTCCAGTGCATGCTACTACACCAGAGCATGTCACTCCTCCTCTGTCTCCTCTTCCTCCACATCTTACTAATATCCCCCTTCACAACATATCTTCCTTACCAACATTTTACATGATGTCATCCCCCCTCCATTCTCCATCACCTCAAGATGAGCCAATGACAGATTCTTCACCCTTTCATCCATCATCATCCTCCATTAATCCATCTGTATCCACTCAAACCCCTCCTGTGTTAATGGACATAGATTCCCCCTCCATTTCTCTATTCAACAAACCATCACTCCTCTTCTAAAATAACTCATAGCAGAGGCTATTTCACCTCTTGCTGCCTCCATTTCATCTTTTGCTGCCCTACTTTCTGCCTCTCTGTCCCTTCTTCTTCAACAAGGGGCCTGATTCCAGTACTTACTGAAACCAGGAAGGGGGATACTCAATGAAGAAGCAGCTTCAGTAGCAACTCCAGTAGTAGCAGAAACAGTTATGCAGATAACTGGGTTTATAGATGTAGATATGGTTCCATAGGTTGATATATTGGATGCAGATATGCTGATTGCAGATATTGTGACTAATGGTGATTGTTATATCAATCCCTCAGTAGACATTTTTGGTTTATTACATTCTTTCAGTATAATTTATCTGAATTCTTTTCTTCCAGCAATAAGGCCATCTTTGGCTATATTGTGTTATACTCCTTCTATAAGCCCTGAAGTTGTTAGTTAACTGAAGGCAAGTTTTGTTGTTAACATAGTTGTGGAACCCTCAGGCCAAACCTATGTAATAGTTGATAGTCCAATCCCCAATCTAGATGACTTGATTGTTCTAGATGTAGCTCAAGAGATTGCACTCATTCAGAATGATCTTGAGCTAAATGATTTCCTATTTGTTAATAAAGATATAGAAGATTCTCAGATGATCACAGAGAATGTTGCTCCACCTGCAGTTGCTCTACCTCAAGCTCTCCCTCAGGCTGAAAGACAGATTTCAAAGGAAACTTTAAAAGAGATAGATGCATTATATGATAACCTTCAAAGTTCTTCTGATGAGGACATAGATGATGATTCTGATGGATCTGATGATCCTAAGTCTAAGAAGAAAGTTGCAAAAAAGAGAAAGATTGTTCCAAAGGCTACTCCAAAGCCTAATCCTACCAATGATATTCCTTACTATATCTTGCAAAAGATAACTCCATACCCAGGGATGCCTTAGTGGATGTGGCTATCCAAGAATGAGTAGAAAGAAAGGAAGAAGAGGAGAAGGTACAAGTCTCCTCCTAAGCAATTTAGGAAAGACCCTCCTCCCCCTCCTCCTCCATCTTCAGGTGCCTCTGGCAATGTTTATCAAAGATCTGCTCCAGTGACCAAGACTTATCAAAGACATTCCAGGCATGGGAGTCAGCAACAATCTTCTCAAGTTCATCCTCCTCCAGCTTCAATCAAGAGAAATCCTACAGACTCTGTTGATGAATCACAGCAGGACTCAAGTCCAAAAAGGCCAGAATCTCCTCCAATTCCCTTTGTAGATCCAGAATAGGAGAATTCAACTAGAATGGCTAGATTTCATAAGCTGATAGGACATTCACAAATTAACAAAGCCAAAGCTGAAGGAAAGGATCCTTACCCAATTCTCTACATGTCTTAATTCAGATAAGAAGAACTTAAAAGGTATGCAAAGGCAAAAAAATTCTTTAATGTTGATGATTATATGAAATTACATCCAGAAGCTGTGGTTCCCAGAGCAACATCTCTCAACATCATTGGTGCATCAGACATGACAATGTCAAAGAGAGAAGCTGCTGATCCAAAAAGAGAAATCATTTTCAAACAGCCCGCTGAGAAGTCAGAAAAAGCAAATCCTAAGCAAAAACAGTGATTTTGCTTTTGTTTTTGTTCTTATTTTTGAACTCTATACTGTTTAATCATGAAGCACATCTTATAAATATCCGTTGAATGTTTTATTTCTGTCAGATATATATTTTAATGCTTTATGATTGTTTCTTTTATTTTGTTTTAGTGACCTCACCCAAATAGGGGGGATTGTTGGATCCCTAGTTGGATTTGAGCTAGGTTCACTAAATTAGGTTAAGTCTAACCCACCTTGTATAGCCAGGGTCAATTCTTTGAATCCTAGAGTTTAGGCTAAGTCATTACGGTCAACCTTCTTGGACCAGCCAGCAGAGGACCTCAGAAGACTCAGACTTAGAAGATTCAGAGAACAGATTGTTCAGTTCGAAGTTCTTCAAACTCAGCTCGACGATCGTCGATCTCAGATCTATGAACTCAGAGTTATTTCTCTGAGCTGAGCTCGACGATATTCGAGCTCAGGTCGACAATCGATTCTTTCAGACAAATTCTCAGCTCGATGAACTCAGAGCACAAAATTTGCAAGTTATTCTCTGAATACAGTTTGCAGAGCTCTGGTCGACGAACTGGAATTCTCAGGTCGATGATCTTGGAACTCAGCTCGATGAATTCTGTTCAGAGGTCAACGATTTCTGTCCCGCTCAAGAATGAGAAGTTTTCTTTCTTTTGTTCCTTACTTTCTATATTATTTAGTTGTAATATTCCTGAGTAATTAATGCTCATATTCTTCTGAATATAGCTGTTATTGGCAACATTAATTATAGTCTTCATCAGGATAATTACTTGTTTATTTTATAGGGATAGTTGGGGAAACTCATTTATGACAGGCATTCTAGCTGTTTGTATTCTCCAGATCCTTCAACAATTAATGCAAGAATTCAAATTCAAAGGATAATTACTGGATAAAGAATATAAAATAGATTTTCTCTTTTCAGTCGACATTCATTCTGCCAGAATTCATTAGAGAACTTACAGCACAAGAAAATACAGAGACAGAGACTTATTATTCAGAACTCTCTCATAGTGCAATCTACTTTCATCCTTGTCAATCCTGAAATCTGAAGAAGAACATTCATCACAAATCAAGAGTCTTCTTCTTCTTCAGAGCCTAGAATCTTCAAAGACATTCTTTCAATATCTATCTAATGGATTCCTAGTTTTTGACAAAATAAGGCTGAAGACCTACGCCCTAAATCAAAGCTCCAATCTTCCTGAACCATTCAACATCTCAGGGGGAGCTTTATCAACATCAAAGATCCACTAGTCTGCTCTGTTGATTAGAGAAAGAGAAGACACCATCACCTCCTCTCACCTCATGTAAAAGAGTTTTAACTCCCTTCAAAAGTTAACCACTTGATTTTCAAGTATTTTGATCAAAAGACTTGGTTGATTTTTTGGCACCTGATCAAAAGCCTAAGGGGTTGCTATATTTCCCTACAAATAGATATTGTGGTGGCAGTCACCTGATCAAAACCTCTTAGTGGATTCCTACCAGGGTGGTAGAAGAGTGGATGTACCCAGTTGGGGAATCACTATAAAACTTCTTGTATTGTCTGGTTGCCCTTTTTTATTTCTATACTGTGCTGTGTTATTTTAACCTAGTTCTTTTTACATAATATTTATTATCACTTATTTTTACTGCTAGTTAATCAAAACAATTAAAAGATTTTTAAAACACTCTATTCACCCCCCCCCTCTAGAGTAAGTTAGATATATCCCCTCCTTTCAAAATGTGAGACAAAAATCATCATATTCTCATATCTATATCGAGCTAGTGGAATAATGGTCCTTTATGACCTCCGCAGGGCTTGACCATGATCCACCACTTTCAATGCTTCTTCTGAACTAGCTCTCCTCTTGGGCACACTAGGAGCATCTCTCTTCTTACTTCTAGATCAAGAAGCTTCCGTCCCAGAGCTAGATGAATCGGAAGCACCTGGTGACACAAACAACTCCACTAGAAGATCCCAAGCAGCTATGTCTTGCCCTCTGTCGGACCTAGTCTCTTGTAGCTCTATAGATAAGCTACCCTGATATGACGTTAATTCGTCGAATAATACGTCCCGGGAGACAACAAAATTCTATGTCATTGGATCCATAAATTTCTATCCCTTCTTCCTCTCATCATAGCCAACAAAGACTAACTTCCATTCTTTCGCTTCTAGCTTCGTTCTAAGAGCTTCTAGAACATGAACGTAGTAGGTTGACCCAAACACCCGAAGATGTTCCATACTGGTATTCTCCTTAAACTTCAGCTCACGTGGAAACTTTATATTGTTTAGACTGAGGGGCATCTAGTTGATGGCATACACCGCGCATGTCATTCCCTCTACCCAGAAAGCCCTGAGAATGCCTTTGGCGTGAAGCCAACACTTGCAGGTCTTCATCAAATGACAAATCTTCCTCTCTGAAACTTTGTTTTGTTGTAGAGTGTGCATACAAGTAAGCTCTCTCAAGAAACCGTGCTTTTTTGCAAAAGTTGGAGAACTTATTTGAAGTGAACTCTTCGCCATTGTCAGTTCTCAACTTCTTGATCCGTATGTCAAGTCGGCCCTCAACGAGATCCTTGAACTCCATAAACATCCATAATGTATCTAACTTCTCTTTCATAAAATATATCCATGTATACTTGGAAAAGTCATCAACAAGAACCAGTATATACCCGATATCGCCAAGATTGGGAGTGATGGTAGGTCCTGTTAGATCACCGTGGATGCATTCCAACGGTGCTCTACACCTAATCCGTGACTTGTCAAATGGAAAAAGATGAGCCTTACCATACTAACATCCTACACAGACATGACTGTCTCCAAAGGATGAAAGGCTAAGCAAGCTATGCATCAGGCCTCTCTCTGTCATAGCCTTCAGCTTATCTATCCCAACATGTCCCAGCCTCTCATGCCAGATAATATCATTGTTATTTACCTCATCTTCTCAACGTAGGAGTTTGTCTCTAATATGAACAAGTCTGTCACCATCCTTCCAACATGAGTGACGTCAGCTTTCACAGCTGACACATTTCAGAAAAAACTTTACTTCTGTTGGATCAAACAGAACGTGATACTAACCGTCTACCGCGTTGGTTATCGAGAAGAGGTTTTTTTTTATCCATGACATGTGATACACACTCCTCAATGTGAGTGACCCTTGATCACTGGCTAAAGAAACTATTCCCTACTCTATTGCATGTACAGTATCATCTGTAATAATAATAGCATCATTCCCTTTATAATCCTGCAGAGAAGAAAACCTTAACTCGTCCCCAATGAGCTGATTACCACATCCCGAGTCCACGATCCAGTCCTCCTGATTGTTGATGGCGGATAGAGTACGGATACATGTGTCCGTCATGAAAGCACTCCCCCAACCACCTTCCTCAGCTCTGGATTCAGTCCCTTCTTTTCCTGCAACATGCCTCTGCTGAAGATTAACCATGCAGTCCTTGAAGTGACGAAGCTTATTAAACCTATAACACCGTGGTCCTCCTTTCTTATATCTTTAATCCTGTTTAGGAACCTTGCTCCTCTCCTACTATGATGAAGTAGATGAATTATCGACAGCATGTAACTTCTTTTTTTGTCACATCTCTTCTTCTTTCCAGAGTAAATAACGTCGCTCTCTCCCTCTGAGATAAATATTCTAGTCATTTGCCTTGTCAAGCTCTCCTGCGAAGCTAACAGGTTCTCTAGATCGAGCAATGTTGACTGATTGTCCCAGCCATGCACAGAAGTTATGAAAGCAACATACTCCTTCCGTAGCCCATAGATGAAGTGCCTCTTTAGCTTCGCCTCTAAGATAGGCTCTTTCGGGTCCAATGTCGATATCTCAGTGCAGATGTTCTTCATCTTTAGAAAGAAGGATGATATAGACAGATCACCCTGAGTGATCTTTGTCAACTCATTCTCCAAGAACTATAGCCGAGCAACAATCTTCTTGTTCAACATGCCATCCAGATCTCAGCAGTTGACCAACATTCGATGATGTGGTCAAAAAGCTCCGGTGAGATGACACACTTTAGAGCGAACGCTGTGATGAAGATTTTCTATAGTTTTAAAATATTATCCAAACTAAAATCTCAAATAGGCAAGTGTACCTATCGAAATATAGTATAGGAAATGTCGTATTCGACTCGGGGCCTGTTGAGTACTTCTACTCACGCAAATTAATATTATTTTATCTAAGTATCAAAAGGGGTAAATTAAACTAAAGAAGGAAGAAAATAAACTAACAACGAGCACTTGATCTAGACTCACTTTGAATAAACCTTTTATAAAACACAAACTCTAATTTACTCACCTCGACCGTGGAGGTTCCTAACGTACAAAAGCGTCTCTCTCGAGCTCATGCTTCTGACTAACCTTAGGTTGATCGATTAAGACCTCTCGGCCAGTCGAAACCCTAAGCTTGCTTTAGGCGGTGAACCCCTCTATTGGATTTGACTCCAATTCGGCAGATTTATGTCGTCCTCTCTCGAGGAGTGCATTCAACTCCTTTTATCCTTGAGCGATCTACTCGTATCCGCAACCTCTCGGTCATTTAAGATACGAATCTAGGATTGAAAACATATTCGCGAAATATGAATTCGATACAAAATAATTCAAAGATAAATCGATAGTGATAAATAAAGAGTTTGACAAAATGAGTTTATTCACTTTCAAAGTTCATCATGATCAAGTGCTAATGTAAATTAGCTACTTGACATGATAAAAGAAATACATAAAAAGAAGGGAAAGAAGAACATGTTTGCAAAAAGGAAATTCTTTAATTGAAATCTAAACTATGAATTTGAAATTACATAAAAGATAATGCTGAAAAACAATAAACTAAGCTACAAAATACTCCTAAAACTGGTTCCTAATCTTCCCCCTGATCTTCTAAACACATCTGGAATTTATAGATTTTTCTGCTTGGGAGTCACGCCCATTGGTCACGCCCGTGACCTAGGGCGTGTCAGGCTCGGAAACTGCAGTCTTGAAAGCCCGGGAACGTTGGAGAAAAACCGCCAAAAATTGTCGTTTTGTGGGTCACACCCCTAGGTCACGCCCGTGACCTAGGGCGTGTCTAGTCTGTTACAGGAAACGACGGGAATGAGAATGGCAGGAAGTAATTCTGCCGTTTTTGAAGTGGTCACGCCCTAGGTCACGCCCGTGACCTAGGGCGTGTCTGACTGGGCCAGCAAAACAGTTGGAAATGGCGCAATCTGGGATTAATTTGGCAGTTTCGGGTAGGTCACGCCCTAGGTCACGCCCGTGACAGGGGGGCGTGTACTTGAGAAATGTTGCAGAATTGTCCCGGGAAGATTTCTGGATAAAATTGTTTTTTTGACCTAGACACGCCCGTGACTCAAATGTCACGCCCGTGTCACGAGCGTGTACTTGTGAAATTCTCCAGAATTGTAGAGGACGTCGTCCTCTTTCCGATGACTGGTTGCACGTCCCGTAACTCTTCCTGGTTTGAAAGTTATGACCATTTGAAGTTGAGCTATCCGTTACCAAAAATGTTCATTTTCACCGCTTCAACTCCTGATAAGTCCAGCAAGCTCCAAATTGCTATTCGCAGCTCATATTGACCTAAAATATGAAAATAAAGCAATTATAATCATAATTACTAAAATATAACTATAATCTTATTATTAATTAAATAAAAACTATATGAAAATAACTATAATTAGTGACTTATCAAATACCCCCATACTTAATCTTTTGCTATTCCAGAGCAAAACTATGAGAAGTACTTATAAGAAATTTATATTTTTTAATTTAAACTAAAAATTCATTAAATCAAAAGAAAGTTAAAAATAAAATTTAGCGATTTAAATATTAAATCCTAAACTATGAAATTAAAATGTACAGAGAAAGGTATTTAGCAAAAATTTCTCATATAAATTAATTAGAATTCAAAATTAAGTAATTTAGCAAACAAAATTAGATTAGAATTATTCACATTATTACTAAAAAGAAACTTGTAAGAAATTTTTAACTACTACTTATGCTCTCTTATTATTTTAATTAACTTCTAAAACCATTTTTTAGGGTTTGGGGAAAAGGAAAATGAAGAGTTTTTGGATTGGGGGTGATGAATTTTATCCTCTCACCCCACACATTTTTTTCTTTTGATATTTGCATATGTTTACCAAGAAAATGATGAATTTTATCCTCTCATTTTCCATGACATATGAACAAATATTTTTTCTCTTCAAATCAAAACAAAAATTAAATGGGAGTAATGAATTTTATTCTCTTACTCCTATTTTTTTATTTGGGGATTGCATATGTGTACCAAGGAATTTATAAGTCCCATGACATATGATCTAACCAAAATAAAAAACTGCATATGTGTACCAAGGGATGATGAATTTTATCCTCTCATCCCTATGACATATGATCTAACAAGAAAATTTAAAACAAAAGGAAGGTTACATAAAATTTAGATTAAATTAAAATAATTAGAGAGCAACTATAGTAAATTTAGAATTTCCTAAGAATCTTTAAGCATAAATGATTATAATTAAAATCAAAAGATTGTTAAACTAAACACTATAAAATTGAAACTAATTAGAATTAAGAGAAAAAGAAGTAAATAAGGTTCTCTAAACAAAATTAATTCATAAGTTTATTTTTTAAAATCAAATCACCTAAAAATTAATTTAACTAACTTTGATGAAATAAAAGATTAGAAAATCAAAAATTATAAAAATTCTTATAAATAAACTCAAAATATATTTCTAGAAATCACAAAAAGTAAGTAGGGGATTATTATTTTTTTTTATTTTTTTTTATTTCTAAAGATTTTTTCATTTTTTTTTTTTGGATTTTCAAAATAAAAATAATATGAGAATCCATCCCCATACTTAAAAATAAACATTGTCCCCAATGTTTACAAGCCAAGTAGGAGGGGAAAAATAAACAATTTCTAAAAAAATAAGAAAAAGCAATTCATAAAAAATTAAAAGATAAGCAAGGGGTGTCTCCCAAGAGCTCTTTTCTTTTTCCCGTCTTTAAGCTAGACGGTTATTGTTAAGAAAATGGAAAATTAAAATTAAAATGGACGGGCAACTCCCTTAATTCACGCTTTGGCGACGATGCCAAAGTTGCTTGCCCGACGTCTCCTCCGCTTTCTTCTTGATGTTCCTTGTTGTTGCAGTTGACTTGAAAATGTAAATTCAAATCACCTATCCATACCTGAGGTGATTGGAATTTTTGTAGAGGAGCGGAAAATGGATCGTGGATGATGTTTAATTGCAACGGCTCCTCTTCTACATGAAAATCGTTAGTATAAGGAAAATCAAAAGTAAGCGTGTCAGAAAAATCTTCGCAAGGAGGAGGCTCTTGCGAAGGTATAAGATTAGGCTCCGGTTGTTTATTTTCTAAAATTAATTTTTTATCCAAAAATTTACTGGAAATAAAATCATTGGATGCATCAAGATCAAATATTTTTGCTCCTAAAAAGTCATAAATTGTGCATGGAGGAGAAAAATTGGAAGTCATAGGAGGAGACACATGTTCTTCTTCTACTTCATCCGGTGTGCCAATAAAATTAATAAATTTTTGATATAATAATTCTTCTTCCTCCTTTGAATAAGACACTAAGGGGGTACATGAAGATTCATGTTCCACCATAGGTGAAATATTTAAAGAAGGAGAAAAATTAGTAGAACAAGTGATAATTTCTTCTAAATTTTGGGGAGTATCAACTTGAAATCGTGTAAAGTCCCCAAAATTAGAAGAAGAAATGTGTGGTGTGATAAAAGAAGGATAAAAATTCGGATCTAAATAATTATTCTCATCACTCGGGAAGTTTCCCGATTGATCTTGCGAACAAGAAAAACCAACATCCGAGATGGAAGAAGAATTTTTTAAATCGAAATAATTATTCATATTTGAATTCGAAAAAAGTATTTTCATGAAAATTAGAAGGATTGGAAAAATTATTTTCATAAAAATTAGAAAAAGAATTATCATAAAAGTGAGAATAGTTATTTTCATAATTATTATCAAAATTATTTTCATAAGAAAGAGTTTGATAAAAATTATAACGATAACAATATTCACTTTGATGAGAACCACCACAATAATAACAAACAATTTGGCGTTGTCTTGCGGCTTTCAAAAGATTTACTTTGTGTGTAAGCTCGGCAATTTTAGCGGCCAATTATGATAACATTTTTTTATAAAAGAAAATAAAAAAAACCGTTAGCTAATTGAAATGAATTTGAAAAAGAAAATTAAAAAGAAAAATGGTGATAGAGAAAAAGAGGAATAAAAGTAATACAATTCGCGTTTTCAAAATATCAACAAAATGTTCCCCGGCAACGGCGCCAAAAACTTGATGAATATTTTCTATAGTTTTAAAATATTATCCAAACTAAAATCTCAAATAGGCAAGTGTACCTATCGAAATATAGTATAGGAAATATCGTATTCGACTCAGGGCCTGTTGAGTACTTCTACTCACGCAAATTAATATTATTTTATCTAAGTATCAAAAGGGGTAAATTAAACTAAAGAAGGAAGAAAATAAACTAACAACGAGCACTTGATCTAGACTCACTTTGAATAAACCTTTTATAAAACACAAACTCTAATTTACTCACCTCGACCATGGAGGTTCCTAACGTACAAAAGCGTCTCTCTCGAGCTCATTGGTGGAGACGACGAACCACAGCTTGCTGAAGACCCTCCCTCGTCTCCAACAAAGGACTCGCGTCGCCATGGTGCCCACTCGGGGCGACGTTATAATCTCCGCCCTCGGCTCAAGTCCGTTTAATCTTTTATTTATGTCATTTTATTTAGCGTATTTGTTGTGCCACTTGTTTAGGCATTTTATTTGTCTCTTTAAGTTTAACAAAAACATTATTAGCTTTATTTTTCATTATGGGCTGCTAATAGCCTTGTGATGGTTGTAAGCCTATATATAGGCATAGGATGTTTTCCTTTTGAGGTATTGAAGAAGAAAATTGAAACCCTAAACTTATCCCTCTCCTTCTCATCCTCTTAGCCGCCCCCCTCTCTCTCTCTCCTCCTCTCACAACTTCGGCCGCCCCCCTCTCTCCACTCTCAAAGCCGCCCCCTTCCTCTTCCCTTCCTCCCTCTTCCATCTACTTCCTCCACGCCATCTTCTCCTCCCAACACCGCCTTACCCGACCACCTCATCCCCTACCATTCGGCCACCAACCTCCAAGGCCGACCACCACCTCTTTTCCCTCTTGGCCGACCACCCCCTGTTGGTGGAGGAGTATTTTTCAACCCCCGAGGAACTTGGAGCCGGTGTGACGCGGCGACGGCGGAATCTCTTACTCCATTCGGTGCAACTCCGGCGGAACCGCGGGCGAGTGATCTTTGGGTAAAATAGTTGGAATCATCCATTCCGACTTGGGTAACGAATCTCTCCACTTCGGTGTGTTTCCCTCTTGATTTTTCTAGCGGCTGGAGTAAATTTTGCGTTGCTTGCGAATCGTTGATTTTCGTGGGTTTTGCTTTAAGTGTTGCAACATCACTACGCTTTATTTCCGAAAAGGGTTTGGCGAACCCCGCTCTTTTTGTTGGGGGAGATCTACCGTTTCTCGATCGTGTTTTTCGGGTAGATCTTCTTTGGTACAACTTCGCTCGTCCGGACCGGGTGGGTCCCTTTTGCTTGAAAGGATATCGGCCTCTAGCCGCTTGTCCGATCTTTCCGACGGTGTGGCTACCGTGTTGGTTTACTTGTTTAGTTTGCATAGTGGTGCGCTGCGTTTGAGCTTTGTGTGGCTAGTGTTGTGGGTGTTAGGTGTCTCGTGCGATAGAACGTTAAGGTTAACTCGTGGCGGATAGTGGCCTGCATCAATTTGGTATCAGAGGTGGATTGTGTCAATTTCTTAATTGACACCCTCCCCTTTCTTGCCTTCCATTTTTTTTTTCTCCCACGTTAGGGTGCGTTTTGTGTCAAAAAAAATCAAAAAAAAATTTTTCCTTGGTCTGCCAATAGCGTCCTAGATTTCTTAATTTTCTGCAAAAAAATCAAAAAAAAATATTTTAATAATCCTCTAATTTTTTCCTGTAGGAATATCAAAAAAAAAAAATCTTTTTCTAAAGTCCCCTATCGGGATTAAATCATAGTTCGTTTGTCTAAATCGGCTGACAATTTGTTGCATGCGTACAAGGCTAGGAACGGAGTATTTCCCATCGTCTTCCACCATGGCCGACGAAACGGGTAACGTCCGTGGCCTCAATGAGATTGAGGAGCTTCGGCAAGACTTTACGGAGCAAATGACAGCCATTAGAGAGGCCCTTCATGCCCTAGGTGTCCAGCAAGGGGGACCCCGTCATCCCCCCGCTCACCAACGAGCGGATGGAGATCACCAAGCCAACCCCAATCACCCGCAGGAATACGCTCCTCGAGCCCCCTACGAGTTTGACCTTACTCGGGCCGTCCGAGTCAAGCCACCCTCCTATGATGGGTTGGGAGATCCTCAAGTCTTCCAAGATTGGGTCTTGGAAATTGAGTGTTACTTCGAATGGTACGCGCTCAACGATGCGGACAAGGTGCGTGTGGCGAGGATGAAATTGTTAGGGCGAGCCAAGATCTTTTGGCTGAATGAAGAGAGGCGCTTGCGAGTTGAGAACGGTGCTAGGCCCATCGGTTGGGAAGATATGAAGGCTAGGTTGACCGAGCAATACGTTCCCACGTACCATCGAACACAGATGTTCGATGAGTTGGCTACCCTTAAGCAAGGGGCGAGGTCGGTTTCCGAGTACATGAGCTTGCTCAAGGATATGATGGTCCGTTGTGATGTGAAGGAAATGCCCGAGGTCACCCTATCTAGGTTCCGTAAGGGCCTCAACCCCGATATTCAAGGGAAGCTATTGCGATATGGCCACACGGACTTACACGTGACATTCAACGTTGCATTAGATATCGAAAAGCACAATGCGCTTAAGGGAAAGTCACGTCCTTTCCAAAAGGGCAAGTCCATCTTAGGACCGCCGCCGACAACCAGCTATAAGGATAAAGGAAAGTATCGGTCCTCCGATTCTTCCTCCATTGTGGTGACGGCTAAAAACAATAGGAGTCCGACTGGAGAAAGAGTGCCGATAGGAAGAGTCAGCAGGACGAACGTCACCTGTTTTGCTTGCGGGGTTCAAGGGCACTATGCTAGTGATTGTCCTACAAAACCCAAGCCCCTAGCCCTGTTAGATGCCGCGGGCGGGTCTGACGACCTTACTTACGAAGCAGGTGATTTTAGTGAGTCGGACGGCGTGCCGAGTGACATGGACGATGAATCTCACATGATGGTGATGCGATGTATTTTGGCCACCCCACGGCCGTTAGACGAATGGAATAGGACAAATATCTTCACGTTAAATTTCAAGAGCGGTGAAAAATGGTGTAGGCTGATCATAGATAGCGGTAGTTGCATGAATGTCGTTTCTGAAGCCGCCGTGAAACGCATGTCCCTAGTTGCTGAACCACACCCTCACCCGTATAAGGTAGCGTGGGTGAACAAGTCATCCCTCCCCGTAGCGAAGCGTTGCCTAGTTCCCCTCACCATCAAGGCCTACACCGAGTCAGTTTGGTGTGATGTCATCCCCATGGATGCGTGTCACGTCTTACTCGGACGCCCTTGGTTGTTTGACCATGACGTCACCCACTATGGTCGGGCTAACACTTATGAATTCAAGTTTAATGGCCGCGTCATCGTCTTGAAGCCCTCTCCTCCGAAGGACCCTTCGACCCCGTCCAAGGACACCATCATCCCCGTTGAGAAGAGAGCGTTGGGTCTTATTGGTAGGAAGGAACTGGCCCGGGCTACCTTCATGGACGGAGTCCTTTACGCTTTAGTTTGCCTCCAAGTCAAGGACGATGCGATGATATGTGAAAGTTTACCCTCGGCATTGAAGTCGCTCCTAGAAGAATTTGTGGATGTGTATCCGGACGAGCTACCGTCTGAGTTACCTCCCATGCGGGACATCCAACACGCCATCGACTTCATTCCCGGCTCCTCCCTACCCAACCTTCCCCATTATCGCCTCAATCCCTCCGCGCATTTAGAACTACAAACCCAGATCTCGGAATTATTGCGAAAGGGATTTATCCGCCATAGCATGAGTCCTTGCGCCGTACCCGCCTTACTGGCCCCCAAGAAGGACGGCACGTGGAGGATGTGTGTGGATAGCCGGGCCATAAACAAAATCTCTGTCAAGTACCGATTCCCCATTCCCCGTCTCGATGATTTGTTAGATATGTTGGCCGGCGCCACGATCTTCTCCAAGTTGGACCTTAGGAGTGGTTACCACCAAATCCGAATTAGAGAAGGAGATGAGTGGAAGACCGCCTTTAAATCTAAGGAGGGCCTTTATGAGTGGTTAGTGATGCCGTTTGGGCTATCCAACGCGCCCAGCACGTTTTCTAGGATGATGACCCATGTTTTCCAACCTTACATGGGGAAGTTCATTGTGGTGTACTTCGACGACATCCTGATCTTTAGCACCACCACGAGTGATCATGCGACGCATTTGAGAATCATCCTAACCACGTTAAGGTCGGAAAAATTATTCGTGAACATTAAAAAATGTACCTTCCACGTGACTTCCGTCGAGTTCCTCGGTTATATCGTTAGTTCAGAGGGAATCCATGTAGACCCTAAGAAGGTGCAAGCCATAAAGGATTGGCCCGAACCCGCCAACATTCGGGACGTGCGGAGTTTCCACGGACTCGCCACCTTCTACCGACGGTTTATTAAGGATTTTAGTAGCATAATGGCCCCCGTAACCGAGTGCATGAAGAAGGGTGAGTTTTCTTGGACTAAGTCGGCCGCCAAGGCTTTTCAATTAATTAAGGCGCGCATGTCCGAGGCCCCCCTCTTGCGCCTCCCGGATTTCTCCAAGGTTTTTGAATTATCTTGTGACGCCTCGGGAGTGGGGATCGGGGGGGTATTGAGCCAAGAAGGTCACCCGGTGGGATACTTCAGTGAGAAACTGGCCGGCCCGAAATTGAACTATTCAAACTATGATCGGGAATTCTATGCGGTCATCCGATGCCTCCAACATTGGCGGCACTACTTGCTTCCTAAGGAGTTCGTCATCCTATCCGATCACGAGGCGCTCCGCTTTATCAATTCGCAGTCAAAGGTGAGTCCGCGACATGCTAAATGGGTCTCCTATCTTCAGGAGTACACATTCATCATTAAGCATCTGAAGGGTACCCTCAATCGCGTAGCGGACGCTCTTAGTCGTGTCACGTTATTACTATCCACATTAGAAGTTAAGGTGGTGGGCTTTGACAGGATTAAGGACGAATATGCCCACTGTCCCGATTTCAAGGACATATACTTCACCACTCAGGATAACCTGCCCACAACCATTTCCGCGTTTTACATTCGTGACGGGTATCTTTTCAACCACTCGAAGCTATGTATTCCCCGCTCCTCCCTACGTCACTTCATTGTGTGGGAACTGCATAGTGGCGGGTTGGGAGGCCATTTTGGCCGTGACAAGACTATCGCGTTAGTGGAGGACAAATTTTATTGGCCCGGCCTTAAGACCATGGTTAGCAAGATAGTGGGGAGTTGTCGGGCGTGCCAGTTGGCAAAGGGGAACAAGACGAACGCGGGGCTTTATACCCCTCTCCCGATCCCTTCGACGCCTTGGGAAGACGTTAGCATGGACTTCGTTCTAGGCCTTCCGATCACATTTAGGCGTCACGATTCGATCTTAGTTGTCGTTGACCGTTTCTCCAAGATGGCTTATTTTATCGCTTGCAATAAAACTAACGACGCATCCCATGTCGCGCAACTTTATTTTAAGGAGGTAGTGGGTCACCGCGGCGTACCAAAATCGATAGTTACTGATAGGGATGTCAAGTTCACGAGCTATTTTTGGAAAACTTTGTGGAGGATAATGGGCACTAAGCTCCTATTTTCTTCGGCCTACCATCCGCAAACGGATGGGCAAACGGAGGTTGTAAATAGAAGTTTGGGTAGTCTGCTACGCTGCCTTGTGGGAGACCACAAGGGTACATGGGATCTTATCCTTCCGCATGCTCAATTGGCTTATAACAATTCCAAAAATAGGTCCACGGGTCTGTCCCCGAATGAAATTGTGCATGGCTATAAGGCCCCGGTGCCACTTGACTTGATTCCGCTACCCCCATCCTTTAAATCAAGCCAATTCGCACAAGATTTTGCCTCTCACATCCATGACCTGCATAAATACATTAATGAGACGCTTACCGCTCACTATGCGTCCTATCAAGTTCATGCCAACACACATAAACGAGCGTCTCCCCTGAAAGTCGGCGATTTAGTCATGGTCCGTCTCATCCCTGAACGGCTGCCTACGGGCACCTTAAAAAAGTTAGCGGACCGGCGAGCGGGTCCTTTTCGGATCTTAAAGCAGTTAGGCGAAAATGCATTTCTTTTAGAATTACCCACTGATTGGGGTATTTCCCCTATTTTTAATGTTTCGGACTTAACGCCATATATTGCTCCGCCGCTAGAATTATCGTCCTCTCCGTTTACATCTACCACAGATTCTCTTGGGCGTAAGACTGAGTGGGGTACGGGATCACTCGTTCCGTCGGTCTCCAACGGAGGTACGCCGTATGTTGATGAATTAGATTTTCCCCCGTTACTGCCTAATGCTTTTCCCAGGTTTGCCAGGACAGCTTTCTTGCCCGACAGGATTCTACAGGATGATGTACTTCCCACTCCGGATGGCGACGTGCGGCGTTTCTTGGTTCGTTGGCGTGGCCGCCCCTCCTCGGATGACTCTTGGCTTCCGGAATCCGAGGTCGCGCTCTTGGACGATGCTCTTCTACGACGATATCTGCAGGACAACTCATCGGTGATGAGTCCTTTTAAGGGGGGGAGGATTGGTGGAGACGACGAACCACAGCTTGCTGAAGACCCTCCCTCGTCTCCAACAAAGGACTCGCGTCGCCATGGTGCCCACTCGGGGCGACGTTATAATCTCCGCCCTCGGCTCAAGTCCGTTTAATCTTTTATTTATGTCATTTTATTTAGCGTATTTGTTGTGCCACTTGTTTAGGCATTTTATTTGTCTCTTTAAGTTTAACAAAAACATTATTAGCTTTATTTTTCATTATGGGCTGCTAATAGCCTTGTGATGGTTGTAAGCCTATATATAGGCATAGGATGTTTTCCTTTTGAGGTATTGAAGAAGAAAATTGAAACCCTAAACTTATCCCTCTCCTTCTCATCCTCTTAGCCGCCCCCCTCTCTCTCTCTCCTCCTCTCACAACTTCGGCCGCCCCCCTCTCTCCACTCTCAAAGCCGCCCCCTTCCTCTTCCCTTCCTCCCTCTTCCATCTACTTCCTCCACGCCATCTTCTCCTCCCAACACCGCCTTACCCGACCACCTCATCCCCTACCATTCGGCCACCAACCTCCAAGGCCGACCACCACCTCTTTTCCCTCTTGGCCGACCACCCCCTGTTGGTGGAGGAGGAGTATTTTTCAACCCCCGAGGAACTTGGAGCCGGTGTGACGCGGCGACGGCGGAATCTCTTACTCCATTCGGTGCAACTCCGGCGGAACCGCGAGCGAGTGATCTTTGGGTAAAATAGTTGGAATCATCCATTCCGACTTGGGTAACGAATCTCTCCACTTCGGTGTGTTTCCCTCTTGATTTTTCTAGCGGCTGGAGTAAATTTTGCGTTGCTTGCGAATCGTTGATTTTCGTGGGTTTTGCTTTAAGTGTTGCAACATCACTACGCTTTATTTCCGAAAAGGGTTTGGCGAACCCCGCTCTTTTTGTTGGGGGAGATCTACCGTTTCTCGATCGTGTTTTTCGGGTAGATCTTCTTTGGTACAACTTCGCTCGTCCGGACCGGGTGGGTCCCTTTTGCTTGAAAGGATATCGGCCTCTAGCCGCTTGTCCGATCTTTCCGACGGTGTGGCTACCGTGTTGGTTTACTTGTTTAGTTTGCATAGTGGTGCGCTGCGTTTGAGCTTTGTGTGGCTAGTGTTGTGGGTGTTAGGTGTCTCGTGCGATAGAACGTTAAGGTTAACTCGTGGCGGATAGTGGCCTGCATCACTCATGCTTCTGACTAACCTTAGGTTGATCGATTAAGACCTCTCGGCCAGTCGAAACCCCTAAGCTTGCTTTAGGCGGTGAACCCCTCTATTGGATTTGACTCCAATTCGGCAGATTTATGTCGTCCTCTCTCGAGGAGTGCATTCAACTCCTTTTATCCTTGAGCGATCTACTCGTATCCGCAACCTCTCGGTCATTTAAGATACGGATCTAGGATTGAAAACATATTTGCGAAATATGAATTCGATACAAAATAATTCAAAGATAAATCGATAGTGATAAATAAAGAGTTTGACAAAATGAGTTTATTCACTTTCAAAGTTCATCATGATCAAGTGCTAATGTAAATTAGCTACTTGACATGATAAAAGAAATACATAAAAAGAAGGGAAAGAAGAACATGTTTGCAAAAAGGAAATTCTTTAATTGAAATCTAAACTATGAATTTGAAATTACATAAAAGATAATGCTGAAAAACAATAAACTAAGCTACAAAATACTCCTAAAACTGGTTCCTAATCTTCCCCCTGATCTTCTAAACACATCTGGAATTTATAGATTTTTCTGCTTGGGAGTCACGCCCATTGATCACGCCCGTGACCTAGGGCGTGTCAGGCTCGGAAACTGCAGTCTTGAAAGCCCGGGAACGTTGGAGAAAAACCGCCAAAAATTGCCGTTTTGCGGGTCACGCCCCTAGGTCACGACCGTGACCTAGGGCGTGTCTAGTCTGTTACAGGAAACGGCGGGAATGAGAACGGCGGGAAGTAATTCTACCGTTTTTGAAGTGGTCACGCCCTAGGTCACGCCCGTGACCTAGGGCGTGTCTGACTGGGCCAGCAAAACAGTTGGAAACGGCGCAATCTGGGATTAATTTGGCAGTTTCGGGTAGGTCACGCCCTAGGTCACGCCCGTGACAGGAGGGCGTGTACTTGAGAAATGTTGCAGAATTGTCCCGGGAAGATTTCTGGATAAAATTGTTTTTTTGACCTAGACATGCCCGTGACTCAAATGTCATGCCCGTGTCATGGGCGTGTACTTGTGAAATTCTCCAGAATTGTAGAGGACGTCGTCCTCTTTCCGATGACTGGTTGCACGTCCCGTAACTCTTCCTGGTTTGAAAGTTATGACCATTTGAAGTTGAGCTATCCGTTACCAAAAATGTTCATTTTCACCGCTTCAACTCCTGATAAGTCCAGCAAGCTCCAAATTGCTATTCGCAGCTCATATTGACCTAAAATATGAAAATAATGCAATTATAATCATAATTACTAAAATATAACTATAATCTTATTATTAATTAAATAAAAACTATATGAAAATAACTATAATTAGTGACTTATCACGCTGCTTTCACATTCATTCGCCTCCAAGCCCTTATTGCCTCAGCATTTCCTCCGGCAACAACTACCACTTGCATGTTGTCTCCACCGACAACATACCAAAGGTCTTCACCAAGAAGATAGTTCTCCATGCAAGACCTCCACCTTTTAAAGTTGGTATGTGTTAAGAGCTTAATTCCAAGACCTCTTGCATAACTGACTCACATTGCTCAAATCTGATTTACTTAAACTTCCAAGGAATAGCAAACTTCTGAGGTTGATGAACTGCTAACTCCTCAATATCCCTGTGATACCATGTAAAATTTTCACTAGAAAGCTGAGAAAGGTCGTAGGAACACTCAAGCACAACCAAGTCAAATAGAAATCAGCAACAGTAGAAACACAAGAGTCTTAAACTTGGAATTAACATCAACTTCTTTACAAAGTGAGACATACATTAAGAGACATGATTTTGCAATGTACCTGATAGAAATAAAAAAAATACAAGTAACGAATACAACTCCTGCGCCTGAACGGGTCTTTGCCTTTAGAAGAAACCATGGGGTCTGAAGACTGTAACCGCACAAGCCGTTGAGCGCAAGCTCTGTCCTCCAAACCCGCCAAGTCGTCAACTGGAGCCAAGCCGCACGGACTGCTTGTTATTGAATGTCGATGAACTGAACAGAGCCCGCTGATAGACCGGACGAACTACTCGAACTAACCACAACCTGGAGGAAGTGACTTCATACCGCAAAGACCGCGACCTGTTGTATACTACTAACTGTAACCGCAAACTGTTCTACACTGAGTCTTCCAACTAGTTGCCTAGTAGCTCAATGCTAACCGCATAGCCTGCACAGACAAGTCAACTTCACTTAGTCGCGCAAGTTAGGAAACTTTATCCGTAAGTTCAAAGAGCGAGCTGAGTTCTCACTGTTCTTATTATATATTGCACGTCGGGAACCCCAATTTATAGGGGACAAGAGTAGTATGGTTACCGCCCATAGCGAGAGGATAACCTCCCGTCATCCTGTAGCTAGTGTCACCCATCCGCACAAGTGCGGTTATCTGCGTCAGTCCGTCAATGATAATCATCTATCTGCATAGACGGAAAGAACAACCAATCCGCCAAGTCGAGCAGACAACAACAACACCAGTTTGCGTGGGCTTAACAACCCATTCACGCGTCTTGATCCATTATCACATCTATGATGGACTGCCGGACTCCACCACCAGACCGTACTGTGATGTGGTCTCCGCTTCCAGATCGTGCATACTGCAACCTGCGACTAATATCATATTCGTTCCTAGTCGAAATATCGATCTCCTTGAACTCCAGAAGCAGACCGCGCAACCAGGCGGTCCCGGCGAACTAGAAAACTAACCAGACTAGTCACAGCACCGTGGCCAAGTAAAAAAAACCAGCGATATCTGGCTCCAGACCGTGCAAGCAGAACACAACGATCTGTGCGATTAGACTCCTCTATCCGCGCTAATCGTCTGCACCTACGCGAGCCAGAGAACCCGAGCTCCAGCGGACTGTGCGGTCTCACAATTCAAACCGCAACAGCCGCGGTTCGACAATACTAACTGTCTGGTTACCTCACATGGTGTTTGTTGTACCAGACCGCAAGAGAGAAGAATAGCCAGCCGAAATCCAGTTATCCGCCAACAGCTAACCGCCACCGACGGCGGTCTGTACGATCTGCCGAATCAGATCCCCACTCCACTTTCACTTCAACAATTTTAACAAACTTTACCCAAAAATCATAATTTTGAAAATAAAATTTTTAAAAATAAAATTTTGAATCTCCACTTTGAAAACACAATTTTTAAACCTTGCTGGTTTGCCAAACAAAGCCCAATTGCTCGCTTGAAACCGGAAGGCAGTAGCTTTAAAAAAACCAAAAATAAAATTGCACTTTAATTAATATAAAATAATCTGCACACAAGATACAAGGAGAAGAATAGTTAAAAGTAATGCAGTTTTGAATCATCACAGGAGAAGAACAGTTGCTCTCATCACAAAGAAGGAATCAGGAGTATAGAATCAGCTTTCCGTACAAATTTCACTCATGAAGCCAGAGCCATTAGCAAACTGACCGCTAACACCACGCCGGCCCCCTCCACTTGCCTCCGACCATTATTCTTCTTTTGAGCGACTTCAGGGGGCGGACCCTGATCTGTTGCCGGAGCATCTGCCAGACCTAGCCTCGGGATTCCTGTTGGTGGAGCAATAGGTGCTTCTGTAGGCTTAGGAGGAGCTGTTTGTGGTGCGGCGGATGGTGGAGAAGCCATGATTTGGGTTGGAACCATAGGCTTAGCTGCCGGTGATGGAGAAGAGATGATTGGGGTTGGAATCACCGGAGAATCTGCCGGCGGTGGAGAAAAGATGGTTGGGGTTGAAATCACTGGAGAAACCGGTGGTGGTGGAAGAGAGATGGTTGGTTTTGGTCCTTTTGGAATCACAGGGGAAGCCGGCGGTGGTGGTGGAACAGAGATGGTTGGTGTTGGAATCACAGGCGTAGCCGTCGGTGGTGGTGGAAAAGAGATGGCTGGTGTTGGAATCACTTGAGAAGCCGGCGGTGGTGTTGGAAGAGAGATGGTTGGTTTTGGGATCACAGGGGAAGCCGGCAGTGGTGCTGGAACAGAGATGGTTGGTTTTGGGATCACAGGGGAAGCCGGCGGCGGCGGTGGTGGTGGAGAAGGGAAGGTTGGGGTTGGAATTACCGGAGAAGGCGGTGGTGGCGGTGGAAAAGAGATGGTTGGGGTTTGAATCACCGGTGAAGTCGGTTGTGGATTTATAACAGTTGAAGCTGAAACGGTATTTATTTGAATCTTCATCCCTTGGGCACAGTGGCCTGGAGTCCCGCAGATGAAGTATCTAATCCCCGGGGAAGCGAGCTTGACTACGGCACTACCACCAGTGTAAGCCTGTAGCGGTGTGTTCATCGTGCAGGCATCATAGTCTGCCTTGGGCACCTCAATAACGCTGTGAATTGGTCCAAAGGAGAAAGCTGCACAACATGAAAACTAGATTGCATTGATAAACTATAATTAGAGAGAGTGTAATGTGATAACTAGATTTCTGCTCATCTTAGAACATATGCATCCCAGTAACGGCTTGCTATTTTTAAAAAAATGTATTTTATCACAGTTATAGTGTACATGAGCGGTAGACTGTCATTCGTTAATTAGCACTTGAAAAAAACCATCTGTTTGAAAAAAAAAATTTAGGTGGGCATTAGCGAAAGGCTGTTTAATCCTCGTGTTTATGACCGTCACCACCGTGCCAAAGGGAGCCTAGGAAAACTTGGTTTTCATTTATGCCGCAGAAATGATGGGTTAAACTGTTTCTGCGGCGGCGGTTGTTTGGCGCAGCGGTGACGGTCGTAATGCATGGGTTAAACCGTCATTCGTTAATGACCACCTAAATAAATTCATCCTTTGAACATAAAAGTGGATGAAGTTTCTTAGATGGCTATTCTTAGATGGGCATTAGCGAATGACTGTTTAATCCTCATGTTCATGACGGCCACAACTGTGTCAAACGGAGCATATGAAAGCTCTGCTTTCATTCATGCCGCAGAAACAATGGGTTGAGTTTCCTAATATGTCTCTCTTAAGAGTTAAGGCTCCGTTTGGTACGGTGGTGGTGGTTGTAAACGCATGGATTAAAACGTCATTCGTTAAGGATCACCTAACAAACATAATCTGTTTGAACATAAAACTGGATGAAATTCCTTAGGTGGGCGTTAACAAAAGACAATTTAGGCTCTGTTTGGGGAGACTTATTTTCACCGGTCAAGCGGTTACGACCGCCTGTACTGGGTCTTAATTAAGGTCCGGTACATGGGGTCGTAACCGCTTGACCGGTGAAAATGAGTCCCCCCCAAACGGAGCCTTAATCCCGTGTTCAAGACCGCCACCACCGTGCCAAACGGAGCCTAAGTGTTAGTTTCAGGCTGTGTTTGGCACTGCAGTTAGCGGTCGTGATCGTGGCGTTGATGATTTGTTGTATGTGAATGCTAGCGCGACCTCACCTAAGGAACTTTATTCACGGATATGTTTAAAACTAGTGATCTTTTTTGATGACCGGCATAATGGTTATCATGCCAAATATACATTTTATAATGATGATGTTTTTTTTTTCGAACTCATGGAAGCAAAATCTGTGTCAAACGGAACCTCAGTTAGTTTTTCATTCCAGAACATGCCTTATGAATTGCCTTGAATTTATAACGAATAATGAAGTCAGATTATTGAATTTGTATCATAAGATAATAATGGCTTTGGAATGTTTTGAAGAGTGATCTGTTAGGAAACAAGAATCTCACTTGCGCTTGTGTAATTGGGCACACAGAAAATGAAGCGCAGCAACAATAAAAATAATAATAATCAGAGGACACAAATTTTATGTGAAAAATCGTCTCACAAATCGATGAGGGAAAAATCATGGGGCGAGGCACTAGAACAGTCTACTATCAAGAATAAGGGATACAACAACAAGAACATAAGGTTTACTCAACCTAGATCCCTCCGGATTCACAGATTGAATTCCCCCTCAATTCATGGTGAAAATTTCTTCTCTTCAAAAAAGAAACACAAAACTCAGATCTGAGGCAAAAAATCCTTACAGCGAAGACGAAGAACACCGATCTGAGAGAAAATTGTTCGTCCTCCTTGAAGAACTTCCTCCAACAACAATGAAGGAAATCACCTTCATACGGGACCGAGAACCCTTCTCTCGTTTTTCAACGACAGCTCTTTCTCTAGAAGCAAATTTTGCTGGAATAGGTTGAGACCTACTTAAGACAAATGTGTCTGATTATCTCGGCCTTTGGATCAAGCCTTAAGATGATTAGACAACTAAAATTGTGTCTTTGACGGAACTGACTCTATTCGCTACCGCAGCAGCACCAAGGACCAACAAGGCGATATTCGTGCCTTAAATCGACGATATCGTCATGTTAACTCGACGCTATTGTCGTCGCGTTAACGCAATGTTATAGGGCTGTCACAGCACCATACACCAACTCAAAAGTCATCACGACGCCATTGCCCTCATCACGATGTTATTGCCCTCATCATGACGCCATGAACATATCATCAAACCTGATTTGTATTCTAATTCCTTTGACTCTTTAGGGTTGTACCCCAACAAACACCCCCTCCAGACCATAAAGAGGAGTTCTCATACCTGTTATCTTCAGATTGACATCATACCGATCCGTGACCAGCAGAACTCGCGTACTTCTCTCTCGGCACGACTTTCTTCATCATGTTCAAAGGATTTTCATCTATGTGGACTTTCTTCATTTTCAACAGCTTCTCCTAAACACATCATATATCTAGTGATACCTTACATCAATATGCTTCATTTTGGAGTGGTACGCGGGGTTCTTGGCTAGAAAAATACCACTCTGACTGTCACTGAAAACAGTGAACTTATCTTAATGGATTCCAAGTTCAGACATGAACTTCTTCATCCACAATATCTCCTTTAACGCCTATGTCATTGCAATGTATTCTTCCTCCATCGTTTACAGTGACACACTTCTACAACTTTAATTGTCACGACATAGCTCCCCCTGCAAATGTAACTGTAAACCTCGATGTGGACCTACATGAGTCAACATCTCCGGCCATATTTGAGTCAAAGTACCCAACAAGGGTCGGTGACCCTCCATCATAGTCGAAATAGTAGCCCGAGATACCTCAAAGATATCAGGGTATCCACTTCACAGCATCCCAATTGGTCATCCTTGGGTTCGTCAAGTATCTGCTCACTACCCCAACTGCATAAGCATTATGTCTGGCCTTGTGCAGAACATAACATACATTAAATTCCCCACCGCAGATGCGTAGGGGACTTGACTCACCTCCTTCACTTCCTTCTCATATGAAGGAAACTAAAAGCATGATAGATTGAAGTGTCCACCCAACGGAGTAGCTATCGGCTTGACATTCTCCATCATGAACCGCTTCAACACTTTCTCTACATACTCCACTTGAGATAACCACAACTGACATGCATTTCTTGTAACATTCTTATTCCTACCAGACCCATAGTTTATTTTAGGGCATGACATATGATGGGTCATGTGGGTTAGGGCAAGGTGGTGACCTTAGGACTCAATGAGTTAAGTTGAACACACATAATGCTCATAAGGGAGCACAAGTCAATTTAGGTCAAATTACCCCAAAATTGAACTCATAAGAGCACATTGACCTCAACACTATGTCCCTAACCCTAAAATAGACTCAATTGACCAGAAGCCCCATGGTTTGGTCATTCAATTTAGTCAAATTGACGAAAGTCAAACCTAGGTCAACAAAAACCCAAACCAACCCCTTAGCTCAATTGACCCCAAATACTTGAAATTGAACTTACACACACTATCCTAAACCCTAAGGGAGGTCATTAGGTCAGTAAACACTCATTTCTCCCACCCAATTTCAAGGGGTTGGCCCAAGTCAACACTTGATCAAATAACCCAATTCAAGTCAATCAAGGGTCAATTAGTATTCAATTAATTAAATTGACCTCACCCCCAACCTTCTAACCCTATTAGGGACCTAATAGACCCAAAGACTCATGAGTGGGTCAACAATTTCTCTCAATTTGACTGAAGTCAACCTTGGCCAAAATTTGCCTAAAACATGAAATCAAGTGAGCTAACTCAATGCCAATGGGTCAAGACCTAACCTAAGCCCTATCAGAAGCCCACCAACACAAAGACCACCCATGCTCTCTGGATTTGAACAAGGATGACATGCAAGGGGAAAAAATGGGGATTTCCTCTCTTTTTGAAAGAAGACAAAGAGGATTTCATAGAAAGCTTGCCACTTGACCCCCCCCCCCCCTCATCTTCTCAAGGCCCCTCTGTGCTCACCAAAGCTTTTATAGTCGAATTCCAGGGAGGAGTGCCACTTGGAGCTCAAGAATAGCACCAAATGCTCATGGTCGGCCACACCTCATGGCCCAGCCATATACATTCAAGACCAGACAATTTTGTCCCTTTCTTTACCATCAAAAGCTTGAGAGAAGTCGGTTTAGTGCCCTGGAGTGAAGCTTTTGGTGGAGGACAGAGGATTTGAGCAAGATCGTCAGAAACATCCACATCCATGGCTAGCCACCGCAGTAGCCATCTCCAAGCCCGATTTCAGGTGTGTTTTCTCCTTACTCCCCTTGTGCTAGTATCTTAGATCGATTAGGGGAGAAATGAGGCTCAATTGAACCTGATCCCATGAGATAAAAATTAGAAATTCGGGAGTTTTTGTGAGTGCTCGGGATTGCCAGAACTACCGCCTCCGGCAGCCACGTCGTCGTCAATCGGTAGCCCCCACCTCAACGGAGGTGGTGGTGGTGGTGGACGGCCAGGGAGGTGGCCGGGTGGCTGGTAATTCAAGCTGGAAGGAGGCCTGGGTCGGGATGATCACAACCATTAGCTGGAGGTATGGGATAAACAGATCTCATCCATCCTGCATTAAGATGTGTGCTAGATATATAATATATGCACTATAGTTTATTTACATCAATTAAATTTATGTCACACTCTGGACAGAAACTTCAAGCTCAGATTTGAGCACCTTAGAATTAGATCCACACCATGTCTTCAACATGAAAATTATATCCCTTGATCTTAGCTTTCTAGATGGGGTGGTGAATTTTTTAGGGTGCCTTACAGCTCCCAGACTCCTCATTTTACTAAAGGGTATCATAAAGGTATCCTAGATCAATTTTGATGAATAACTTTACCTAGGTTCTTTGCATGGACCTGAGTTTTTTGCCATGCAAGATCGATACCTATATGGACATACCCTCTAAAATTTGAATTTTTGTAGGATTTTGTTCAATAGTTTTGATAAAAATATGATTTATAATATACTAATGTCCAATTAATTTAGGAAAATTTTGAAACTCTGGATATTTTTTATTTATGACTTGATAGACCTCTGAAATTAACTTTAGGGAAATTATCCAAGTACTTTTAATTTTCCATCATTATACTCATTCTAGTTCATATGATTTGCATATAGTAAGTCGATAGAGTACTGACTAGAATAGTTATATTATTTGAAAACTGAACATAGTTTGTAGTATCATTAGGGTCATGGTGCAATGCTGGTTGAAGTACCATAGTATAATCCCAATATGTGATGAATGTCAGTGTACATGGAAAATAAGAGGAGTAACTAGACTTGAAGTCTAACGCTAGATTATCTCTCCTCTATAATAATCATAAACCATCTTAGGATAGTTTAAAAGTAACATGAAGAGAAGGCAATGAGAAGGGTAGCCACCAATAAAAGTAAAGATCTTGAGAAAGGGATATTTGAGCTTCAGCTCATTGTATTTCCTAGTATCGCTGCGAGCCCTTCACCGGGTAGACCTCGAAAAGTCCAAGATTCACCTTAAACTTTTATGTTCAATTAAGCAATAGACAAGAGTAGTCTAAGTAGGTGAAAGAAATAGCAATGAACCTCGTCCCAGGTTATGGGATGGAGTGGTGTTAGGACATATAGGTCTTATGAGCTGGAGGCTCGATGTGATAGAGATGTGATAGGACAAGTTTGTCCTATGAGCTGGAAGCTCGAATCGGTGAGGTGATACTTTACATGTGCATATGATGTGGTAGGTCTTCAGTACTGTCCTAGTCATCACACCGACCATAGTAAGTTGACTTGACAAGTCGATGGGGCCTAGCAAACCAGCTTAGTCTGGTGTCTTGTGATGTTTTCCCCGAAGTCCATCACTTAGCTAAAAAGACTAGGATACCCCCAGCAATAGTACGCAAGACTCTAGAGTTCACCTAAGACTTGTACATAGGCGTGTGGGAGGTCTAGGCTAGGTAGTGTGTATACCAACTTAGTAGTGGAGACTCCTACTCCTTTGCCACCGTTATCCACGATGGTGGTACCAGAGAGGTTAGCTGCCTCCGAAAATTTGAAACTAAAGACTTGTGCGCATAAAGTCATGTGTGTGAGTTGCATTTATATAAAACATAACATAGGTATTGCATTGCATATCATAACATACATTTCTTGCAGATCCTCATCATATAATTTTGTATGGGCACTTTTATATGATTAGTTACTTCCGAAAATCTTAAATTATAAGTTTGTATGAACATTCATATAAGTTAAGGTACGCTTATATGATGATAGAGTAGTTGTTTTTACTTACTTTTCTGTGTTGCACTTTACTTATTCATTACTTACCTTTTACTACTACTCTCCTTACATATTTACTACTTAGGACCACTTTCACTTGTTTGTTTCAATACTACTACTTATACCCTTCCTTTCATCCTCCCATCCGGTGCCTAAGAGACATCAGAGTAAGTGGATGTCAAAGCGCCTTAGTCTTTTTTGACAAATGGTTGGTGATCAAATCATTTTTAGGAAATTGAGGAGCCAGAGCAGTAGCAGCAGGTCGTGTAGGAGCCCCTGCAGACCAGGAGGATAGGACTTGATGAGCCGTTGTAGCTTATTACTACCACTACTACTTTACTGTGCGCCGATGTGAGTGATGATGATGATAGTACTTCTGCAGTTCTGATTATGTGAATGAGAGTCTTTTTATGGAGGGCATAAGCCCCTTTTGGATATTTATGTACTTACGCATAAGCACTTCTCACTCTAGACTTTTGTTGTCTTTTTCTTTATCTCATTATGGACATGTCTTTTATTAGTGTGATGTAGATGTTTTCATTTTATGCATTTATTTTCTTGCTTATGTGATTGGCCTAGATGATATGATAGTCAGCGGGATCGGCATCTCATAGTAACGACTAACTCGAGTGTTGGTGTTACTGTGAGGCGGTGGTTCTAGGCATAAGACCCACCCCTGGTCGGGTTTTGGGGACCCAGGGAATGTTTTGAAAAGGGTTCTTACACTTCTATCTTTTGCAATCTTCATACCTAGTATCTTTATTGCAGACCCTAAGTCATTCATCTCAAAGGACTCACTCAGCTTTTTCTTCAGCTCAGCAATGCTAGAATTATCCTCACCGATAATTTTCATATCATCAACGTACAATAACAAAATAATAAGAGCTTTCTCAGTCCTCCTCAAATAGAGAGGGTGATGGGCTCTGATCCTCTAGAACTTTCTTTTCTGAATAAAAGAGTCAAACTTCTTATACCACAGTCTGGGTGTTTGTTTTATCCCATATATACTCTTCTTGAGTAAGTAGACAAGATGTTCCTTGCCCTTGGCCTTAAAACATTCAGTTTTTTCTATGTACAGCTCCTCCAAATCTCCATACAAAAATGTAATCATGACATTCATCTGCTCAATCTCAAGATCCCTGGTGGCTGCTGTTGAAACCAAAAACTGGTCTCTCGTAGAGTTCGGGGTCCCAAAAGAGGGGTGACCTCATACCTACTACACTCGGGGGAACGTCACGGGATGAAGACTTAGGAAACTACGAACAGAACCTCGGCACTAGCGTGGAGGTCCCACCACACACCCGGAAGGTCACAGGAACCCTTCCCCTCCCTCACCAAAGGGCTAGGCTGGGCGCCTTGGAGAGCTCTCTCTACTCTACCAAGAAGAAGCTAAGGGAGGAGGAGGTAAGGAAATCTCATCCTCTCCAAAGGAATCCAAATGGGTCTATTTATAGTTTTTCCGAGTCTTGGGGTCAAAATGACCAAAATGCCCCTAAGGCAAATAAGCCTCAAGCCAATAGGAAAACACCACATCGGGGGGTAGAGAGGTAATCCCCCCTCGAGGGCACAACGATAAAAACAGGTCGGGCGAGCTGGCGGTTAGGCGAGAAGCGTGGGGCGGCCTGGGCGAACAGGCGGCTTGCGAGACGAGATAGTCTGCGGTCTGCCTGACGAGAGGACCTGCCTGATGAGAAGGCCTGCCTGACGAGAGGGCCTACCTGACAAGAGGGCCTACCTGACGAGAGGTTATGCGTGATGAGAGGTCCTGCCTGACGAGAGGTCCTGCCTGACAAGAGGGCCTGCCTGATGAGAGGGCCTGCCTGACGAGAGGTCCTGCCTGACAAGAGGGCCTGCCTGACAAGAGGGCTTACCTGATGAGAGGACCTGCCTGATGAGAGGGACTGCCTGATGAGAGGGCCTACCTGACGAGAGGACCTGCCTGACGAGAGGGCCTGCCTGACGAGAGGGCCTGCCTGACGAGAGGGCCTGCCTGACGAGAGGGCCTGCCTAACGAGAGGTCCTGCATGACGAGAGGGCCTGCCTGACAAGAGGGCCTCCTAACGAGAGGACCTGTCTGACGAGAGGGCCTGCCTGACGAGAGGGCCTACCTGACGAGAGGGCCTGCGTGATTCTTCAAGGGGGCCCTCGGGAGATAAATATTTCCTCCTATTTCCAAGGTTAAGCAAAAATTGGCCACCAAGAGTGTAAGATCTCTCAAAAGCTTAAAAACCTACAGCTGGTTCTGCGCCTGCCGGGAGGGCCCTACTCGGCGAATACGGGGTTGTACATAATCCCCGCTCTTTTCGAGCTTGACACAAGCTCGGAAAGAACATCCAACCCAACGTATTCGCTGAGTGGTATTCTCTAGGGTGAAAATCACTTGGCCTTCTCACGGGGTCAACCTGCCAGACCAGCTAATGAGAGCCTGGGTGATGAGACCACATCAGGGAAAAGAACTGGGCTACTACGAGAGGTACCATCGGACATGTCAGCTAGTGGGAGCCTGGTAGCGGGACCATCATTGGAGCAAAAGAACTAGGCTACCACGAGAGGTACCACCGAACCTGCTAGCTAGAGGGAGCCTGGCAGTGGGACCATCATCGAAGCAAAGGGACTAGGCTACCCCGAGAGGTACCACCGGACCTGCCAGCTAGAGGGAGCCTGAGAGCGAGACCGTCATCGGAGCAAAGGGACTAGGCTACCACGGGAGGTACCACCGGACCTACCAGCTAGAGAGAGCCTGGCAGCGGGACCGTCATCGGAGCAAAGGGACTAGGCTACCACGAGAGGTACCACCGGACCTGCCAGCTAGAGGGAGCCTGGCAGCGGGACCGTCATCGGAGTAAAGGGACTAGGCTACCACGAGAGGTACCACCGGACCTGCCAGCTAGAGGGAGCCTGGAAGCGGGACCGTCATCGGAGCAAAGGGACTAGGCTACCACGAGAGGTACCACCAGACCTGCCAGCTAGAGGGAGTCTGGCAGCGGGACCGTCATCGGAGCAAAGGGACTAGGCTACCACGAGAGGTACCACCGGGCCTACCAGCTAGAGGGAGCCTGGCAGCGGGACCGTCATCAAAGCAAAGGGACAAGGCTACCACGAGAGGTACCACCAGGCCTGCCAGCTAGAGGGAGCCTGGCAGCGGGACCATCATCGGAGCAAGGGAACTAGGCTTCCACGAGAGGTACCACCGGACCTACCAGCTAGCGGGAGCCTGGCAGCGGGACCATCATCGGAGCAAGGGAACTGGGCTTCCACGAGAGGTACCACCGGACTTACCAGCTAGCGGGAGCCTGACAGCGGGACCATCATCGGAGCAAGGGAATTGGGCTTCCACGAGAGGTACCACCGGACCTACCAGCTAGCGGGAGCCTGGCAGCAGGACCATCATCGGAGCAAGGGAACTTGGCTTCCACGAGAGGTACCACCGGACCTACCAACTAGCGGGAGCCTGGCAGCGGGACCATCATCGGAGCAAGGGAACTGGGCTTCCACGAGAGGTACCACCGGACCTACAAGCTAGCGGGAGCCTATCAGTGGGACCATCATCGGAACAAGGGAACTGGGCTTCTACGAGAGGTACCACCGGACCTACCAGCTAGCGGGAGCCTGACAGCGGGACCATCATCGGAGCAAAGGGACTAGGCTACCACGAGAGGTACCACCGGGCCTGCCAGCTAGAGGGAGCCTGGCAGCGGGACCATCATCGGAGCAAAGGGACTAGGCTAACACGAGAGGTACCACCGGGCCTGCCAGCTAGAGGGAGCCTGGCAGCAGGACCGTCATCAGAGCAAAGGGACTAGGCTATCACGAGAGGTACCACCGGGCCTGCAAGCTAGAGGGAGCCTGGCAGCGGGACCGTCATCGGAGCAAGGGAACTGGGCTTCCACGAAGAGGTACCACCGGGCCTGTCAGCTAGAGGGAGCCTGGCAGCGGGACCGTCATCGGAGCAAAGGGACTAGGCTACCACGAGAGGTACCACTGGGCCTGCCAGCTAGAGGGAGCCTGGTAGCGGGACCGTCATCGGAGCAAAGGGACTAGGCTACCACGAGAGATACCACCGGGCCTGCCAGCTAGAGGGAGCCTGGCAGCGGGACCGTCATCGGAGCAAAGGGACTAGGCTATCACGAGAGGTACCACCGAGCCTGCCAGCTAGAGAGAGCCTGACAGCGGGACCGTCATCGGAGCAAAGGGACTAGGCTACCACGAGAGGTACCACCGAGCCTGCCAGCTAGAGGGAGCCTAGCAGCGGGACCGTCATCGGAGCAAGGGAACTGGGCTTCCACGAGAGGTACCACCAGACCTACCAGCTAGCGGGAGCCTGACAGCGGGACCATCATCGGAGCAAGGGAACTGGGCTTCCACAAGATGTACCACCGGACCTACCAGTTAGCGGGAGCTTGGCAGCGGGACCATCATCAGAGCAAGGGAACTGGGCTTCCACGAGCGGTACCACCGGACCTACCAGCTAGCGGGAGCCTGGCAGCGGGATCATCATCGGAGCAAGGGAACTGGGCTTCCACGAGAGGTACCACCGGACCTGCCAGCTAGAGGGAGCCTAGCAGCGGGACCGTCATCGGAGCAAGGGAACTGGGCTTCCACGAGAGGTACCACCGGACCTACCAGCTAGTGGGAAACTGGCAGCGGAACCGTCATCGGAGCAAAGGGACTAGGTGTTGGGTATTGTATCCACAACGTACCTGATTTAAAAAAGCCCCTGAACAAGCTAAGGTGAATTGACAATGTATTTGATTACTTGTCTTCAAGTTGTGCTTGCAGTTATTCATCGCTAAGTACACACCAATGTCAGGGTGCAGTAGGTCAATATACACGGGTCTGTGCAACGTAATCCCTCGTTGAGCAGATCAGTGTGTTGGCTTACTTGTACTCTCTCTATTGGAGTGTACTTATTTTCAAGCACAGGGTTATGTAAGATCAAGAGCAAACAAGGAGCAAGGATGGGCCAAAGACCAGCTCACGGGAAGAAAGACGAAAATCGTCTAAGTATAAATCGACGAGTGATTCTCGCCGATTCGACGAGAATCACTAGTGATTCTCGCCGAATCATCGAGAATCACGAACTGATTCTCGCCGATTGCTGCCGGTTGTCTCGAAGCCGCCTTGAATTCCTCTAAGGAAGAATCATCGAGAATCACGAAGTGATTCTCGCCGACTCGTCGAGAATGACTCTGCATTCTCGACGATTCGGCAAGAATCAATTGTGATTCTCGCCGATTCTCACCGGCTTGTGTTATCAGTAGAGATTGAATTCTGTCAAGTAGAATTCGGCGAGAATCGTAGTTGATTCTCGCCGATTCGGCGAGAATCACCTACGATTCTCGCCGAATTTGACTTGGGCAATTTTCGCCTTCTCTGGACCGGTCCAAGTTAACTGAACTATTTCGAACCGGACTTAGGGTTTCCTTTTGGTGGAGCCCACAACGGTCATGTGGGATGACCTAATGTATAAATACCTCCGTATGGATGAGCGGAATACACGAATACACGATTTCAAAAAGAAGAGTCGCCGACGTGACCTACATCGCAATCTCGCTCCGCCGCCGTCGTCGCCGCTCGTGCAGATGGTCGCCGTTGCTGATCACGGTTTCTTCCAAATCTCCGGCGACAGAAGCTTAGCCTAGCACAATGTCTCACGCGTCTAACCAGAGATCTTTTGTCTCTTGATTCGTAGATCGGGAAAACCATCCCCTTCCAAATCGATCGAGACGATCGATCCTAGTGTGACCGTTGGAAGACCTTGCTACCTTTGCAACGAAGGTTGAATCTCCATTGCATCGCCGCAGCACTCCGTTGCCACCGCCAATCCCGAGAGCCAAGCCGCCGCCCTTTGCCACCGCCGGTTTCGGGGAGATTCTCTCCAAGAGAGATTTAGGGTTGTGGACTCTTCGTTGACTTCAAGAACACGTCGTCGAACGTAGAGGGACACCTTAGTCTCCATAAGTTGTTTGTATTTCTAATACATTCTATTTTCAATTTCATTGTAAAGGGACGATTGGTTCCTAGTTGTAAGGGTTGGGTGCAACCCGTGGTGTGGGAGTGGTGACTCCTACGTGTGGAAGGGTTCCTTCCGTTAGTGCAAGGATTGGATTTCAATCCTGTTGGTAAGTGACCGAGTCGTCCCTGGTTAGGAGATAGGTCGAAGGGGGAAAGTGGACGTACCCAAATCGGGGAACCACTATAAATTGTTTGAGTCTTTTCTGTGCTGTGTTGTTTGAATTATTTGTGCAGGTACAATTTTTAATTCCGCAAAAACGCTACAAGATACCTATTCCCCGCCCATAAGTGAAGCTAGTTGGCACTAAGTGGACTTTCACTAGGCTACCATGAGAGGTACCACCGGACCTGCCAGCTAGAGGGAGCCTGACAGCGGGACCGTCATCAGAGCGAAGGAACTAGGCTACCACGAGAGGTACCACCGGACCTACCAGCTAGTGGGAGCCTGGCAGCCGGACCATCATCGTAGCAAAGGGACTAGGCTACCACGAGAGGTACCACCGAACCTACCAGCTAGTGGGTGTCTGACAGCGGGACCGTCATCAGAGCAAGGGAACTGGGCTTCCACGAGAGGTACCACCGGACCTACCAGCTAGTGGGAGCCTGGAAGTGGGACCATCATCGGAGCAAAGAAACTAGGCTACCACGAGAGGTACCACCGGACCTGCCAGCTAGAGGGAGCCTGACAGCGGGACCATCATCGGAGCAAAGTAACTGGGCTTCCACGAGAGGTACCACCGGACCTACCAGCTAGTGGGAGCCTGGCAGCGGGACCGTCATCGGAGCAAAGGATTTGGGCTCCCCGAGGTACCCTCGACCCATCCAGCTAGTGAGAGCCTGACATGAGGAGGTCCTCTCGGGGGGTGGGATTGGGCATGTCACCTAAGCTTTGTCAATTCCAGCATCCTCAAAAGGGGGAAAAAGATGGTTACATGACTCCCCCGACTCTACCGGTCAGGAGTTGGACTCATTACAATATAATAAAAAGGTGCATGACTCCGTCGAGGCGAAGCTTCTTCAGGGGGTCTGGGCATGGTGGTCATCCTCGGATTCCATCCCACTGGACACCTCCATCCTGTTGCTGCTCTCCATGATCTTCTCCATCTTCTCCGCCTTGGGGCAGAGCTTCAACCCGCTCTGGTGGCTGTTGCTGGGTTGGAGCTTCAGCTCCCCTTACCTCCAGGAACTCAGGGCAGGTAGCCGTGGCGTGACCCTCCGTTTGGTGGAAGTCACAGTACAACAACGCTCCTCCTCCCCCCCTTCGGCGGGTCCGGCGATCTCTCCTGTTGCCTCTTCTTCCTTCACCTATTGCCAAGGCTTGCTGTGGTGGGGGTAGGAGCTGTCTTGGGGCTTGCCTCTGGAAGTTGAACCTCTCTTGGCCCCCGTGAAAGTTCCTCCTATCCTGGATGAGAGCTCTTCCTGGACCATGGGTAGGTCCTCCCTATTGCCTCTAGCCTGGCTCCGGACCCTCCGGTCTCGGGAACACCTGGGCTCTCTGCTCCTCTCTGCTCCTTCCTTCCTGGTGCCTTAAGCCACCTTGCTCTCTTGACTCCACCTCCGTCAACTTTGCCAACTTCTTCACAAAGGCTGGGTTGGCTGCCTCCATGGCTATCTCCTCTGCCGCCCTTTCCATCAGCTCCTCGAAGGAAAGGGGGGTCTTCCGGGTCAAGCTCATCTTGAAGAACCCTTCGCGTAACCCCACCGTGAACGCCATCTGGAGGGACTACCCTGGCACCTCTTGGATGTCAAGGACCTCCTCCTGGAACCTGTCAACGTAGTGGGCCAGCGACTCCTCGGCCCTTTGCTTTATCAGGAAGAGGGACTCAGGACCCTTCTTCCTCTTCTTGGAGGTGGAGAAGCGAAGCTGAAAGCTCCGGCTCAAGTCTTCGAACCCGAAGATGGACCTTGGAGGGAGTTAATGGAACCAGTCTCTCGCCTTCTCTTTTAAGGTGATCGCAAATAGACGGCACTTGAAGGCATCCGTCATTGGCAGGATGGAGACGGCATCCTCAAACCACTATAAGTGTTGGATGGGGTCATCCCTCCCGGTATAGTATGCCTTGTCAAGTTCCCTGAACCCCTCGGGAACGAGAGCTGAGAGGATCAACTCGCTGAAGGGTGACCCCCTGAGGGGTGGTCTTGCGGTTTCTACTGGCGCGACCTGACCGCCTAAAGGGCGAGCACTCGACGGGCTGGGGAACAGCTCCCGAACGGGGAGGTCTCGCTCGACCCCCTGCCCCATCCTATCCTTCCCAGGTCGCCTCCTTGGGGCACTTCCCTCTCCCCCTGCTGGGGTCATCTCGCTTGTACCGCTATGAGGCAGCTCGCTGAGGTCCCCGGGAGCCGGTCCCTGGGGGGTGGGGGCTGAGCTGCCAGCCCGAGGGGCAATGCTTCGCAACATCTCCATGATGCCAGAGATGGAAGCCATGAACTCTTCCCTTCCTACGAAGGGTCTTGGGTTGGGGAGACCACCGAGGTCATCACTACCTCCCTGATCTCCAGCCATGACACTCTCCCGAGATCTTCTGTGCTGGTCACTCTCCACGCTCACCGCACCAAAATGTTGAAACCAAAAACTGGTCTCTCGTGGAGTTCGGGGTCCCAAAAGAGGGGTGGCCTCACACCTACTACACTCGGGGGAACGTCACGGGATGAAGACTTAGGAAACTACGAACAGACCCTCGGCACTAGCGCGGAGGTCCCACCACACACCCGAAAGGTCACAGGAACCCTTCCCCTCCCTCACCAAAGGGCTAGGCTGGGCACCTTGGAGAGCTCTCTCTACTCTACCAAGAAGAAGCTAAGGGAGGAGGAGGTAAGGAAATCTCATCCTCTCCAAAGGCACCCAAGGGGGTCTATTTATAGTTTTTCCAAGTCTTGGGTTCAAAATGACCAAAATGCCCTAAGGAAAATAAGCCTCAAGCCAATAGGAAAACACCACATCAGGGGGTAGAGAGGTAATCCCCCCTCGAGGGCACAACGGTAAAAACAGGTCGGGCGAGCTGGCGGTTAGGCGAGAAGTGAGGGGTGGCCTGGGCGAACAGGCAGCTTGCGAGACGAGACAGTCTGCGGTCTGCCTGACGAGAGGACCTGCCTGACGAGAGGGCCTGCCTGACGAGAAGGCCTACCTGACGAGAGGGCCTACCTGACGAGAGGTCCTACGTGACGAGAGGTCCTGCCTGACGAGAGGTCTTGCCTGATGAGAGGGCCTGCCTGACGAGAGGGCCTGCCTGACGAGAGGTCCTGCCTGACGAGAGGGCCTGCCTGACGAGAGGGCCTACCTGATGAGAGGACCTGCCTAATGAGAGGGCCTGCCTGACGAGAGGGCCTACCTGACGAGAAGACCTGCCTGACAAGAGGGCCTGCCTGACGAGAGGTCCTGCCTGACGAGAGGGTCTGCCTGACGAGAGGTCCTGCCTGACGAGAGGGCCTGCCTGACGAGAGGGCCTCCTGACGAGAGGACCTGTCTGACGAGAGGGCCTGCCTGACGAGAGGGCCTACCTGACGAGATGGCCTGCGTGACTCTTCAAGGGGGCCCTGGGGAGATAAATATTTCCTCATATTTCCAAGGTTAAGCAAAAATTGGCCACCAAGAGTGTAAGATCTCTCAAAAGCTTAAAAACCTACAGCTGGTTCTGCGCCTGCCGGGAGGGCCCTACTCGGCGAATACGGGGTTGTACAGCTGCCAATCCCAATATCAGTCTTATAAAAGACATGTTCACTACTGGTGAAAATTTCTCGTCGAAATCCACATCGTA
The DNA here is from genome assembly GCA_039513925.1 of Platanthera zijinensis. Taxonomy (NCBI): domain Eukaryota; kingdom Viridiplantae; phylum Streptophyta; class Magnoliopsida; order Asparagales; family Orchidaceae; genus Platanthera; species Platanthera zijinensis. The sequence goes on along the minus strand of CM077079.1, from coordinate 41,055,323 downwards.
CTTCTCACTGAACCTTTTGACTACCCAACTTGCATTATACCTAGGATAGGAGAGACACTCATTAGTCTTCAACTTGAATACCCATGTGTTCTTAAAATCTCTCTTCTCCTTTGGCAGCCGAAACAAATCATAGATCCCATTCTTCAGGAGCGAGTCTAGCTCCTCCTCCATGACAGCAAACCCAAGACACTCTATCTTCTGATCTTTAAGCCTCCTCAAAAAGACTCAGGATCTCCACCATCATTAAGCAATCCATAGTCATATAGTGGATACCTGGTCCTAGGATTCCGAACTCTGTCAGATCTCTTTAAGTGTACCTTCACAACAGGTGGAATATATACAGGAAAAGCTCCCCCTCCATTCATAATCTCCTTCTGATCTGGAATCTACTTCCTCCTCGGCATGCCCTTTATCAACACCAACATTCTCTAGCTCAAGAACCTCGCCAGAATACTTCATAGTCGGTGGATTCTGTGTCTCAACCACCTCCTACTCACCAATAACATGGTCTTCCACAAAGACAACATCCCTATTTCTGGCAATTCCCATCTTCTCTAGATCCTAGAGTCTATAATTCCTCATGTGGGATCCAAGCAAGACGCACTTCGTAGACTTCTTGTCAAGCTTTGATCCCTCCTCCTTGGTAAAATAAACATAAGCCTTACAACTGAACACTCGCACGTGTCCATAAGATGCCTCCTTTTCAGACCAAACACGCTTAGGATATCTTCATCTAAAGGTGCAGAGGGGTACAGATTGATCAAATACACCGCAGTTTGTATGGTCTCTGCTAGAACTGCTTGCTAATAACTATCTGAGTGATCGTACACCTGATCTTGTCTACAATCATCATGTTCATCCTCTCCTCCAACCCATTCTGTTGCAGCATCTTGGAAACTATCTTCTATTGCACGATGCCATATTCCCAATAGTAGGCATCAAAGGCAATAGTGTTCTCTCCCCCATTGTCTAGTCAAACTTGCTCGATCACCCTCTCGGTCATCATTTCCTACTTCTCCCTGAACTCCATAAACTTTTCCAAACATCACTTTTTTTCTTCAAGAAATAGGCACTCACCTTCCTCGAGTGATTGTCTATGAATATGACAAAATAATCTACTCCGTCCACAGACATGGGCTCGAACAGACCACACAAATATGTGTGTATAAAGCTTAGCAACTCTGACTTTCTCTTTTGTTTAGTATTTTTGAAGGAAACTCATCTCTGCTTGTCATCCAAGTAGTGAACACACATTTTAGGAAGCTCACCTAACAACTCTTGAAGAGCCTTATTCTTTACCAAGTTCAATTTCTTCTTGCTGATGTGGTCAACTTTGTAGTGCCACAACTCCATAGAGTTATCTATAGTTTCATTCACATTTGGACTACAAATATTATCCTTTACTTGGTACAAACCATAACACTTCTTGCCTGACAACTTTGAGAATAGACTTCCCCAGATTAGTCTCCAAGTGGATGTCTCCACTACAAACAATTTTCCACACACCGTCTTTTTCCATCCGGATGGTGCAAAGATCTCCAACTGTATATGAATATATGTAATCTCTATGAGTTGTGCAATGGTAGGATAAACCACCATCCATTACCCAATCTGTATCTACACACTCCTGACAAGTAATCTTACTGTAATGTAAGTACAACGACTCATCCTCCACAATCGAGGCCTCACCCGCACCCTCACTTGATTCTTCGGTCTCCTTTGACTTCCTATTTTGATCCATTTGCAACTTGAAGAAGTATTTCTTGATGTAACCTATCTTCTTGCAGCAATAAAACTTAATCTCCTTCTTGGACTTGATCTTGGACTTGCTACTAGAGCTTGCCCTTTGCTTACCCTCCTTATTCATTGGCCTGCCCATTCCCTCCATAAGAAGAGAATCTGATGTAGATGCTCTATAATCCTTTCTCCTTAGCTCCTCATTCAGTAGACAACTCGTCACCAACTCTGTCATCACAATGCTATCCGGTGTTAAATTGCTTAATGACACCACAAGAGTTTTCCAACTCTCTAACAAAGAACTAAGTACCATCAATTCTTACAGCTCATCCCCCAAGATGATCTTCATGTCCTCCAATTGAGTGATGATTATTTGGGCATGGTTTAGATCCTCAGTCATCTAAGAACCTTTCGTATACTTCATATTTACTAGCTTTCTGATCAAGAATGCTTTATTGATCACTTTCTTCCGCTCGTACAATGATTCCAGCTTCTTCCATAAAGCATGAGCTGATGACTTAGTGGAACTATGATGAAAAACATAGTCATTAAGCCATTATCAGATGAACCCAACAACCTTTAGATCTGTCCTCTCCCACTCATCATCATCCAACATAGCGCGCCTCTCCGACAATGAAGTATGGTTATCTTTACGATACAAAAGACCCTATATACGCAGCTTCCAAATGTTCAAGTTATTACCATTCATACTAACCATTCTTGTGTTCTACTCCATCTTCTCTAATAGCCCGATAGTCCGAGACAAACCTGTCTCTGATACCACTTTGTTGGGAAACAAGAATCTCACTTGCGCTTGCGTAACCAAGCACATAAAAAAAAGAAACACAGTAATAACACAAAAAAATAAAACAACCAGAGGACACAAAGATTTTATGTGGAAAACCATCGCACAAATCGTTGATGGTAAAGCCACGCTATGAGGCACGTGAATAATCAACTATCAAGAATACGGATTACAACAACAACACTAAGTTTTCCCAACCTAGATCCTCCAAGATTCACAGATTGAATACCCTCTCAACTCACAGTGAAAATTTCTTATCTTCAAGAAAGGAACACAAAACTCAGGTCTGAGAAAAAACTCCTTACAGTGAAGACGAAGAACACTGATTTGAGAGAAAACTGTTCTTCCTCCTTGAAGAACTTCCTCCAACAATAATGGCGGAAAGCACCTTCTTATAGAACCGAGAACCTTTCTCTCTTTTATCAATGACAGATCTTTCTCTAGAAGTAAATTTTGCTTGAATAGGTCATGACCTATTTAAGGTAAATGGGTCAGATTATCTTGGCCTTTGGATTAAGCCCTAAGATCATTAGATGGCTGAAATTGCATCTTTGATGGAACTGACTCTGTTTGCCACCACAGTTGTACAACTCCAATTTAGTGAGATCATCCCAACTCTCACCCAAGAGAGGTCAGACGAATCTAGCAGGGAAAGGAGGGGAGTAGGCCTAGCTTGACCCAACCAGGAGAGCAAGGCCTCACGATGTTACCTCACCATACCAGGCGACAGCGCGATCAGCGAGCCTTAGGCAAAACCTGCCTAGCCGGCCTCGCGTTAAGGCACATTGAGGGGGCAGTGAGCTCCAACCCAACAAGTCCTTTACTTTTGTGGCCGGAGTACTCGCCCGGATAGGAGGAACCTACAGTTTTTACCATTCTGATATTTGCAAACAATCAAGGTCTTCCCGTATCCACCTCAAACAACGTGATTTCGCTATTCGCGGACCAATTGAGGTTGTTGATAATAAAAATAGAAAGGCAGAAGCCAGTATTAGTAGACCAAAAAGACTATTTTGTTCATGGATTGGAGTTTACCTATAAATAGGACCCCAAGACACAAGTTGAAGGGACCTTTATCCCCTATAGTGGGCGAGTTTAGTGTTTGACTGACTTGTGCCGAGCTCAGCTACCTTTTTTCTCGCCAAGACTCACGTGACGCGACTACTAAACTAGTAAGCTTTTATAACCCCCTTAATCCGAACGCGGGAACGAATTTTTTTGGTAAAAACATTTTTGGTGTGGTGAGCATGGACCATGATTGAAGAAAGAAACTTTATTGCAAGACCCTACGTCGATCCATGATGACAAGGATGTGAGACAAGTTCTAGTTCAGGCGAGCTCTAGTTACTAGATTTCCAGCTGGGGCGTGTTCCAGTAAGAGTGGACACCTGTTGGGCAAGCTCCATTTGGGCAAGTTCTATCAGGGTGAACTCCAGTATAATTGAGTTCCAGCCCAAGTGAGCTCTAATTGAGGCAAGTTCCAGCATGGCGAGTTCCGTTCGAGTTATTATACTCACAGAAATTTTGCTTACTGGTATTCTACTCACGGATGTTCCGCCCCAGGTATTATACTTGTAGACATTCTGCTCGCTTGTATTCTACTCACAGATGTTCAGTTATAGGTACTCTACTCGCAGACATTCTGCTTGCTGGTATTCTACTTGCATATGTTCTGTTCCAGGTATTATACTCGCACACATTCTGCTCGCTGGTATTCTACTAGCAGATGTTCAAATCTAGGTATTCTACTAGCAGATGTTCAAATCTAGGTATTCTACTCGCAAATATTATGCTCACTGGTATTCTACTTGCGGATGTTCTGCTCGCAGGTATTCTGCTTGTATTTTACTACTCGCACGTGTCTTGCTTGCCTGTATTCTACTCGCGAGTTGATCTCATCTAGGAAAGCTTAAGTCCAGGTGAGATGAAATTGAGCCCAATAAGGCGTGATTTCAAGGCTAGGTGAGACCAAATCTGGGTTAGTTTGAGTCAAGAAAATAAACTTTTTTGGGGGAGCTGCCCCTGGACCCCGCAAGGGGCGCTGCCCACTGACCGGGCAGCGGAACCCCCAAAATACTACATAGAGATTTGCATGATAGGTTAATGACCAAGCACATATTATGCGAGCCCATACTCGATGGTAATTCTCCTACACTCCACGAGCTCTCTTTAATTCATAATTACAAATCCCCAAAATACTCCACGAGATTTCTGCAACAGTTGATGTTTTATGAGTTCATAATTACAATGCTCTCTTTAATTCTCCGAGTTCATACTTATGAGGCCTTCTCTTTTGCAAAATGGTATTCTTTTATATTCTACAAATCCCCACTCATGTCGTCTTCACTTCATCAACCATGATGATCTCTCTCTTATTCTGGGAGCTCATCTCATGAAGGCACAAGATATTCTCTCTTATTCCACGAGCTCATATCGCGAGATCACGAGGACATAACCTCAACAACTGTGGAGTTAATCTTTAATTCCACGCGTTCGGACCTGCGAGATCGCTAATTTAGCAATTATGGACTAAGACTTCATATTTATAAGGGGTTCCCTCTAAGTTTTCGAGTTTCTATTTGCGAGGTCTTCATTTTCATCAACCACGGTCCATGACTTCATACTCACAAAGGGTCTCTTTAGTTCCGCGAGTTCAAACTCACGAGGTCCTCACTTCAGCACCCTGGGAATCTTTTATATATCACAAGGTCGTCATATCAGCAATCCTGGTACTCTATTCAATCTCACGAGCTCATGGTCGCGAGGTATTTGTGTCAACAACCATGGTATTCTTTTAAAATTCCACGAGCTTAAACTCGCGAGGTATTCTCTGCAGCAACATGTTATTCTTTTATTTGTCGCGAGCTTATACTCACATACCAGAGCATTCTCTTTAATTACGCAAGTTGATACTCACGAGGTTATACTTGTGAAGTCATTGTTTCAATCACATAGTATTCTTTCATATATCGCGAGCCCATGATTGCAGGGTCTTCGCTTCAGCAACCTGGTTCTCCTTTAATTCCGCGAGTTAATCTCGCAAGGGCATCCTTCCAACAACCACATCGTTCTCTTTTATGTCGCGAATTTATACCAAGGAGCTCATCAACTCAACAACTATGATGTTTTATTTAATTCTACTAGTCTTACTCAGGAGGGCTTTACATAGACAACAACGAGGTTTTATTTTATTCTGCGAGCTAATCTCGCAAGATTTTGAGGTATTCTATCTTATTCTGCGAGCACATCTCGCGAAGACTTGAGGTATTTTATCTTATTTTTCGAGTTCATCTTGCAAGATTTTGTAGTATTCTATCTTATTCTGTGAGCACATCTCGCGAAGACTTGAGGTATTCTATCATATTCTGTGAGCTCATCTCACGAGGTCTTGAGGTGTTCCATCTTATTCTATGAGCCCATCTCACGAGGTCTTGAAATGTTATCGTATTCTAAGAGCTCATCTCATGAGGTCAAGGGGGTTTTCTTTAATTTGGCGAGTACAAGCTTGTTATGTTATCTCTCCATCAACTAAGGCTAAAATCAACATCTTATACTTCAGGATAAATATTCAAAGGGACTCACTTCAGCAAGGGAAGTCATCATCAATAAGGTCATGTAAAGTATTTTTGTTCTTTTATTTTTTTTATTGTTATTTGCTAACATAAACCAAAGTATTGTTCTTTTATGTTTTGTCCGCCACTTTGGTATTACCGATTGGAGCGAGAAAAAGTCCTCGAGCTATGTTGTTGTCGTAGTCCGAATCTCTGCCCGAGTTCCTCTACCGCATATCATCTACTTGCCCCCCTTAAGCAAGATGAAGACCTTGAGATGTGTTATTTTCATAGTCTGGGTTCCTGCGCGAACTCCTCTCCCGCATATCGGCTACTTGCCCCCTCGAGCGAGATGAAGACCTCGAGCTATGTTGTTGTTGTAGTATGGGTATCTGTTTTAGCTCCTCTCCTGCATACCGGCTACTTGCCCTCTCGAAAGAGTAGAAGTCCTTGAGCTGCGTTATTATTGTAGTCTAGGTCCCTGCGCGAGCTCCTCTCCCGCATACCGGCTATTTTCCCCATCTAGTGAGTAGAAGTCCTTGAGCTGAGTTGTTATCGTAGTCTGGGTCCCTGCGTGAGCTTCTCTCTAACATACCGACTACTTCCCCCTCGAGTTAATTGGTAGTCCTCAAGCAAGGTGATTACCTCTCCATCCCCAGTTGAGCTCCCTCGTTTAGTAAAGGGTCTGGGAGGTGTCGACTATTCTTCTCCACCCCTAATTATGCTCGCTCCTTTAACGAAGGGCATGGGAGGTGTCGATCTTTCCTCTCCACCCCCAGTTGAGCTTGCTCGTTTAACGAAGGGCCTGAGAGGTGTAGACTTTTCTTCTCCACCCCAAGTTAAGCTCGCTCGTTTAGTGAAGGGCCTAGGAGGTGTCCACATGTTCTTTCCACCCCCACCCCCCAGTTGATCTCACTCATTTAGCAAAGGGCCTGGGAGGTGTTGACATTTTCTCTCCACCCCCAATTGATCTCGCTCATTTAGTGAAGGTCCTCGGAGGTGTCGACATTTTGTCTCCACCCCAAGTTGAGCTCTCTCATTTAGAAAAGGGCCAGGGAGGTTTCGACCTTTCCTCTCTACCTCCAATTGAGCTTGCTCGTTTAGCGAAGGGACTGGGAGGTGTCGACCTTTTCTCTCCACCCCTAGTTGAGCTTGCTTGTTTAGCAAAGGGCCTGGGAGGTGTCCACCTTTCATCTCCACCCCCAGTTGAGCTTGCTAATTTAACAAAGGGTATAGGAGGTGCTAACCTATCCTCTCTACCTCCAGTTGAGCTCGCTCGTTCAGCGAAGGGCCTAGGAGGTGTCGACCTTTCTTCTTCCACCCCTAGTTGAACTTGCTCGATTAGCGAAGGGCCTGGGAGGTGTTGACCTTTCCTCTCCACTCCCAGTTGAGCTTGCTCGTTTAAAAAAGGGGCAGCGCGTTCTATCCTGCTGAGTGGCAGCCCGACACTCGTCAAATAAGGGTTGGATGATTTCTTTTCGACCTCTGGAGAGCTAAAAAATAAGCGGAGATTGTGTACAACCCCAATTTAGCGAGATCAGCTCAACACACATCCAAAAGAGGTTAGGAAAATCTAGCAGGAAAGGAAGGGGTTAGGCCTAGCACGACTGGAGCAGTTATTCCTTGGGTGCAGTTCTCAGTCCTCGGGCAGGTGGTATAGACCAGGTCGTGTGACTTGATGGCTCAGCCTGCGCAACTTGTTGTCTTATACAACAGTCCAAGTGTTCTATTCGTGGCAACTTTTGCGGACAGGCTTCTGCGGGTTGTGACACTTGTAAGGACTTTGTGGTTAGGTGACCTCAGTGGTAAGGAGAACGGAAGTCCAGACAGGTGACAGGCGACCTGGTGCATCCAGGTGACCTGAGGCACAGACAAGCGGCATTGGCGGTCTCAGTTTGCCAGTTTATAATTTGTCTATTTTTTATCTCCATCGGGTGCAACACAAAATAATGTCTCGCCTTGTAAAGCAGTGATTAAAATACAAGTGCTACTCTGGTTTCTTCCTTACTAGTAGTTTATTGCTCTTGGTTAGTTGAGAGTGGTCCTGTGACCTCCCTTTCTTAAAATTATACATGGTATCAAAGGGACAGATGTTTTAAATTTTTTTCCAAAATGGGTGTAAGCCAAAAAGAGGTCGCAGGAATACTCAACCACAACTGAAGATAAGTAAAAATCAGTAGTAACAACAACACAAGCGCGTGTAATGCCCCCGGTTTTTTTGTGATTGTTTAATCTTTGTTTGGCGTTACGTTGACGCGTTTTCAGCTTGTGTCATTGTTGGAGCGGGGTTTAACTCTCTAGGTTTTCTGAGTGGCTTGTTTGTGTCCTGTTTGTAAGATTCCCCAGCAAGCCGGAGTCTGTTTTGGTGACTCGGTGGAGCCTCTTCGGGAATTCTTGTGTTTTGTCTTTGGGAGGTGTTAGCCTGAGTTTTTGTTGGTCGGATGTTAATTCTGACCCCGCCATTGGATTCATTGCGTGAGTATTTAGCTACGGTGTGAATTTCGTCAAATTCTGAGGTCGTTGGGTTTTCACGCTGTTTTGGACATTTTATGTAATTAATTAATATAATATAATATTATATAAATTGTAAGTGGTTAGAAGGTATAAATAGCACTTTTGTTTAGAAAACCCTATTCCTCTTCCCCAAACCCGGCGGTTGGCTTCTAGCGGAAGGAGACGGGCGACGGAAAACTCGGAGCTTCTGGCCGCTGATTTCTTGCTAGTTAGAGCCCGGATTTCTCGTTTGAAGGCAGATCTGGACTGCTCTCGCCCGGATCTACCTCCTTAGGGTAAGTATTTCAAGTTCTAGGTTGGGCTTTGTAGTTAGGTCTTTTCGGGTTGACTTGTCTTCCCTCTAAAAGCTTCAGATTATATGGCTAGGTGTTTTGCTGCCAGATCCGAGAGAAGGAGAGGAGCTGGCCGAGTTTTTTCTTGAATTGACGCAAGTGGTGCTTTTCCCATCCTTGCCAAGTAGTTTCTTGTTTTCCTTGGAGAATTTACTGCCATAGATCTTGGGTATGCTGTAGGTTTTGGTCATATTTGGCTTGCTGTAGGTAGAAAATGTCTGGTTGGGTTGGTTTTGGTAAGGCTCTAGCTGGATAGGATAGGACAAGTCTGTATCAGGATAGTTAGCAATAGCAGGTTTTCATTCCAAGGAAACACTTTGATTTTTGGCTAGTGGTTGAGGTCTAGCATGGTCGGTTTGAGTAGAGTAATGTTTCTGCCAGGTCTCTGCCCCTTGGCGTCGAGTGTATCTTATCATAGAAGTCAAGTTTTTAGGCATTGAGTGAGGTGAGCTCACTCAACTCCGTCTGCCTTGATAGATTTTTTTCTAAGTATTTTGGCGTTGAGTGAGTTGAGCTCACTCAACGTCGTCTACTCAGGCTGATTTTTTTAAGTCAAAAGCGTTGAGTGTGGTGAACTCACTCAACGTCATTCGTTGTTTAGTGTTGACAGCGTTGAGTGAGCTGAACTCACTCAACGTTGTCGGCCTTGTTTAGCTCTAAGTCAAAAGCGTTGAGTATGGTGAACTCACTCAACGCCGTTGGTCGTTTATTGTTGAACACGTTGAGTGAGCTGAACTCAATCAACGTCGTCGTCCAGTGAGGGTTTTTGCGGCCAAGTCTTTTGGCGTTGAGTGAGTGGAGCTCACTCAACGCGGCGTAGAGTGAACTCGACGCCTTCCCTGCTTAGTGTTTGGTATTGAGTGAGTGGTACTCACTCAACGCGGCGTCGAGTGGACTCGACGCTTTTTCCTTAGGCTGGTATTTTCTCCCGAGTTTGTTTGTGTGGGTTTTATTTTGGTTTGGTGATGTTTTCGACAAGTAGTTTGAATGTCGTATCGTGGATCATTGCACGTGGTTGTTTTGGGTCTTTGTGAGAGGCCGCTTTAGGTGTGCTAGACCATGTGGCCGCCACCGTGTTGCCTTTGAGACAGGTTGGATCTCTGTAAGAGGTTGTTTTGGTGCGTCGGACCCCGTGGCTTCCACCCACGTGTCCTTGAGGTAATTGGATCCGGTGGCTCGGTTTGGGACTGATTTTGTCCCCGACACAGATCTGGGGTTTTACCAGTGCGGGTGATCCACGAGTGTAGGGTTGTCGGTTCCTTCTCTCCTTTTTGTTTGGCATATGTTGGCTTTCCTTTTGCTTCTGCAAGTTTGAGCGAAGCTTGGTAAATTTTATCACTTGGTGCAATTCTCTTACTTTAATGATAAGTATTATACTTACTCACAGTTTCTTTTGGTTTCTTTGGCTGAGGTTGTCAGCATTACTCTTGCAGGGTTTGGTTACTCTTTTTATTCTTTCATTGATTACAATCTAATGTTCCTTTTCCACTTGCATTGTTAATTCTTTTTTGAGGTGTTCTTTCTTTGAATGCCTCAGGTTCAGGGCAGTAGCCGGTTTTGTGGTTGAGTTGGCCTCATTGTGGTCGTGGTGTTGCTGAGGTTTCCCTCATTCTAGTGAGGTAGTTTTTTTGTTGCTTTTGTTAGTACAGACATACATACTCGCCCGCGGGTTCGTGTCAGGTTGTTGACGCCCGCTGGTGGTTTTCTTTTGTGATACTAAGTATTGTGCTTAAACTGCTAGTTTACTTATTTTGGAGGTTTTTTTACTTGCTCTCTGGGAATATTTTATGCTAGGTTGCATGTTAGATATTTTAACTTATAAAACCCCTACCGCTATTACTTCATACATGACATATTTCTAAAACTAAAATACTATCTTCTAAACTAACGTAAAGACTATCTTCATACTATATTAAATTTAGAGTCTTGCATACCATGAGTTGTCTTTCGGGGAAGTTTACGCTCATGTAGGATGTCAAATCATCTTAACCGAAGTATTTTCCGCAACGTATAAATATATTTTACTCATGGACTAGTTGATCTACTGTGCCGAGGGATACAGCTATCTAACTTAACTTGATTTTATTCATAATAAATTACGATTTTCTTTTAAACTGTAGAGTTTTGAGTGTTGTCTGAGAGTCTGCAGTTATTCCCTGCATGACGTGGCATCACAACACGTATTTTCTCTTACTCTAATATAATTTAATTGTTGAGAAAATGCAGGTCGTGATAACAAGAGTCTCCAATTGAAATTAACTTCTTTATAGAGCGAGATATACATTGCAAGACAAGATTTACAATATAACTAAGGGAAAAAGAAATCTGCAACAAGAAGTTAACCGCGCGGGCAGAAAGCTGTAACAGCACTAGTCTCTAGTCCGCAAGTCGAGTCTGCCAAGAATGATGAAGTCTCCTATCTGCGATTAGCTGCGCGGGCTGCTGTTATTGAAATGCTGAAGGAAATTGAATAGAACCTGTTAATAGACCGAGCGAACAGCTCTTCTTATCCGCAACTCGGAGGAAGCGACCAAGTCATAAAGACTATGACCTACTGCTATCCGCTGACTGCTATCTGTGAACTGTTCCACACCAAGCTTTCACTATTTGCCTAGCCGTCTGATGTTAGCCGCACAGCTTGCACAAAATCAACTTTATTAGCCGCATCGGTTAGAAAACTATAACCGCAAAAACAAAGCACGAGCTAGCTCTCACTATTCACTGTTATTTATGACAAGCTGAAGACTCTTATTTATAGGTGTGAGGAGGAGTTTCGTCATCACCCATAATGATAGGATAACCGCTCGTCAGACCTGTCGGCTAACATCACGAATTTGCATAATTGCCGATACAAGAACCAGTAGACCACTTAAGGAAAACTATCCACAAAAAAGTACAGACACCAATCTTGTCTGTAAGAATGACCAGACTGCCAGGATTGCAGACACAACTCCGGTTTGTGCAAAGCTCCGTCCCGCAACAACCATGCCACCAACTTGCCGAGCTTGGCGAACTCATGAAGCAGTCCGCACATAGATAATCTAAGCGAACTCGGCAACAAAGCTGGACTTAGTCCCGTAAGACCAAGTACACGACAAGCTTCACGATCTCTATATAACCTCGCCATCTGAGACCAAGTCCTCGACAAAGATGAACAATACCAGTCCGCTATAATGTGGACTGCTCCATCAGACAGCGCGGTCTCCAAATAAACTAGTCTGCGAAACTTTGTAGTCTTCCATGATCTAACAACTAGACCGCAAGCACAGAAACAAGCCAGACACCGGTGACCTACAGAAGAGTCGTCCTTAACCGCAGTTTGCCAACCCTAACCGCCTAGTTAACAAAGGATGCTTATTGTGCCAGACTACAAGAGAAAACTTGCAATCACCAAAGGCAGTCCGCCAAAGCTGTCCGCCAGGCCACGACAGACTCTGCGGTCTGATTAGTCTAACCATCCAACTCCACTTTTACTCCCACTTTAATAATTTTAACACTCCTCCTTGAAGTGGGAAGTGGAAATCTATCCGAGAAATCCGTGAAATTGAATAAATGGTCACTTCAATAGTGGCTTTGTGAAGGTTTCTGCGACATTATCCTCGCTCAACACATGCTCAACCATCAGAGATCCCTCCAGCACCTTCTCTCGAATAAAGTGATGCTCTATCTCGATGTGCTTTGTCCGCGTGTGACAAATTGGATTGTTGACTAGTTTAAGAGCACTCTCGTTGTCACCGTGAAGAAGAGTGGTACTTCACACCTCCTCATGGATGTCATCCACTAACCTCATAAGCTAGATGGATTCCTGAGCTGCCAAGGTCAAAGCTTTGTATTCTGCTTCAATAGTGGGCACAGCCACTGAATCTTGCTTCTTACTACACCAAGAAATAGTTGTCGATCTCGTGAAGAAGACGTAACCAGACGTCGACTTCCGATCATCTATATCTCCTCCATAGTTAGCATCCATATAGTCGTGTAGACTGAAGCTCATGTCCCTCTTATAAAAAAGACCCATCTCTGAGGTAAACCTGACATACTTCAAAATTCCTTTACCTTACACCAAATGAGGTTTCTATGGCTCCGCCATATACCGACTAACCCGGCTCTCCGCATAATAAATATCGTACCTATTAATTGTGAGATATATGAGATTCCCCACAAGAGACTAGAATACCAAAGGGTCTATAAGAACCCTTCTCTCATCCCATCAAAGTTTTAAACCGACTTCCAGAGGAGTAAAACTTCTCCTCCCTTCATGCATGCCGAATCGCTTGACAATTCTATCTGCATAGCCCTTCTGGGAAACGAGCATTCCATTCTTCTATCTCTCCACCTCAAGTCCATGGAAATGGTAAAGCTCACCCAGATCCTTCATCTCGAACCAAATAGCTAGCTCAATCCTGATCCTGGATACTTCCTCCTCTGAGTTCATCGTGACGATCATGTCGTTAACATATAATAGAAGGAGGATCTGAAGCTTCCCCCTTTTCTCAACAAAAATACTAGAATTTGAGTCTGAAGCAAAGTAATCGCAGAACTGGAGGTATTATGCGATCTTCTCGTACCACGCCCGAGGTGCCTGCTTCATACCATATAGTGTTGGATATTGTATCCACAATAACCCAGATTTGAAGAAGGGTCCAGTTAAGCTAAGATGAATTGTGACTGTATTTGATGGTGTTATTTAAGTTATGTACTTGCAGGTTTATATTGCTAAGTACACTAATGTCAGTTTATAGTGGGTCAGTAAACATGAGACTATACAATGTAGTCCTTCATTGTGTAGGCCAATGTGTTGAATCACATGTAATCTCTCTATTAGGGTGTACTTCTATCCCAAGTATAGGAGAAGGATCAAGAAAGGACAACGACTTGGAATAAGAAGGATAGGAATTTGTCTAAGTAAAATTCGTCGAGTATGGTTAGGAATAGACGTTGAATTCATCGAGTATACTAGTTAATACTCGTCGAATTCGTCGTATATCCCTTCCAACACTCATCGAATTCATCATTTATACTTAGGGCAAATTCTCTGAGAATTGGAAAATCAGCCAAGAAAATTCGCTGAGTATCATCGCGTATAATCGTCGAATTCGTCGAATGTATCTAACGATACTAGCCGAATTTGTCGAATATACTAGACGATACACGCTGAATCCGTCGAGTCCATTCGACGCTACTTCTCTGGATTTTTCTAAGTCTCATTCGTCGTATATTACTTGTCACGACGTCGAGAGTGTTGAGTCATTCAGCCTATACTCGATGAATTCGTCGAGTATACCAGCTGATACTCGCTTTCGTCGAGTATGGTCTCCTCCTTGGCGTTGAGTGTTGTGCCGACCTGAACTGATTTCTTCTAAGTCTTATTAGTCGTATATCAAGAACCATTCGGCGAGTATACTAGTGATACTCGGTGATACTCGATGAATTTTACTTAGGTCATTTTTCCGAATTTTTTTAAAACTCTGGTTCGGGTTCGGCCGGCCATGCACAATGCTTTCTAGGTTTTGTTTTTTGAAATTTTCTTGTAACTTTTGGCAAGAAGATCTCTATAAATACCTAGGAGATATTTCCTTTCCATTTAATCTTGCTATTGTGCTTATTTGCTCTTTGATTCAAAATAATTTTTTTCCAAATCGGTAAAACTATCGACTCTGTGCGATACGCGTCTTCACGATTGGCTTACAACAAGTTGTACAATATCCAATCTTCATCAATCTCGACGTCTGGATTGCTTCCATATGAAGATTCATATTCCTCAAGATTTAGACGATTGAAGGTTCAAGATTCAAGGTCTTTAAGATTTCTTTCTTCCGAGTTCTCCAAATTTCAAGATCTACTTTTTCGAAGAACGTCGGAGTGAAGACTCGTAATCTTTTCTATTTTGTAATTTTACTTTACATTAGTAGGAGATTTTTCTCCGAGTTGTAGATCAGGTTTGTGGATCGAGTTATAGATCCAGTTTATGGATCGAGTTGTAGATCTGGTTGTGGATCGAGTTGTAGATCTGATTGTGGATCGAGTTGTAGGAGAGGTTATTCTTCAAGTGGTAGGAGCGTCTTATCCGAGTTGTAGGAGTTGCGGCTCCGAGGTGTAAGATTTGTTTAAATCTGATAAAGGTGAAGTAGCTGAATCTAGCCCTTCGTGGTAGATAAGCAAGGACGGAAAGTGGACGTACCCAACTCGGGGAACCACTATAAATCTCGGTGTTTGTGTGCTTATTTTTAAGTAATTTTTATTCCGTGAAAAAACACTAACATCACCTATTCACCCCCCCCCCCTCTAGGAGATTTAGGTAGACACTAGATACTTTCATATAGGGCTTTATTCAGCTTGCAGACGTGTCTAGGATGATCTTCATAAACATAATTAGGTGGCTGCACCATGAAGATATCCTTATCAAACTCATCGTAAAGAAAGACATTCTTTACATCGAGTTGTCAAATCTTTCATCCTTGGAAAGCCTTCAGGGAGATCACCACCTGAACTGAAGTAATCTTATCCATCGGACTGAACATCTCTTCATAGCTCTCCCCATACTACTGTGAGAACCCTCGAGCTACAAGGTGAGCTTTGTACTGCTCGAAGCTACCGTTAGTCTTTCTCTTGAGTTTGTAAACCCACTTGCATGTAATAAGAGTGATCTCAGGTACGTGCCTTCTAGGTCAATTTAAATATATATATATATATATATAAATAATCAAAGAGAGGTCACAACACTTCTACACTTCGTCAAAATTCAACTGATTCGCCAAAACAGTTTCCGAATTTTCCCGCGATTCCGATCTTCAACATCTTCCTCCAGTGGATCCAACGTTCTGCACTCCCTCTTCCTCGAATAGGGTTGTGAATGCCGTCCAAGATTCCTTTAACATTGCAGCAAACTTCTCCCGATAATTTCTTCTAGTGGTGGGATCCCGAGCCCCGGTTCTCGCTGATTTTGACAAGCTACAACTATACAGTATTCCTGATTCCAGTTTTCTTGATTCTCCATGGCTCCCAGAAGCACAAGTGGTCTGCTAGTGGGAGGAGAACTAGTTCGCATAGGGTTTGCCTCAGCCTCCGATTAATTCAGAAATGTGATCCTCATGTTGGAGACTGCTGGACTTTCCTTTATCCTCGAACATCCATGCAAGGTTCTGGATAAGGAAGTCCTCGAATTCTTCAAAAATGCTAAGCTACAACGTGAGGACACCGTCATAAAGAGCAGAGTTCAAAAGAACAAAGTCAAAGTGAAAGCGTAACTCCTCTCAAGGTACTTGCGGCTTCCTACTTATGAATAAGCCGACTACCTAGACGAGGATGAATTCTCTAGGGCACTCTTATTTTGTGGACATCCCCGAGGTACCAAAGCATTTAAGCGCAAAGAAATGAACGAAGAAGACAAGCTTCTATCAGACATCATGGGCAAAGTGCTGTTGTGCAAAACTGGTTCCCATGATTACCTTTCTACTGAGATGTTCAAGACCCTAGTAGCTGTCATTTGCAGAGAGAGACTTGATTGGGGTGCTCTGTTGTTTGAGAAGATCAAGGATAGCCTTTGCACTCCCAACTTTGGGAGGATTATCAGCTTGTACCTGAATCAACTGGATGGTGATAAGTTCGATATGACTAGAGGTATGCCTATCCATCACCTAAAGAAGATCGACTCAACTATCTTCACACAGTGGGATAGGAGGATCATAAGGAAAGGGGGAGCCCCAGACCTGTATGTGGAGGAGGTAGAGAAAGTACCTGAGGACGGGATTCCTACTCCTCACCCCAGTGAAATTCCTGAGAGTTTGAGTACAGGAATCGAGGGGGAGATAGTTGAAACACAGGTGGCCACTAGAATAGTGCCCTTGAGTATGATTCAAGAGTTAGTGCCAGTTTCATATGCTATAGTTACAGAAGAAGAGTCAGGTGATCTGCTCTCTGAGGTTGCTGTCATAGGCCTTACAGCTATTTCTGAGATTGTGCCTACTGCTACTATGAAAGAGGTTGTTGAGGAAGAGGTTCCAGCTCCGCCTGAGCAAGAGGATGTTGATAGCCTGGATGATGGTGCTAATGTTAAGGAGTACTTGGATGATGATGTTGCTGCTGATGACCTAACAGTTGATGATTATGAAATTGAGGATGCTGCTGGTATGACCTATACTGCTGCTAATGATGTTGATGCTGGTGGTGAGCTAATGGTAATGGAGAACCAGATTGTCCCTCTCCCATAAATTGTTCCTGCTTTATCTTCTGAGGGGGAGGTGACTAGGCCCTCAATATCAGTTACTACTGAGGTTGCTAGGATCATGCGCAACCTTGAGAAAAGGATAAGCAAGATGCCAGATGCACCTCCTGCGGCTGCATAGGAGGTTGTGGTTCTTTAAGATGGGGAGGGAGATGTAGAGGAGCAGACTCCTCTTCTGACTGTTGCTGAAGACTGTACTATAACTTCTAAAGCTCGTTTACCTCTGATAGATGAGTCTTCCAGTGAGGATCTGCCTAGCACTCCCATTCCTGATATCCCAAGTTCTATTGCTGATAATACAATCCTGCAAATCATAGAAGAGATGTTGGCCAAACAGAAAGCATATTGTGACTCCTCAATGCAGAGTGTGCTGAAAGTGGTGAAAGAAATAGAAAGAGATCTGAACAATGGCTAGTAGAGGTTAAAATTAGATTTGATAAGCTAGATGCCAAGCGAGAATCCTGGTTTACTCAAGGTGAAAAGGGGTAAATTTTGTTATGAAAGGTTTAAAGAGCAATCTGGAAGTTCTGTGCAATGTTGACACAAATGCCAAAACCATGATTGAAGCTCACAATAATTCAATGGCTCATTATGACACCAACATGGAAGCTTGTGCAAATGCTCTGGCTGAAGAAGTAAGAAACGGAGAAGAGATTATGGTAGCTAAGGTGGTATCAAAGGTAAATGTGCATGAGGAAGCGATGTTAACAAACTTTAAAGGAGTAAATAACTACAGCTTTGACAACTTCTCGTTGCTTCACAAGGAGATCTTTGGTAGGCCAGACTAGGAAGCTCAAATACCTATTGTACCTGCTCATGATGAGGTTCATCCTACTGAGGATTACTCTCAATATTAGGTAGACACAAAGGCTGCTGCTGCTGAGGCTCCAGAGGTAGAACTTATTGAAGACATTCCAGCTGCTCAAGTTCACAAGAGAAGAAGATATGGGGAAGGCCCTTCAGTTGTCAGGTCAGAGCCAAACAAAGAGATGGAGGTGTAAAGTCCTATTTCCAAAGGAATTATCTTGGACACCTTCTCCTTGGTCGATCTTGGTGGTGAAAAATGTGAACTCTATTACGACCAAGAAGAGTAGAACAAGTACAAGCTGGCTTGCACACAGAGAAGGATACACTTCAAGAATCACCATAATGCTGATCCTATGCCTCAATCCCGTCCAAAGTACTTTCCAAAGTAAATGACATATTTTGACAAGCAGAGATTGAAGAGGCAGAGCAAGCAAAACTAACAGTCTTATATTATATGTCTTATTTTGAGTGTTGTGGGTTGCACCCCCCCAAACAATGATCACTATTGATATATGATTTTTATATTGACTAAGAATGCGTGTTGTTTTTAATTTCTTTGATCTTTTCAAGTCTTAATGTTTAATTATTTGTTATGCACAATTCACCTTAGCTTATAGGATTCTGACTTCTTCAAATAGGGGGAGATTGTTAGGTATTGTATCCACAATAACCCAGATTTGAAGAAGGGTCCTGTTAAGCTAAGATGAATTGTGACTGTATTTGATGCTGTTATTTCAGTTATGTACTTGCAGGTTTACATTACTAAGTAGACACCAATATCATGTTACAGTGGGCCAGTAAACACAAGACTATACAATGTAATCCTTCATTGTGTAGGCCAATGTGTTGACTCACATGTAATCTCTTTATTGGGGTGTACTTCTATCTCAAGTACAGGAGAAGGATCAAGGAAGTACAACGGCTTGGAATCAAGAGGACAGGAATTTGTCTAAGTACAATTTGTCGAGTATGGTTAGGAATACACGTCGAATTCGTCGGGTATACTCGTTAATACTCGTCGAATTCGTCGTACATACCTTCCAACACTCTTCGAATTCATCGTTTATACTTAGGGAAAATTCTCTGAGAAGTGGAAAATCCGCCAAGTAAAATTCGCCGAGTATCATCGTGAATACTCGTCGAATTCGTCGAATGTATCTAACGATACTCGCCGAATTCGTCGAATATATTAGACGATACACGCCGAATTCGTCGAGTCTATTCGACGCTACTTCTCTGGATTTTTCTAAGTCTCATTCGTCATATATTACTTGTCACAAATTCAAGAGCATTGAGTCATTCAACCTATACATAACAAATTCGTCGAGTATACCAGTTGATACTCGATAAATTCGTCTAGTATGGTCTCTGCCTTGGTGTTGAGTGGTGTGCCAGCCATAACTGATTTCTTCTATGTCTTATTCGTAATATATCAAGAACCATTTGACGAGTATACTAGTGATACTCGGCGATACTCGACGAATTTGACTTAGGTCATTTTTCTGAAATTTTTCAAAACTCTGGTTCGGGTTCGGCCGGCCATGTACAGTACTTTCTAGGTTTCATTTTTATAAATTTTCTTGTAACCGTTTGCAAGGAGTTCTCTATAAATACATAGGGTATATTTCATTTCCATCTAATCTTGCTATTGTGCTTATTTGCTCTCCGATTCAAAACGATTTTTTTCCAAATCGGTAAAACCGTCGGCTCTGTGTGATGCGTGTTTTCCCGATCGGCCGACTATAGCAAGCTGTGCAAGATCCAATCTTCATCGATCTCGACCTCTTGATTTATTCCATCTGAAGATTCCTATTCCTCCAGATCTAGACGATTGAAGGTTCAAGATTCAAGATCTTCAAGATTTCTCTCTTCCGAGTTCTCCAAATTTCAAGCTCTACTTTTTCGAAGAACGTCGGAGTGAAGACTTGTAATCTTTTCTATTTTGAAAATTTCCTTTACATTAGTAGGAGCTTTTTCTCCGAGTTGTAGATCTGGTTTATGGATCGAGTTGTAGATCCGGTTTGTGGATCAAGGTGTAGATGCGGTTGTGGATTGAGATGTAGGAGAGATTGTTCTCCGAGTGGAAAGAGCGTCGTCTCCGAGTTATAGGAGTTGTGCCTCCGAGGTGTAAGATTTGTTTAAATCTGAGAAAGGTGAAGTAGCCAAATCTAGCCCTTCGTGGTAGATAGGCGAGGTGGGAAATTTGACGTACCCAACTCGGGGAATCACTATAAATCTCAGTGTTTGTGTGCTTATTTTAAGTAATTTTTATTTCGCAAAAGACACAGACATCACCTATTCACCCCCCCCCTCTAGATGATTTAGGTAGATGCTAGATACTTTCATATAGGGCTTTATTCAGCTTGCAGACGTGTCTAGGATGATCTTCATAAACATAACTAGGTGGCTGCACCAGGAAAATATACTTATCAATCTCACCGTAAAGAAAAACATTCTTTACGTCGAGTTGTCAAATCTTTCATCCTTGGCAAGCCTTCAGGGAGATCACCACCCGAACTGAAGTAATCTTATCCATTGGACTGAACATCTCTTCATAGTCCTCCCCATACTACTGTGACAACCCTCGAGCTACAAGGTGAGCTTTGTACTGCTCGAAGCTACCGTTAGTCTTTCTCTTGAGTTTGTAAACCCACTTGCATGTAATAGGAGTGATGTCATCGATCTTGGGTACAAGATCCAAAGTCGCATTCTTCCTGAGGGCGGTCATCTCCTCATCCATGACATCTTCCCACTCTTTTATTCCAGTGGCGTTATCAAAGCTCGACGACTCCCGTTCATCCAAGGGACCTGCAAAGAAATATGAGACGAAACTCATCATGCCATCCCTATACCGAGCTGGTAGAACAATTGTCCTCTTAGACCTCCGTAGGGCTTGACCCTGATCCACCACTCCCGCTTCTTCTTTTGGCCTAGCTCTGATCCTGGGCATACCAGGAGCATTTTTCCCCTGCTTCAAGATCCAGAAGCCTCCGCCCTAGAGCTAGATGCCATCGAAGCACCTGGTGACACAGACAACTTTACAAGAAGATCCCGAGCAGCTTCTTCTTGGCCCTTGTCTAACCTGCTCTCTTGTAGCTCAACATATGAGCTACTCTGGTACGATGTAAGTTGATCGAAGACAACATCTCTTGTGACGACGAACTTCTTTGTTGTAGGATCCATGCACTTCCATCCCTTCTTCCGCTCATCATAGCCAACAAATACTAGCTTCCGTGTTTTTGCATATAGCTTTGTCCTGAGAGCATCTAAAACGTGCATGTAGCAGGTAAATCTGAACACCTGAAGATGTTTGGCACTGAGCTTATCTTTGAATATCAACTCATGAGAAGATTTCATGTTCATCAGAGTGAGAGGCATCTTATTGATGACAAACACCGCACAAACCAATCTTTCTGCCCAGAAGGCCCTGGGAATGCTTTTGGCTTAAAGCCAACACATGAAGGTTTCCATCAGATGACAAATCTTATTTTCTGCAACTCCGTTCTATTGTGGAGTGTGAGCACAAGTAAGCTCCCTTTAAATGCTTAACTTTCTACAAAAGTTAGGTAACTCTTGCTAAGTGAACTCTCTGTCATTGTAAGTTCTCAAGTTCTTTATTCGCGGACCAAGAAAACCTTCTACGAGATCCTTGAACTTCACTAACATCCTGAATTCCTCTGACTTCTCTTTCAAGAAGTACACCCAAGTATACTTGGAAAATTCATCAACAAGAACAAACATATACCTGCTACTGCCAAGACTGGGAGTGACGGTAGGTCCCGTTAGATCACCGTGAATGCATTCCAGCAGTGCTCTTCACCTAGTCTGTGATTTGTCAAATGGAAGGAGAAGTGCCTTTCCATACTTACAACCCGCACAAACATGACTGACACCAAATGACAAAATACTAGGCAAGCCATGAACCAGACTTCTAACTGTCATAGCCTTCAGCTTATCCATCCCAACATGCCAAAATCTCTCATGCCAAATAGCAGCACTATCACTAGACTTCATCTTGTCAACATAGGAACTTGTCGCCAACACAAACAAGTCCTTTACTCTCCTACCAACATGAGTGACATCAGCTCTTACAGTTGACACGTTCCTGAGAAACTTCACTTCTGTCGGACCAAACAGAACGTGATACCCAACGTCAACTATGTTGGTCACCGAGAAGAGATTTTTCTTCATTTCGGGCATGTGATACACACTCCTTAAAGTGAGTATCACATGATCACTGCCTAAAGAAACTGATCTCTTCTTCCCTACCGAATGTACAGTATCATCATTAGGTAATAATGACATCATTACCTTTGTATTACTGTAGAGAAGAGAATTTGGACTTGTCCCCGATAAGGAGATGACTACACCCCGAGTCCACAATCCAGTCCTCCTGATAATTGATGGAAGAAAGTACTCGAACAAAAGTGACCGTCATGAAAGAACTCCCCATCCTCCTTCTTCAGCTTTAGACCCAACCTCCTCTTTCCTTGCAGCATGCCCTGACTAAAGATTTACCATGCAGTCCTTTCGGATGTGACCAAGCTTGTTGCATCTATAGCACCAAGGTCTGCCCCGCTTCTTCCCATCATCAAGCTTAGGAGACTTGCTCCTTTCCTACTGTGATGTGAAGAAGACGGACCATCGCTAATAGGTGTCTTCTTATTCTTGTCCACTTTTTCTTCTTGCCAGAGAAGAGAGCCTCGCCATCTCCCCCTAAGATCGAGACTCCAGCCATCTGCTTTGTCAAGCTTTCCTGTGAAGCCAACAGATTCTCCAGCTTGAGCAGTGATGGTTAATTGGCCCAGCCTTGCACATAAGTCACAAAGGCAACATACTCCTTCCGCAAGTTGTGTATGATGTGCCTCTTCAACTTTGAATCTGAGATCGGCTCATTCGGGTTCAATATAGTAATCTCAGAGCAGATTTTCTTCATCTTCAAGAAGAAAGAATAAATGGACATTTCACCTAGAGTGGACTTCACCAACTCATTTTCCAAGAAATGTAGTCGAGCTACGTTCTTCTTGTTTAGAAGGCCATCAAGATTTTAGCTGTCGACCGACATTCGATAATGTGATCAAACAACTCCGGTGAAACCGCACGCTTTAGAGCGAATGCTGCTTTTGCATCAGTTCGCTTCCAAGCTTTCACTGCTTCAGCATTTCCACCGGCAGCGATTACTTCTTGTCGGTTGTCACCACCGACAACTTACCAGAGATCCTCGCCAAGAAGATAATTCTCAATGCATGACCTCCATCTCTTGAAGTCAGTCTGCATCAAGAGTTCAATTCCAATTGCTCTTGTAAAACCGGCTTTCATTGTAACAAACTGATTCACTCGGTCTTCACGAAGGAATATCAACCTGAGATTGGTGAACTGCAAACTCCTCAACACCCATCTGATACCATGTAAAAAAATTCCAAAATGGGTAGAAGCCGAAAAGAGGTCGCAAGAAAACTCAACCACAACTGAAGACAAGTAAAAATCAGTAGCAACAACAACACAAGAGTCTCCAATTGAAATTAACTTCTTTACAGAGTAAGATATACATTGCAAGACATGATTTACACCGTAACCAAGGGAAATAGAAATCTGTAACAAGAAGTTAACCGCGCAGACAACAAGCTATAACCGCACTAGTCGCCAGTCCGCAAGTCGAGTACGTCGAGACCGCTGAAGTCGCCTATCCGCGACTAGCCGTGCAGTCTACTGTTATTGAAATGCTAAAGGAACTTAAACAGAACCTGCTGATAGACCAGACAAACTGATCTGCTTATCCGCAACTTGGAGGAATAGTTCAAGTTGCAGAGACCGCGACCTGCTGCTATGCACTGTCTGTTATCCGCAAACAGTTCTACACCAAACTTCCACTAATTGCCTAGCCGCCTGATGTTAGTCGCACAACCGACACAGAATCAACTTCATTAGTCGCAGCGATTAGAAAACTGTAACCGCAAAAACAAAGCGCGAGCTAGTTCTCACTGTTCACTGTTATGTATGACGAGCTGAGGACTATTATTTATAGGTGTGAGGAGGAGTGTCATCACCACCCATAGCGATAGGATAACCGCTCGTCAGACCTATCGGTTAACATCACGAATCCGCATAAGTGCATATACAAAAACCAACCCGCCACTTATGGAAGACTATCCGCAAATACGCGCGGACACCAATCTTGTCCGCAAGAATGACCAGACCGCCAGGCTTGCGGACACAACTCCAGTCCGCGCAAAGCTCTGACCCACGAAAACCATGCCACCAACTTTGCGAGCTCGACAAACTCAAGAAGCAGTCCGCATATAGGCGATCTAGGCAACAAATCTGGATTTAGTCCCACAAGACCAAGTCCACGACAAGCTTCACGGTCTCCAAGTACTGATGGCGACGTCGCTCTGCCATGGGTTCGAGATTTACTAGTTGATGTTGCGGGTCGCCTCCGCGACATTTTGTTTGAAGACGATTGATGAAAAAAAAAACCCTATTCAGATTTCTGAAATCTAATCTCTTCTTCCTCCTTGGGCTGCCGCCCCCTTCCTTCTCTCCCTCTTCTTGTGGCCGCCGGCCACCCCTCCTCCCCCTCCTCTTCTCATTTCGTGGAACCCCCTCCTCTCTCCTCCCTCCGCCGAGATCCGAAGAAGGTAGCTTGCGTCTCCATCCGGAGTGGTTCCGACGGCATCCGTGGAAGCGGGATTATCTCTACTAGATCTCAAACATTGTTCTCAGATTTTGGGGTAATCTCTCCCTCTTGCGTGTGCGTTTTCTTCTTAATATTGGTGAGGTTATGGTGGAGAATGAGGCCGAGATTCTCATCCGGAATATTGATATTATTTGTGTCTTAGAGAATCTGATTTTAAAACTAAATTTTGTCCGATTTTCTCGTATAAATTTAGATTGGAGGAATACCCTTTTGTTGTTTAATTTGGGGATAACTCGGACTTATTTTGAATCATTGCTTTAGTCCGGGACCTCTTCGATTATGATTGTGAAATCTTGCGATTAATGTCAATGGGCTTGGCTAATTCACCTTCATGGAAAATCTGAAATTGCTTGTTAAAATCTGAAGTTGTGTTAAAATCTGAAATCATATATGGGTCCTTTTCATGGAAAAATCTGAATTTGTATTAAGGCTCTCTCCCCTTTCATGCACCCCTCATGTTTGTATTAATGCTCAAGTACATGGACCCCTTACTATTAAATTTTGTTATGTTGACGCCCGGACTTTTTATTGTCATCTCCAACACGCACGCCACATGCTTGTACTAATTCCTCTCCAAGAAAGCCAACGTATTAGTTTAATATTTCTTGGACGTACGAGAATAGATTGCTGCGTTTTATTATTGTTTGATATAGCGGACGCATTAGAGAGTCTAGTTTTTAGTTGCGTCCATCTCGACAACCCCCAAACGGTCAAGCCTACATCAATTTGGTATCAGAGGCAGGTTTGTCAATTTCTCAACTTGACAACGATCCGCTCGAACCGTGCTACCCCCACTTGCACTTAGGTACATTTCGTTCGTTTTTAAAATTTTATTTTTAGTTATATAAAAACAAAAAAAAAGTTTTAAGTGTTTTTCCTAATTTGTATCGTTTTTTTTTCCGTTAGTCTATCATGGCACGCGTTGGGAGTCCCCTTCTCCCATGTTCCTCGGTTGGTGCCCTTCGCAAGGAAATGATTCGTCAATGTGATGACATAAGAGATATGTTAGCACAACTTGGAGGTCGGCTTCCGACACCGCATCTTGATGCCCCTAGGCAACAGCTTAGGACCAATGTTCCTTCCAGTACGGTTAGTCAAGCGATTACGACACCACCATCGCGCACCTCTAGACCGGTTAGAATTCCTGCTCCGACTTACGACGGGTTAGGTGAACCGCAAGTTTATATTGGTAGCTCGGCTTTGGATTTTGGCAGCCCAACAAAACAATAAAACACACACATAATATAGCCGCTAATAGCAGCCTAAAACGCAGAACACTCGCCTTTTAAAAATATGCCTACTATATGACATTTTTAGAAAGAGTGTTCAACATGAAAGTTATAGTTCTCGACGAGATCTACAACTCTCATGTTGAACATTTTTTCTAAAAATGCGATATAGTAGACATATTTTCAAAAGGCGCGGAACTATGCGATTCGCAATAGTTCCGCCCGGTGCCGCGCCTTATGAAAATGTGACTACTAAATGATATTTTTAGAAAAAATGTTCAACATGAAAGTTGTAGTTCTCGTCGAGATTTACAAATTTCACGTTGAATATTTTTTCTAAAAATATCATATAGTAGTCTATTCTGAAAAGACGCAGAACCCGACGGAATTATGTGATTCGCAATAGTTCCGCCCGGTGCCGCGCCTTTTGAAAATAGGTCTACTATATTATATTTTTAGAAAAAGTATTCAACATAAAAGTTGTAGTTCTCGTCGAGATCTACAACTTTCATGTTGAATACGTTTCCTAAAAATGTCATATAATAGACCTATTTTAAAAATGCACGTGAAACCCGTATTTAGTTAATTCGGAGTTCCACGTTTTTACACTTTTCCGATTATATAAATATACATACTGAGCTGTCAATAGCCAATGAGCTGTCATTATCGATTTTTTTGGGCTGTCAATAGTTAATGGACTGTCTTTCAGCTATCTATTGAACAACACCACAACCCGTGCGGTTTTTCAGTAACCAAATCGGTCTGTACGGTGTTGCGCTTTTTTTGTTGAGGTTTCTGTTTTTTAATTTTTACTCCTAATATTAGTTGAGTTTTCATCATTCTCGGCAAGAATTGATGGTTATTTTAGCTTAGGAAATTGCAAGGCTTCATGTCATGCTTCATAGATCAATGTGCTACAGCTGTTTGTCCTCTTTTTTTTTCTTTTACTTTTATAAGAATGACAGCTAATAACATAGAATGGGATACCACTAGGTAATGCTGAATTTGTTTTTTTAAACATCTGAATTGCAAGTAGTCTGGTTTGTTAATACAAATTTATTCAGGGCGCACTGAGTTGGAATGATTCAATTTGAAATTCTCATTTTTGGCAATTTTCAATAGGTAGTTGGAAGCACAATGCATCCGAGCCTAATACAAAAATGAAAAGTTTATCTTTATCTTATATGAAAACCCAAAAGTGGCTTAGTGTAACATTTGGAGTGCCTCAAATACAGTTGCAAAAGAATCACATAATATTATTAGGGTTAACAACTTGGCTATATATAGACTACAACGTAACACTTAATTAATATTATAACACTCATCCTCAAGATTGGTGAAAGTTGTTCACTAAGCTCATCTTGTCACAACCTCTGACATAACCTGACCCATAGTCGAGCTTCTCCTTTATGAAAAACCTATCAATCTATATTTGTTTGGTTCATTCGTGTTGGACTGGATTATTTACAGTACTGATGGCTGACTGACTATCACACCACAGCTTCTGTCTATTTCCTTGATCTAACTTCAACTCCACAAGCATCCCTTTCAGCGACAGGAGCTCTACAACACATAATATCATGACTCTATACTTTGCATCTGCTGTCGATCTATCCACTACTGACTGTTTCTTGCTCCTCCAGCAGACCAGGTTGCCTCCCACAAAACTTCAATATCCTGAAGTGGACCTCCTATCATCCGCATAGCTTGCCCAGTCAGAGTCGCAATAGCCCTCAATCTTTAAGTGCTCGTTCCTTCTGAAGGTTGGCACCTTTCTAGGAGATTCTTCAAGTACCGCAACATCTGGTACACAATATCCATATGGCACTTCGTTCGGTCATGCATGTAGCAGCTAACCATGCTCATAAAAAATGAGATGTTCGAACAAGTGTTGCTCAAGTAAATCAACTTCTCAACTAGCCTTTGACCTGCATTTATTTGGTAATATCTCATTCCAATCATTGATTTCCTGAACTTGTCAAACCATGCACGAGGTGATTGCTTCAGCCCATAGAGGAACTTATTCAACCTGCAAACTCTACCTTCTATCGTGGTTGTGCTAAACTCTGGTGGTATCCCCATGTACACCTCCTCTACTAGATCTCCGTAAAAAAATGCATTCTTCACAATTAGTTGGTGCAACTTCATCCACCATTCACCTCTAGGTTGATCAAAGTCCTAACCATGCTCATCTTCACAATGGGTGCAAATATCTCATTGTACTCGATGTCATAGGTCTGGTTATACCCCTTGACAACCAATCAAGTCTTGTAGCGCTTGACCTGTCCATCTGGGTTCTGCTTCATAGTGAACATCCATTTGCACCTAACATCCTTCTTATCCTTTGGTAGCTGTGCCAGCTCCCAAGTCTTGTTCTTCTCAAGAGCCCTCTTCTCCTCCATCATTGTCATTCATTTCAGATCGTCTTTGGTAACCTGCCAATTATTACATACAATAATTTAATTTCTTTGTTTTCAAGATAAGCTAACACCTAGAGGGGGGTGAATAGGTTTTAGGTCCCTTTTTGATTATCTAGACCTATAACTTAATTACTGTGCTTGGTGATTAGTTAGATTAAGCTTTCAAGAACATCAACCAGACGACACAAATATTTTATAGTGGTTCCCCAGAGTTTGGGTACGTCCACTGTCCCTCCGCGCCCTTCTAACAGTGTGTTAGACAAGACTCTTCCCCCAAAACTCGGCTCCAAGGAGCTTACAACATGATCCCGCAGGACAACTCAGTCTTATTCAAGACTTACACCTCATGCAATATGCCCTACCACTCAGATCCCATCAGGATCCTACCTCAGCCTTTATATCACAGGCCTACACTTAGATTCACTAAAGAATCCTACACTCAGATCTAAAACAGATCTTACCTCAGCCTTTATAACGCAGGCCTACACTCGGATTCTCACAGAAATCCTACACTCTCAGCCTTTATAGATCAGGCCTATAACTCAGATCCTAAAGGATCCTACAGAAAATAGAAAAGATTTGAAATAATTAGACACCTAAGACAAATCTCTGTGTCTGTCTTCCTAGGCTGAGCAGATTTTAGCTCTATCTTCTTCACAACAACAAGTTGACAAGGGATCTGTTTGGCACAGCTCTGGCGGTTGGAATCTTCTTCACAACAACAAGTTGACAAGGGGTCTGTTTGGCTCTGCTCTGGCTGCTGGAAAATCTTTATTCCAGCCGCTAGAGCTAGTTTTAGGTTGTTTGGGCGGGCATCTCTCTCAAAATCGCTTTCCTAAAAATCCTTTCAAAGATAATTTTTATAAAGTCAGGAACCCCCCACGTTTAGCTCCCTAAAAATCACTTCCATCCCTAAACCCTAACCAGTGTGGAGCGGGGAGACGGAGACGACGCGAAGATGTTGTGCGTTTCCATTCTTTGGCTCCGACAGCGTCATCCCGCACATCTCTCCCTCCAATATCTCCCCCATCTTCTCCCCGGCGAAGGGATGGGAGTTGCAGAAGCTGAAGAGGTCATCGGCCGAGCAGTCGACGAGAACTCGCGCTGCCCTATCAAAGCAGATCACCGGCAACACCTTGTCGGCGATGGAGACAGAAAGGAGGAGGCGATAGAGGTGCTTCGAGGCAGCGGATTTGTTAGGGCAGACGGGGCAGATTGGGGGATTGGGGATAGAATCCAATTGGAGAGGACACTCGCATCTGGAGCATGCGATGTAGGAGAAGTTGCTGGTGTCCACCTCCACGATTGTACTTCGGATGCTGTCACCGGCAAGGGCCTCTTTAATGGTTTAGGACTTTGGAGAAGAAAAGCTATTCTATCACAAAAGGCATCCAAACAACAATAGCTTTTTTAAAAGAGCTTCTGAAAAAGTTCTATTTAAACAGTTCTACTCGATCATCAGCTCTTTCATCCACCAGACCTATCCCAAACAGAGCCAAGGTCTTCAGTTGATTCACGGCTTGTGCTGGAAATAGCTAGCAGATGTTTCTTCCTCTTCTCTTTCAGGA
This sequence comes from Platanthera zijinensis, assembly GCA_039513925.1. NCBI lineage: Eukaryota > Viridiplantae > Streptophyta > Magnoliopsida > Asparagales > Orchidaceae > Platanthera > Platanthera zijinensis. The sequence goes on along the minus strand of CM077079.1, from coordinate 41,025,442 downwards.
ATCATTCCTAACCTTGTTGTCGCAGATGAATATCGCAACAGCAATCACTTTTCTCTTTCAAGTTGACTGAACTGAACAGGACCTAACCAATCTTTCCCTTTTATTGCTTGTCGATCAACGGCTCTATTACGCTGTGGGCCCCACCTTAATTGCCGATTTACTACCTTCCATTTGCAGAAGACAACAAAAGCTGGCCGCTGGTGCCATCAATGGCTTACTCCATCTTTCCCGCAACGAATATGAACTGCGTTGACTTTTGCTGAATCATGCTGACGTCAGCCATTTTGGACTAAGGCAAATTCTTAGAATTCAATCAGGCGTTGAGTGGCGTTGAGTGAATGAGCTTCACTCAACGATTCTGGACGTAGTCATTTCTTCAGCTTTCTTAGCGTTGAGTGGTGTTGAGTGAATGACCCTCACTCAACACTTTTATACTTGACTTAACTTTTTTCACATTCTACATCATAGGCATTGAGAGCGTTGAGTGTAGCTTCATCACTCAACGCTTTTTGTCTTAGACTGTTTTCTACTTCTTCAATAACCTTTTCGTTGAGAGCGTTAAGTGTAGCTTCATCACTCAACGCTTTTGTGCTTGGACATTTTTTGTCACACTTTCCCTTTGGCTTTGACTGCTAGTGCTTGAATCAAAGCCTTCTATCATCTAGCGTTGAGTGAACTGGCTTCACTCAACGCATGTGGATTTAGATAAGTTTTCCACTCTAACTTCTATGGCGTTGACAGAATCAGTATGGCGTTGAGTGAACAGGCTTCACTCAATGCTTCTGGACTTAGCTTATTTTCTGTTTGACAATACTCCAATAAATCTTCACTGTGTCGAGACAGTTGACTTGTCTTGACACTACAGTCTGCTGGGTGTTGACACACTTAAGTATGCACTTCAGTTCTTCATTGTGTCGAGACATTTGTATTATCTCAACACTATTACCCCGAGCTTTAAGGTGTCGAGACATCTGACTTGTCTCGATACTACTGACTGACTTGCCTCAATACTTCTGACTTGATCTTTAAGGTTTCGAGATACCTGACTTGTCTCGACACTTTTGACTTGATCTTTAAGGTGTTCAGATACCTGACTTGTCTCGACACTATTGACTGACTTGTCTCGACACTTCACCTACAAGGGTGTCGACATAGTTGTGAAGTGTGTTGACACCATTGTACTTGCTTCCACTACTTAGGCTTTAACAGACCTGGCTTTATTCAACACTTTTCATGGTGTGGCGTTGAGTGAACTGCCTTCACACAATGCTTGTAGAATTAGCTACATTTCTTTGTCCAGCTTCCTTCCTTAAGCCATCAGGCGTTGAGTGAGCTTGCTTCACTCAACGCTTGTGGACTTAGGCAAATTCTTGCCTATCCACCAGCCTACTTGAGTCTGCTTGTCCAATCATTGTGATAAGTACTAACCTGCATGCAATAACTTGCAACCACATACCAAATGCAACTGGTGTGTGCGGCATTGACTTACTTGATTTCTTATAAATCTGGGTCATATGGATCGATGGACCCAACAATAATACTATCCAAATATGCAATGAATGCTTCATGAGAAAAGGAGATATGATCGTAAAAGACAAATGATGCATAATCTCAACCGTATCTATCAGGAGGATTTTCCGCATTTGTGTGAGTAGTCTTTCGTAATGTGAGAGAAAGAGAAGTAGGGGAAAGGTTATCACCTAAGTGTTGTGGTGATGTAGGTGCTCCAGGAGTAGGGAACGATGCATCCAAGGTACTAGGAGATAGACTAGACACATGCACAAGAACTGGTACAACTGATAACATCTTCCTCATATTTTATGTAAGCAGCTCCCTCTGAGTCGTAAGTCTAACATCTCTCCACTCCTCATTTTCATCCTCATGCTCCTTATCACTCTCCTGCTCCTCCTCCACAGATCCTCCCTGCCATATTCCTAGATCTGTCACCAACCTCTCCCTCTCTCACCTTATATTTTTTGTATCAATATGGGAAGGTCTCCTTCTTGTCGTTAGTACTGCTCTAGATCTCTAAAGTGAACATACATGATCACAAAACATCTTTTCTCCACTGGACTTCAGCACATGTACCCTTTCTTAGTACAAGAGTAGCTCACAAAGATACACTTGACTGCCCTCGCATCAAGCTTACCAGCACACAGCTTATTGTCCTTCACAAAGCACACACACCCAAATACCTTCAAGGGAAGGATCCCTCTATTATGTCCTTGCAAATGTTGACACAGATACTTTCACCCCAGATTTTATAATGACATCCTGTTGATCAGATGTGCCGCTGTCAACACTACATATCCCTCACAGCCTCTTAAGGAACATTCATGTTGAACACCATACTCCTTGCAACGTCCAAAAGGTGTCTGTTCTTCCTTTGCACCACTCTGTTCTGTGTCAGTGTGTATACACGGGTGGTCTGGTGTAATATCTCATGGACTGATAAGTATTCCGCCATTGCCCTATTAGTGTATTTTATCCTATTATGAGATCTTAGTACTTTAATCATTGTAGTGTATTGTGTCAAAACAAATTTATGAAAATCTCAGAAGCAGATAAGTACCTCACTCTTATTTTGTATTAAATATAACCAAGTAACAGGAGATGCACAATCAATAAATATTACAAAGTACTTATAACTATTCAAAAAACTTACAACACAAGGTCTTCATACATCAGAATGAACAACATCAAAATCAAAAGAGCTTCTCCGACATGTACTAACATACGAACTCCTAGTAAGCTTGCCTTAATCACAAGCAATACACACCAATTTTGCTTTATTTAGTATTTCAAAAATAGCAGGAAATAATATAGCTACAATGCTAAAAGAAGGGTGTCTCAATCGCCTATGATGGAGTATCCGCATATCCTCTGCACTCATCTTCTATCCTTTAACTTCTGTCTTCTCTACCATAGATACAAGAGCTGTATACAATCCTTCCCGGTCCAGATACTACAGCCAATCATGCTAATTCCCAGTCCTAAGTATCCGCCTCGTCCCTTTCTCCTAAATAGTCACCTAGGGAATATCAAAAGAAACAACAAATCTCAATTAAATGACTATGGAACTAATGGATAAGAGACTGACTGGAAAAAGAGGTGCATGCAAAATATTGGATTATTTTACTAAACCTAAACAATTAACAGTACCCTTACTGACCACTGGCTGGAACGTACCATCCGCAGTCTTGATGCTATTTGCAATAACTAAGCGAGTGTAGAAGGAGAAATCGCCTGTATTTCCTGTCACATGACGTGATGTACTTGAGTTGATGATCCAATTTGATTTCCTAGAGGAAGATATGGATGCAATAGTGAGAGATACATCAGTTTGGAGGGCTTACATAGTGACCCCCATCTCCATCCCTACTCCCCTCGTCTGTCTGCATCCTCTTGATGCCCTCCATCATGTAAAGTAGGGTCTGCTCCTTTGTATAAATAATATTAACTTCCTCTGTACTGTCAGTCATTCCTAAATTGGCTCGATAGACTCCTCGGCCACCATGAGCTTGACCACATCCACGATCATGTCCCCGTCCACCACAAAAATCCCTGTCCTTTGGTGGCTTGTAGCATGCTTGCCTCAGATGGCCCACCTCCATATAGTTGTAGCAACCGCTAGTTGTAGCTTCCTCTTCCCTCTATCTTGTAACACTAAGATCAGAAACCGCTAGTGCTGACTTCACAGTAGTGAACCATCATGTCCCAAGTTTGAAACATGTCTCATCTTGAATCATAGCAGAGATGACCTCAGTAAGTGTAGGAATATTCATACCAGAAAGAAGTTGGACTCCCCGCTGATCAAACTTGTCATCTAATCCCTTCAGGAATTTTATTGTCCTCTCCTTCACGATAATCTTGGAGGCCTGACACTGTAAGTTGCTATAACAAATCCCTTCAGAGGCATGATTATAATCTACTCAAAGCCATTCCAACTCAGAGGTGTATTTTGTTGAATTTTCACAAGATGCTCAACAAGATAGCCCAAACGCCAAATCAATATCTTTGGAACTACCCAGATCACAACTTGTACACGCGGAAAATAGAAAGAATACTCAAGCAACCAAAGTGCATTGACAGAAACAAGCAGATCAAAATCTTATTAATCTTCTTTAAAAGGAGAGGTATACGCTGCGAGACATGATTTTGCTAGTACATGAAAAAACCAGAAATTACAACAATTCGGGCGGACAGAAACTCTGAGACCGTCGAGGCCACCTGCCCGCAAAGACCGCCCGAGCTGAACTGAAGCCGAACTGAACACGGAGTCCGCCGAGACCGCGAGTTCGCGCGGACACGCCGTTATTCGCAGAGCTGTCTGCTGCTGCTGAACTGAGGAACAGACCGCCTACCCGCCGAGACCGCGAGGTCGCGCAGACAAGTTATTGAACTGGGAAGGTTGATGCAGAAATTAGTAACCGTTGAAAGAAGTCCGCTAACTTTACTGAGCCTGGCCGAGGTCAAAACCAAACTCCTGGTTTCACAGAGCTAGCCGCGTCACCTGCACATAGCAACCGGTTAAGAAAATCAACCTGTGCGGATAACAAAAATGAGTCTGCAGCCTTTACCCAAGTCCAACTTACTGTTCACTCTATTATGAAATGACGAGTTGGGGTCCTATTTATAGGCGGGGTGAGGAGTGTGATCACCGCCCTATGAGATATGCTAACTTCCCCTTGATCGCAGCTAGCTCTGCCAGTCCGCCGAGTCCGCACCGACAAGCCGAACTCGCGAACAGAATGCCAACCCGCAAGAGCGCCACCAGCTGAGCACCATGCCAGTCCGCCTAGAGAGAGGACACAACAACTGTCTGCACGCTCAAGTCCATGCCCACAGGCATATCCGTCTGGTCACAGCGGACTATGCAGACACCAACTCAGCTCGCAATGCCCGCGACCAACAAGCCAATTGCCTGGTCTCAGCGGACAAAGAGGAAACCCTGGACTTCACAAGTCCAGACACAAGCTTGCGCGAGCTCGGCGAACACCAAAACAGTCCGCCAGCTCCAAGTCCAGATCGCAACCAAATTGCGGCTTACCGCAACTCCAGACCAAAGGCTAATCATGCGGACTCCAAGCCATAGTCCGCACAGACCGCTGACACCATCCCGCACTACTCAGCTAGCAACAGTCGGACTCAACCAGTCTGCGCAGTCCACACAGTTCGCGCAACCAACCGGAAAGACAGCCAATACCAGTTCGCTGAACTCCAGCTCTAGTCCGCGCGGATAGTCCGCCCAGGCCGCCCAATCCGCCCGGACTGCCCGATCACTACATTCACTTCACAAATTCCAACACTCCCCCTTGAAGTGAAAAGTAGAGATCAAGCCCAATAAACCCCGAAGTCGCTGGAAAGGCCCCTTCGACAGCAGCTTTTTGAAGATGCCTGCAAGGTTTTCCTCACTCCGAACATGCCCGACCACTAGAGATCCCTCCAACACCTTCTCCCAAATGAAATGGTGCTCGATCTCAATATGCTTGGTCCTCGCGTGGCAAACAAGATTATTCACCAGCTTGAGAGCACTCTCATTGTCACCTCGGAGCAGAGTGGGACCTTGCACTTCCTTATGGACGTCCTCTACTAGTCTCCTTAGCCAAATGGCTTCCCAAGCTGCCAAGGCCGAAGTCTTGTATTCTGCTTCCGTAGTAGAGACGGACACTGAATCCTTCTTCTTGTTATACCACGAGATGCCCGCTGATCCATAAGTAAACACATAACCATAATTTGACCTTCGGTCATCCAAATCACCACCATAATCAGCATCCATGAAGCCCAGCAAAGAAAAGCTCGAGTCCCTCCTATAAAGGAGTCTCATATCAGAAGTCGTCATCACATACTTCAGAATACTCTTCGTCGCCATCAGATGAGACTTCCTTGGCTCCGCCATAAACCGACTTACTCGGCCAACAACATAAGCAATGTCTGGCCTTGTAATCGTCAAGTATATCAAGCTCCCCACCAGAGCTCGGAACACCAAGGTATCAGGAAGAATTCTTCCCTCATCTCGTTGAAGCTTCAAGACAGAATCCAACAGAGTAGAGCAACTCTTTCCCTTTTCCATACCAAATCGTCTCACAATCCGATCCGCATAACCTTTCTGGGAAACAATAATCCCGCTCTCCTTCCTCTCTACTTCGAGACCATGAAAGTAATGAAGCTCCCCCAAGTCTTTCATCTCGAAGCGAATAGCAAGCTCAGACCTGAGTCTAGCAACCTCCTCTTCTGAATTCCCTGTGATGATCATGCCATCAACATACAATAGAACCAGGACCTGAAGCTCTCCCTTCTTCTTGATGAACAAGCTTGAGTCTGAGTTGGAGGAAAGATAGCCGCAGAATTGAAGATATTCTGCAATCTTCCCATACCATGCCCTCGGAACCTGCTTCAACCCATAAAGGGCCTTCCTGAGCTTGTAGACGTAGTCCAGATGTTTTTCAGAAAGATAACCGAGTTGCTGGTCCATGAAGATGTCTTTGTCTATCTCCCTGTAAAGAAAAGCATTCTTTACGTCCAGCTGCCACATCTTCCAGCCCTGGAAGGCCGTCAAAGCTATCACCACTCATACTGAAGTCATCTTTGCCACCAGGCTAAACTTCTCTTCATAGTCCTCGCCATACTGTTGATAGAATCCTAGAGCAACAAAGCGAGCCTTGTACCGCTCGATGCTTCCATCCGCCTTCTTCTTCAGCTTATAGACCCACTTGCAAGTAACAGGAGTAACGCCATCCACCTTGGGCACCAAGTCCCAAGTTTTATTCTTCCTGAGGGCAGCCATCTCCTCATCCATGGCATTGTCCCACTCCTTCACTCCAGTGGCCTCTTCAAACTTTGAAGGCTCTCGCTCATCCAGAGGGCCTGCAAAGAAATAGGAGACAAAACTCACTGTATTCCCATCACAATATAGAGTCGGAGGCTTGATGGTTCTCTTTGATCTCCTAAGAGACTGCTCCTTGTTCACCACCTCCACTACTTCTTCAGATTCAACTCCTTCTTCAAGCAAACATGGAGCAGTGTTCCCCCTGCTTCCTGAACCAAAAGCCTCTTCCCCTGAACTTGAAGTAACAGTAGTCGTTGGGTGAAACAACTAACTTCTCTTGAAGAACTTCAGCAGCCACCTCCTGCCCTTCGTCAACCTTGCCCTCCAGTAGCTCAACCGAGCTTCCTCCATATGATGTCAGTTCGTCAAAGACAACGTCTCTTGACATAATGAACTTCTTCGTTGTAGGATCCATGCACCTCCATCCCTTCTTTCGCTCATCATAGCCAACAAATACAAGCATCCTTGCCTTTGCATCAAGCTTAGTCCTCAGAGCATCCGGGACATGCACGTAACAAGTTGAACCAAACACCCGAAGGTGTTCAACACTTGGCTTCTCCTTCAACAACATCTCGAAGGGAGACTTCATGTTGATCGGACTGAGGGGCATCCGATTGATGACGTAAGCTGCACAAGACATTCCCTCCGCCCAAAAGGACCTTAGGATATTCTTGGCAAGAAGCCAACACTTACAAGTCTCCGTCAAATGACGGATCTTCCTTTCGGCAACTCCATTTTGTTGTGGAGTATGAGCACAAGTAAGCTCTCTCAGGATCTCGTGCTTCCTGCAAAAAATAGAAAATTCGGAGGAGACAAACTCTCCGCCATTGTCAGTTCTAAATTTTTTGATCCGCAGGTTATGTCGGCCCTCCACCAGCTCTTTGAACTCCACAAACAAACGGAAGGCTTCAGACTTCTCCTTCAAAAAATACACTCAAGTGTATCTTGAGTATTCATCAATCAAGACTAGCATGTACCTTCTCCCGCCAAGGTTAGCAGTAACAGTTAGTCCCATCAGATCACCATGGATAACCTCCAGTGGTGCTTTTCTTCTCGTTTGTGACTTATCAAATGGAAGACGGTGAGACTTGTTATACTGACATCCAACACAAAAGTGAACATCACCGAAGGATGATAGCTTAGGCAAGCCTCTCACCAAGCTCCTATTTGTCATAGCTTTCAGCTTATCCATTCCTACGTGCCCCAGCCTCTCATGCTACATAGCAGCGCTATCATTGGCCCTCATGCGATCAACATAGGAGCTTGTTGATAAAACAAACAAGTGCTTCACTCTCCTTCCAACGTGAGCAACATCAGCCTTAACTGCTGATACGTTGCGAAGAAACTTCACCTCTGTTTTATCAAACAGAACCTGGTAACCTGCATCTACTGCGTTGGTAACTGAGAAGAGATTTTTATTCATGCCCGGTATGTGATAGACACTCCTTAATGTGAGTGGACCCTGATCACTACCTACGGACACTACACCTTCCTTCTCTAAATTATGAACAGTATTGTCAGCAGTGATGATGGCTTCGTTACCTAAATAAGCCTACAACGAGGAAAACTTCGACTTGTCTCCGGTGAGATGATGAACACACCCGGAGTCCACGATCCAGTCATCCTCGAAGTCAACGGTGGACAAAGCACAGACACAAGTGCCCGTCATGAAATCTCCACCCCAACCAGCTTCCTTATAGCTAGAGGAAGCTTCCTCCTTGCCTGCAGCATGCCCAGGCTGCAGCTTGACTTTGCAGCCATGCTTGAAGTGACCCGACTGATGACAACTGTAGCACTTCAAGTTCTTCTTCCAACCCTTCTTTGGAGAAGAGCTCCCCTCTTGCTGGTTAGAAGTTAAAGGTTCATCTCCAGCCGCAGTCTTCTTCTTCTTCCCTTCCCATCTCTTCTTCTTCTTCTTCTCAATGAACAGAGCTTCACTTCCTCCTTCAGAGACAGTTACCCCAGCCATCTGTCTAGCCAAGCTCTCCTGTGACGCAAGCAGGTTCTCCAGCTCCAGAAGAGAAGGCTGAGTCGCCCAGCCTTGAATAGAAGTGACGAAGGCCACATATTCCTTCCACAAAACGCAGATTATGTGCCTCTTCAGCTTAGCCTCGGAGATCGGCTCATCAAGATCAAGTGCTGAAAGCTCAGCACACAAGCTCTTCATCTTCAAGAAGTATCTAGAGACAGAAAGATCTCCTTGAGTTGCCTTAGCCAACTCATTTTATAAGAACTGTAACCTAGCTACATTCTTTCTGTTGAACAACCCATCAAGGGAATTCCAAATCTTAGCAGCAGACTCACATCCTAAGATGTGATCAAAGAGCTCAGGTCACACCGCCTGCTTGAGAGCAAACTCAGCCTTGGCATTTGTCTTCCTCCACACTCTAACCTGCTCGGCAGTTCCAAAAGCAGTTGTAATTTCAACCTGGTCATCACCACCGACGACCTCCCACAACTCCTCTCCTAGAAGATAGCTCTTCATGCACGACTTCCACTTCTTAAAGTTAGTCGTCATTAAAAGCTCTATTTCCAGACCTCTTGCAAAACCTCCGTCTATAACACTATCCTGGCTAACCTTTCAGAAGCACAGAGCAACAACAGAACTTATTGATCACCGCTCAAGCAACTGAACCTCCCTCTGATACCATGTTGAATTTTCACAAGATGCTCAGCAAGATTGCCCAAATACCAAATCAATATCTTTGGAACTACCCAGATCACAACTTGTATATGCGGAAAACAAGAAGAATACTCAAGCAACCAAAGTGCATTGATAGAAACAAGCAGATCAAAATCTTATTAATCTTCTTTACAAGTCGAGGTATACGTGGCGAGACATGATTTCGCCAGTACATGAAAAAACCCAGAAATTACAACAATTCGGGCGGACAGAAACTCTGAGACCGCCGAGGCCGCCTGCCCGCAAAGACCGCCCGAACTGAACTGAAGCCGAACTGAACACGGAGTCCACCGAGACTGCGAGGTCGCGCGGACCCTCCGTTATTCGCAGAGCTATCTGCTGCTGCTGAACTGAGGAATAGACCGCCTACCCGCCGAGACTGCGAGGTCGCGCGGACAGGTTATTGAACTGGGAAGGTTGATGCAGAAACGGGTAACCACTTAAAGCAGTCCGCTAACTTTACTGTGCTTGACCGAGGTATAAACCAAACTCCTGGTTTCAAAGGGCTAGCCGCATCACCTGCACACAACAATCGGTTAAGGAAATCAACCCGCGCGGATAACAAAAATGAGTCCGCAGCCTTAACCCAAGTCAACCTTACTGTTCACTCTGTTATGAAATGACGAGCCGGAGGGTCCTATTTATAGGCGGGGTGAGGAGTGTGATCACCGCCTTATGAGATAGGCTAACCGCCCCTTGATCGCAGCTAGCTCTGTCAGTCCGCCGAGTCCGCACCGACAAGCCGGACTCGCGAACAAAATGCCAACCCGCAAGAGCGCCACAAGCTGAGCACCATGCCAGTCCGCCTAGAGAGAGGACACAGCAACTGTCCACACACTCAAGTCCACGACCACAGGCATATCCGCCCGGTCACAGCGGACTATGCGGACACCAACTCAGCTCGCAATGCCCGCGACCAACAAGCAAACTGTCCGGTCTCAGCGGACAAAGCAGAAACCCTGGACTTCACAAGTCCAGACATAAGCTTGCGCGAGCTATGCGAACACCAAAACAGTCCGCCAGCTCCAAGGCCAGATCTCAACCAGATTGCGGCTTACCGCAACTCCAGACCAAAGGCTAAGCGTGCGGACTCCAAGCCATAGTCCGCACAGACCGCGGACACCATCCGCACTACTCAGCCAGCCACAGCCGGACTCAACCAGTCCGCGCAGTCCGTGCAGTTCGCGCAATCAACCGAAAAGACAGCCAACACCAGTCCGCCAAACTCCAGCTCCAGTCAGCGCGAATAGTCTGCCCAGGCCGCCCAGTCCGCCCGGACTGCCCGATCATTACTTTCACTTCACAAATTTCAACATATTCTGTACTATTTTCTCTCCCTGAGCAGTATCATCAATTTCTCTCTTCACCTGAAAGACCCAGAAATTGTTCACCAAGCCATCATATGTATTCTTCTGGTTATCCCAAACCTCCATGACTGTTTCGATGCCATCTACCGTGGTGGGAATCGATGGGACGACCGAGCTGAGAAGCCACATAAATACCGTCATATGGGCTGACTCTTACACATCTCCAGCCGAGTTCTCCAATTTTTTCAGCGCCCCTTTTAGGAAGCCCCCAACCTGTTTCGCTGCAAGGAATTTTCTCACGCGGCGTGAACAACTCAGGCAGGTCATCAGTCCATCAATCTTTAAATCAATCAGTGGAAATTCCAACTTTCTCGGTTATTGCAATGAATCCAACACCCTCAACAATGTAACGTCTCGTTCCACCTTTCGTGTACTCTAATTTCAAATAGGCCTTATGCAGACTGTTACCGGGATGTAGCCCAAGCACTCCAACCCCTCTCCATCTAGAGGTTGGTTGTTGGAATCCGCAACTTCCCTTCGATAAGAAGTGATCCAATTAAGCGTCCCTACGAGAACATCCTAGGAGGTCACCCATCCCGGAACTACTCCCATCTGAACACGCTTAATAATAAAGTTCTTTCACTTCTCATCACCAATTGAGCTGCAGCTCAATTGGTGCAGCTCAATTGGTGATGAGAAGTGGAGGAACTTAATAGTTAAGCGTGCTTGGGTGATAGTATAACTGAGATGGGTCACCTCCTATGAAGTTCCCGTACGGCCCAACTTAATCATCGAGTTCGCTCATCAAAGGGAGGCGTTGGCCACCAACAACCCGCTAGTGGGCAGAGGTGCCGATTGAGACAATCAATGGATGGGTTAGGGTGCTTGGGCTGCAGCCCGATAACCAGAACTGGATTAGGTGGAAATTAGAGTACACGCTGGGGAGCGGGGACGTTACAATAAAAATTGCACTTTTTTGTAACATCCCCTCGACCCAAGAAAATAATCTCCTGCCAAAGCAGAGCTAACCTGGTCAGGCGGACCGTTATCGGGCTGCAGCCTAAGCACCCAAACCCCTCTCCATCCCACTGACGAGTTGTTGGTGGCCACAATCTCCCTTTGATGAGTGAACTCGATAGTTAAGTTGAGTCATACGGGGACTTCCCAGGAGGTCACCCATCCCAGTACTACTCTCACACAAACACGTTTAACTATTTAGTTCTTTCACTTCTCATCACGAATTAAGTTGCACACTTAACTATTAAGTTCCTTCACTTCTCAATTTGTGATGAGAAGCGGAGGAACTTAATAGTTAGGTGTGCTTGGGCGAGAGTAGTACTGGGATGGGTGATCTCCTGGGAAGTTCCTGTATGACCCGACTTAACTATCGAGTTTTCTTATCAAAAGAAAGTTGTGGCCACCAACAACCCGCCTGTGGGCTGGAGAGGGGCTGGGGTGTTTGGGCTGCAACCCGATAACGATCTGCCTGAGCAGATTAGCTCTGCTTTGGCGGGAGATCGTTTCCTTGGGTCGAGGAGACGTTACCAAAAATGTGGCCAACTCAACTAGGCCTAACATCTTGAAAACATCTGTCATCGTACCTTCCTTCGGCGCCATGAATGAACCTCCTCACCAATCACCACATCCCGTATAGTATCAAGGGATACCTCCTCCAACCCTAGATCTGATCATCGCAACCTGAGATCTGCTAGGATGCGGACGTGCGGTCTGACGGTGCTGAAGACCCGGGGCGGTGCAGTGAAGACCCGTTGCGATGCGGTGAAGACCCGCTAGGGTACGTTCGTGTGGCATGCAGCGCTGAAAGCCCGCTAATTTCCCACTACGATTGGTCTAGCTGCAGCCAGAGATGGCGGCAGCCGCTAGATATGGTGGTGGAAGGGGTGCTCCGCAGTGCTAGAGGTGGAAGTCGTTCGTCGAGCGCAGACAGTGAAGGCCGCTAGTTCCTGGCATCATTCGTCAAGCATAGACGATGAAATCATTTGTCGAGCGCCGCTTGGTTCCCCGTCTTTGATACCAAGTTGCAAAAGAATTGCATAATATTATGAGGGATAACAACTTGGCTATATATAACCTACAACTTAACTCTTAATATTACACCAAATACTCCTAATTCCCCTTTATTTTAAAATTTGTTAATATTTGATCATTTTGTTTTTTCCGCCTACTTTTCCCGCCCAATTTTTCATTCCCGCCAAGCCTTTTAAAACATTTATTATCCATCGTACACTATGTGCTGAGAGTCCTGAGACTCCACAAGGTATTCCTATTCTCATCCTTATATTTGGATCATACTCGCATAAAGTGTTTCTCAAGCTCAAAATAGTTTCCTACGTTAGTGCCCACGACAAAAATCTTCTACTCACTGACACGGTGACACCTACAGCTTCAATCTCAGAAATCAGATCCATTCCATCAACCCTCTCCAAGACCATCCCCTCCTCTGATAACCAAATCCAAAATCCATTCTCCTGCCTTCTCTCTTTCATGATCCTCATTCTCTCTTTGTTCTGTCTTTTCCCTCTTTTTTGCAAATCTGATGCAGGGCAGCTCTAAATCATGTTAGAAATAAACTGGTCAAATAGCAGTCCTAAATAAACAGGTTGGTGTACAAGTCAGATTTCAATCTATCCATAATCTGTCCCAACTATGGAGATGTAATGGACGGTAACAATTAGATTTCAATCTTTCCTCACTACCGTTAGCGGTAAGTGTTACCGCCTGACACTAGCTATAGAAAGTGAAATCCCTGCGTGTCTTTTGAAATGTAATTTGCAATATATTTTGCTGTGATACTTTGAGAGAGAAATATATTTAAAACATTTCAAACCATGAAATAAAATCAATTTAATAGAATAAGAGAAGACATATTTTTATTTCATAAGAAATTGATTACAAAAACTTTGATTTCTATAACACTGGAAATCAAGGCAAAATATAAAAAATTCTTTTTGTTTTCTATACCGACCCTTCTCCCAAAAACCGATTAATTTTATCTTATCTCTCTTAAATAAGACCTGAAATTGCCTCCTAGATCTACTCTAGATCTAGTCGTCACAACACACAACGAATTATGGAATCCTCCCAGGAATCTGACGTTCACTCTGGACGATTTCCCCTCTAAGTCTAGCAAGACTTAACATCCAACAATCATAGGGAATTTCCCACGGAATCTGACGTTCTTCCCGAACGATTTCCCCACTGATACAAAAAATATTAAAAGAAAAATAAAAGAGAAACAAAAAAGCAAGAAAAACTCCCCAAAGATTTTTGAAGGTGAAGATAAAGACGATGTAGTCTTTGTCGTTCTTGAAGTGTTCTCCCGTCATGTAGGATATGTGTTGTGCCTCTTCTCCTTCAAAAACCTCCTTTAGATCTGTCACAATCCGTATTTTCTCCAAATTTAAATGTATATCATAGTAAGAGAAAACACGTGTCGTGATGTCACGCCGTGCATGGGATAACTGCAGACGTTCAGGCAAACACCAATCCTAACATAGTTTAGGAAAATACCAAGTTATGATGTGAGAAAATCATGTTTTAGGTTAAGTTTAGAATGGTCGTATCCCTCGGCTCAGTGGATCAACTAGTCCACAATTGAAATTATAGTTATACGCTGCGGAAAATAGTTTGTTTATATTATTTGACATCCTACATGGGCAAAAACATCCATATAGGACAACTCATGGTATGCAAGACTCTAGATTTAGTATAAGTATAAGTATTAGTTTGTATGTTCTGTTGGGTATTGTGTACCTGATTTGAAGAAGCCCTTTCAACTCAATGATATACACAAATTCATATTTGATGTATGTTGAGTTTACATGTACATGTTCTATGTTGAAGAACATAAACTAAGTACAAAAGTGTCGAGAAACTAGACAAATGTCGATATCTTTGTAAAAGTAGTGCTGAGACAAGGAAACAAGTTGTGTCGACACTCATGACTAGTGTCGACATCCTTATTCAAGTAGTGCTAAGACAGGAAGCAAGCTGTGTCGACACCCAGGACTTGGGTCGACACCGTTAGTCAAGAAACCAGTAATGTCGACACTCAGGACTAGTGTCGACACCTTTTATTCAAGTTATGTTGAGACAAGAAGCTAGCAGTGTCGACACACTCGATTGTTGTCGACACCCCTATAAGAGAAGTGTTGACACCCAGGATTGGTGTCAATAGAATCTAAGTACAGAAGTGTCAACACCCAAAACTGGTGTCAACACCTTTATGCAGAAGCTCTCAAGACAGAACTTCTTCTAAGTCAAGAATTCAAAGCCTGAAGTACTGACAACCGTCAGAACTGTCAGATGTCAGGGTATTAACTGGAGCAGCCGGTCACTCTTGCCAAAGCTTATATAAGGAGACCAACACAACATAAATGATATAGTTTTTCTCATTCTTTTCATTTCAGCCTATCAGATCAATTCAATAGAATTCTAAAGGTGGAGGGGAGGCAGATCGTGGATCAACTCCAATCTTCTTCATCCAAGTTCAACCCTATCTTCTCCTTCAAGAAGTTTTGAAAAAGCTAAGAAGGATTGAACTATTTCTTCTCAATCAAGTTCAAGGAAGAATATTTCTCATCAAGATCTGATGAAGAATAAATCACTTGTTTCTTTCCTGCTTGGTGATTTATCAAATATCAAATTGTAATCTATTTTAATTCTTATTTTGTAAGATCAGGTAGCCGATCTGAGGGGTAGGAGATATATATATCTCTGAGCTATAAGCCTAAATTATAAAGACTGAGGTAGGGTTGAGAGCCTGAAGTAGGAGAAGAAGTACTTTCTCTGAGTTGTAGGAACAATTGTGTTCTGAGGGTGCATGACAAGGGTTTGCCTGAGGTGTAGGAGTGAAGGTGCTCTCTGAGGTAGGATTCTTGAAGGGAATCTGAGTTGTAGGAGCCAGCTGGGCTCTGAGGTGTAAGATCTGAGGATCTGAGGAAAAGAAAGGAGGAGTTTGGCTGAATCTAGTTCATTGGTAGATAGTCGAAGGGGGAAAGTGGATGCACCCATAATTTGGGGAACCAATATAAAATTCCTGTGTGCTGCGTTGTGGTTTTTGCTGTGAATGTTAGATTAGATCTGTCTTGATCTGTGTTATCTGTTTTATTGATTGTTTTGGCTGTGTTAACTTACTCACTAAAAAATTTTTTGTGTCCATAAATAGCCAAGATTTGAATAATTTTGAATTGGACCTATTCTCCCCCCTCTTGGTCAATCAGTTTCCTAAAATAACACTTTATAATTTGTATCAGAGGCAAGTTCACTGTGAAGGCATAACAGCCTAATGAGAATCCTAAGGATTAACTGAGATCTAATCATGGCTCAAAAAGAAAACCATTCCATCAAACTCCCAATCTGTTCTAAAGAAAACTTTGGAATCTAGAAGGAAAGGGTTAGACTTTTTATGGAGGCTGCAGATCCAAGAATATACATCACCGTATTGGAAATACCTTTCATACCTATGAAAGTGTCATGTCTTGATGCCAATATAAGTACACCTATGACCTATATGGAGATAGATAAGGATGAGATACTTCTGGCCTCTATGGACAAGATGGATCAAAACATAATTGTTAGTGTCATAGATGACTCCACATTCCAAAATTTGATTCATTGTAAAATAGCTAGAGAAATGTGGGAATCTTTGATAGTGTATATGGAAGGCACTTATGAGGTTAGAGATGACATAAAATCTCTAATAAACCAGCAGTATGAAGCCTCCATGCAAGACAAAATAGACGTAGTAACTTAGACCTGTGAGAAATTCTTCAGAATTGTGAACAACCTGAGAACCTATGGAATAAAATTCATAACCTATGAACTGAATGATAAATTCATGACGTCCCTAAACAAGGAATGTGACATCAAGATATGTGCCATCAGGGAAATGGGTAACTTAGCCAATATAGACCCCCATGCTCTATTTGGCAAGCTGCTATCTCATGAAATGCAACTGAACCTCAGGAAGTCTGAAGAAGACACATCTAAGGCTCATAGTAAGGAGAAAACACTGTCTTTAAAGGTTGATTCATCCAAGAAAATAGAGAAAAGACTGCACCCATATTCAAAAGATTTTGAAACCTCTTCATCTAGAGAAGATGTAACTGAAGAAGAATTGTCATTACTCTCCAGGCAGTTTAAGAAGATTCTGAGGAGAAAAAGGCAAGACAGCTGGAAGGGTCTTGGTGGAGATTCTTCTTACAGGAAGACTGACCATTCAGAGAATCCCATGAAAAAGAAGTCTGGGGACAGGTATGACTCTTCTCAGAACAAAAAGTTTAAGACTAATGTTATTTATTATTGATGTAACAGGTTAGGGCATGTCATTGCTGAATGCCCAGTAAAAAGAAAGGAAAAGAAGACTGAAAATAGGAAGTCTAATATACATAAGAAGACTGGCAGGAGTTGTTAGCTATGAAGCAGTCAACACTTTCAGAAAGTGTAACTAAATCTTCAAATTCTGAAGAAGGGAGGCTCTAATGACCTTGATAGCATTGAAGACTTAGGCATGATAATAAGAGCTCCACTCTCCACATTTGACAGTGACTCTGAAGAGGAGGTACTCATGGCTAACACTGATGAAAAGGATCAGGATGAACACCATCCTGATGAGGTAAAATCTCTATCCAGTAGTTTAAATTCTAGTTCTTATTAAGACTCAGACTATGAGCAAGATTCAAAATCTGAGACTGACATCAATAATCTCATAGAGAAGTAAGAGATGTTATTGAAAGCTCTTACGAACAACAAAGAACTTGTTAAAAAATAAGCAAAAGAAATTATGACTCTTAGAGCTGTTGCTTTTCAGTTTAAGGATGCAACCATAAAGTTGGATCATCAAAAACTGGAATTGATAGAGTTAACTCACAGACTAGATGAACAAACTGAAATCATTGCTGAACAAGCCAAGACAGTCAAGAACAGGAAGCAAAGCTTCTTTAGGAAAGACAGCTCTTGGACAAGTTTTCCAAGCATAAGTCATTCTTGCCCATTATTGATATATTTTTTGCACCATTTAGAAGTGGTGTACGATATATTCAGGATAATAAGATCTATAAGAAACCTGATCTAAAAGGAAAAGCCCTAATGGATTCAGTTAAACCACCAGCCAAGCATCTGACTTCTAACAGATGCAAGGCATCATATGTTCCTAGACACATGATTGCTGAGTGTTCCACCAGCAAGGTCAATAAAGAGCCTTGCTGGAAAGGAACTATATCTAATGACAACAAGGCCTATAGACCTCCACAAAGTGTGATCAATCCAAGGAGACAAGGAATTCTTGGATCTGGATCCAGTGCACATCGATCATTTCTGAAAGGGAAAGGTGTCAATTCTGCACCACAACCTTAGAATCTAAAAGCCAACTCTAAGTTGCACAAAAGTTCAACTTTAAAGGTGCAGCCTAAGAGAAGGTATAACAGATATGAGTGTTGGTGTTGTGGGAAGGTTGGGCATTTTTCTCTAGATTTTTGGTACAATCCAAAAGGACCCTCATTTAAATCTCAGTCTCATGCATTCAGAAAACCTGTTGTGGTTCACAAAACTAAGTCTAACAGGAACCAAAGCCCCAAAAATATTTGGGTGCCTCAGGTTAACTAATTATGTGATTGCAGGTGGATCCAAGTACGAAAAAAATGCCTATATGGTACTTTGACAGTGGCTGTTCTAGGCACATGACTGGAACCAGGAGTATGCTAATAGACTATAGATCAGTAAAGGTTGGACCAAAGGTGATCTTTGGTGGCTCAAAAAGAGGCTACACAAAAGGATATGGTAAAATTTCTAATGGTGTAGTGAAATAGTCTTCCACAATGATAAGTGTCTGATAAGGAAAACAAGTGATCAAGAAATTATCTTGTCAGGCACTAGGAGTGACAATATTTATTGTCTAAATTTCTTATGTATAAATGAGGATTCTCCTGCATGCCTAGTAGCAAGTTAGAAAGACTCTTTGTGTGTGCAATGGGACAAGTAGCTAGCTCACTTAAATTATAGAGTTATTGAAAGTTATTACTTAAAGGTTATTTAGTCACCTAGAGGGGAGGGGGGGTGAATAGGTCTTTTAAATTACTTAACCCTTTTTTCTGTTTATAAGTTTGGTAATCTAGAGCTTGTCCTAATTACCTACAATACAAAAAGGAAACAAGCAACACAGCAAGCACATAAGAATTTATAGTGATTCCCCAATTGGGTACATCCACTTTCCCTCACACATATCCAACTGATTTATTGGACTAGGCACAAACTCCACCAATATGTTCCTCAGATCTTACACCTCAAGCCCTCAGCCTTACACATAGATTCTTTTCAGAATCCAAACTCAGAACCACAAGAGTTCCTACCTCAGAGCATGTTGTGCTCCTACATCTCGATGGTCCACTGACCACCTACCACAACCTTATTTCTAAGGCCTACAGCTCAGGCTTCTCAGCCCTACAACTTCATGCACACAGCCCTACTCTCAGAGTGCTGCAGCACTCCTAAAACTCAGTACCTTTCCAGGTACCTACCTCAGTGACCTTCCAGGCACCTAAAACTCAGCCTCCTCCAAGGCCTACAACTCAGTGACACACTTGTAACCTACAGCTTAGTGACTCACCAGTCACTTACCTCAGGCATTAGACCCTATACTCAGGCTGGGAGGACAGCCCTACCTCAGATCCACACTTGGATCCTAACTCGGAGAGCAGCACTCTCCTACCTCAGGAAATTAATTAAGCCCTATAACTCAGATCCACACTTGGATCCTACCTCAGTACCCCAGTAGGGCACCTACCTTAGTGACAAATTTATCACCTACCACTCAGGCATAAAGTGCCCTACACTCAAATTCAGATAAACTGAATCCTACAGGAAATAATCAAGTAAAATCGAAATACTAACTCAGAGATAAATCTCTGAGTCTTACTTGCTAGACTGAGAAGATATCAGTCCAGCCCACTTGATGTAGAAGGGATGAGTCTTCTTCTACAACCAGCTTCTTCTTTGCTGCGTAGGTGAGCAGCTATCTGCTGTTGAAGGCTTACAGTCCTTCACACAGCTATCTCCACTAGCTGATAGATTGAATCAGCCAACTTGTTTTCCAAGGAACACTCTTGCTGAACTCGAAGAAGCTTCAGCTATCTTTGTCTTCTAGCTTTCCCTGCTGGACTTTGCTTTCAAGCTTGTCGAAGAAGATGAAGTCCAGCCGCCCCTTTTTCATTTTCTGCTTTCGTTCTTGTTTTTCGTTTTTACTTAATCTTCTTTTCTTCTCTTCCTTTTATATCTATTGATTTGAATCAACGACACAATTTTAATGTGGGTCCAGTCAAGTATGGTGAGTGCCACCTCCCTCAATAGAAGACAAACAGTAGCATCCGATGCTACTGTAGCTTTCCCACAATGGCATGAAGTATTTGGAATGAGTTCGACGATCGTCGATCTGAGTTCGACGAACTCTGTGCTGAGCTCGACAAACTTCAGAATCTTCAACTTTAACTTGAGCTCAATGAAAGGCGGGCTCAGGTCGATAAACTCTGAATATTCAACCTTTAATCCTGAGCTCGACGATCTTTGAGCTGAGCTCGATGAACACTGAATCTTCAATCTTTAACCTTAGCTCGACGATCTGTGAGCTGAGCTCGACGAACGCTGAATCTTCAACCTTCAACCTAAGCTTGATGATCAGTGAGCTGAGCTCGACGAAATCTGAATTTTCAACCTTCAACTTGAGCTCGGCGAAAGGCGGGCTCAGGTTGATGAACTCTAAATCTTCAACCCTTAACCTGAGCTCGACGATCTGTGAGCTGAGCTCGACGAATTCCACTTTCTAGACTTAGAAAATTTTTGCTGGCTTTTTCTCAGCGGTTTCTTATTCACAGCTAAGACACTTCTGTCTCAGCGGTTCCTTACCAACTGTCTCAGCGGTTATTCTTTACAGCTGAGACACTTCTGTCTCAGCTGTTTCTTCTCACCTATCTCAACTGCCTCAGCAGTGACTTCTCCACAGCTGAGATTGTCTTCTGTCTCAGCGATTTAGCTGAGACCAACATTTCTCTCAACGATTTGTGTTGACCTTCTCAGCTGTCTCAGCGGTTCTACTAAGATATTATTCTCAGTTGTCTTAGCGGTCTTAATAGTTTTTGCCTTAGTCAATTTGTCTGACTTTAGATCGACGAATGTTGAACTGCGTTCAACGATCGGTTGGTTGAGCTCGATGAATCCTGAACCTCAAGCTTTTGAATTTAGCTCAATGAGTGGAGAGCTGAGCTCGACGATATGTGTGATGAGCTCGACGAACTGTGTGCTGAGCTCGACGAATTATGTGCTGAGCTCGACGAACTGCGAGCTGAGCTCGAAGAAATCTGAGACTCACACTTTTAACTGAGCTTGACAAAATTTGAATTCTCCAGCATATTCTTCTTGTTGACCTGTCAAATCATGGACTACCTGTCTAGACTTGTTCCTTGGAACATCCTGACTTGGTCACTTAGGCTTCTTCCTGCCTTTCCGGCATCTTCACTTTGTGACCACCTGTCACATCACTTCGACAATCTGTCTAGACTTGTTCCTTGGAACATCCTGAACATGATGAGCTGTCTAGACTTGTTCCTTGGAACATCCTAACTTGGTCACTTAGGCTACTTCCTGCCTTTCCAGCACTTCACTTTGTGAACACCTGTCACATCACTTAGACAACCTATCTAGACTTGTTCCT
Source organism: Platanthera zijinensis (assembly GCA_039513925.1). Classification (NCBI taxonomy): domain Eukaryota; kingdom Viridiplantae; phylum Streptophyta; class Magnoliopsida; order Asparagales; family Orchidaceae; genus Platanthera; species Platanthera zijinensis. The sequence continues at coordinate 41,003,900 of CM077079.1, read as the reverse complement.
TAGAATATTCTGCACATGATGAGCTTAAACAACATCAAATACAACTATGCTCTTAGTGTTGATGGAGATGCCTCTTCAAATCCAATCTAGGGAACATTGTGGGCAATGGACCCAAAAATCTCCCCATATTTGAAGAAGGCAGAGCAACCAGCAATACTAAGAGGCATTACCAGAATAGGCAAAATAATTTCATGCAGCAGCAGATTATGATCTGCTACACCTACTAGGTTATGCTACATTAATTCAATGTGCTCCATTAATGGTATTGACTCAATAGGTTAAGTCAATGCATCATCATACTACTTGAGCAATTGCTCAAGTAATATGAACTCTCCTTTATACCACTTAATATTTAAATGGTGCACAACTAGAGGCACTTACCTCAAAGTATGCACTAACACAATCATTACTCAACATGTGGCCAGTCAATGCATTTCTCATACTACTAGAATCTTTTACAGTAATATGAACCTCCTCAACATGATCTAGTCATGTCAAATATTGCTTCTATATCTCCCTCTTATATATTGCCACGCATATCTCCCCCTTTCTGTCTTCTTCAATAGGCATATCTATTGAGGGAGTAGAAAATATCATGGGAGAGATTATATCTTGATCCTAGACAAAGTCCTATGTTGATACTACTAAGGAAATCATCCTAGTGATCAGTCTACTTGATTAGGAGTTATACCTTCTGTGTTGATACATTGATATAACACAACACTGCAGCCCCTTGACTCTTAAGTGAACCAGGGATCCACTTGAGCTGACTGCTAGTTGTTCCTCTTCTCCTGCAGCAACATTGTTTCCTCAGACTCATAGAAGATTATGACTAGGTCATACATAGTCTCCCCCTTGGTTTGTGCATTGTCCTTAAGACAAACTGATCAGTAGTTGTGACAGCTGATCTACTACACCAGCTGTTTTCTCCTTCTCAACAGGAGGTTGATCTTGTTCCAGCAAGTGCTAGACATGCCCCCCTTAATAGGATCATTTCATGTCATCATTTCTGCAGGTGTAGAGCTTGCTCCCCCTCAACAGGAGCATCCTAGTCACTCCCTCTATTTGACACTTGAGTCCATCTGAGTCTTGATAACACTTAATGGTCTTTATAGTCTTGATGCCACATCAAGAACTTCTTTACCTGCAAGAAAGGTAAATCCTGCAATACAAGTATAACATGGAGCAACTGAAGCTATACAAAGTTTAACATACCCAATCTCAATCTAGAGGGTGTTGAACTTGACTTCATCTAGTGGCATGATAAACATGTCAGCCACTTGTCAGTTAGGACAAACTAAGGATTAAGTTATTCCTTATGCTCCTAAACTCATTGATACTTAATCTACATATGCATAGTCCTGCTATGACAGTCAGGATTCCTAGCAACTTAGATTATGCTAGTAGAAAATTAATATATAAAAGAAATTCTACTTATTTGGAGGTTATGGTTCTAGAGCTGTGGCTGGATTCTCATCAGTTAATCACAACAGCTCCCTTGCACCATGATCACTTCTTACTGAGCTAGATCTTCTCCTTGTCTTTAGTACCTAGATTTGCCTCTGGCATCAGCTTTTTGATTAGTAGTACAAGAGTGTTCAGCCCACTGAGTTCAATCTTGATCATCACATTGATCTGCACACCTGATCACCACTTGATCGATCCCTTCTTGGTTTCTGAATAGATAGGGAGGAGCTGGCCTGCTGTGATTCTCTTCTCCCCCTAGCTGATTGCAAATGATACCATTTGTGCAGCTTCCAGCTTTCTCTTCTCATGAGGCCGAATTTTCTCTTGCAGGTGTTGGACTTTAAGATCACTTGAACCTTGAATGATCTTTCCATGAGCCATCCTTTCATCCTGATACCAAGTATTTATTTATACTGCTATTCCAATAGGAATGAGCTGACTTGTATCAACAATAGCTGGAGCAATCAGACTGTTCTAGTAAACTTATTGGCTTGCCTTCTTCCAGCAGGTGCCATCACTTGGGTAGTTTCCCTCTCAGCTTCTGCAATGTCCATGGGGGCAGCTGATCCTTAGCAGTAATGCTGATCTATTCAGTGCTGGGGAACTTTGGGTAAGATTCAGGCTTGTCCAGTAACCTTGACTGAACATGCCATCAGCATTTGCACAGATCCTGTCCATAAAGCCCACTGACTTGGACATACCTTGCTGCAGGTTCAGATGATATTAAATCCTAAGCATATTTCTCTTCAAATTTCCTCTGAAGAGTCTAACAGTTAATGATACCACTTAAGAAACTTTTCATCTAAGCATTATGTGCTCCTTCCTTGCTACTCTTAGAAGAGCTACCTATGCTTTCCTCAGAGATGAGTACAACCTACTTATTCTTCTCCTAGTTTGCTGGTGTGGAAGCAAAGCTTTGTCCAACCAGACAGACCTGTTGGATGGATCCAGCTGGCTTTCATCCATTATTATGCACTTGTCCTTCTTCAGTATTTCACTCAACATTCTCTTCCTCTTGGGAAGTAAGAGGAATATCATAGATGGTCAATATCCATCACCAACAGTTGATATTAGGTCATTTCCTTACTGGAGTATGAACCATAAGACAACTTTCTAGTTCCAGTCCAAGTTCTGGAACATCTTCTGTCCAAGTGCCAAATGGGGGATGGGCACTAAGAATAACCTGCAAAATATAATTGCCTCACCTTAGGACCCCAATATGTATTGGGTCTTAGGTTCCCGTTAGACTGAAATCTGATTTGCCTACCTGCAGCATTTCTGATAGGTAGGCTACCCCTGGACACTGAAGGATTATGCCAGCAATCTACAATATAGTGGCCCACTTTGCCACAACACCATCACTCATGGACATTATATCTCCTTTTTTGTTTAGGGCCAGTATTTTCCTGGACTGCTCCTTGAATAGTGGGAAGATGTGCTGTTATATGTCTCTGATTTCTTCCAGCAGCTATTTGACTGAAGGTAAGTCTTTTAGCTGACTGTTTTGGTCTTTTCTGAGAGCCACCAGCTGCATGTCTCTTTTCAGCTAACATGCATCTGATTACATCAGAAACTGTAATTCCATCCTTTCTAGAAGACTCACCTTGAGTCATTACTTTTGCTGGACGACTCAAATTTCCTGCAATAGTAATATCTTTGAGTTTTGGGGTTGGGGCATCAAAAACAATTGGTCCAGGATGGGCCATTTGAATTTCCTCATGGGCAAACTTAAAAGCCTTCACATGGCTGTATCTTCCACCTTGGCTATGGTAACATTTGTCCATACCAGTAGATCTGCCAGTCTCCCAGTGACCATAACAGCTTTCATGGTCATACCTGTTAGAAGGCAACAAGACTTTCTGAAAAGAGATTGGAGGCAATGAGGCTAGAGGCACAACTAGTGCCTTCCCCTTTCCTTTTGGATTGGGAGGTCTAGCAGGTCCCTTAAATCCTAACCCTTTCTTACCCTTTTGGGTAAAGAGAGTGTCAATTAAGGGAAGCACGGTGCTTGGCTTAGAAAACTTGTCCACCAGCAATTTCTCATTTATGAGATCATCTTTAAGTTTCTGGATAAGTTTCTCATTTGAGACTTTTACCACCGACTCCATATCAATGATCCCCTTGAGCTTGGCTGATTGTGCAGCCATATCATTGAGATCCTTTTCTTGGCTCTCACACTTGATCCTAAAACTGAGAATCTCTTTTGCCTGTCTCTTGGTAAGGAGCTTGCACTTCTTGAATGCTTCAAGAAGTTCTCCATACTTGTCAATTATAGAATTGACATCATCCTCAGACTCTGAATCCCCTTCATCTCTTGATGATTGAGCTTCAGAGTCTGAGCTAGCCTCATGACTTGAAATAGAAGGTTGAGATTTAGCACTTACCTGAGCTTATCTAGGCTGATCTTGGTTGCTCTCTTCATCTTTCATTTCCATTAGTCCATGGCATTGAGCATCTTCTTCTTCATCTTCATCCACCTCTGAGTCACTATCTGAATGTGATAGAGGGGCCCTTATCCCTATCCTAGCAGCAGGGTATTCTTCAGGTTCTCCTTCAGTAATAGCCATTAGCCCAATATAGGCTTATTCTTCTTCACTATCTGACCCAGAGGAAGAGTCAGACCAGATCTTTTTCTTCTTGTCCACAAGGGATATCTCAAGCACACAAGAATTTATAGTGATTCTCTAATTGGGTACATCCACTTTCCCTCCCACCTATTCAACTGATTTGTTGGACTAGGCACAAACTCCACCAATATGCTCCTCAGAGCTTACACCTCAGGCCCTCAGCCTTACACAGATTCTTTTCAGAATCCAAACTTAGAACCACAAGGGTTCCTACCTATTAGCCCTGCAATGCTCCTACAGCTCAGTGGTCCAATGACCACCTACCTCAGCCTTATTTCTAAGGCCTATAGCTCAAGCTTCTCAGCCCTATAACTTCAGGCACACATCCCTTCTATCAGAGTTCTACAACACTCCTACAACTCAGTACCTTTCCAGGTACCTACCTCAGTGCCATTCCAGGCACCTACAGCTCAGCCTCCTCCAAGGCCTACAACTCAGTGACACACTTGTCACCTATAGCTCAGTGACTCACCAGTCACTTACCTTAGGCACTAGGCCCTACACTCAGGCTGAGAGGACTGCCCTACCTCAGATCCACACTTGGATCCTACCTCAGAGAGCAGCACTCTCCTACCTGAGGCAATTAAGCCTTACAGCTCAGATCCACACTTGAATCCTACCTCAGTACCCCAACAGGGCACCTACCCCAGTGACAAAATTTTCACATACCACTCAGGCACAAAGTGCCCTACACTCAGATTCAGATAAACTGAATCCTATAGGAAATTATAATCAAGTAAAATCGAAATAATGACTCAGAGATAAATCTCTGAGTCTAACTTGCTGGACTGAGCAAATATTAGTCCATCCCACTAGCTGTAGAAGGGATGAGTCTTCTTCTACAACCAACTTCTTTTTTGCAACACAGGTGAGAAGCTATCTACTATTGAAGTCTTACAGTCCTTCACACAACTATCTCCACTAGCTTATAGATTGAATCAGCCAACTTGTTCTCCAAGGAACACTCTTGCTGAACTCGAAGAAGCTTCAGCTATCTTTGCCTTCTGGCTTTCCCTGCTGGACTTTGCTTTCAAGCTTGTTGAATAAGATGAAGTCCAACCGCCCCTTTTTCATTTTCTTCTTTCGTTCTTGTTTTTCATTTTTACCTAATCTTCTTTTCTTCTCTTCCTTTTATATCTGTTGATTTGAATCAACGACACAATTTGAATGTGGGCCCAGTCAAGTATGGTGAGCGCAACCTCCCTCAGAAGAAGACAAACAGTAGCCTACGACGCTACTGTATCTTTCCCGCAACGGCATACAGTATTTGGACTTGTTCAACGATCGTCGATCTAAGTTCGACGAACTCTGTGCTGAGCTCGACGAACTTTATAATCTTCAACCTTTAACTTGAGCTCGATGAAAGGCGGGCTCAGGTCGATGAACTCTGAATCTTCAACCTTTAATACTGAGCTCAACGATCTGTGAGCAGAGCTCGACGAACGTTGAATCTTAAATCTTTAACCTGAGCTCGACGATCTGTGAGCTGAGCTCGACGAACGCTGAATCTTTAACCTTCAACCTGAGCTCGACGATTAGTGAGCTGAGCTCGACGAACTCTGAATCTTATACCTTCAACTTGAGTTCGATGAAAGGCGGGCTCAGGTTGATTAACTCTGAATCTTCAACCTTTAACCTGAGCTCGACGATCTGTGTGCTGAGCTCGATGAATTCCACTTTCTAGACTTAGAAAATTTTTGCTGTTTTTGTCTCAGCGGTTTCTTCTTCACAGCTGAGACACTTCTGTCTCAGTGGTTCCTTATCAACTGTCTCAGCGGTTTCTTCTTGACAGCTGATACACTTCTATCTCAGCAGTTTTCTTCTCACCTGTCTCAACTATCTCAGCGGTTACTTCTCCACAGCTGAGAATGTCTTCTATCTCAACGGTTTAGCTGAGACCAACACTTCTCTTAGCGATTTGTGTTGAGCTTCTCAGCTGTCTCAGCGGTTCTACTGAGACATTCTTCTCAGCTGTATCAGCGGTTTTTTCCTTAGTCAATTTGTCTGACTTTAGGTTGACAAATGTTGAACTGCGTTCGACGATCGGTGGGCTGAGCTTGACGAATCCTGAACCTCAAGCTTCTGAATTTAGCTCAATGAGTGGAAAGATGAGCTCAACGATCTGTGTGCTGAGCTCGACGGACTGTGTGCTGAGCTCGACGAACTGCGAGCTGAGCTTGATGAAATCTGAGACCCACTCTTTGAACCTAGCTTGACAAAATTTGAATTGTCCAGCATATTCTTCTTGTTGACCTGTCCAATCTTGGACTACCTATCTAGAATTGTTCCTTGGAACATCCTGACTTGGTCACTTAGGCTATTTCCTGCCTTTCTAGCATCTTCACTTTGTGACCACCTGTCACATAACTTAGACAACCTGTCTAGACTTGTTCCTTGGAACATCCTGCACATGATGAGCTATCTAGACTTGTTCCTTGGAACATCCTGACTTGGTCACTTAGGCTACTTCCTGCCTTTCTAGCATCCTCCCTTTGTGACCACCTGTCACATCACTTAGACAACCTGTCTAGACTTGTTCCTTGGAACATCCTACACATGATGTGCTTAAACAACATCAAATACAACTATGCTCTTAGTATTGATGGAGATGCCTCTTCAAATCCAATCTAGGGAACATTATGGGCAATGGAACCAACAGTTATGAGCATGTTTCTTTCTATGGACCTAGTTAGAAAGGGACCCCAGCTAAAATGCTCCAAAGAAGGCATGCGTCCAGCATATCAAAGATACAAACATACAAAAGTCTCCTTTAAGAGCATTCAGTCAAAAGACACTGAGAGATGTCTATACTTACTTCATATGGACCTATTTAGTACTATGCAAGTTCTTAGTTTAGATAGGAAGTCTTACACCTATGTGATTATAGATGATCAATCTAGATTTGCTTGGGTATTCTTCCTAAGGAGAAAGTCTGAAACGCTGGACATTTTTGCTGATTCTGTCAAACAAATTCAAAATGAAAAGGGCTATTCTGTAGTCAAGTTCAGAAGTGACCATGACACAGAATTTCAATATGAAAGAATGATAAATTTCTATAAAGAACTAGGGATCTTTCAGGAATTCTCCTCTCTTAGAACTCCCCAGCAAAATGGGGTTGCTGAGAGGAAAAATAGAATTCTCATTGAGGCTGCTAGAACTATGCTAAGTGACACATCTCTCCCAGAATATTTCTGGGCTGAGGCTGTAAACACTGCCTGTTATGTTCAGAATAGGGCCTTGATCAACAAAAGTCACAACAAGACTCCCTATGAACTAATGAAAGGCAGAAAACCAAGTCTATCCTTTTTCAAGATCTTTGGAAGTAAGTGTTATATCCTAGACAATGGGAAGACTCATCTAAATAAGTTTTCAGAGAAGTCCTATGAAGGTTTTTTTGTAGGATATAGTAATCATAGCAAGGCATATAGAATCTACAACTTGAAACATCAAGTGGTAGAAGAATCAATTAATGTTATTTTTGATGAAACTTCTATTTTACATAATATACTATCTAACAATTCTAGTATAAGAGATGTTGACTCTAAGATGAAAAAATTAAATAAAAGAGATTCATCTTCTATAGAATTAGAGGCTAGAAACAATGTTATAGTTCCTATAGAAGACAAATTCTCTGCCCAGGGGGAGGAAGAGACTCACCCTTCTCTACCTCAAGAACTAGGTGATGGTAGAAATCTTTCTGTAGCTGTTAGACACCTTAGAGATCATCATATTGACCAAATAATAGGTGATGCCAGGATAGGTGTGACCACTAGGAGTAGACATCATAATGAGGTTCTATTCTCTAGCTTTCTCTCTCAGATGGAATCTAAGAAATATGAAGAAGCCAATTCAGACCCCAACTGGATCATGACAATGCAAGAAGAGCTCAATCAATTTGAGAGATGTATGGTCTAGAGTCTAGTTCCTAGACCTAGAAATCACAATGTCATAGGAACTAAGTGGATATATAGAAATAAATTAGATGAGAATGCGTCCATAGTTAAAAATAAGGCAAGACTTGTGGCTAAGGGGTATAGACAAGAGGAAGGAATAGATTCTGACCAAACCTTTACACCTATAGCTAGGCTAGAAGCCAATAGATTGTTTTTAGCTCATGCAACTTACAAAGGATATAAAGTCTACCAGATGGATGTTAAATTTGCATTCCTAAATGGTACATTGAAGGAAGAGGTCTATGTAGAACAACCACCAGGTTTTGTAAATCCTAAACTTTGCTCTCATGTATTCAGATTACATAAAGCATTGTATGGGTTAAAACATGCACCTAGAGCCTATTATGAGACCTTGTCTAGCTTTCTCATATAGAACAAATTTTCTAGGGGGAAGATAGATAAGACACTATTCCTAAGGGACATCAAAAGTTTAAGCATCCTAGTCCAGATTTATGTAGACATCATTTTTGGTTCTACTAATGAGCTGCTGTGTAGGAAATTTGCCAAGCTTATGTATGAAAAGTTTGAAATGAGCAGCATGGGTGAGCTGAAGTTCTTCTTGGGATTCCATGTTAGACAATCTGAAGATGGTATATCCATCTCTCAGTCTAAATTCATAAAGGAGTTGATTAAGAAGTATGGTATGAAAAATTCTTCTACCATGAGAACCCCAATGGGTTCCTCAGTATCACTACACGAGGATGAATCTGGAAAACCATTGGATGAATCCTTGTGCAGAGGCATCATTGGATTACTCCTTTACTTGACAGCTAGTAGACTAGATATCATGTTTTCAACATGTGTCTGTGCTAGGTACAAGACCTGCCCTAAAGAGTCTCATTATACAGCTGCTAAGAGAATACTGAGATATCTAAATGGCACACCCAATCTTGAGCTTTGGTATCCTAGGAATGGTGATTTTGATCTAACTGGATACATAGATGCAGATTTTGCAGGCTGTAAAGATGATAGAAAGAGTACTTCAGGAACCTGTCAATTTCTGGTGAGAAGACTCATCAGTTAGAGCAACAAGAAGCAGACAAGTGTAGCTATTTCAGCAGCTGAGTCTGAGTATATATCAGTTGGGAGATGCTATGCACAGTTACTATGGATTTAACATCAACTCCTGGACTACAATATATAACTAAGTAAATCTGTTATTTATTGTGATTCTATTAGTGCAATCTCAATTGCTAATAATCCTATTTCTCACAGTAGAACCAAACACATAGAAATCCTATTGTTAGATCATCTTTTTGAAGGATACGAACTAGTACAAAATGGTTTTAATTCAGCAACTGAAGATATCAAGGATGTTATTACCCTAATCACCGACGTCGGATTGGAATATGTACTTTCTGAACCTTCAAACATTTGGAAAAGAGAAGTTCTTGAATTCTATACCAATGTCAAGATCACCTCTGAGAAAATCAAATCCATCATCAATGGAGCCAAGGTCTGCATCACGCCCAGTCGATTGGATAAGGTCATTCACATGACCAAGTTTGGTCAGGATGATGATAAAGAATTAGTAGATTCAAGACGAACTAAAGATGTCTTGGCATGGGGTGGATTACCCTCTACCACTAAGGTATGAAGTACCCTTGCTAGGAAGGGGATGAATTCTCAAGGTAAATTCTTATCAGAAATAGTGGGCAAGGTACTCTTGTGCAAGACTAGTGCGCATGACAGAATGTAAGCTGCCATGTTCAATATCATGACTAGAATCGTCTTTAAGCTAAAGACAAACTGGAGTAGGATACTTTTTGACAAGATTGCTGAGAGTCTTAGCAAGCCTAATATGGACAGAATAGTAAGCCTTTACCTTGTCCTAGTACTCCCAAACAATATCAACCTCAAGATTGGTTCAAAGATCAATCATATGAGGAGAATGTATATGAGGATTCTGAGCAGGTGGGACAGGAAGCTAACATAGAATCCTCTAATCATTAGAAGACAAAGAAGCTCAAGGAACTACCTGAAGTGGATGATGAGTCTACCAGTGACTCAGGGGATCAATAAGGATCCAAGATAGAGGTTTAAACTAAAGATCAAGCAGTTGCTTCCCCTAGGACCACTCTTGCTGATGATGCTCAGATTGAGGGGGAGACACTACCTGAATAGGATCAATCAGTAGGAGAACCAATCCCGGAGAGGGATCAACTTGAGGGGAAGAACCTCCATATTCTACAGGTATCAGACTCTACTGCTGTATATGATACAGTCATGGAAGTAGTCCATGACCTAGAAACCTTTCAGCAACTAGAGGATGTGCCAACATAAGATGTCGTTGTGTCTGGGCCAGCAAATTAGTCTGCTATCTCAAAGGACATTGAGGAAGGAGATGGTGCAGCCCAGGAGCAACCAGATGATCACATGGAGGACACCACCCATGCTAAAGTATCTGTAATGGTTGAGGGGGAGCTTGAAACTCATGCCCCACATACAAAAGGAATTTCTCAGCAAGAACCAGTGGAAGTGGAGAGCTTCTCAGGATCTGAAGAGGAGAAAGTGTCCATGCTTAAGAAAAGAAAATTTTCACAAATGAGGGCTAGTAGCAGGAAATACAAAGCAACTATACAATCTGTAACACAACATGCACTACCCATGAACTTTAGCTCACTCTTGCTTCAAATGCAAATAATGTTGGATCAACAAAGGACAGCTTTGGAAAAGTATGTTGATGAGCGCAATCTGGAGATCCAATTTTAGCTAGCCTAGGATATTAAGTCCATTAGATTTGAAGTGAATTTGTTGAAAAAGGACATGACAGATTTCTTCTAGAGAGGTGCATATGGTGTGGTTCACCTAGCCAAACAACAGAAGGAGTCTAAGGAAGCTCTGGAGGTTTTGGGTTTTAAACAAGGATGTGTGCTTGAGAACCATACCAGAATGAATGAAAACATGATCAAATTGCATGAAATTCCACTGGGAAAGTTAGCTGCCCAAACTATTGAACTGTAAACAAAAATAGGTTCAACTACTACAGCTCTTGAAACTAAGATATCTACTCATGCAAACTCTATAGTTAAAGCAATCAAGGCTTCATGCAAAGACCTAGATGATCACTTGATCCAAACAAAGACACATTTGTCTGCAGGGTTCAAACATCTGGAAGACCAAGTAAGATTTCATAAGAATGACCTCCGGGACCACGTGAAGCGAGAAGTCATAAAGGGGGAGAGAATTATTGAAAAGTCAAGCTCTGAGCATGCTATGTGGACCTCAAATAGCATCAGAGGCACTTTAGGCTTTCCTCTTATTGCCTATGATGATCTCACTGCTGAGTCTGGCAGTCATCCAGCACAATCTGAGATTATTCAATAGGTCGTGCAAACTATATACAGTCCTCCTCCACATGTTCATAATATAGTCTGTGAGGAGGTGGAAATGACTAATACTGCCCTACTCAAAGAACATGAAGTTCAGTTAGCTAAGAAAAGATTCAGGGAGCAGGATGAGGCTAAGCCAGATTTTGAGCAGTGGAGTCCAACTTCTAGATCCATTATACTCACTGCATGGAAAGAATTTTACAATAATATATCTGACAGGGGCAAGTGGTATTCTGAATAAGAATGGGCAAATCATACAAAGCAGCAAGAGATCATTCAAAAGTTCAGGAAAGCTCTGAAGGCTGGGGAGATTCTTGCTGTCTCTATTTAACCTAGCAAATACTTCCCCAAGCCATATCACTATGTTGAGAGGCAAAGATTTAAGAAAGATGAACTTGCTAAGGCACAGGTTGATAAAGGCAAGAAGAAGGCTGATGACCAAGTGCCTGAAGTTAAATCAAGAGGCCAATCAGGAAAAGGGATTGCTATCAAAGAACCTAACCAGTCTTAGAACCCTTTTCCTTTCGAAATTTCTGTAATTTTGAAGTTCAATTAAAAGAAACAATGAAATTTTTTAACAAGTTGAAATGAACAGTTTAGTTGAAATTTACTATATCTGTTGTAGTATTTGTTGTTTCAGTATATATATTTGTTACAACACCTGTAATGTACATCTCAAGTATTTTACTTTGACATTATGGTGTATATCATTGAATTGAGGTAATGACTTCTCCAAATATGGAGAGATTGTTGGGTACATTGGGAATTGTGTACCAGATTTGAATAAGCTGTTTCAACTCAATTATATACACAAATTCATATTTGATGTATGTTGAGTTTACTTGTGCAGGTTCTTTGTTGAAGAACATAAACTAAGTACAAAAGTGTCGAGACATTAGACAAGTGTAGACACCTTTGTAAAAATAGTGCAGAGACAAGGAATTAAGTTATATCGACACTCAGGACTAGTGTTGACACCCTTATTCAAGTAGAGCTGAGACAGGAAGAAAGCTGTGTTAACACCCAGGACTTGGGTCGACACTGTTAGTCAAGAAACCAGCATTGTCGACACTCAGGACTAGTGTCGACACCTTTTATTCAAGTTGTGTTGAGACAAGAAGCTAGCAATGTCGACACACTTGATTGTTGTCGACATCCCTATAAGAGAAGTGTCGACACCCAGGATTGGTGTCAACAGAATCTAAGTACAAAAGTGTCAACACCCAGAACTGGTATCAACACCTTTATGCAGAAGCTCTCAAGACAGAAATTCTTTTAAGTCCAGAATTCAAAGCCTGAAGTACTGCCAACTATCAGAACTATTAGATTTCAGTGGATTAATTGGGGCAGTCGATCACTCTTGCCAAAGCCTATATAAGGAGACCAACACAATAGAAACGATATAGTTTTTCTCATTCTTCTCATCTCAGTCTATCATATCAATTCAGCAGAATTCTGAAGGTGGAGAGGAGGTAGATCGTGGATAAACTCCAATCTTCTCCAGCCAAGTTCAACCCTACCTTCTCTTTCAAGAAGCTTTGAAAAAGTTAAGAACGGTTGAACTATTTCTTCTCAATCAAGTTCAAGGAAGAAGATTTCTCATCAAGACCTAATCAAGAAGAAGTCACATGTTTCTTTCTTGCTGGGTGATTTATCAAATCTCAAATTCTAGTCTACTTTAATTCTTATTTTGTAAGATCTAGTAGCAGATCTGAGGGATAGGAGATATATATATCTCTGAGCTGTAAGCCTAAATTATAAAGGTTAAGGTTGGGGTGAGAGCCTGAGGTAGGAGAAGAAGTACTTTCTCTGAGTTGTAGGAACAGTTGTGTTCTAAGGGTGTAGGGAAAGGGTTTTCCTGAGGTGTAGGAGTGAAAGTGCACTCTGAGGTAGGATTCTTGAAGGAAATCTGAGTTGTAGGAGCCAGCTGGCCTTTGAGGTGTAAGATATGAGGATCTAAGGAAAAGAAAGGAGAAGTTTGGCCGAATCTAGTTCATTGTTTGATAGGTGAAGGGGGAAAGTGGACGTACCCATAATTTGGGGAACCACTATAAAATTCCTGTGTGTTGCATTGTGGTTTGTGCTGTGAATGTTAGATTAGATCTGTGTTGATCTATGTTATCTATTTTCTTAATTGTTGTGGTTGTGTTAACTTTCTCACTAAATAAATTTTTGTGTCCATAAATAGCCAAGATTTGAATAAATTTGAATTGGACCTATTCACTCCCCTCTAGGTCAATCAGTTTCCTAAAACAAATACTTTACATGTTCCTTAAAGTATAATGACTTTAGCTTTTATAAAATGATATGCATGAGATAGAAGTAATACTTTTATAATTAAAAATATCTAACATGCGACCTAGCATAAAACCTTCACAGAGAGCAAGTAAAACCAACGAATCATATAAAAAAGACTTGGCAGCTAGCAAGTACTTAACATTAAACAAAATCTTGTGGGCGTCAACATCCTGACACGAACCCACCAAAATAATGTATGTCTGAACTTAGGGAAATACAAAAAATAACTACCTCATAACCGGTGAGGAAAAGTCAGCTGCAGAACACCAGCCAAAACCAAAACTCTTAGCCGCTCAACCCTCTACTGCTCCAAACCGGAGGCATTCACAAAAAAAGAATACCTCAGTAAGATTATACAAGTGGTGATCAAAGATAAAAAAAATTAGCAATAAACCAAATAGGAATAAGGGTTACCAACCTAAATATAAGGAAGCTGTCAGAAAACAGCAAAATAGTATAGACAGTGATAAAAGATTTAACTTATAAAGTCCAAGAGTAAGGAAATTGCACCAAGTGCAAAATGAAGCCATGCTTCGGGAATACCTGCTAGAGTAAGCAGAGCAACATATATCTATATAATAAGAGGAAAGGGTCTTAACAATTTTACTCATATGAATCATTAACACTGGGGAAATGGTCCTGAGTCGGTGGCCACACTATCCATCCCGAACTTACAGACCCAAAACATTTCAAGAAGGAACTATGGTGGTGGTAACATTATCCAACACAACCAGACTGTCCAATTGTCTCAACTGGAAACTAGGGTGGTGGACTCAATATCAAACTCAACCTATCAAACATAGTAATAAGGTACTATGGTGAGGGCCACTTTGTCCAACGTAACCCCACAGTCCAAAAATATCACTAAAAGTGTAATGATTCACAATTTGGCACTAGGATGGGGGTCTTGTATCCACTACGAACCAAATGCCACACTTATCATTCATAAACACCTATAACCCCAACTAAGTCATAGGAACTCTCCGTGTTATAAAGGGAGAAAGTTCCCAAGTAAAATCATACTAAGTCATACCCGACGAATTCCACTTAATTTGGCGAGAAATTTCTGAGTCCAAGCTGATTCGTCGAGTATACTCGACGAAAACATTAGATACACGACGAATCGGCCTAAAATACTAAGTCTAGGGAAAAGCGTCTAGTAAACTCGACGCCGCGTTGAGTGCATTCAATGCATATGCACTCAACGCCAAACAACTAAACTCAAAGATTCCACCTTCACTCAACGCCGAATTGAGTATACTCAACGCCGCGTTGAGTGTATTCAGCGCACTCAACGCTACTCAATGCTAAGGGATATACACTCAACGCCACTGGCATTACTCGACGAATTCGTCGAGATAACTCGACAAATTCGTCGAGATAACTCGACAAATTTGACTTAAACTCCAATCTCACTCAACGCCAAGGCTTATACTCGATGGACTCAACGCTAAGCTAGTATTACTCAATGAATTCGTCGAGATAGCTCGACGAATTTAACTTAGGCTCAAGGATCACTCAACACTCTCAGCGCCATGCCTAATCCACTCAATGCCAAGCGAACTCAACGCCTAATATTCGATGATTTTAACTTAGTCTATTACATCACTCAAAGCCAAGCTGATATTCGTCGACTCAATGCCTAATACTCGACAAATTGGACTAACTCAACGCCAAGCATTACCCGAAAAATTTACATCGAATACTCGACGAATTTGACTTCGCTCCTACTAAAACTCGCCGAATTTTACTTGGGTAGATCTCAGCCTATATATGACGACTCAAATTACTCATAATCGTTGAATTTTAGATTATAGCCACGAATTCGACGGATTTATTTTACTCAAAACTATAATTAGCGAATTTGAACTTATTTACTATCATATACGGCGAGTTTATACATAGCTTATCAATCTTTCATTTGTCGGATTAACCTAGACCAGCAGTCCTGTGCACTCGACGAAATCTAAACTCTCATATACGATGGATTAAACTAGGTTTAAATAACATGAAATCAGCGGGTTAGAACCTATTAACAACCAAAAACGATGAATCCAACTTAGCCAACCAGTCAATGTATGATAATCTACCAAGACTAACAATCCAATTACGACGAATGGCTTTGACCGAAAGTTTCAAACCAAGCAGCAGGTTGATAAAGGCCAAACCTACCCTAATCCTAAGTTTTGTACAAGAAGAGAATCAGGATAATAGGAAACAAAGAACAAGCAATGGAAAAAACACCAGTTGCCTCAAACCTTGCATAACTTGGCAACACTAGCACTCCTCCTCACGGATTTGGACAAAAAATACCTAAACAGCAATTCTTGAAACATTTCAGGACGAAAGAAGGTCAAAAACGCATACCTTATTCTCTAAAAATCGGTGAAATGGGAAAACTCACCGTAGGAACGTAGATCTTGGTGAGAGCAATCCGAATCTACCCTCCAACAACGATTTTGAGCACCAAAGCTCCTGTAATCAACGACCAAAGCTCAGAAGTGTTCGCCATTCGCGCTCTTTTACAACATGCCGACGGTTTCAGGAAGGAGATGATGAATTGGGTTTACATCTAATCGGAGGCTATTTATATGGAATAGATAATATATTATAATAATATATTATTATTATAATTAAAACGTCCAAATGACCAAAAATCACACTAACTCGGATTTATACGAAAATCACACCGTAGCTAAATATCGACGCTACGAATCCAACGACGAAGTCAGAACTAAGATCCGACAAACCAAACTCGGGTAAAAATCCTCCAAAGTTAAATCACCACCATTCCCAAAAAGGCTCCGCCGTGTTCAAAAACGAACCACAGCTTGCAAGGGAATATAAAAAATCACAAGAAATTAGCCATGCTAACATTCTATGTTAAAACCCTGGTACTAATGAGCAAAAAGCCACGCTCCAACAATGACACTCGTTAAACAAGCGTCAAAGTAACGCCCTGACGTCAAAATATGTCACTAAAGAATTTAAATAAAACTTGGAAAATTAGGGGCGTTACAGCCACTCCCCCTAAAAGAAAGTTTTGTCCCAAAACTTTACGCACAAGCGATTCCACTATGGAAGATAAATAATCAAAGGTTATAGAATAGAAAAACATATCGAAAGAAACTAGGAGAACAGATGAGGATGAGCCTCCCCCATAGCTTACTTCAACTCCTAAGTCGCGCTCTCCATGTCTTGGTTCCGCCACAAAACTTTAACCATTGGTATGGTCTTCCTCCGCAACACTCGATCTTGAGTATCCAAAATGCGAAAAGGCACTTAGACATAAGAAAGGTTAGGCTCCAACTGAGGCACATCATTAAGAATCTATAGGTCGCTAAGCACACACTTCCACAACTGGCTTACGTGAAACACATTGTGCACACCAGGAAAACTTACGGGTAAATCAAGCCTATAAGCTGACATTCCAATACGTTCAACAATTTCAAAGGGTTCCATATACCTAGGATCCAACTTGTAATTCTTTCCAAACCTCTTGACGCCAGACATCGAGGAAACTTTAAGAAACACCATGTCCCCAACCGCAAATTCCAAACCGGTCCTTCGCCGATTAGCATTCTTTTCAAGTGATTCTGAGCTACACATAGCTTTTCTCTAGTATGCTTAATTCACAGAAATATCCATTTTGTCTAAGGCTTCTGGACCCAACAATGACCTTTCGCCGACCTCAACCCAAAATAAGGGAGTTTTGCAACGTCTCCCATATAAAGCCTCAAACGGGGTCATCTGCAAACTCTCTATAACTCTTGTTATAAGAGAACTCCATCAATCTAAGTCGCTCATCCCACGCTCCTCCGTGGTCCAAAATATAACATCTGATCATATCCTTCAAAATCTGGTTTACCCTTTAAGTTTGACCATTTTTCTGCGGATGATAAGCGGTGGAATACCTCAGATCGGTACCCAACCCTTCTTATAAAATTTTCCAAAAGCGAGACGTAAACCTGGAGTATCGATCCGACACAATGCTCACAGGTAAGTCCATATAGTCCTGATAACCTCATCCAAGTATAACTCTGTTATCTTCTTCATGGAGTAATTTATCTTGAATGACACGAAGTGAGCACACTTCGTCAGTCTATCAACAATAACCCAAACTTAATCGTGTCCATGGGGAGATCTCGGCAAACTAGTAATAAAATCCATGGAAATACTCTCCCATTTCCAACTTGGAATTTTTAAAGGCATCAACTTGCCTCCAGGCCTTCCATGACCAGCCTTAACTCGCTTACAAGTGAAGCACTCAGACACGAACTTGGCTATATCCTTCTTCATAACATACCACCAAACGATCTGCTTCAGATCTCTATACATCTTTATAGAACCAGGGTGGTAGGCAACACTAGAACCATGCGCCTCATTGCACAACTTAACTCAGATATCCTCAACAGTGGGGATATAATATCTACAGCGGTACTTCAAAGTACCCGCATCATCAATGGTAAAGTCTGGTAACTCCCCTTTCTCAGTTATATTATAAAGGTGCAACAGATAAGGATCATCCTTTTGATGAAGCTTTGTAAGTGTAATCTACGAGGGCTCTAACACTTCCAAATTACTTGGCGAGTCGCTACTTCTGACCGGCCATTAACAGAAACTCTTCTACCAAGGATTCCACTAATAGCCCAATGATTTGCGCGGTCTTCTTACTCAGGGCATCAGCTACAACATTAGCTTTGCCCGGATGGTATTGGATCTCAACATCATAATCCGCGACATATTCTAACCATCTTCGCTGGCGCAAATTCAACTCCTTCTGAGTTAAAATGTAATTTAAAATCTTATGGTCTGTATAGATCTTACTCAAGACGCCATACAACAGATGTCTCTGCATCTTCAAAGCATAAATCACAGCGAAAAACTCTAAATCATGCGTAGGGTAATTTCTTTCATGAGTCTTTAACTGCCTCAATCCATACTCAATCACTTTGCCTTCTTGCATCAAAACGCAACAACGTATAACGTGCGATGCATCTACATACACAACATATTCTATTCCTTCGATTGGCAAGGTCAACACCAGAGCAGTGCACAATCTCCTCTTCAATTCCTGAAAAGCTTCTTCGCACTTATCGCTCGAAATGAATAGCGTGTTCTTCTGCGTAAGCTTATTCAACGGCACAGACAATGAAGAGAAACCTTTCACAAATCTTCTATAATATCCTGCCAACCCTAGGAATCTTCTTATCTCTTCGATTTTGGTAGGTCTGCTCCAATCCATTACCACAGAAATCTTCTTTGGGTCAACGGAAATTCCGTCCTTATTAACCACATGACCCAATAAGGAAAACCTAGAGTAGCCAAAACTCACACTTGCTCATCTTAGCAAACAACTTATGCTCTCTTAAAGCAGATAGAGCCAAATGTAAGTGGTGGGCATGCTCCTCAGCACTGCGGGAAATAAACTAGAACATCGTCTATAAACACGACCACAAAACAGTCCAGAAAATCCTTGAACACTCTGTTCATCATGTCCATGAAGGCAGAGGGTGTATTGGTCAAACCAAAGGACATCACCAAGAACTCAAAATGTCCATGCCGAGAACGGAAAGCAGTCTGTTGAATGTCCATCTCACGAATCCTCAACTGATGGTAGCTTGAATGAAGGTCAATCTTCAAAAACACAGTACTACCACGCAACTGATCAAATAAATTATCTATTCACAGGAAGGGATATCTGTTATTGATAGTCACCTTATTCAGTTCCCTATAGTCAATGCACAACCTCATGGATCCATCCTTCTTCTTTATAAACAACACGGGTGCACCCCAAGGTGAAGAACTCGACCTAATAAAATCAAATTGCAATAACTCATCCAGCTGGGTACGCAACTCTTCCAGCTCATAAGGGGCCATACGGTACGGTGGCTTAGCAATAGGATGAGTACCCGACTCAAGGTCTATAATAAACTCTACATTTATCTCATATGGAAGACCGAGAAGATTATCTGGGAAAACATCAGGAAACTCATGCACCACCAAAACATCCTAGACATGCGGCAAACTACTAACAATTCCGAAAACAGAAACCAAATAAGCAAAATAGCTGGAATCTAAAAGCTTCCGAGCACATACTTTTGAAACAATCGGGGAATCCTGGCACGAATAACCATAATCACTCCTGGGTTGGTCGTTGTCCATCTTGAAATCCAAGTGCTTGCTCTTGCACTGAATGACCACATCATATCTGGACAACTAGTCCATGCCTAAGATCACATCGAAATCTTCCAGGTCTATCACCTTCAAATCAGCAACAGCTAGGGAATTGCCTAACAGAATTGGACAACTCTGAATACCTTGGTCCGACACCACAAGATCACCAGAGGGAACCTTTGACTAGAGATGTCCCTTCTGTCTGCACTGAAAGCAGACCTTATCTTTAAACCAGCAATGGGCAGCATCGTGCCCCTTCCACTTGCACAGAGCACATACCAGATCTCCATTGGGATCGCCCTGAATAACATGTACTTGCTCCTTCTTCTGAGCTCCTATTCTCTTTAAATATTTCTCGAACGGGCGGCCCGATCGGCCATAGAAACTACACACCTCCTTGCTTCTCTTACTTGAAGCAGTACCAGATTCTTTAGAGTCCTTACCTCCTTCAGACTTCCTCTTATCCTTCCTCATCAGCTGGCCTCGATTCTTAGCATTGTCTATTGCTTCGACCTTTAGGGCGGCTTCTACTATAGCAGCATAACTTTCCGATCCATAAACACTTGCCAGCTGCTGGATTCCATTTTAAGACCACCCAGGAAGCGCTTAACTCTATTAGCTTCAGAGGATACCAGATCATGGGCAAACCGGCTCAGCTTTCTAAATTACACTTCATACTCACTCACCGTGAGCCGCCTTTGCTTCAGTTGCAGAAAATTGTTCATCAAGCGGTCCTGCTCGACCGACAGCAGAAACTTTCTCAACAATAGCTCCTTGAAGGCTTCCCACGAACATCCGTACTTCAAGTTCTCCTTTTCTCTCAACCACCAGCTCTTTTCCAAACCCTTTAGCTGGTAGGAAGTGACCATCACTCTCTATTCGGCAGAAACTCCTGAGTAAGTGAACTTCTCCTTAATAGCTATAATCTAGTCGTCCAAAGACATGAAGTCTGCCCTACCATTGTAGGTAGGAGGTCCTAATCATTTGAAATGCGAGATGTTCATCTCTGGTGGCAACACAGCTGGTGGAACCAAAGGAGCAGGGGGGATAGGAATAGCTTGACCCACAGCAGGGTCTTGCATTCTAATCGGTTGCCTGGAAACAACAGACAACAAATCCTGGTTCTGCGACTACATCTCCAACATTTGCCTAGATAGGGCCTCATTGCTCTGTCGCAGTCCTTCTATCACGACCTCATTCTGAGCTCCTGACGACTCTCCCTAAGATTGGGGAGTCGACCTCATCGCAGGATGTCTCGACATTCTAATAACACAATTAATAACTAATCAAAACCTAGCTTACCGCTAGAATCACACAACTTAGTTCAGACCAAACACGTACAAATACTTGCTTAAGCTACTAACTTGCTCTTGGAATTTCATTAATGATGTCATGCCTAAACTTAGGATGAAATACCGTCATCCTACTGACTCATGTGCCTAAACTATGAATGCATGAATTCTTATTCTTTTTGACTCAAAACTATGTGTGTACATATGTCATAATTTAAATCTTTAGCTTGACACGTATTCTAATGCAATGCTATGCCATGCATGTTGTGCTATGCAATCTAGTAAAGGCCTTAGTGCATGTTGTGAGCGGCGTACATATGAAATATTATGCATCTCATACTACATAATATTGCATGCAACGAAAAGGAAAATCTAATGTGAGTTCATATGATGACTGTTATGCATCCCATACTACATAACAGTCACATGTTTCCTCCTATGATGATCCATATACAAACATATATTATGCATCTCATACTACATAATATGCCCCGTATACTTCTTGTCATGCTTATGAGTGCAGTGTTCATGCTTCAGCCAAGACGTACTGATGACACATTGGTGTGTGTATGC
This sequence comes from Platanthera zijinensis, assembly GCA_039513925.1. Classification (NCBI taxonomy): domain Eukaryota; kingdom Viridiplantae; phylum Streptophyta; class Magnoliopsida; order Asparagales; family Orchidaceae; genus Platanthera; species Platanthera zijinensis. The sequence continues at coordinate 40,982,181 of CM077079.1, read as the reverse complement.
AATAGAACAAGACAACTTTAAACTAACTTGAGATGGTTGCTCGACTAATTGTCAAACAACCTCCCTCTGATACCAACAATCACAACACACATTTTCTCCGAATTTAAATGTATATCAGAGTAAGAGAAAACACGTGTCGTGATGTCACGCCTTGTAGGGGATAACTGCAGATGTTCAGGCAAACAAAAATCCTAATATAGTTTATGAAAATACCAAGTTATGATGTGAGAAAATCATGTTTTAGGTTAAGTATAGGATGACCGTATAACTCGACTCAGTGGATCAACTAGTCCACAAGTGAAATTATAGTTATACGTTGCGGAAAATAGTTTGTTTATATTATTTGACATCTTATATGAGCAAAAACATCCATATAGGACAACTCATGGTATGCAAGACTCTAGATTTAGTATAAGTATAAGTATTAGTTTGTACATTCCTTAAAGTATAATGACTTTAACTTTTAGAAAATGATATGCATGAGATAGAAGTAATACTTTTATAATTCAAAATATCTAACATGCAACCTAGCATAAAACTTTCCTAGAGAGCAAGTAAAACCAACGAATCATATAAAAATTTCTTAGCAGCTTGCACGTACTTAACATTAAACAAAATCCTATGGGCATCAACATCCTGACACGAACCCACTAAAATAATATATGTCTAAACTAAGGGAAATACAAACAACAACTACCTCACAACCTGTGAGGAAAAGACAGCTGCAGAACACCAGCTAAAACTAAAACTCTTAGCCGCTCAACCGGCTACTGCTCCAAACCTGAGGTTTTCACAAAAAAAAGAATACTTCAGCAAGATTATACAAGTAGTGATCAAAGATCAAAAGTTAGCAATAAACCAAACAGGAATAAGGGTTACCAACCCAAATATAAGGAAGCTGCCAGAACACAATAAAATAGCTATAGATAGTGATAAAAGATTTAACTTATAAAGTACAAGAGTAAGGAAATTGCACCAAGTGCGAAACGAAGCCATGCTTCGGGAATACCTGCCAGAGTAAGCAGAGCAACATATATCTATATAATATGAGGAAAGGGTCTTAACAATTGTACTCATATGAATCATTAACAGTGGGAGGAAGTGGTCCTGAGTCGGTGACCACACTGTCCAACCCGAACTTACAGACCCAAAACATTTCAAGAAGGTACTGTGGTGGTGGTAACATTGTCCAACACAACCAGACAGTCCAATTATATCAACATGACACTAGGGTGGTTGCCTTAATATCCAACTCAACCCATCAATCCAAACATATTAACAAGGTACTGTGATGAGGGCCACTTTTTCCAACTTAACCCCACAGTCCAAAAATATCACTAGCAGTGTAATGATTCATAATTTGGCACTAGGTTTGTGGTCCTGTATCTACTACAAACCAAAGGCCACACTTATCGTTCATAAACACCTATAAACCCAACTAAGCCATAGGAACTCTCCTTGTTATAAAGGGAGAAAGTTCCCAAGTAAAATCATTCTAAGTCATACCAAACGAATTCCACTTAATTCGGCGAGAAATTTCTGAGTCCAAGATGATTCGTCGAGTATACTCGACGAATACAATAGATACACGACGAATCGGCCTAAAATACTAAGTCCAGGGAAAAGTGTTGAGTGAAGTAGATGCAACTTTGAGTGCATTCAACGCACTCGACGCCAAATAGCTAAACTCAAAGATTTTGTATTCACTCAATGCCGCGTTGAGTACACTCAACGCCGCATTGAGTACACTCAATGCCGCGTTGAGTGTATTCAGTGCACTCAACGCTACTCAATGCCAAGGGCTATACACTCAACACCACTGGCATTACTCGACAAATTCGTCGAGATAACTCGACGAATTTGACTTAAACTCCAATCTCACTCAATGCTAAGGCTTATACTCGACGGACTCAACGCTAAGCTAGCATTAATTGACAAATTTGCCGAGATAACTGGACTTAACTTACACTCAAGGATCACTCAACGCTCTCAGCTCCATGCCTAATCCACTCAACGCCAAGCCTCATACTCGACGAACTCAACTCCAGATACTCGACGATTTTAACTTAGTCTATTACATAACTCAACGCCAAGCTGATATTCGTCGACTCAATGCCTAATACTTGACTAATTGGACTAACTCAACGCCAAGCATTACCCGACGAATTTACCTCGGATACTCGATGAATATGACTTCGCTCCTATTAAAACTCGCTGAATTTTACTTGGGTAGATATCAGCTTATATCTGACGACTCCAATTACTCATAATCGACGAATTTTAGATTACAGCCACTAATTCGACGGATTTATTTTACTCAAAACCATAATTAGCGAATTTGAACTTAATTATTATCATATACGACGAGTTTATACTTAACTTATCAATCTTTCATTCGTCAGATTAACCTAGACCCGCAGTCCTGTGCACTCAACAAAATCTAAACTCTCATATACGATGAATTAGACTAGGTTTAATTAATATGAAATCAGTTGGTTAGAACCTATTAACAACCAAAAATGATGAATCCAACTTAGCGAACCAGTCATTGTACGATAATCTACCAAGACTAACAATCCAATTACGACGAATGGCCTTTGACCAGAAGTTTCATACCAAACATCAGGTCGATAAAGGCCAAACCCTACCCTAATCCTAATTTTTGTACATGGAGAGAATCAGGATAATAGGAAACAAAGAACAAGCAATGGAAAAACCATCACTTGCCTCAAACCTTGCCGAATTTGGCAACACCAGCACTCCTCCTCACAAATCTGGCCCTTCCTTGACTGTGATAAAGATCCTAGGGTCAGTTGCTTCCATGAACAACCTAACCCTCTCCTTCCAGATGCCAAATCCTTCCTTCTTACAGATTGGAATCTTCATGACACCCAGCTCCTTATAGTTCACTCCTAAACCCATAAGGACAGATTTTCTTGCTGACCTTGGAGATCAACTTAGAATGTTGAGTCCTTAAAGAGTAACCTCCCTCTAATACCACTTAAAATTTTTGTTTTCATGGTCAGCTAAACACCTACAGTGTGGGGGGGGGGGTGAATAGATTTTAGGTCTCTTTTTGTGCTACGGCGTTGAATGAACTGCATTCACTCAATGTCTGTGGACTTAACTGCATTTCTTTATCCAGCTTCCTTCCTTAAGACATCTGACATTGAGTGAGTTTGCTCCACTCAACGCCTATGGACTTAGGTAATTTCTTGCCTATCCAGCTAACTCCTTTGTGTCCACCTGCCCAATCATTCTAATAAGGACTAACCTACATGCATTAACTTGCAACCATATCAAATACAACTTGGTGTATATCATTTACTTGTTTGACTTCTTACAAACCAGGGACATTGGGATCAATGGACCCAACAACCACTAAATTCCTCTTCCAAATGCATCCATTCATCTTCCCTGATAGTTTAACTTTCAAGACAGCCTAAACACCTAGAGGGGGGGGGGGGGGTGAATAGGTTCTCCTTGTTTATAAAAACTTCTAGGCAGAATTCAATTTAATGGCTAACACAATAATCACAGCAATCACAAAAAATAAAACATCACAGATTGCACAATGATTTATAGTGGTTCCCCAAGGTCTGGGTACATCCACTTTCCCCCTTCACCTATCTAGCAGTATGCTAGATTCGGCCAAACTTCCACTAATCTCAGATCAACAGATCCTACAACTCAGAACCCAACTGGTTCCTACAACTCAGGCACAACAGCCCTACCTCAGCCTTGCCCCAAGGCCTACAACTCAGAGAAGACCCTTCTCCTACACTCAGGCAAACAGCCCTACCACTCAGAGTTCAACACTCTTACACTCAGCCTTTATAACACAGGCATACAACTCAGATCTGTGTAAACAGATCCTACAGAAATATAGAAAAGATTATTTAACTGTCTTGCCTAAATTGAGAGAGAAAAGGCCAAGACAATTCTTGATCAGCTGATGAAATCAACTGTATCTGAGCTTTCTTCAAAGCTTCTTGAATATGAACTTAGCTGAGTTGATTTCCAAACAGCTTCTTGAGAATCCACTGGTGGTTTCTTTCTTCTTCTTCAAATTCTGGCTTGATCTCTCTCTATCCAGCACTTTGAATGATTCTTCTGAATTCTGATTAGAACTCTTCTTTGATCTATCCTTAGATAGTCTTCTTAGATCTTCCGGAGAAGATCTTCTTAAGTGCCTAGCACTTTCTTGAAATGAATTGGATTGTAATCCTTCTCAACTTTTTGATTCTTATCAATGTTTTTTTTAAAGTTACTTTCTCCTTCTGAATCTGTCTATTTATAGACTTTCTTCATGGTAACCGGCTGATCCGGTTTCTAACTGTTTTCTGACAAGTCTGACAGCTTCAGTTAACCGGTGGCAACCCACAGCTGTCAAGTCTTTAAACAAGTCCTGTGCCTTAGTCTTAAACCATAAGTTGTCGAGACAGTCTGTCAGAAAGTGTCGAGACCATCTGTCTATCTGTGTCGACACAATTGACCTTGGTGTCGACACAGTCTTCAGTGATGTCGACTAAGTTGCCTTTGAGTCGACACAGCTTCTTCTGAAAATAACTTGGTCTTGACTCTTCAGTGTGTCGACACAAGTCCTGTGTGTCGACACAGTCTTCTTTTAACTCTGCTGTAATGTGTCGACTCAATCACAATGTGTCGACACATTCTGCTGGTATAGACAAACTTGAGGTCGACTATATTCTTCTGTGTCGACACATTTGCTGGTGTCGACAAACTTGAGGTCGACTATATTCTTCTATGTCGACACATTTTCCCAATGTTGAGGTCGATGCTTTTCTTCTGTGTCGACACAAATTCCCAGTGTTGTGTCGACTTACTTCTTCTGTGTCGGCACAAATTCCCAGTGTTGTTGTAGACTAACTGCTATGTGTCGACACACTTCCTCTGTGTCGACACTTTTTCCTAGTGTAGTTGTAGACTAACTGCTATGTGTCGACACTGCTTCCCAGTGTTGTGTCGACTAATTTCTTCTATGTGTCAACACATCCTTCTCTGTGTCGACACTTGGACTTAGAATTTTTCTGCATACTTTATCAATTCTTCACCTGCACATGTCAACTCAAAACAACATCAAATACACCTTGATGTATATCATTGAGCTAGGTTGGGCTTCTTCAAATCAAGTACACATTTTCCAATGTACCCAACAATCTCCCCCTATTTGGAGAAGTCATAACCCTTATAGCCAATGATATACACCATTTATAAACAGTACTAAATGATGCTATATGACAAAAACACAGGGATACTTAATTATAAACAAAATAATAAAAACATCATAGATAAAACAATCTATCACAGATTTAAACAATATTTTGTTTATTACTGGGTAATGTTTGACTACATTGTTTTACATTTAATGATCACATCACAACATTACAAAACATTATGAAGGAACTAAAACATAATCAGGATTGATCAGGCTCTCTAATGATAATCCCTTTGCCAGATTGAATTTTAGCTGTCACAGGAGCTTCTGATTCTTCAGCTATCTTCTTTCCTTTTAGATCAGCTTTCTTCTTAGCTTCTTCCTTGAGCCTTTGCCTTTCAAAATAGTGAAAAGGCTTTGGGAAGTATTTGCTTGGCTCCTTAGCATCTGGTGGCAGCCTCCCCAGCTTAGCTTTCCTTCTGAATTGTACTATAGCTTCCTGTCTTGCCTCATACTTCTGCCATTCTATCTCATTGTACCACTTTCCTCTCTCATGAACTTTGTCTTGTACAGCCTTCCATGCAGTGAGTATTATGTTCCTGGAAGTAGGACTCCACTGCTCATAATCTGGCTTAAGTGCAGCCTGCTCTCTAAATCTCTTCTTTGCTAATAGAGCATCTTGCTGTTCTTTTAGGAAGGCCTCTGGCATCTCAACTTTCTCAATCACAACATTATGCACCTCCTTTGGAGGACTATACATATCCTGCACTTGCTTATCCAGAATATCAAAATCAGAAGGGGGGTAAATAACTTGGTCAACCTCAGGTTGGTTGCCTTCAAGTAGTCCTGCTTGAATGCCTGATTCAACCATCATATCATCATCACACAAGGGTGGACATCCCAAGGTGGCTCTTATACTATTTGTCACCCATTTAGAGTGCTCTTGGCCTGCATGAATCAATAACCTCTCCCCCTTTATGACTTCTCTGGTCATATGATCTCTGAGATCTTCCTTTTGAAATCTGATTTGATAATTGACACCCTCTTTAAAAAATGGTTTCAACTTTTGCAGCTTGGTTGATATTTCCTGTTGGCAGGTGGAGATAGCAGTTTGTACTGAGGCAATGGCATCTTGAAATTGCTTATTAAACTCTTCCTTTTCTTTTGTTTTATCTGCAGGCAGGCCTGGAACAATCTTTTTCACTTCCTCTATTATCTCATGATGAGATTCAGTTAGATTATCATTCATTCTTAACTGATTTTCCAAGACATAGCTTTGCTTCAGAACAATATCATCTACCTTTTTAGTAATAGCCTCCTGTTGTTGAGCTAGATGAACCACAGCATGGCCTCCCTTTTGGAAGCAATCTGTCATTTCTTTCTTATGCATGTTGACTTGAAACTGGATGGACTTTATATCCTGAGCTAAGTCAAACTGAAGTGACTTGCTATTTTCATCAACATACTTTTCCAGAGCCATTCTTTGTTCATCCAATTTCACTTGTAGATCTACCATAAACTTGTTATGATCAAAGGCAGGAGATACCTGTTGAGGTGTTGTCTGTAAAGCTTGCTTATAATTCTTGCTTCTTCTCTTAAAGACAACAAGTTTTCTTTTCTTGGCCAGCCTGGCTTCTTCAGTTTCAGTATCAGATGAAGTATCTAGGTGAATTCTTTCTTGAGGAGGATGAAGTGTATCTGTCCCAGTGACCTGTTGCTCAGTCTCAACATCCACTGGCTCCCCCTCAACCTGTGGCTCAACTTCAGCTTCCTGATCAATTTCCATACCTATGGACTTCTCAATTTCTTGTCCTCCTCCTTCTTTATCAGTAGTAGTATCAGCATCAGGGAATAACTCCTCCAGAGTAAATTCCAGTTGAGCTGTAACTTCTGCAGCAGTTAAATCTTGAGATAAGTCTAACTGTGCTTCCTCTTGCACTTGTACTGACAACAGCTCCCCCTGAACCTGTACAGTAATAAGAATATGAGCAATGTCTTTTATAGTAAAATACATTAGCTCCCCCTACACTTGTACCTGATCAGGAGTAGATACATTTTGAGCAGGAGAGTGACCTGGCTCCCCATGCATCTGTGCAGGTGTTGACACTTGCTGGACTATAGTTGAGTCAGGCTGTTCTTCAACCTGTGTCCCGAGTGGGTCTTCTTGTTGTTGTTCAGTTTCTTGAGTTTGAGAAGGGGATTTCACAGGGGTGTCTGGCCTGCTCTCTTCAGGCACATCCTTGGACAGCACCCTATCCCACCTAGAGAACAGTCTCATATCCATCTTTCTCATATGATTGATCTTAGTCCCTGGCAGTTGCTGCATCACTTCAGGAATCACTCCAGTGAGATATAAGCTCATGATTCTAGCCATGTTGGGCTTCTTGATTCCTTCTTTGATCTTGTCAAAGAGTACTCCTGACCAATCAGTAGGAATTGTAAAAACAATCCTGGTCATAAGGCTGAACATATAGGCAGAAATCCTATCATGTCCACCTGTCTTGTAGAGAATTACTTTCCCAACAATTTCAGACAAGAACTTCCCTTGCTGATTCATACCCTTCCTGTTGAATGCAGCTCCAATCTTCATGCTCGAGTCCAGTCCACACCATTAAAGGGCTTCCCTTGTCTTAGAACTAGGAACTTCCTCTTCATTCTCAACTACTTGTAATTGAAAGATCTTTCTTAAATTTCTTGGAGTAATCTTTACCTTAGTCCCTTGAACATTGGACTTAATCTTGAGGCCATTTGAGTGGACTGATGCAGAGATAAAGAACTCGTGCACCTCCTTCTTCCAGATTTTAGTCGGTTCTGAGATTAGAAATTCTAACCCTGACTCGGAGAGGAGGGTGATAACCCCTTGAACATCTGGCGGCGCATCTGCAAAGGCCTGGCGCACCAACTCATACCCCTCATTGACATTGTCTTCCATCCTTGGCGCCATTGATTCGTCGAGTAAGCTTGAGAGAAGAGAGAAAGATAGACTGTCGACACAAGGTTTTAGTCTCGAAAACCTTGGAAGCGTGTCGACAGAAAGCGTTTTTCACCTATTTATACCTTCTGTTGAAAGAAGTTCAAAAGGCGCCAAACACAGACTAAATGTGTCGACACAGACGGAATGTGTAGACACAAACTTCTATTGTCTCGACATTACTTCAGCCTACTATGTGTCGACACCAATTTGTGGTTATGTCGACACCTTGGATACATAGTAGATAGACAGAAATTCTGTGTCGACTCTAAGGATAAGTGTCGACACATATTCTGTAAGTGTCGACACCATTTTCCTGGTTGAGTCGACATTACATTTCTGGTTAAGTCGACAATATAACTCTTAAGTGTCGACACATATTCTCTGTGTCGACACAATATTTCTGACTTGTCGACATAATTTCTCTGATTCGACACATTATTACTGAATGTGTCGACACATTCTTACTTAGCCAATTTCTGTTGGTTCAACACCACTTGTAAGTGTTACTTCAATGTGTCCTTTTTTAAACACTTAATTATGTTGTTATTACTTTAACTTACTTAAATACCACTTCAATTGCATTGTTAATGATTTTGTTAATACATTAATCAATGGTTAACATACCTAATTCAATTTTGAATTTATTGAATTTGGTTTCATCTAAAGGCTTAGTAAATACATCTGCTATTTGATAATCTGTTTTTACAAATTCCAATGAGATGTCTCCTTTTTCTACATGTTCTCTAAGAAAATGGTATTTGATTTCTATATGCTTAGTTCTACTATGAGAAACTGGATTATTAGCAATAGAAATAGCACTCTTAGAATCACATAAAAGAGGTGTTCTACTTACTTGAATACCATAATCCTTTAGCTGATGCTGCATCCACAATAGCTGTGCACAGCAGCTTCCAGCAGCAACATACTCTGACTCAGCTGTGGAAATTGCCACACTGGTCTGCTTCTTACTACTCCATGATATTAGTCTTCCTCCCAGGAATTGACAAGTACCTGTAGTACTCTTTCTATCCTCTCTACATCCTGCAAAATCTGCATCTGAATAGCCTGTTAGTTGAAAATCTCTATTCCTAGGGTACCAAAGACCTAGATTAGGTGTGCCCTTAAGATATCTCAGAATCCTTTTGACTGCAGTATAATGAGATTCTTTAGGACAGACTTGGTACCTAGCACAGACACATATTGCATACATAATGTCTGGTCTACTAGCAGTGAGATATAGTAGAGACCCAACTATTCCTCTATACAATGATTCATCAACAGGTTTACCTGCCTCATCTTTGCATATAGGCATACTTGTTCCCATAGGAGTTCTCATTGTGGAGGATGACTCCATACCATATTTCTTAATTAATTCTTTGGTGAACTTAGACTGGGATATGGACAATCCATCATCAGTCTGTCTTACTTGGAGTCCCAAGAAGAACTTAAGTTCTCCCATACTGCTCATCTCAAACTTCCCTTGCATAAGTTTGGCAAACTTTTTACAAAGGTTGTTTTCAGTAGATCCAAAGATTATGTCATCAACATAGATCTGAACTAAGATGATCTTACCTTTGGATTCCCTAAGGAATAGAGTTTTGTCTATCTTTCCTCTTGAGAATTTATTCTCAATGAGGAAGGTAGACAGGGTTTCATACCAAGCCCTTGGAGCTTGTTTTAACCCATACAAAGCTTTCCTAAGCTTGAATCAGGTTTAAGAGGATCTATAAAACCTGATGGCTGCTCTACATATACTTCTTCTTTAAGATCACCATTCAGAAATGCTGACTTCACATCCATCTGGTATACTTTGAAGTCTTGATAGGCTGCATAGGCAAGGAATATTCTGATAGCCTCCAGCCTTGCTACTGGAGCAAAGGTTTGATCAAAGTCAATCCCTTCTTCCTGCCTGTATCCTTTTGCAACCAATCTTGCTTTATTCTTCACTATTATCCCACTTTCATCTAGCTTGTTCCTATAGATCCACTTAGTGCCAATTATGTTGTGGCCTCTTGGTTTAGCAACAAGCTCCCAGACTTTGCACCTTCTGAATTGATTCAGCTCCTCTTGCATAGCATCAATCCAGTGCTGGTCTTGGATAGCTTCTTCAAACTTCTTAGGTTCCATTTGAGACAAGAAACTTGAATGCAAAACTGTGCTTTGATTTCTACTTCTAGTTTGCACTCCTTGCCTTGGATCACCTATTATCTGATCAGCAGGATGATCTCTTAGATATCTTATAGCTGGAGGAAGATTCCCTTCAGGTTGAGCATCTCCAGCTTCTTCATTCTGCTGAGCCTCTTGGTTTTCATCAGCTTCCATTATCTCTTGTACTCCCCCTGGACAGCAGCCTTCATTTTCCAATGTTCCATCTTCCTTTGAAGCTTCAGCAATGGAGAGCTTGTCCATCCTCTTGCTTATACCTGTTGAGTCATTTGATCTACAAGACAACTCACAATTGATTAGTCTTGTTTCATCAAATACAACATGCACAGATTCTTCAACAACTTGAGTAGTTAAGTTGAAGACTCTATAGGCCTTACTATTTGTGATGTACCCAACAAATATCCCATCCTGGGATTTGGCAGCAAACTTAGTCAAATATGACTTGCCATTGTTAAGTATATAGCACTTGTAACCAAAGATCCTAAAATAGGATAGATTTGGTTTTCTGCCTTTCACAATCTCATAGGGAGTCTTTTTGTGGCTTTTGGTGATAGAAGTCCTATTGATGACATGACAAGCAGTGTTAACCGCCTCAGCCCAAAAATATTCTGGGAGAGAGGTGTCACTCAATAGAGTTCTACCAGCTTCAATTAATGTCCTATTCTTTCTTTCAGCAATCCCATTTTGCTGAGGTGTTCTTGGTGAGGAGAACTCTTGAAAAATCCCAAAGTCCTCACATAATCTTGTCATGCTTTCAGATTGAAACTCAGTACAATGGTCACTTCTGATTTTGACCACTGTACTATTCAGTTCATTCTGAATTTGCTTTACAAAATTAAGTAATACACTTGGGGTTTCAGATTTTTGTCTCAGAAAGAACACCCATGTAAATCTAGAATAGTCATCTACAACCACAAAAGTGTAGACCTTCCTACCTAGACTATGAACTGGCATAGGACCAAAAAGATCCATATGCAAGAGGTATAAGCACCTCACAGAATCCTTGTTTTTAAGGCTTTGAAAGGAGGATTTTGTCTGCTTTCCCTTTTGACAAGCTGAGCATATCCCTTCCTTTATACACTTAATTTGAGGTCCATTCCTCACTAGCTCTTTGCTAAAGAGATGGCCAATTGTCTTGTAGTTTAGATGAGCCAATCTCTTGTGCCACTTAACACAATGGGAAGCATTGTCATCAGCTACAAGACAAATGGGGGAAGCCTTATTCTCACATTCAAAATTAAGGCAATATACATTTCTCTTCCTATACCCAGTCAATATGATCTCTTGATCACTTGACTTTTTGATATGACATCCATCCTTACCAAATGAAATGTTATATCCTAGATCACTCAGCTGGCTTATGCTTATTAGATTATGTTTCAAACCTTTTACATAGGCCACTTGGGTGATAGTAATTAGGTTAGAAGAAATGTTACCAAACCCTTTGATGACTCCCTTCTCAGATCCACCAAAGATCACTTTAGGTCCATCTTTGACAGATGAATACTCCTTCAGCAGCCCCTTTGTTCCAGTCATGTGCCTGGAACAACCACTATCCAAGTACCATATAGGGGCATGGTTACTTGGATTCACCTGCAATACAGAATTACTTACCCTTAGAACCCAAGTAAGTCTTGGGTCCTTGGTTCAGGTTAGCATTAATAAAGCTATCATAACCTCTTCTAACAGGTAGACTCTTATTCTTTATAACACTTGTGTTATACCAGCACTCTAATGTAAAATGGCCTCTCTTGCCACAGCACCAACATTCAAACTTATTGTATCTAGATCTAGATACATCCTTATCAGAAGAATTTCTGTTCATTGCTGGTGCTGTTGCAACTTCACCTACTGATTTCTTAAAACCATTGGGTTTATGACCATAGGTAGGCCTGCTTGCATTTACACCCTTGTTCTTCAGAACATTAGTCTTAATATGACCTTGAATGTCTTCATGATCATATTTGTTAGAAGGCACTTTCACCTTACTAAACTTTATGGGGACTGAAAGGTTTAGTGGCTGAACAGGAGCTTTGCCTTTTCTCTTGAATCTGCCAGCCCTGGAGTTACCTTTAAATCCTAATCCAGCCTTACCCTTTTGAGTGACAAATTCATCTATCAAGGGTAAGACAGATTTTGGCTTAGAGTAACTAGCCACTAAATCCCTTTCAATTCTAAGTCTGGCCTCCAGACTCTTCACTTGATCATTAGTATAATTAATTGTGCCCATCTGAATAATAGTTATATTCTTCAGCTTGGCAATTTCATTTAATTTTTGATCAAGGACTTTTTCTAACTCAGTTGTTGCAACCCTTAGTTCAGCAATTTCCTGAGCCTGAGATTTAACCAGGTTCTTGCTTTTCTTAAGGGCCTTCAACAAGTCCCCATACTTATCTATCAATTGATAGACATCTCCTTCAGATTCAGATGCATCTTCATCACTTGATACAGATGTAGCTGATTCTTCACTTGTACTACAAACAGATGTACTGGAAGGACATTTTACCTCATTAGGACCAGACTGATTCTGGCATATGTCCTCTTCTGATCTTGTCATCAACCCCATGCATTGATGTTCATTGATGGAGTCTAGCAACTGCATAAACTCCTCTTCCTCAGATGCAGCATATAGTCCAATATATGCTTCAGCTTCAGATCCTGATTCTGAAGTTGACTGGTCTGATAGACTCTTATCTTTCTTTGCTACAAAGGATTTCTCCTTCTTGCCTTTCTGATAAGTCTTCTTCTTTTCTGAAGATTCCTTTCTCTTGTCAGGACAATCAGCCACTACATGTCCAGGCCTATTGCAACAATAACAGACAATCTTTGAAGTAGTGGCTTTGCTGGGTTTTGATCTGCTCTTCTCTTTCCTTGATGACCTTTTCTTCTTATAATAGTCATCAACTTGCTGTGATGGGGAAAGCCTAGACTTCCACTACTTCTTCTTCAAGAACCTCTGGAATTGTCTTGTGAATGCAGCAAAATCTGCATCTGAATCACAGCTTTCAGAACCCTTGTTTGAACTTTCAGAACTATCTTCTGTAACTTCCTTAGGAGGAGATGGTGATATCCTCCTATTCTTTCTAGTGGCTTCTGCATTGAATGCCACAGTCTTTTCTCTATGCTCTCCTCTTGAGTTTCTTTCCTCCTTCCTCACCATAAGTTGCATTTCATAGGATAGCAACTTTCCAAACAGGGTTGGAGGAGATATCTCTGCCAATTTAGCCACTTCTCTTATGGCACAGATCTTTGTATCCCAATCCTTTGATAAGGATCTTAAGAATTTGTCATTCAGTTCATAGGTACTGAAGACTCTTCCATAGGATATTAGCTCATTCACAATTCTATAGAATTTCTTATAGCACTCAGCTATGCTATCAGATTTTCCTTGTCTAAAGATTTCATACTCCTGATTTAGCATAGACTTCCTGTCCAGCCTAACTTCTTCAGATCCCTCCATGTAGACAATCAATGTGTCCCACATCTCCTTGGAGGTCTTGCAGTGAATCAGATTCTGAAATGTTGAATCATCTATGGCACTAACAATAATGTTCTGAGCTCTTTTATCCATGGTTGCCAAGATGATTTCATCCTTGGTCATTTCTGAATAACTCTTTGGAGTTTGGATATTTGCATCAAGAACTGATACCTTCATTGGAATGAAGGGGCCTTCCTGTACTGTGATGTAAATTCTTGGGTCAGATGCTTCCATAAACAATCTGACTCTTTCTTTCCAGATCCCAAAGATTTCCTTCCTGCATATGGGTAATTTCATAGACCCTAGCTCCTTATGATTCTCTCCAGAACCCATCTTCTTGAATCTTGAATCTGCCTTTCAGATCTACCTCAGACTGTTAAGTCCTTTTTGAGGAACCTCCCTCTGATACCACTTGATAGTTTAACTTTCAAGACAGCCTAAACACCTAGAGGGGGGGGGGGGTGAATAGGTTCTCCTTGTTTATAAAAACTTCTAGGCAGAATTCAATTTAATGGCTAACACAATAATCACAGCAATCACAAAAAATAAAACATCACAGATTGCACAATGATTTATAGTGGTTCCCCAAGGTCTGGGTACATCCACTTTCCCCCTTCACCTATCTAGCAGTATGCTAGATTCGGTCAAACTTCCACTAATCTCAGATCAACAGATCCTACAACTCAGAACCCAACTGGTTCCTACAACTCAGGCACAACAGCCCTACCTCAGCCTTGCCCCAAGGCCTACAACTCAGAGAAGATCCTTCTCCTACACTCAGGCAAACAGCCCTACCACTCAGAGTTCAACACTCCTACACTCAGCCTTTATAACACAGGCTTACAACTCAGATCTGTGTAAACAGATCCTACAGAAATATAGAAAAGATTATTTAACTGTCTTGCCTAAATTGAGAGAGAAAAGGCCAAGACAATTCTTGATCAGCTGATGAAATCAACTGTATCTGAGCTTTCTTCAAAGCTTCTTGAATATGAACTTAGCTGAGTTGATTTCCAAACAGCTTCTTCAGAATCCACTGGTGGTTTCTTTCTTCTTCTTCAAATTCTGGCTTGATCTCTCTCTATCCAGCACTTTGAATGATTCTTCTGAATTCTGATTAGAACTCTTCTTTGATCTATCCTTAGATAGTCTTCTTAGATCTTCCGGAGAAGATCTTCTTAAGTGCCTAGCACTTTCTTGAAATGAATTGGATTGTAATCCTTCTCAACTTTTTGATTCTTATCAATGTTTTTTTTAAAGTTACTTTCTCCTTCCGAATCTGTCTATTTATAGACTTTCTTCATGGTAACCGGCTGATCCGGTTTCTAACTGTTTTCTGACAAGTCTGACAGCTTCAGTTAACCGGTGGCAACCCACAGCTGTCAAGTCTTCAAACAAGTCCTGTGCCTTAGTCTTGAACCACAAGTTGTCGAGACAGTCTGTCAGAAAGTGTCGAGACCATCTGTCTATCTGTGTCGACACAATTGACCTTGGTGTCGACACAGTCTTCAGTGATGTCGACTAAGTTGCCTTTGAGTCGACACAGCTTCTTCTGAAAATAACTTGGTCTTGACTCTTCAGTGTGTCGACACAAGTCCTGTGTGTCGACACAGTCTTCTTTTAACTCTGCTGTAATGTGTCGACTCAATCACAATGTGTCGACACATTCTACTGGTGTAGACAAACTTGAGGTCGACTATATTCTTCTGTGTCGACACATTTTGCTGGTGTCGACAAACTTGAGGTCGACTATATTCTTCTGTGTCGACACATTTTCCCAATGTTGAGGTCGACGCTTTTCTTCTGTGTCGACACAAATTCCCAGTGTTGTGTCGACTTACTTCTTCTGTGTCGACACAAATTCCCAGTGTTATTGTAGACTAACTGCTATGTGTCGACACACTTCCTCTGTGTCGACACTTTTTCCCAGTGTAGTTGTAGACTAACTGCTATGTGTCGACACTGCTTCCCAGTGTTGTGTCGACTAATTTCTTCTATGTGTCGACACATCCTTCTCTGTGTCGACACTTGGACTTAGAATTTTTCTGCATACTTTATCAATTCTTCACCTGAACATGTCAACTCAAAATAACATCAAATACACCTTGATGTATATCATTGAGCTAGGTTGGACTTCTTCAAATCAGGTACACATTTTCCAATGTACCCAACATTCCCATTGAATTCTAGGCCATTTTCAACCCTTCCCCTGCCAGCAAGTGGAGAATTCAAGGAGTTTTTAGTGAAACTGAAATGCCCATTAATAACATTCCACCATTAAGCCTCCCCTACCTCAAATTGACCCTTCCATCATCTTCAAAAACATGAGAGGAGTTGGAATGGATTCTTACATTGTTGTATTTAGTGGAGAATCAATGGATCAGGCAAGCTTGTCGAAGGAAGAAAATTCCATGGCCAACCGACGCCACACCCATCGATGAGGCCCGATCGAGGTATGTTTCCTCCCAACTCCTCCAGTGCTAGCTTTCTAAATCCTTAGGTTGAGAAATCGGGCTCAAACAAGCTTAGATCCATGTGAGATGTGGGGGTAATTCTTGAGTTTTTGAGCATGGACGGGTTTGTCGGAGATGGGTTTTCCGGCGGCCAAACCGCTGCAAATCGATGGCCGCCACCTCAACAGAGGTGGTGGTGGTCGGTCGTGGAATGCCAAGGGATGGTCAGGAAATGGAAGAGGAAGCGGCTCCAGGTCTGGGAAATCTCAGCCCTTGGCTAGAGGACGGAGATGAATGGATTCCATCCATTTTGCGTTAAGATTCGGGCTAAATTATGATATAAATACTATAGTATAGATTTTATTAATTAAATTTTCTATCACACTGTATACGACCAACTTCAAGCTTAATTATAGGACTCATAGAGGCAGAAATAAAAAAAAAGTACAAAACATGAATGTTGTATCCCTTGGTCTTAGCTTTCCATATTAGTTTGGTTATTTTTCTGGGGTGACCTACAACCCCCTTCATTTTACTGAGATGTGTCCTAAGGGAGGGACAATCACCAAAATGTGAATTAATTTTACATAGTTCATTGTATGCACCTAATATTTTGTCCATACATGTATAAACCCTAGATGCACTCCCTTCCCAAAAATCATCTTTTTTGGGAAATATTTTTCTATAGTTTTGTCAAAAATATGATTTTTCGTACATGATATTTAAGTCTCTAGACCAAGTCAAATTGACCACATCTTGGGTGGTATGTAGGTTACAATATAATAAGGCTCTGGTAAAAATTTGAGACCATTTGAATCTCTTTATGTGGAGATATTCCATTTGTAAGAAGATGTGGTAAATTGGTTAGGTGTGCATATAGCAAAAAAGTGTATTTTGTGAATTTCTCCTAAATGGTTGACTGTATGTCAATAATATTTTGTACATGCACATATTGGATTAAAAAGTATCATCTATGATAATATTAGGATTTTTAGACTTAAAAATCCTAAGAATTTAATTAATGGTAAATATGTCACAAATTAAATTAATAAAATAAAAGTGACCAAATTACATAGGGAAAATTCTAATTTTCTATTACATGTCATATTAGGTCATACTACTCCTCTGGTAATTTTATTAGAATTTTTGGAAGTCATTTATCTTGAGTAATATCAATAATGTCATTTGTCACATTTATGTATGTTTGAACTATTTTTAGTCAAAACATCTTGAAAAATTCTTATTCTCTGGCTAGATCATTTTATAACATTAAGAACCTCTGATAATTTTCTGAAATTTTTGGAAAGTTAACTTAGGTACTTCTTTTGTAAAGTGATATTTGTGGATTAATATTCACTTACTGAAATTATGGATAAATTATATAGGAAAAATTATGAAACTTTTTCCAGCAAATTATTTTATAAATATGCACCTGTGATAATTTATTTAGAATAATTGAACATCTGTAATTGGTACTTCATGAGTAAAATGACACGTGTCACTTAATTTGAGAATTTTATTTATGGCCAAATTAATTAGAAAAATCATGAATTTCTGTTCATATCTTAATTATGTCGAGGTAAACATCTGGTATTAATTTTAGATCTTTTGGCTGAAAATTGATAGTTTCATCATTTGGATCATAACTACTTCATTTGAGTGATGGTCTACGTTTAGCAAATTTGAAGTAGTGATTAGACCATCTAGATCATATGAAAATTACCATTATGATTTCGAACATTCACTGGACCATGGTGCATCTATGGATGTGATCTTGAGGCATGTATGTTAACGCGTTCAAGTTGTACCTCAAATCGTATATTGAAGTTAAGGGTTATCAACGCTCAATAGAACGTATGTTTATGAGTAGACCTTAAATGTGATCTTAAGAGTTAATCCTAATTGATTTAGTGATATTTGGAAGTTCATAGACTTCTGGTTGAAGTCCTAGGGTAAGTCATTAATTGGTGTCGAGTGTTAGGGTTCATGAACACTAAGGGGAGTAGTTAAGTTTGGAGTCCGACGTTAAATCGTCTCTCCCCTATAAGAAACATAAGTCATCCTAGGTCAATGTAATATTGAGAGAGGGTTTAAATAAGGGTAGTCAGCTATAAGAATAAATATTTTGAGAAAGGAAGCTTTGGGATTCAGCCCATCGTACATCCTAGTACTGCCCTTCACCGGGTAGACCTCGGGAAGTCTAAGATTCACCCTAAATCGTTAAGTATAACTAATCACTAAGAAAAGATTAATAATTATAGGAGAACCACATAATATGTAAAAATCATCTCATATGATGATGTGTTATGTTAAGGACTGGTTGGTCTTGGGAATTGGAGGACTTGATAGTCCCGCAAGCTGTAGGCTTGGATATTGATATGATACACTTGCATGCGCATTGAGTGTAGTAGGTCTTCAGTACTGCCTTGATCGTCATGCCAACAATAGTACGTTGACTTGGCAAGTTGATGCGGCCTAGCGGACTAGCTTAGCCTGGTGTCTTGTGACGTTTCCCAGAAGCCCATCACTTAGCCCAAAAGACTGGGATACCCCTAACAATAGTATGCAGAGACTCTAGAGTGCACCTGGGACGTGTATAAAGGTATATGGGAGATTTAGGCTAGGTAGTGTGTAAACCCGCCTAGTAGTGGAGATGCTCGCTCCACTTCCATCGTGAGCCACGACGGTTGGTACCAGAGAGGTTAGCTGCCTCCGAAAAGTGGGAACTAAAGGTCTATGTGCATAGAGTCCTGTGTGTGAATTGTACTCGTATAAAGCATATCTGAAAGTGAGGGTAAGATCTATCTTAACTCTAGAGGGGGGGGGGGAGGGTGAATAGAGTATTTTAAAGTAAATTTACAATTTAAAAATGCACAGCAGTAAAGGCTTAATTTATGTATAGGTGTAAGGTGCTTTGATGTAGAAAATAAAACTAAAGTAGTAAAACAAAAACCACAGCACACAGCAAAGAATATCCATAAGAAACCAGAAGACACAAGGAACTATAGTTGTTCCCCAAAAACCTGGGTACATCCACTCTTCTACCACCCTTGGTAGGAATCCACTGCAGGATGAGTTGATTAGGTGTCCTGGGCACCAATGAGCTTTTGATAAGGTGCTCAAAAACCAAACTAGATTATTTGATCAGGTGTCTTGCCACCACTGAGTTTTGACAAGGCTCTCAGAATCAGAATCAAGACTTTTGAAGGGAGTTTTGATAACCCTTTTATAACAGGAAAAGAAAAAGGAAGAGGTGAAGTTGTCTTCTCTGTCTCAATCACTGAGAGAAGACTTAGTTGATTGATTGTGTTGTCAAAGCTCCCCCTGAGAAAGATGAGAGCTTTGCTAGGGTGATAGGTCTTCAGAAGCTTCAGATCTCCAGCAGAAGATGGTTTCAGCAGAGGCTGAAATATGAATTGTCTGGAGTCCTTGATGTTGAAGCTATGATCACTTTTCAGTATGCCAATATTCAACTAATTCTCCAGGATTGATCACTTGATTTATCTCACTATCCTGTGAATCTGTACTGAGAATTTCTTATTGTAGATAGTCTATTTTTGTGTAGTCTCTTGTTGTATATCTGTCAGACTAGAAAAGATGATTTATTCTCTGAAGATCCTCTATCCAAGATAGCCGTTAGCAGTCAACAAGTGTCTTCCATTAATGTTTTGTCTTCTGGAGGAAAGTCTAATAAACATTCTCTGATAAATCCCTTGAAACTTGCTCCAGAATAAATGAAAACGGCTAGCAGATCTCTTGAAATAAATGCTGAGAGAATTTGAAAAACATTCCAAAAGCTGACTGAATTTGAATCCTCAAAGTCGTCGATCTCTCAGGAAAAACGTCGATCTGAGTTCTACGATCTTCGACCTGAGCTCAGAGATTGAAATGAACATCAGACAGAAAACGTCGACCTGAGCTCGAAGATCGTCGATCGGAGCTCAGCGAACTGAAGAATAAGCTGAAGACAGATCGTCGATCTGAGCTTGAAGATCGTCGACCAGAGCTCGACGATTTAGCAGAGTTGAGCTCAGAGAGCGTCGAACGGAGTTCGACGTTTCGTCGACCTAAGCTCGACGATAATTGTCTTTGCCTCAGCTCTAAATCTGAATCCTTGAATAGTCCTGGGGGCAGCTTCAAACCAAAGTTCTAAGCCCTAGAATCATTCTAACTTGACCTTTTCAACTATACATCTAGGTCAAACTGATTTCCTAAAAACATAGTGATCCTTGCCCAAATTAGTAATAGGGTGTTCCAACAATCTCCCCCTATTTGGGTTAGGATTACTATTTACAGAACTCAGTAATAAATACAAAATCAACATACAAAAAAACAAAAATCTAACACAAAAGAGCAGATCATGCAACATAGCAGCAAACAGATGGAATATCAGCAAATGTTCAAAATGAGTATACTATCTGCTTACAAATGTCATTTCTTTTCACTTCCCTTCTTAAATAAGATTTCCCTGTTGGGATTTAGAGCTTCTTTCTTTGACCTTCTATCATCCTCTGCACCTAAGGAGGTTTGAGATCTAGGCCTGGGAACCACAGCCTCAGGATGCAGTTTCATGTAGTCCACTGGTCAAAGAATTTCCTTGATGTATACCTTTCCAGTTCTGCCTTTCTTTGATCTGACAAAGTAGTAATGTTGGAAGTGTCTTTCCCTTGTTCTCTGGCCTTCTTCAGCTGATCTAAAGCAGCAAGTTCTTTCATCCTAGCAGTCCATGATAATGGATTGTTCTCTGGATCTTCAAAAGGAACTGCAGGCTCATATCTGTTGCCAGTTTCTGAAGCAGTAGGAGTTCTTGTATCAACCATTTCTCAGAGTTTATAGGGGAAAGGACCTTGAGTTGAGTCCATGTGTCTTTGTCCTTCCCTTGCTTGAAATCTATGTCCTCTTTGATTTCCTCTATATTGTCCCCTTCTGGACTGATAACCCCTTTGATATTGCCCCCTGGGATGATATCTTTGAGAGGATTGGGAGGAACTTTGCTTTGGAGCTGAGGTTAGAGAAGCTGAGCCTCCACCTGATCCTGAATCTGGAGGAGGAGGAGGAGGAGGCTGAAATTGGGATGAACCTTTCTCATACTTATCAAACTTTCTTTTCTTCTTCATGGACTTTAGTTGGTTTTTAGAATATTGCATCCATGGTTCAGTAATTTGGCAATCATGCAGAATATAGTAGGGTATATCATTAGCATCCTTGGCCTTAGTAGGAGGGACCTTCATCATGGCCTTGCTTCTGGCCTTCCTTTTCTTTGCAATGGTACCATAAGAGTCATCAGAGTCAGTGTGAAACTGATCACTTTCTGAGCTTTGGGGTATATCATACAGATCATCAATGCTTTTGATGTACTTCTCTTGTTGTTTCAGTTGTTCAGAAGTCAGAGCAGGAGCAGCAGAAATAGAACTTATGGAAGCAGCAATAGGAGCAGAAGTTATTGGAGCAGCAGGTTCAGGTTCTTCCAGATAAGCAGCAGCATCAGCAACAACAGACATCATTTCAATGTCAGAAAATCCAATAGATGTAACAGCAGTAGCAGCAGCAGCAGTAAAAATAGAAGCAACAATATCCTCAGCCTTGAAAGAGTTTACATAAGATGCAATCAGGCTGGGATCACATTCTAAAACAGGCACAATGGCCTTAGTAAGGTCTTCAACTTGTAGAACTGGCAGAGAATTGAAGTACACAGTATCAAAAACTGACAGCAGGCTCTGAAGATCTACTACAAATACTGGAGCAGGTTCTGAAACTTCAGCAGCCTCAGGCAAAACCAGAGCTTCATTAGGCATCTCCCCCTACCTGGATTCAGTGAAAACTGGATCAAGGCACCCAGAAGAAGGGATTGCCTGAGAGGAGAGCAAGGAAGATAGCCTGGTAGACAGCTCCTGAAATTTTTTCAAAAGTGGAGCTAAGGTGGTCTCCAGCAATGAGGTTAGCCTGGGGGCTAGTAGCTCATACAACCTGTCTGCCAAAGCTAAAAGATCTACATGCTCAAGAGGGGCTTAAGTAGAGGTAGGAGTTGATGTAGCTGGAAGGATGTTGGTTGGGACTGATGGAATGGATGGTGTGGAGGTAGGAGGTATAGGGATGGATGGCTCAGTAGAAGGAATTGTTGAGATTGATGTTACTGAAGTGGAGATGGATGATATGGGAGAGGTAAAGGATGGGGTGAAGGATGGTTGAGAGATTATGTCCTGAAGAAGTTGTTGGTAGGAAGATGTAGATGGAATCTCAGGAGGAGAGGGAGGAGAATCATCCATGAAGGAGTCATCTAGAAGATGAAATGATGGAGTGGTGATAGGTGGATAGTAGTACAAGGGATGTAATGATTCTGAGGTAGTGGCTGGAGGAGTTGAAATGGGTGATGAGATTGTAATGGGGGAAGATATGGCTATGGTTGAGATGAGTGGTGAGGTTGATATGACTGGTGCAGAAACAGCTGGAGGAGGAGGAGAAGCAGGCAAATCTTCTGCTGGGGCAGAGACCTGAGGAGGAGTGACTGAGGCAGTCCTTGTGCCTGAAGCAGATGTTCCTGCAGCAGCCCTGTTGGAGTTTATAATCTGCCTGTCCCACTTGCTGAAGAGGGCACAGGTGAGCCTTTTGGATGCATTGATGTGCATCCCACTTGAAACCAGCAGATCAGGGCACCTGTGATGTAGGTAAACCCCTTTAATCCTCCCCAAACTGACACAGCTTTTGCTAATTTTCTTCTTGATCAAATTAAAGAAGATTGATCCCCAATTCAGATGTTTCTTATCAACTAAAGCTCTCATTAAGCATAACTGATACCTTGAGATTGTATCATGGGTGGAGTGCTTTGCTAGAAGCACTTTTCCAACAACATCAGCCAAGAATTGAAATTCAATAGATATATTCTTTTTCAACAGTTTATTAGGGTTCACAACAGAGTGACCCATTCGATCTAACAATGAATCATATTCCTCTTCAGACAAATCGATGAAGTCATTCCCAGTACTTAATGCGAATACTTCTGTCAAAAGAGCGGGGGACATTGATACCTGAGTTCCATTGATGGTGTCGACTATAGAGTTTTCATTCTCATTGGTGGCAGTAAAAACCCATTCTTTTACTTCATCTGCTGCAATCTTTATTCTTGTGGTCATCAACTGAACTAACTGCTGTTCACGGAACAGATTCAGAATGTCTTTGAATCGCTGATCGCTGCCATCGAAGGAGTTCATATCAATGTCAAAGCTTGTATCAAATTTCATTTTGGAGAGAGCGGCGGCCGACATTGTCATCTGTACCGGCAAAGATTCAACAAACACGACTAAGTGTAGAGAGTTTGGAGGGAAAGAAAAAAATTTGCAGAGAGTATGAAAGCGTAAACGACGAGCGACAGCCGAAAAATGATTTTATATTAGGGTTCGACGCGAAAAAGGAAGGATCGTCGATCTCCGTTCGACAATCAGGACTCCTAAGGGAAGCTGAAAGGTCTTTAATATCGTAGATCTCAGTTCGACGATCTAGATAGAACGTCGAGCTTAGTTCGACGATTGAAGGCCTGAAAGAGATAGTATACAACTATCTGACATGCTCTGAACTCAGGTCGACGTTTTGGGAAAACGTCGATCTCCGTTCGACGTTTCTCGGGTAAACGTCGATCTCCGTTCGACGCTTTCTGGGAAAACGTCGAGCGCAGTTCAGAGACAGAAACTATCCTTCAGACACAAAAAGAGATGAGTTTTTAGCCTAATCTTGGTCTGTTTTTAGCTTTTCAAAATCTTGTAATTTATTTTAGGCTTCCTCCATCTAACATGCCTAACTGATTGAGGAAGAAGTTGTGTTTCTTTTCATCTAAAGGCTTGGTGAAAATATCTCCCCTTTGCAAATCAGTTGGGATATATTGAAGTTCAATTTTATTTTTCTCAACATTATCCCTTAGAAAATGATGCCTAATTTCTATGTGTTTTATCCTACTATGGAGGACTGGATTTTGTGCAATGGAGATAGCACTGGTGTTGTCACAAAATATTTTAGACTTCTCTAAGTTGTAACCATAGTCTAGGAGTTGATTTTGTATCCACAATATTTGTGAACAACAACTGCCTGCAGCCATATATTCAGCTTCTGCAGTTGAAGTTGACACAGATGTTTGTTTCTTACAATACCATGAGACAAGTCTATCACCAAGAAACTGACAAGTTCCACTGGTGCTTTTCCTGTCTATTCTGCATCCAGCATAATCAGCATCTGAAAATCCAGTTAAGTCAAATGCTGAATCTTTTGGATACCAGAGACCTAGATTTGGACAGCTTTTAACATACCTAAGAATCCCCTTTACTAAGGTTAAGTGTGACTCTCTAGGGCTAACTTGGAATCTAGCACATATACATGTAACAAACATTATATCAGGCCTACTAGCTGTAAGGTACAATAGAGAGCCAATCATTGCTCTATATGTTGTCTGATCAACTGGTTTTCCATGTTCATCAGCATCCAATACAGCATTGGTAGGCATGGGTGTTTTCATACATGATGCATCAGACATACCAAATTTCTTAACCAGTTCTTTTGCATACTTGGTTTGAGAAATAAATATGCCTTCAGCATGTTGTTTGACTTGCAATCCTAAGAAGAAGGATAGCTCACCCATGCTACTCATTTCAAATTTAGAGTGCATAAGCTTGGAAAACTTTTTGCACAAGTTTGAATCAGTAGAACCAAATATAATATCATCTACATAGATTTGTACTAGTAGGGTATGAGACTTATGAGTTCTAATGAAAAGAGTTTGGTCTACTCTCCCCCTAATAAAATCATTTTCTAGAAGAAAGCATGTTAGGGTCTCATACCATACTCTAGGAGCTTGCTTTAGACCATATAATGCTTTATGCAGTTTGAAAACATAATCAGGATGAGTTGGAGAGACAAAACCTGGGGGTTGTCTGACATAGACTTCTTCTTTGATCTCCCCATTGAGAAAAGCACTCTTCACATCCATTTGGTAGACTTTGAATCCCTTGTGAGCAGCATAAGCCAGGAAGATTCTTATGGCCTCTAACCTTGCAACTGGTGCAAAGGTCTGGTCATAGTCTATCCCCTCTTCTTGAGAATATCCTTGAGCAACTAGCCTTGCCTTGTTCCTTACAATAATTCCTTGATCATCCAATTTATTTCTGAACACCCATTTTGTTCCAACAATGGAATGATCCTTTGGCTTAGGCACTAGTTCCCAGACTTTGTTTCTTTCAAATTGATGCAACTCCTCTTGCATTGCAATGATCCAGTGTGGATCTTGCTCTGCATTTTGAATGGATTGAGGTTCAATTTGAGAGAGAAAGCAAATGTGCATCAGGTTTGGTTGACCTGATTTCTGGTTTGCACACCAGCTAAGATGTTTCCAATCACTTGGGAGATTGGATGATCTCTTGATGTTACTAAATCAACAGGTGGTGTTGATTGTTCACAAACCTGTGTTGCTGTTTCCTCTTGTGGAACAGCAACTGGCTCTTCAAGAAGATTTTCTTCCAGATGTGGAGCAGCTTCTTCATCTTCACTACTTTCATCCTTTTGAGTAACTTATAATCTGTCCAAGTCTTCAGCTAGAGAATGTACCTGCAATTGTTCTATGGAAGAAGCATTCTTCTCCTTGAAAGACATATTAGTTTCATCAAAAGAAATATGAACAGATTCTTCTATTTTTAGAGTAGTTTTATTATAAACCCTATAAGCTTTACTGATCATGGAGTATCCCAGAAACACTCCTTCATCAGCTTTTGCTTGAAATTTTGCTATATATCTCTTGTCATTGTTGTGAATATAACAAATGCAACCAAAGATTTTAAAATAGTCTACTTTAGGTTTCTTCCCTTTGAGCAATTCATAGGGAGTCTTGCCTTTCAGTTTATGTATTAGACTTCTATTCAACACATAATTGGAGGTGTTCACTGCCTCAGCCCAAAAGGATAGAGGAAGGTGAGCATCTGTCAATAATGTAGTTGCAGATTCAATTAGGGTTCTATTTTTCCTTTCTGCTATCCCATTTTATTGAGGAGTTCTAGGAGCTGAGAATGTATGCCTGATCCCTTCACTCTGACAGAACTCTTGCATAAGAAGAGAATCAAACTCTGTCCCATGATCACTTCTAATCAGGGCAATGTGAGTGTTGAACTCAATCTGTATGCATTTGAAAAACTCTGTCAAATACTTGAAGTTATCAGACTTCTTCCTCAGAAAGAACACCCATGTGAATCTTGAGAAGTCATCTACAACCACTAAAGTGTAGGATTTCCCTCCTAGGCTTTGTATTGTAATGGGTCCAAAAAGATCCATGTGTAACAGATACAAAATCCTAGGTGAGTCACTCTTGTTAAGTGATTTAAAATATTTTTAGTTTGCTTGCCTAATTGACAAGCCTTGCAAAGTCCTTTCTTCTTGTAGGGGCTAGAAGGTAGTCCTCTAACAAGGTTGTCCTTGGATAGCCTAGCAATGGTTCTAAGGTTAATATGTCCTAGTCTCTTATGTCATAGAATATTAGGTCTAGATATGGAATTGAACACGCAAATATCTACTTTAGATGAATGAAAATCTACTAAGTAAATGTTACATTTTCTATTACCTGTCAACACAGTTGTGTTGTCCTCTGACTTGACCTTGCATATAGCTTTGTTGAAAGTCACTTGATATCCTTCATCATAAAGTTGACTGATACTTATCAAGTTATGCTTGAGTCCTTCAACATAAGCTACTTTCTTGAAGGTGACTGTTCCAATTTGGACTGCACCATATCCTTTTGTTGTTCCAAAGTTTGAATCACCAAAGATTACTTTGGGTCCAAGCTTGGCTTTAAAGGATGTGAAGTTGTCCTTGTTCCCTGTCATGTGCTTTGAGCGCCCACTATCCAGATACCATGGCTGGTTTGATGTTGGATAGGTCTTCACCTGCACATAAACAGCTTATATGTTTTTGACCCAGTTTACCTTGGGCCTAGGTTGATATCCCTTAAATTCAGAAATGAAAGACATCCCAGGTTGACTCTTATAACCTTCAGGATGGTATCTCCTAGGAGGTACTATCCATTCAGTATAGGGTTGAAACCTTGGGATGTAGGACTTCTAGGATTGAATCTAGATGTACCTTTGAAGGATTGTTCAAAGTCCTGATCTCTGTTCGACGATCGTCAAGCTGAGGTCGACGATCTTGGGTCAGATCGTCGATCTCTGTTCGAAGATCGACTATCCTGGAGTTCAGAGTTCAGTGTCGTCGAGCTAAGGTCGACGATCATTTCTTTGATCGTCGAGCGCCGTTCGACGATCGTCGAGCTCTGTTCGACGCATTCTATTGAACTATATTTTTCTTTGGCAAATCTGCATTCTTCCTAGCTACCTCTACAACTTTCTTCCCTTTATCAGAGATAAATTTGATTGGAGTTGTCAGAACTATAGGCTGGCTGGATGAAGCTCCCAAGCCCAGTGTACTATTAAGTCTAGAGTTCACTGTGCTTGTGATATCCATCAGTTTGATGCTTCTCCCATTAAGGGATTCTTCAAACTGCTTGGCCTTGGATAGTTCACTCTTCAGTGAGGATATCTCCTCCCTATAGCATTCTAACTCTTCAGAGAGTTTGAGGTTCTCTGATTTTAAAGTGCTATACTCAGACAGTTGTTTTCTGAGGGAAGTGATTTCTTTTCAGACTCCAACAGATCTAGGCATAGTACTTTAAACTCATGTTTAAAGTCCTCAGAACTGAAATCAAATGAATTGATTACCTGATCTTCTTCTAGTTGAACTTCTTAATCTGATTCTGACTCTTCTGCTTCTGAATCTGTTTGAGAGGCATTGATAGCCATCATGCAAAATTCCTTTTCATCAGCATCATCCTCATCATCACTGGAGCTGGATGAGGCTTCAGAGTCCTCTTCAGTTTCACTCCATGTCTCAACAACAAATCCCTTCCTTGTATGTGTGTTCTTGCTGTAGGAGGGTTTGTCTGAGGTGTTCTTCTTGAAGTCTTTCTCCTTTCTTCTTTCTCTTCTATCTTTCTTGTCCTTGTTTTTGTTTTCTGGACAGTCAGGCACAATATGGCCTGGTTTCCTGCAACCAAAACATATAATTTCTTTGTTGTTATTTGATTTATCATACCTTGGCTTATCATGTCCCTTGTATGATCTCTTTCTGAAGTCTTTTCTGGCCATTTTGTAGAATCTTTTGGCCAGTAGACTTAGGAGCTCATCATTTCCTATAGCTTTATCTTCAGGCTCCTCTTCTGTGGCTTTGAAGACTATGGTCTTCTCCTTTCTTATGGCTGGTGAGGCAGCCTTCTGTTCTTCTTCTCTATTTTTAATGAGCAGCTCATAAGATTTGAGCTTGCCAAGGAGAGCTTCAGTTGTAATCTCATTTAGACTTCTGATATCTTTGATTGGCCAGATTCTTGAATCCCAAGTGCTGGGGAAGCACATTAGGATTTTGTCATTCAGCTTAGTCAATGAGATTTCTTTATCCAGAGTCTTTAACTCATTGACAATCAGACTTAGTCTATTGTACATGTCAGCCACTGATTCAGCTTCTCCCTTTTTGAAATTCTCATATTGGCTTATAAGATGGGATCTCCTGTCTTTCCTTTCATCAGCAGATCCTGAGACAATTTCAGAGAGTTTGTCCCAAATCCCTTTGGCTGAGTTGTATTCAGCTACCTTCTGAAATATCTCACAGACATTGTCTGAGCTAAGATATTCATGGACTTGGCATCTACAGTCTTCCACTTCTTTATTTCAGCATCTGTTCCTGAAGGAGGTGGAACAGCATTTGTACTTGAGCTTGCTTGTGGACTTGGGCATACTGTCAAAAAAGAATTAAATATGTCTTCATCAATAGAGTTCATATAAAGTCTAATCCTTACTTTCCAAAGTGCAAACTTGGATAGATTGCACACTGGAGGCCTGGTGCTTGCATAATCTTTGTTCTGTGCCATGCCTTTTTATAAAGTTAAATATAATGAAAATAACCCTCTTAAAAGATTGATCTTATCAAAGATCTTTTGGTTCAGGTGTTAGCCTGTATGAACAACCAACCTGGCTCTGATACCAATTGAAAGTGAGGGTAAGATCTATCTTAACTCTAGAGGGGGGGGGTGAATAGAGTATTTTAAAGTAAATTTACAATTTAAAAATACACAGCAGTAAAGGCTTAATTTATGTATAGGTGTAAGGTGCTTTGATGTAGAAAATAAAACTAAAGTAGTAAAACAAAAACCACAGCACACAGCAAAGAATATCCACAAGAAACCAGAAGACACAAGGAACTATAGTGGTTCCCCAAAAACCTGGGTACATCCACTCTTCTACCACCCTTGGTAGGAATCCACTGCAGGATGAGTTGATCAGGTGTCTTGGGCACCAATGAGCTTTTTGATAAGGTGCTCAAAAACCAAACTAGATTTTTTGATCAGGTGTCTTGCCACCACTGAGTTTTGACAAGGCTCTCAGAACTAGAATCGAGACTTTTGAAGGGAGTTTTGATAACCCTTTTACAGCAGAAAAAGAAAAAGGAAGAGGTGAAGTTGTCTTATCTGTCTCAATCACTGAGAGAAGACTTAGTGGATTGATTGTGTTGTCAAAGCTCCCCCTGAGAAAGATGAGAGCTTTGCTAGGGTGATAGGTCTTCAGAAGCTTCAGATCTCCAGCAGAAGATGGTTTCAGCAGAGGCTGAAATATGATTTGTCTGGAGTCCTTGATGTTGAAGCTATGATCAATTTTCAGTATGCCAATATTCAACTAATTCTCCAGGATTGATCACTTGATTGATCTCACTATCCTGTGAATCTGTACTGAGAATTTCTTGTTGTAGATAGTCTATTCTTGTGTAGTCTCTTATTGTATATCTTTCAGACTAGAAAAGATGATTTATTCTCTAAAGATCCTCTATCCAAGATAGCCGTTAGCAGTCAATAAATGTCTTCCATTAATGTTTTGTCTTCTGGAGGAAAATCCAATAAACATTCTCTGATAAATCTCTTGAAACTTGCTCCAGAATAAATGAAAACGGCTAGCAGATCTCTTGAAATAAATGCTGAGAGAATTTGAAAAACATTCCAAAAGCTGACTGAATTTGAATCCTCAAAGTCGTCGATCTCTCAGGAAAAACGTCGATCTGAGCTCTACGATCGTCGACCTGAGCTCAGAGATTGAAATGAACATCAGACAGAAAACGTCGACCTGAGCTCGAAGATCGTCGACCGGAGCTCAGCGACCTGAAGAATAAGCTGAAGACAGATCGTCGATCTGAGCTCGAAGATCGTCGACCGGAGCTCGACGATTTAGCAGAGTTAAGCTCAGAGAGCGTCGAATGGAGTTCGAAGTTTCGTCGACCTAAGCTCGACGATAATTGTCTTTGCCTCAGCTCTAAGTCTGAATCCTTGAATAGTCCTGGGGGCAGCTTCAAACCTAAGTTCTAAGCCCTAGACTCATTCTAACTTGACCTTTTCAACTATACATCTAGGTCAAACTGATTTCCTAAAAACATAGTGATCCTTGCCCAAATTAGTAATAGGGTGTTCCAACAATATCATCGGCATTGCATTGCGTAGCATAACATTCATTTATCGTAGATCCTCTTCATATAAATTTGTATGGACACTTTTATATGATGAGTTACTTACCATAAATCTTAACTTATAAGTTTGTATGAGCATTCATATAAGTTAAGGTACGTCTCTATAATGGTAGAGTAGATGCTCTTTACTTTTTTACATGCTTGTTGCACCTTACTTACATGTCATTTTTTACTATTTCACCTCTATAGAACTGATAGCTTAGATGATATAATTAATTGTGTACCTTTACATATATTATTGCTAGTTAGTTTCACCGTCACCTGCTTGTACTATTACTGCTATTATTATTATACCTTTTCCTTCCATCCTTCCGCCCGTTGCCTAGGAGTCATCGAGGTGAGTGGATGTCGAAGCGCCTTAGTCTTTTGACTAACGGTCAGTGACCATATCATTTTAGGAACACCCGGAGGAATGTCAGATCAGGAAGACATGACTTGAGGAGCTAATTCGACATACTGATACTCTACCGCATGTTCATGTGAGTGTTGATGATGAGTTTACTTCTGCAGTTTATTGAGTCAGAGAGAGTTTTGTTGTACTGGGCATAAACCCTTATTGACTACTTTGATGTATTAGGCCTAAGCCCTTCTCTCTTCTAGACTCTTTTATCTCATTGTGAACATGTTTTTCTTTATATGGTGATGTGAATGTTTTTCTTTTTATGCATTTCTTACTTATGTGATTGACCTAGATGATATATTAGGCGTCGGGATCGACGTCTTGTAGTGACGACTAACTCGTAAGTTGCTGTCACTGCAAGGCGGCAGTTCTGGGCGGTAAGACTCCCCTCGGGTCAGTGTTAGTGGACTTGAGGTACGTTCGAAAAATGGGTCTTACACTTAATTTGACAATAGTTGGTTTGTGTTGAAAATGTTCCTGGTAGGGAGTAGAAGAGTTGAGACCTTTTGTGGGTACTCATTTGAGAATAAAGATTGTTGTAGAGGTTGCTTTGCCCACAAAAAATGTGGGCTGGTAGGGAGTAGAAGAGTTGAGACCTTTTGTGGGTACTCATTTGAGAATAAAGATTATTGTAGAGGTTGCTTTGCCCACAAAAAATGTGGGCTGAATTTATGCCGCATCATGGTTCTTGCCATTTCGACGATAGTGCGATTTCGTCGCTCCACAACTCCATTTTGTTGTGGTGAAGTAGGGGCAGTGAGTTAGTGGTATATGCCTTTTGGCTTGTAGAAGGTTATGAACTCAGTAGACAGGAACTCACCTCCTCTGTCTGATCCAAAGGCTTTGATCTTCTTGTCAAATTATTATTTAACTTGCTGTTTGAAGTCTTTAAATTGTTGGAAGGAGTCTGACTTCTTTTGCAAGTGGTAGAGCCACATATAGCGGCTGAAATCATCTAGTATAAGCATGTAATAGATACTTCCTCCCAATGATGGTTAGGTTGCAGGGCCCCAGAGATCAATATGTAGTAGATCCAGTTGAAGAGTGACCCTCCTTTGAGCAGCTTGAGGGAATGGAAGGCGATGAGATTTTTCAACAAGCACATGAATCACAATGTGGTTGAGTGTGTTCAAGTTTTGGTAACCCCTCTACGAGCTCATGTATTTGTAGTGTTTTAATATATGGATAATTTAGGTGTCCCAACCTCTGATGTCAAAGAGCAATTTGAGATGGCGATGTACCTGACGCCTGACATGAGTATGCACGGGATCTGAATAGTTTTAAAACAAGAGTAAATATATTGTTGGTGTTCGTTTTTGCTGAAGCAACAACAGTTCTTGTCTGCTTGTCAACAATATGACATATATCATGATCAAAGATCACTTTAAAATCCACTTGAGAGTAATTGTCCGACACCAAGGAGATTTTGTGTTAACGCTGGTACATACTGCACATCCTTAATGTTTTTTTGTTGTCCTAAGTTAGTGAGAATAGAAATATTACCTCTTACTTCAATTTTTTCGACCTTCCTATCTCCTAGAATCACGCCAGATTTGAATGATTCATCAAGGATGTTGAAGAAATCTCGGTTGTTGACCACATGTCTAGAACAACTAGAGTCGATGAACCAAGTTGAGTTGTAATCCTTGCTGGTCTCAATATTGCAGGAAAATAAGAACTGATCAGCTTCATTTTCTGTGTATTTTGCTTATTCCTTGGCCCGAAACTAACATTTTTGCTCCAAATAATTTTGAAGCTTACATTTCTTACATCGAAAGAAGCAATCCTTTATCTCGTGATTTTGTTTCTTGCAGATAGTGCATCAAATTGGTTGGGAGTGATTATTGTTTTTCTCAACAAACTTCCTTTTTCTTTTGAAGTTTTAATTTTTTCCGGAATTCTGAAGCCTTTCTTTGTCTGGCCTCCTTTGAGTGTCACGCTTATTTTTGTGGATTCCCATTTTAGCGTGGAAGGCTTGATAAAGAGAGATCTAATCACGAATGAGAAGTTCCTCATTGGATTGCAATGACCACATGAGTTCAGTGATGGGCAAGGATACTAAATCACAAGCTTCTAAGATAGCATGAATCACATGTTGAAATTTGTGAAGTGAAAGTGGGTGATCGGGTTGTCCGGGCGGCCTGGGCGGTCTGGGCGGTTTGTACGTGCGGACTGGAGCTGGATTTCGTCGGACTGGTGTTGGCTGTCTTTGCGGATTGGATTTCTGCGGACTGCGCGGACTGGTTGAGTCCGGCAGTGGCTGGCTGAGCAGTTTGGTGTCCGCGGTCTGTGCGGACTGAGGCTTGGAGTCCGCGCGATTAGAGGTTGGTCTGTAGTAGCGGTGAACCGGTCTGGTAGCGATCTGGCCTTGGAGCTGGCAGACTGTCTTGGTTTCCGCCGAGCTCGCGCGAGCTTGTTTTCTGGACTTGTACTTCTGTGAAGTCCAGGGTTTCCGCTTTGTCCGCTGTGACCGGGCGGTTTGCCTGTGGTCGTGGACTTTGCGAGCTGAGTTGGTGTCCGCATAGTCCGCTGTGACCGGGCGGTTTGCCTGTGGTCATGCACTTGTGCGTGCGGACAGATGCTGCGTCCTTTTCTCCATGCGGACTGACATGGTGCTCAGCTGGTGGCGCTCTTGCGGGTTGGCGATCTATTCGCGAGTCCGGCTTGTCGGTGTGGACTCGGCGGACTGGTTGTGCTATCTGTGGTCAAGGGGTGGTTAGCCTATCTCTTAGGACGGTGATCACACTCCTCACCCCGCCTATAAATAGGACCCCCGACTCGTCATTTAATAATAGAGTGAATAGTAAGTTGGACTTGGGTTAAGGCTGCGGTCTCGTTTTTTGTATCCGCGCGGGTTGATTTGTTTAACCGGTTGCTGTGTGCAGGTGATGCAGCTAGTACTGTGAAACCAGGAGCTTAGGTTTTGACCTCGATCAGGCTCAGTGAAGTTAGCGGACTGTTTTCAACGTTTACCAGTTTCTGCATCAACTTTCCCAGTTCAATAACCTATCCGCGCGACCTCGCGGTCTCGGCGGGTAGGCGGTCTGTTCCTCAGTTAAGAAGCAGCAGGCATCTCTGCGAATAATGGCGTGTCCGCGCGACCTCGCGGTCTCGGCGGACTCCATGTTCAGTTCGGCTTCAGCTCAGTTCGGGCGGTCTCTGCGGGCAGGCGGCCTCGACGGTCTCAGTGTTTCTGTCCACCAGAATTGATTGTAGTTTCCTGTTTTTTTCTGTACTGGCGAAATCATGTCTCGCAACGTATACCTCGTCCTGTAAAGAAGATTAATAAATTTGTTATCTGCTTGTTCTGTCTATGCACTCTGGTTGCTTGAGTATTCTTCCTGTTTTTCGCTTGTTCAAGTTGTGATATGGGTAGTTCCAAAGATATTGATTTGGCGTTTGGGCTATCTTTCTGAGCATCTTGTGAAAATTCAACATGGTATCAGAGGAAGATTCAGTTGCTTGAGCGGTGATCAACAAGTTCTGTTGTTGTTTTGTTCTTCTGAAAGGTTGACCGGGATAGTGCAATGGACAGAGGTTTTGCAAGAGGTCTGAGAATTTAGCTTTTAATGCCGACTAACTTCAAGAAGTGAAAGTCGTGCATGAAAAGTTACCTTCTGGGCGAGGAGCTGTGGGAGGTCGTCGGTGGTGATGACCAGGTAGAAATTACAGCTGCGTTTGGAACTGCCGAGCATATGAGAGTGTGGAGGAAGACAAATGCCAAGGCTAAGTTTGCTCTCAAGTGGGCGGTGTCACCTGAGCTCTTTGATCACATCTTAGGATGTGAGTCTGCTGCTTAGATATGGACTTCCCTCGATGGGTTGTTCAACAGGAAGAATGTAGCTAGGCTACAGTTCTTGGAAAATGAGTTGGCTAAGGCAACTCAAGGAGATCTTTCTATCTCTAGATACTTCTTGAAGATGAAGAGCTTGTGTGCTGAGCTTTCAGCACTTGATCCTGATGAGCCGATCTCCGAGGCTAAGCTGAAGAGGCACATAATCCACGGTCTGCGGAAAGAGTATGTGGCCTTCGTCACTTCTGTTCAAGGCTGAGCGACTCAGCCTTCTCTTTTGGAGCTGGAGAACCTGCTTGCTTCATAGGAGAGCTTGGCTAGACAGATGGCCGGGGTGACTGTCTCTGAAGGAGGAAGTGAAGCTATCTTCACTGAGAAGAAGAAGAAGAAGAGATGGGAAGGGAAGAAGAAGAAGACTGCGACTATGTGGCATGAGAGGCTGGGGCATGTAGGGATGGATAAGTTGAAAGCTATGACAAATAGAAGCCTGGTGAGAGGCTTGCCTAAGCTATCATCCTTCAGTGATGGTCATGTTTGTGCAGGATGTCAGTATGGAAAGTCTCACCGTCTTTTATTTGATAAGTCACAAACGAGAAGCAAAGCACAATTGGAGGTTATCCATGGTGATCTGATGGGACCAATCGTGACTGCTAGCCTTGGCGGGAGCAGGTACATGCTAGTCTTGAATGATGACTACTCAAGATACACTTGGGTGTATTTCTTGAAGGAGAAGTCTGAAGCCTTCCGGTTGTTTGTGGAGTTCAAGGAGCTGGTGGAGGGCCGGCTTAACCTACGGATCAAAAAATTTAGAACTGACAACGGCGGAGAGTTTGTCTTTTCCGATTTTTCTATTTTTTGCAGCAAGCACAAGATCCAGAGAGAGCTTACTTGTGCTCATACTCCACAACAAAATGGAGTTGCAGAAAGGAAGATCCGTCATCTGACGGAGACTTAAAAATGTTGACTTCATGCCAAGAGTATCCCAAGGTCCTTTTGGGCGGAGGGAATGTCTTGTGTAGCCTATGTCATCAATCGGATGCCTCTCAGTCCGATCAACATGAAGTATCCATTCGAGATGTTACTGATGGAGAAGCAAGGTGTTGAACACCTTCGGGTGTATGGTTCAACTTGATATGTGCATATCCCGGATGCTCTGAGGACTAAGCTTGATGCAAAGGTAAGGAAGCTTGTATTTGTTGGCTTTGATGAGCGGAAGAAGGGATGGAGGTGCATGGATCCTGCAACGAAGAAGTTCGTTGTGTCAAGATACGTTGTCTTTGACGAACTGACATCGTATGGAGGAAGCTCGGTTGAGTTACCGGAGGGCAAGGTTGATGAATGGCAGGAGGTGGCTGCTGATGTTGTTCAAGAGGAGTTAGCTGTTTCACCAACGGCTCCTGTTACTTCAAGTTCAGGGGGAGAGGCTTCTATTCAGGAAGCAGGGGGAGCACTGCTCCATGTTTTCTTGAAAAAGGAGTTGAACCTGAAGAAGTAGAGGAGGTGGTGAACAAGGAGCAGCCTCTTAGGAGATCAAAGAGGATCATCAAGCCTCGGGCTCGATACTGTGAAGGGAATACAGTGAGCTTTATCTCCTGTTTCTTTGCAGGCCCTCTAGATGAGCGGGAGCCTTCAAAGTTTGAAGATGCCACTAGAGTAAAGGAGTGAGACAATGCCACAGATGAGGAGATGGCTGCCCTCAACAAGAATGAAACTTGGGACTTGGTGCCCAAGGTGGATGGTGTTACTCCTATTACTTGCAAGTGGGTCTATAATCTGAAGAAGAAGGCGGATGAAAGCATCGAGCAGTACAAGGCTCGCCTTGTTACTCGAGGATTCTCTCAACAGTACGACGAGTACTATGAGGAGACGTTTAGTCCAGTGGCGAAGATGATTCAGTACGAGTGGTGATAGCTTTGGCGGCTTGCCAGGGCTGGAAGATGTGACAGTTGGATGTAAACAACGCTTTTATTTACGGGGAGATCGACAAGGACATCTTCATAAATCAGCCACTCGGTTATGTTTCTGAAGAACATCCGGACTACGTCTGCAAGCTCAGGAAGTCCCTTTATGGGTTGAAGCAAGCTCCGAGGGCATGGTATGAGAAGATTGCAGAATATCTTCAATTCTGTGGCTATCCTGCCTCCAACTAAGACTCGAGCCTGTTCATCAAGAAGAAGGGGGAGCTTCTAGTCCTGGTGCTGTTGTATGTGGATGACATGTTCATCACAGGGAATTCCAAGGAGGAGGTAGCTAGGCTCAGGGAGGAGCTAGCTATTTTCTTCGAGATAAAAGACTTGGGAGAGGTTCATCACTTTCTTGGTCTCGAAGTGGAAAAGAAGGAGGGCGGGATTCTTGTTTCCCAGAAAGGTTATGCGGATCAGATTGTGAAACGATTCAGCATGAAAAGGGGAAAAAGTTGCTCTACTCTTTTGGATTGTGTCTTGAAGCTTCGACGAGATGAGGGTAAGATTCTTCCTGATCCCTTGGTGTTCCGAGCTCTGGTGGGGAGCTTGATCTACCTGACGATTACAAAGCCAGACATGACTTATGCTGTTGGCCGAGTAAGTCGGTTTATGGCGGAGCCAAGTGTTGGGTACATTGGAAAATGTGTACCTGATTTGAAGAAGCCCAACTTAGCTCAATGATATACATCAAGGTGTATTTGATATTGTTTTGAGTTGACATGTGCAGGTGAAGAAGTATTAAAGAATGCAGAAAAATATTCTAAGTCCACGTGTCGACACCTGAAGAAATTGTGTCGACACTTCAGAATATTTGTGTCAACACTTCAGAATATTTGTGTCGACACTTCAGAATATCAGTGTCGACACAGAGAAAGATAGTCGATCACATTTATGTCGACACTGGGAAGCAGTGTCGACACATAAAGAAGATCGTCGACCTCAGCACTGGGAAGCAGTGTCGACACAGTGAAAGATAGTCGACACCCAGAGAAAGTTAGTCGACCAGTGAAAGTTAGTCGACCAGTGAAAGATAGTCGACTAGTGAAAGATAGTCGACTAGTGAAAGATAGTCGACCAGAGAAAGATAGTCGACTCACAGAAGAAGATAGTCGACCTCAACTGT
Organism: Platanthera zijinensis; assembly: GCA_039513925.1. Classification (NCBI taxonomy): domain Eukaryota; kingdom Viridiplantae; phylum Streptophyta; class Magnoliopsida; order Asparagales; family Orchidaceae; genus Platanthera; species Platanthera zijinensis. The sequence continues at coordinate 40,944,071 of CM077079.1, read as the reverse complement.
GTCGACACTGGGAGGATGTGTCGACACCTTGAGATTGAGTCGACACATATTGGCAGAAGTCGACTATGTTTGTGTCGACACCAGAAGACTGAGTCGACACATTTTGGCAGAATTGAAGATTGCTGTGTCGACACCTGAAGGCTGAGTCGACACATACTGAGTTCTGAATCTACAACAACTGTGTCGACACACAGGACTTTTGTTGACACATTGCAGAGCCAAGACCAAGTTATTTTCTGAAGTAGCTGTGTCGACTTAAAGGCAATTTAGTCGACATCATCAAAGACTGTGTCGACACCAAAGTCACTTGTGTCGACACAGATAGACAGATTGGTCTCGACACTTTCTGACAGACTGTCTCGACATTTTGCTGTCCAAGGCTAAGGTACAGGAACTGTTTGAAGACTTGACAGCTGTGGGTTGCCACCGTTTAACTGAAGCTGTCAGACCTGTCAGAAAACAGTTAGAAACCGGATTAGCCGGTTACCATGAAGAAAGTCTATAAATAGACATATTCAGAAGGAAATAGAAGAACAACAGTAGAAGATCTAAGAAGAAAAAAAGGATTACGATCCTATTGAAGTTCCAATTCAAGAAAGTGCTAAGCTCTAAAGAAGATCTTCATCAGAAGATCTAAGAAGAAGAAGTCTGAAGTATCAGAAAAGGTGTTGGATAGAGAGGGATCCAGTCATCTTGAAGAAGAAGAAGGAAGCCATCAGTGGTTTCTCAAGAAGCTGTTTGAAAATCAACTCAGCTAAGTTCAGATTCAAGAAGCTTTGAAGAAAGCTCAGATTCAGTTGATTTCATCAGCTGATCAAGAAGTGTCTTGTCCTCTTCTCTCTCAACAAAGGCAAGACATTAAAATATCTTTTCTAAATTTCTGTAGGATCTGTTTACACAGATCTGAGTTGTAAGCCTATGTTATAAAGGCTGAGTGTAGGAGAGGTGATCTCTGAGTGGTAGGGCTATTTGCCTGAGTGTAGGAGAAGGTTCTTCTCTGAGTGGTAGGCCTGAGGCAAGGCTGAGGTAGGGCTGTTGTGCTTGAGTTGTAGGAACCTATCCAGGTTCTGAGCTGTAGGATCTGTGGATCTGAGAATAGTGGAAGTTTGGCCGAATCTAGCATACTGCTAGATAGGTGAAGGGGGAAAGTGGATGTACCCAAACCTTGGGGAACCACTATAAAACATTGTGCAATCTGTGATGTTTCAATTTCTGTGATTGCTGTGCTGAATGTTTTATTTCTGCTATTGAATTCTGGCTAGAAGTATAAACAAGCAATTAGAACCTATTCACCCCCCCCTCTAGGTGTTTAGGTTGTCTTGAAAGTAAAACTATCAAGTGGTATCAGAGGCAGGTTCCTCAAAAAGGACTTAACAGTCTGAGGTAGATCTTAAAGGCAGAATCAAGATTCAAAAAGATGGGTTCTGGTGAGAATCATAAGGAGCTAGGGTCTATGAAATTACCCATATGCAAGAAAGAAATTTTTGGAATTTGGAAAGAAAGAGTCAGATTGTTTATGGAGGCATCTGACCCAAGGATTTACATCACAGTACAGGAAGGCCCCTTCATTCCAATGAAGGTATCAGTTCTTGATGCAAATATCCAAACTCCAAAGAGTTATTCAGAAATGACCAAGGATGAAATCATCTTGGCAACCATGGATAAAAGAGCTCAGAACATTATTGTTAGTGCCATAGATGATTCAATATTTCAGAATCTGATTCACTGCAAGATCTCCAAAGAGATGTGGGACACATTGATTGTCTACATGGAGGGATCTGAAGAAGTAAGGCAGGACAGGAAATCTATGCTCAATCAGGAGTATGAAAGTTTTAGACAAGGAAAATCTGATAGCATGACTGAGTGCTACAAGAAATTTTATAGAATTGTGAATGAGCTTATGTCCTATGGAAGAGTCTTCAGTACTTATGAACTGAATGACAAATTCTTGAGATCCTTAACAAAGGATTAGGATACAAAGATCTGTGTCATAAGGGAAGTGGCTAAATTGGCAGAGATCTCTCCTCCCACCTTGATTGGAAAGCTGCTATCCTATGAAATGCAACTTATGGTGAGGAAGGAGGAGGAAAAGAATTCAAGAGGAGAGCATAGAGAAAAGACTGTGGTATTCAATGCAGAAGCCACTAGAAAGAATAGGAGGAAATCACCATCTCCTCCTAAGGAAGTTGCAGAAGATAGTTCTGAAAATTCAGATAAGGGTTCAGAAAGCTGTGATTCAGATGCAGACTTTGCTGCATTCACAAGGCAATTCCAGAGGTTCTTGAAAAAGAAGCAATGGAAGTCTAGGCCTTCCACATCACAGCAAGTTGATGACTATTATCAGAAGAAAAGGTCATCAAGGAAAGAAAAGAGCAGATCAAAGCCCAACAAAGCCACTACTTCAAAGATTGTCTGCTATTGTTGCAATAGGACTGGACATGTAGTGGCTGACTGTCCTGATAAGAGAAAGGAGTCTTCAGACAAGAAGAAGACTCATCAGAAAGGCAAGAAGGAGAAATCCTTTGTTGCAAAGAAAGATAAGAGTCTAACAGACCAGTCAACTTCAGAGTCAGAATCTGAAGCTAAAGCATATATTGGACTATATGCTGCATCTGAAGAAGAGGAGTTTCTGCAGTTGCTAGACTCCATCAATGAACAAAAGGATCATCAGTGTATGGGGCTGATGGCAGGATCAGAAGAGGACATATGCCAGAATCAGTCTGGTCCTAATAAGGTACAATGTCCTTCTATTACATCTGTTTGTAGTTTAAGTGAAGAATCAGCTACATCTGCATCAAGTGATGTAGATGCATCTGAATCTGAAGGAGATGTCTATCAATTGATAGACAAGTATGAGGACTTGTTGCAGGCCCTTAAGAAAAGCAAGAACTTGGTTAAATCTCAGGCTCAGGAAATTGCTGAACTAAGGATTGCTACAACTGAGTTAGAGAAAGTTATTGATCAAAAATTAAATGAAAATGCCAAGCTGAAGAATATAACTATTATTCAGATGGGCACAATTAATTATACTAATGATCAAGTGAAGAGTCTGGAGGCCAGACTTAGAATTGAAAGGGATTTAGTGGCTAGTTACTCTAAGCCAAAATCTGTCTTACCCTTGATAGATGAATTTGTCACTCAAAAGGGTAAGGCTGGATTAGGATTTAAAGGTAACTCCAGGGCTGGCAGATTCAAGAGGAAAGGCAAAGCTCCTGTTCAGTCACTAAACCTTTCAGTCCCCATAAAGTTTAATAAGGTGGAAGTGCCTTCTAACAAATATGATCATGAAGATATTCAAGGTCATATTAAGACTAATGTTCTGAAGAACAAGGGTGTAAATGCAAGCAGGCCTACCTATGGTCATAAACCCAATGGTTTTAAGAAATCTGTAGTTGAAGTTGCTGCAGCACCAGCAATGAATAGAAATTCTTCTGACAAGGATGTATCTAGATCTAGATACAATAAGTTTGAATGTTGGTGCTGTGGCAAGAGAGGCCATTTTGCACTAGACTGCTGGTATAACACAAGTGTTAGAAAGAACAATAGTCTACCTGTTAGAAGAAATAATGGTAGCTTTGTTTATGCTAACTTGAACCAAGGACCCAAGACTTGCTTGGGTTCTAAGGGTAAGTAAATCTGTGTTGCAGGTGAATCCAAGTAACCATGCCCCTATATGGTACTTGGATAGTGGTTGTTCCAGGCACATGACTGGAACAAAGGGGCTGCTGAAGGAGTATTCATCTGTCAAAGATGGACCTAAAGTGATCTTTGGTGGATCTGAAAAAGGAGTCATCAAAGGGTTTGGTAACATTTCTTCTAACCTAATTACTATCACTCAAGTGGCTTATGTAAAAGGTTTGAAACATAATCTAATAAGCATAAGCCAGCTAAGTGATTTAGGATATGACATTTCATTTGTTAAAGATGGATGTCATATCAAAAGGTCAAGTGATCAAAAGATCATATTGACTGGGTATAGGAAGAGAAATGTATATTGTCTTAATTTTGAATGTAAGAATAAGGCTTCTTCCATCTGTCTTGTAGCTGATGACAATGCTTCTCATTGTGTTAAGTGGCACAAGAGATTGGCTCATCTAAACTACAAGACAATTGGCCAACTCTTTAGCAAAGAGTTAGTGAGGAATGGACCTCAAGTTAAGTGTATAAAGGAAGGGATATGCTCAGCTTGTCAAAAGGGCAAGCAGACAAAATCCTCCTTTCAAAGACTTGAAAACAAGGATTCTGTGAGGTGCTTATACCTCTTGCATATGGATCTTTTTGGTCCTATGCCAGTTCACAGTCTAGGTAGGAAAGTCTACACTTTTGTGGTTGTAGATGACTATTCTAGATTTACATGGGTGTTCTTTCTAAGACAGAAATCTGAAACCCCAAGTGTATTACTTAATTTTGTAAAGCAAATTCAGAATGAACTGAATAGTACAGTGGTCAAAATCAGAAGTGACCATGGTACTGAGTTTCAATCTGAAAGCATAACAAAATTGTGTAAAGACTTTGGGATTTTCCAAGAGTTCTCCTCACCTAGAACACCCCAGCAAAATGGAATTGCTGAAAGAAAGAATAGAACATTAATTGAAGCAGGTAGAACTCTGTTGAGTGACACCTCTCTCCCAGAATATTTTTGGGCTGAGGCAGTTAACACAGCTTGTCATGTAATCAATAGGGCTACTATCACCAAAAGTCACAAAATGACTCCCTATGAGATTGTGAAAGGCAGAAAACCAAATCTATCTTACTTTAGGATCTTTGGTTGCAAGTGTTATATACTTAACAATGGCAAGTCATATTTGACTAAGTTTGCTGCCAAATCCCAGGATGAGATATTTGTTGGGTACAGCACAAATAGTAAGGCCTATAGAGTCTTCAACTTGACTACTCAAGTTGTTGAAGAATCTGTGCATGTTTTGTTTGATGAAACAAGATTAATCAACTGTGAGTTGTCTTGTAGATCAAATGACTCAACAGGTATAAGCAAAAGTATGGACAAGCTCTCCATTACTAAAGTATCAAAGGAAGATGGAGCATTGGAAAATGAAGGCTTCTGTCCAGGGGGAGAATAAGACACTATAGAAGCTGATGAAAACCAAGAGATTCAGCTAAATGAAGGAGCTGGAGATGTTCAACCAGAAGGGAATCTTCCTCCAGCTACGAGACATTTAAGAGATCATCCAGCTGATCAGATAATAGGTGATCCAAGACAGGGGGTGCAAACTAGAAGCAGAAATCAAAACACAGTTCTACATTCAAGTTTCCTGTCACAAATGGAGCCTAAGAAGTTTGAAGAAGCTATCCAAGACCAGCACTGGATTGATGCTATGCAGGAGGAGCTGAATCAATTCAGAAGGTGCAATGTCTGGGAGCTTGTTCCTAAACCAAGAGGCCACAACATAATTGGCACAAAATAGATCTATAGGAACAAGCTAGATGAAAGTGGAATAATAGTGAAGAATAAAGCAAGATTGGTTGCAAAAGGATACAGGCAGGAAGAAGGGATTGACTTTGATCAAACCTTTGCTCCAGTAGCAAAGCTAGAGGCAATCAGAATGTTCCTTGCCTATGCAGCCTATCAAGACTTCAAGGTATACCAGATGGATGTGAAGTCAGCATTTCTGAATGGTGATCTTAAAGAAGAAGTATATGTAGAGCATCCATCAGGTTTTGTAGATCCTCTCAAACCTGATTATGTTTATAAGCTTAGAAAAGCTTTGTATGGGTTAAAGCAAGCCCCAAGGGCTTGGTATGAAACTCTGTCTACTTTCCTTATTGAGAATAAATTCTCAAGAGGAAAAATTGACAAAACTCTATTCCTTAGGGAATCCAAAGGCAAGATCATCTTAGTTCAGATCTATGTTGATGACATAATCTTTGGATCTACTGAAAACAACCTTTGTAAAAAGTTTGCCAAACTTATACAAGGGAAGTTTGAGATGAGCAGTATGGGGGAACTGAAGTTCTTCTTGGGACTCCAAGTAAGACAGACTGATGATGGCTTGTCCATATCCCAGTCAAAGTTTACTAAAGAATTAATCAAGAAGTATGGTATGGAGTCATCCTCCATCATGAGAACTCCTATGGGGACAAGTATGCCTATATGCAAAGATGATGCAGGTAAACCTGTTGATGAGACTTTGTATAGAGGAATAGTTGGTTCTCTACTATATCTCACAGCTAGTAGACCGGATATTATGTATGCTACATGTGTCTGTGCTAGGTACCAAGCCTGCCCTAAAGAGTCTCATTATACTGCAGTCAAAAGGATTCCGAGATATCTTAAGGGCACACCTAATCTAGGTCTTTGGTACCCTAGGAATAGAGATTTTCTACTAACAGGCTATTCAGATGCAGATTTTGCAGGATGTAGAGAGGATAGGAAGAGTACTACAGGTACTTGTCAATTCCTGAGAGGAAGACTAATATCATGGAGTAGTAAGAAGCATTCCAGTGTGGCAATTTCCACAGCTGAGTCTGAGTATGTTGCTGCTGGAAGCTGCTGTGCACAGCTATTATGGATGCAGCATCAACTTAAGGATTATGGTATTCAAGTAAGTAGAACACCTCTTTTGTGTGATTCTAAGAGTGCAATTTCTATTGCTAATAATCCTGTTTCTCATAGTAGAACTAAGCATATAGAAATTAAATACCATTTTCTTAGAGAACATGTAAAAAAAGAAGACATCTCATTGGAATTTGTCAAAACAAATTATCAAATAGCAGATGTGTTTACTAAGCCCCTAGATGAGACCAAATTCAATAAATTTAAAATTGAATTAGGTATGTTAACCATTGATTAGTGTAATCACAAAATCATCAACAATGAAGTTGAAGTGGTAACAAAACATTCAAATGATATAAAGACACATTGAAGTAGTATCAAGTACTTTGTAGTACTTATAAGTTGTGTTGAACAAACAGAAATTGGCTAAGTAAGATGGTGTCGACACATTCAGTAATAATGTGTCGACTCAGGGTAGTAATGTCGACAAGTCAGAGATATTGTGTCGACACAGAAAATATGTGTCGACACTTAAGAATCTTATTGTCGACTTATCCAGGAATGTAGTGTCGACTTCACCAGGATAGTGGTGTCGACACTTACAGATTTTGTGTCGACACTTATACTAAGAGTCGACACAGAATTTCTGTTGCTCTACTATATATCTCAGGTGTCGACACATAATAGACGGACTTGAAGTCGAGACAATAGAAGCTTGTGTCGACACATTCCATCTGTGTCGACACTTATAGTCTGTTTTTGGCGACTTTTGATCTTCTTTAAACAGAAGGTATAAATAGGTCAAAAACTCATTCTGTCGACACGCTTACAAGGTTTTCGAGACTGAAACCCTGTGTCGACATTCTCCCTCTCTCTCTCTTTCTCTCATCTTTCAAGCTTTCTCGACTGATCTATGGCGCCAAAGATTGAAGATAATGTAAATGAAGGATATGAGTTGGTGCGCCAGGCCTTTGCTGATGCCCCACCAGATGTTCACAGGGTTATCTCTCTCCTCTCCGACTCGGGATTAGAATTTATGGTCTCAGAACTATCTAAGATATGGAAGAAGGAGGTGCATGAGTTCTTTACTTCTGCATCTGTAGATTCTGAAAGTCACAAGATAAAATCGACAGTTCATGGGTCAACAGTGGAAATTACTCCAAGTAAGTTAAGAACAATTCTACAATTACCTATAATTGAGAATGAAGAGGACGTCCCTGCTTCTAAATCAAGGGAGGCTCTTCAATGGTGTGGATTGGATTCCACCATGAAAATTGGAGCTGCTTTCAACAGGAAAGGAATGAATCAACAAGGCAAGTTTCTGTCTGAGGTGGTTGGAAAAGTAATTCTGTGCAAGCCAGGTGGACATGATAGGATTTCCGCCTATATGTTCAGCCTCATGACCAGGATTGTGTTTACAATTCCAACAGATTGGTCAACTGTAATCTTTGAAAAGATTAAGGAAGGAATCAAGAAGCCAAATCTGGCTAGAATAATGAGTATATACCTAACTAAGGAGATTCCTGATGTTATGCAACAACTACCTGGAACAAAAATTAATCACATGAGAAGGATGGACATGAGATTGTTTTCCAGATGGGATAGGGTGCTGACCAAAGAGATGCCTGAAGTGGAAAGGCAGGATTCACTTGAGAAATCCCCAGGTCATGCTACCAGTACTGAGCACCAACAAGAAGAGCAAGTAAGACAAGAGGTTGAAGAATAGTCTGCATCTATACAAGTTCAGGATGCCACTGTACCTGCAATTCAAGGAGAAGAAGTAAGAATACCAGCTCAGCAAGTTTATTCACCTACACAGGCTGTATCTACTCATGACCAGGTACAGGTGCAGGGGGAGCTGGTGTATTTTCCTACAAAAGACGTTTCTAATATTTCTATTTCTGCACAGGTCCAGGGGAAGCAAGTGTCCACACCTGCCCAGGACATCACCAATACTGAACAAGTACAGGGGGAGAAGCTGTCTGAGCAAGTGCAAGAGGAAGCTCAAATTGATTTATCTCAAGATTTGAATACTGCAGATGTTCCAGCCCAGAAGGAATATACTCTTGATGAGTTATTTCCAAATGATGAAATAGTTACTGATAGAATGGAAGTGGAGCAAGCAATTGAGGGGGAGCCTGTGCATGTTGAGGCTGAACAACATGGCACTGAAGCAGATGTTCCTCCTCCTCCCAAAGAGAGAGTTCAAATTGATAGTACTTCTGATTCTGAGAATGAAGAAGCCAGGATGGCTAAGAAGAGAAAACTTATGGTCTTCAAGAGAAGGAGCAAGAGCTATAAGCAGGCTCTATAGCCTACAACACATCACACTCCTTCTGAATTTGATTATAACAAGTTTATGGTCGATTTACAAGTGAAATTGGATGAACACAGAGTGGCTATTGAAAAATATGTTGATGAGAACAACAAGTCCCTGCAATTTGACTTGGCTCAGGATATAAAGTCTATTCGATTTGAAGTCAATATGCATAAGAAGGAGATGACAGATTGCTTCCATAAGGGAGGTAATGCTGTGGTATATTTGGCAAAACAACAGCAGTCCATCATTCCTAAAGTGGATGATATTGCTTTAAAGCAAAGCTATGTTTTGGAAAATCAGATAAGGATGAATGACAATTTAACTGAATCTCATCATGAGATCATTAATGAAATGAAAAAGACTATTCCAGATCTGCCTGCAGCTAGAGCAAAGGAAATGGAAGAATATGATAAGAAATTTCAAGCTGCTATTGATTCTGTTAAAACTGCTATCACTACCTCTCAAAAGGACATATCTGACAAGCTTCTAAAGTTAAAACCATTTTTTAAAGAGGGTGTGAATTATCTGGATGGACAAATCAGATTTCAGAAGGAGGATCTAAGAGATCATATTACTAGAGAAGCCATAAAGGGGGAGAGGTTGTTAGTTCATGCAGGCTCAGAACACACCAAGTGGGTGACCAATAGTATTCGAGCCACATTGGGATATCCACCTTTGTGTGATGATGCTATGGTGGCTGAGTCGGGAATACAAACAGGTCTACTTGAAGGCAATCAACCTGAGGTTGCCCAAGTCATTTACCCTCCTCCAGATTATGATATGATAGATCAGCAAGTTCAAGGAATGTATAGTCCTCCAAAGGAGGTTCACAGGGTTGTTATTGGGAAAGTAGATAAGCCCGAGGCTACTTTGAAAGAATAGCAAGATGCTCTACTATCTAAGAAAAGATTTAGAGAGCAGGCTGAACTTAAGCCAGACTTTGAGCAGTGGAGTCCTACTTCCAGAAATATTATACTCACTGCATGGAAGGCTGTGAAAGACCAACAACATGAAAGAGGCAAGTGGTTCAATGAGATGGAATGACAGAAGTATGAAGCCAGGCAAGAGGCAATAGTACAGTTTAGAAGAAAAGCCAAGCTGGGTAGGCTGCCTCCAGATGCTCAGGAGCCGAGCAAGTACTTTCCAAAGCCCTTTCATTATTTTGAAAGGCAAAGGCTCAAGGAAGAAGCTCTGAAGAAAGCTGAGCTAAAAGGCAAGAAACCAGCTGAAGATTCTGAAGCTCCTGTGAAGGCTCAAATTCAATCTGGCAAAGGGATTGTCATAAAAGAGCCTGATCAGTCTTAATTTTTAGTTCTTTCAAAGTGTTTTGTTATGTTTTGATCATTAAATGTAAAACTCTGTAATCAATCATTACCAAGTTATAAACAAAATGTTGTTTGGTATCATATAATGTTCATTCTGTGATGGATTGTTTATATTTTGTTTATATTAAGTATTCCTGTTATGTCATAATCATCATATTATACTTTTTATAAATGGTGTATATCATTGGCTATAAGGATTATGACTTCTCCAAATAGGGGGAGATTGTTAGGTACATTGGAAAATGTGTACCTGATTTGAAGAAGCCCAACTTAGCTCAATGATATACATCAAGGTGTATTTGATGTTGTTTTGAGTTGACATGTGAAGGTGAAGAAGTATTAAAGAATGCAGAAAAATATTCTAAGTCCACGTGTCGACACCTGAAGAAATTGTGTCGACACTTCAGAATATTTGTGTCGACACTTCAGAATATTTGTGTCGACACTTCAGAATATCAGTGTCGACACAGAGAAAGATAGTCGATCACATTTATGTCGACACTGGGAAGCAGTGTCGACACATAAAGAAGATCGTCGACCTCAGCACTGGGAAGCAGTGTCGACACAGTGAAAGATAGTCGACACCCAGAGAAAGTTAGTCGACCAGTGAAAGTTAGTCGACCAGTGAAAGATAGTCGACTAGTGAAAGATAGTCGACTAGTGAAAGATAGTCGACCAGAGAAAGATAGTCGACTCATAGAAGAAGATAGTCGACCTCAACTGTGTCGACACTGGGAGGATGTGTCGACACCTTGAGATTGAGTCGACACATATTGGCAGAAGTCGACTATGTTTGTGTCGACACCAGAAGACTGAGTCGACACATTTTGGCAGAATTGAAGATTGCTGTGTCGACACCTGAAGGCTGAGTCGACACATACTGAGTTCTGAATCTACAACAACTGTGTCGACACACAGGACTTTTGTTGACACATTGCAGAGCCAAGACCAAGTTATTTTCTGAAGTAGCTGTGTCAACTTAAAGGCAATTTAGTCGACATCATCAAAGACTGTGTCGACACTAAAGTCACTTGTGTCGACACAGATAGACAGATTGGTCTCGACACTTTCGGACAGACTATCTCGACATTTTGCTGTCCAAGGCTAAGGTACAGGAACTGTTTGAAGACTTGACAGCTGTGGGTTGCCACCGTTTAACTGAAGCTGTCAGACCTGTCAGAAAACAGTTAGAAACCGGATCAGCCGGTTACCATGAAGAAAGTCTATAAATAGACATATTCAGAAGGAAATAAAAGAACAACAGTAGAAGATCTAAGAAAAAAAAAGGATTACGATCCTATTGAAGTTCCAATTCAAGAAAGTGCTAAGCTCTAAAGAAGATCTTCATCAGAAGATCTAAGAAGAAGAAGTCTGAAGTATCAGAAAAGGTGTTGGATAGAGAGGGATCCAGTCATCTTGAAGAAGAAGAAGGAAGCCATCAGTGGTTTCTCAAGAAGCTGTTTGGAAATCAACTCAGCTAAGTTCAAATTCAAGAAGCTTTGAAGAAAGCTCAGATTCAGTTGATTTCATCAGCTGATCAAGAAGTGTCTTGTCCTCTTCTCTCTCAACAAAGGCAGGACATTAAAATATCTTTTCTAAATTTCTGTAGGATCTGTTTACACAGATCTGAGTTGTAAGCCTGTGTTATAAAGGCTGAGTGTAGGAGAGGTGATCTCTGAGTGGTAGGGCTATTTGCCTGAGTGTAGGAGAAGATTCTTCTCTGAGTGGTAGGCCTTGAGGCAAGGCTGAGGTAGGGCTGTTGTGCCTGAGTTGTAGGAACCTATCCAGGTTCTGAGCTGTAGGATCTGTGGATCTGAGAATAGTGGAAGTTTGGTCGAATCTAGCATACTGCTAGATAGGTGAAGGGGGAAAGTGGATGTACCCAAACCTTGGGGAACCACTATAAAACATTGTGCAATCTGTGATGTTTCAATTTCTGTGATTGCTGTGCTGAATGTTTTATTTCTGCTATTGAATTCTGCCTAGAAGTATAAACAAGCAATTAGAACCTATTCACCCCCCTAGGTGTTTAGGTTGTCTTGAAAGTAAAACTATCACCAAGGAAGTCTCATCTGATGGCGGCGAAGAGTATTCTGAAGTATGTGTTGACGACTTCTGATATGAGACTCCTTTATAAGAGGGACTCGAGCTTTTCTTTGCTAGGTTACACGGATGCTGATTATGGTGGTGATTCAGATGACTGAAGATCAACTTCTGGTTATGTGTTCACTTGTGGATCAGCGGGCATCTCATGGTGTAGTAAGAAGCAGGATTCGATGTCCGTCTCTACTACGAAAGAAGAGTACAAGGCTTCAGCCTTGGCATCTCGGGAAGCCATTTGGCTAAGGAGATTTGTAGAGTACATCCATAAGGAAGTGCAAGGTCCCACTCTGCTCCGAGGTGATAATGAGAGTGCTCTCAAGCTGGTGAACAATCAAGTTTGCCACGCGAGGACAAAACATATTGAGATCGAGCACCATTTCATTCGGGAGAAGGTGTTGGAGGGATCTATAGTGGTCGGGCATGTTCGGAGTGAGGACAACCTTGAAGACATCTTCACAAAGCCGCTGTCGAAGGGGCCTTTCCAGTGACTTCAAGGTTTACTGGGCTTGATCACTACTTCTCACTTCAAGGGGGAGTGTTGAAATTTGTGAAGTGAAAGTGGGTGATCGGGTTGTCCGGGCGGCCTGGGCGGTTTGTCCGCGCGGACTGGAGCTGGAGTTCGGCGGACTAGTGTTGGCTGTCTTTGCGGATTGGATTTCCGCGGACTGCGCGGACTGGTTGAGTCCGGCAGTGGCTGGCTGAGCAGTTTGGTGTCCGCGGTCTGTGCAGACTGAGGCTTGGAGTCCGTGCGATTAGCGGTTGGTCTGGAGTTACGGTGAGCCGATCTGTTAGCGATCTGGCCTTGGAGCTGGCGGACTGTCTTGGTGTCCGCCGAGCTCGCGCGAGCTTGTTGTCTGGACTTGTACTTCTGTGAAGTCCAGGGTTTCCGCTTTGTCCGCTGTGACCGGGCGGTTTGCCTGTGGTCGTGGACATTACGAGCTGATTTGGTGTCTGCATAGTCCGCTGTGACCGGGCGATTTGCCTGTAGTCGTGGACTTGTGCGTGCGGACTGATGCTGTGTCCTTTTCTCCATGCGGACTGGCATGGTGCTCAGCTGGTGGCGCTCTTGCGGGTTGGCGATCTGTTCGCGAGTCTGGCTTGTCGGTGCGGACTCAGCAGACTGGTTGTGCTAGCTGCGGTCAAGGGGAGGTTAGCCGATCTCTTATGGCGGTGATCACACTCCTCACCCCGCCTATAAATAGGACCCCCCGGCTCGTCATTTGACAACAGAGTGAACAGTAAGTTAGAGTTGGGTTAAGGCTGCAGACTCGTTTTTTGTATCCGCGCGGGTTGATTTGCTTAACCGGTTGCTGTGTGCAGGTGACGCGGCTAGCACTGTGAAACCAGGAGATTGGTTTTGACCTCGGTCAGGCTCAGTGAAGTTAGCGGACTGCTTTCAGCGGTTAACAGTTTCTGCATCAACTTTCCCAGTTCAATAACCTGTCCGCGCGACCTCGTGGTCTCGGCGGATAGGCGGTCTGTTCCTCAGTTCAGAAGCAGCAGACAGCTCTGCGAATAACGGCGTGTCCGCGTGACCTCGCGGTCTCGGCGGACTCCGTGTTCAGTTCGGCTTCAGCTCAGTTCGGGCGGTTTCTGCGGGCAGGCGGCCTCGGCAGTCTCAGTGTTTCTGTCCGCCCGAATTGATTGTAGTTTCTGGTTTTTTTCTTTGCTGACGAAATCATGTCTCGCCACGTATACCTCGTCCTGTAAAGAAGATTAATAAATTTGTGATCTGCTTGTTCTGTATATACGCACTCTGGTTGCTTGAGTATTCTTCCTGTTTTCCGCTTGTTCAAGTTGTGATCTGGATAGTTTCAAAGATATTGATTTGACTTTTTAGCTATCTTGCTGAGCATCTTGTGAAAATTCAACACCACGTGATTGAAAGATTTTGGTAGAGATCGAAAGATCTTCTCTACCACTTGCTGGTCTTCCATCTTTAATTTCCTCTGAGATTTCTAATTTTATTTACTAGGCTTGTGATTTTTGTAAAGAAATCTTGGATGTTTTCTCCTTCTTTCATTAAGAGAGTATCCATGGAGCTGTGAAGATTGTGAAGTTTCATTTTAACTACCTTCTTTGATCCTTTGTATTCATTCTCAAGCGTGTCCCAAGCTTCTTTTGCATATTTCGAGCCCATAATGCGAGGATAGGCGATGTTGGTGACTGCTTGTTGAATGAGATGCAATGCACGAGAGTCCAGCATTTGATTTGTTCTTGAAATGGTAGGCGCTTTGCCGTCAGCAGACTTTTCAGTGGGGTGATACCTTGTTGAACCACATCCCAGAGTTCCTGAGACAAGAATAGGTTCTCCATTTTATCACTCCAAATTTGGTAGAGATCACCTGTAAAGAGGGGAATTGAAGAGTAAAGTGGAGTGGGGGTAGATGATGACACCATGAATGGAATGAATCGTTTGTGATTTGCCTCCCCAGGCTCTGATGCAACTGTTAGACAAGTAGAGGCAAAAACACGACAATTGGGAGGCAAATGATATTGAGATTTTACTTATTCTTAATACAGATACGATAAACGATAGGCCTTTATATAAGCATAGTACAGGCAATAAATATTTAAAGATAACCAGTTACATTCGGCAGGTAGAAGATGGAATATCTAGAAACGCAGCAGGAGATAAAAGCTGAATGCAGAAAATGACTTTCGGATTTGCTGCTTCTCAAAATAAGTCATATATATAAATATATATTTGCTGATACAGTCCGGCCACCAACCGTCTAGGGTTGAGTATATTATTCGAAAATCGAAAGTCGCTCGAATATTGAGCTGAATAAGAATCGGTTAAAATTGATTCGACTCAATTTGAATCAATTCAGGCTCTGTTTGGCACAGTGTTTTGAGAGCAGGGAGTCGCAGATTTTCAAAAAACTCTGTCAAACAATATTTTAAGGAGGAGCAGTGAGATCAGCCATTGCTATTAATAGCAGTGGCCCGCTATTTTCGAGCTAGTTCTGAATCGGTCAAACTATGATTCGAATCAGCTCGAATTAATTAAAAATATTATGTATTTAATAATATATTCTTATTTTAAAATTAAAAATAATTAAATTTAAGCCCAAATAAAAACAAAGAAGGTTTAAAGTATTTCATTTGCTAAAATTTATAGGTTTCCTAATTTAATTTTGAGCCAACTAGAAATAAAGAAAAAAACTGGTCAATTTCGAACCGGCTCGATTCGATTTCGAGCCGACTTGAAACCGAGTCATTTCGAGTCGATATCAGCCCTACATGCTGCAACCGCTAGCCATAATTTCTCCCAAGGGTTTGCCACTTTTAACTGTAATATATAGGATATAAATCTTGAGCAAGTAGACAAGTCATTGGTTATTAAAATGCAAAGAGAGTAGGAGAACATGCATTGATCAAAAATAGTAAACTTTGCGGCAGTTTCAGTAAACAAAAGCAACCAAGGATGAACAAAAATACTGCACGATCAACAAGGCAGCTTAAACCCCATGCTCTTCCCTCTCGTGTAATCCCTCCAGACATCAACTGCGCCAAAACAAGTGATGGAGATTGTGCTCAGAGCCATCACCGTGCTAACAGAGAAAACGATGAGGGAGGCTCTTCCAGATCTCTCAATGGCCCTCTGTATAATTAAAATACCAATAATGGAAGATATGAAGCAAAGACCGGAGAAAACCAGCGCTTGATTCACGTCCTTCATGCCCAGAATCGAGAACTGGACAAGGGACATGGACGAGGAGAACAAGACCATGAAAGAAGTTGTTCCTGCCGTTACCTGAAATGGAAGAGTGAGCTCAATATTTCAATACACACAAAAATATTTTAACACACACACACACATATACATACATATTATACATACATATTATACATACATATATATATATATATATATATATATATATATATATTATATATATATATATATATATATACATATACATATTATATAAGCAAACTCCAAATGATTTCATGGTGTAACATTTAAATTCAAAAATGCTCTCATTTAAACAAGTTTTGGGCTTTAATTTAAGGGCTTTTTCGTCTTTTGTCCGGCTCAGAGCTTTAATTTAGGGTTCCCTGCATTGTTCGCCCGCCTCAAATTCGCGATAGCCGCGATTTCTTCCTCTGCGGCATACTCCTCCTCACGCGACTCGCGTGCTTCTTCCTCTGCGGCAATCCCTCTTCCCACGCCTTTCTTCGTGTGTGTGTGTGGGGGGGGGGGGGGGGGGGGGGGGATTTCTTCCTCGGTGGCATTGCTTCAGAGGAAGAGAAGCACGTGGATTTTCTCGACTTCCTCTGAGGCATACTCCCCCGACACGCCTCGTCGGCGCACCGTCTCCAAAAGACAAAACATGCCATCATCTCGCCACCGTCTCCGATGCTGCAAGGTCACAAAAGGTTATTAGCCGCTCCTCCGCCTTCAGCGCAAGGTCATCTAGTTCTCATGGCGGTAAATCTCTTAGTCATCTTCTCCTCCTTCGTCTCCATCGCAAGTGCTCCTCCGCCTTCAGCGCAAGGTCATCTCTGTTGGGGTTGTGGAACACTTCCGGTCCTCTTGTTTCTCACACCGGGTTAGCCCACGTGAGCTTAGAGGAATCGAAGTGTGATCCCCCTCCGACATTTCTGGCGCCGACGACAGCGGGGGTCCGGGGGCAGCCGCCCCCAGCGGAGGTCCCGCTGACTGGACAGCGGGCAGGGGTCAAGGGGACAGCGTCCCCGGTGGGGGTGCGGGGGCAACGCCCCCGGCCCAATTTTTTTGGGAGATATTTTTTCTCTAGTCGTCGAACTGGGTTCGACGTTCGTCGAACCCGTCGAGCTGGGTTCGACGTTCGTCGAACCCAGCTCGACGATCGTCGAACTAGGTTCGACGTCGAACGTCGAGCGTAGATCGACGTTCGACGCGTCGAACGCAGCTCGACGGTCGACGTTCGGGCTGAGTTCGACGATCGTCGAACGCCGATCGGGCTGAGTTCGACGATCGTTGAGCGCCGTTCTGCGTTCGACGATGCTGTCATGCTGAAGCCTATTTAAGGCGTTTTCTAGTTATTTTAGGGTACGACGGGAAAAAACGACGGGAAAAACGACGGTTAAGGCGGCGGTAGTCTTTTGGAGGTCGATCCAGAAGGTTTTCTTCTACAGTTTTCTTGTCCAGAAGAAGAGAAGGTAGGATCGGGCTTTAGATCCTTGTAACCTTTGTGTAATTTTGTATTGTTCTGGTGAATACAAGAAGGTGAGGAAGAAGGGGAGAGAGGACGTAACCCGGTTTTGGGTGAACCTCTGTAATACCTGTGTGTTTGATTGCTCTGTGTTTTGTTATTCGCTTTTGAATTTCCTCTTCTCGGCGCTCCGGATTCCTTACAATCTCGGTCTCAGGGCAGTAAATCTCTCAGTCGTCTTCTCCTCCTTCGTCTCCATCGCAAGTGAAACCTCAAGATTGTAAGTTAAACATCTCCTTACTCATGTTCAGAGACCCAGAAGAAGCCAACATTCATGACCAGCGACATGAGGCTTTGACGTTCTCCTTCCACTTTGCACATTCCGCTTTCACAATCTGTTGATTTCAAGAGCAGGAAGCCAACATTCCCAATCCAGGTGTCAATCTGCTTGAGTGGTATTCTCTCCCTTCATTCTCATATGATTTCTAGTATGGTTATTGTTTCGGATCCAGATCTTTTGATATTACTTGGCAGTTGGGAAAAATCCGCAATTTCAATGTGGCTTCAGATTTGCCATAATCTTTCTCCTAGAATTAATTCTCTATTCTAAGTTTTCATGCAATTCAGAGCAAGATTGATTCTCTATTTTAAGTTGCTTTCAATTTAACCCTAAAATTTCTTATAGGATTTCTTCTTCAAAATTTCATAAAAGATTTTAATCTAAACTGTGGCTGTAACTGTGATGTGGACTTGCTTTATGTGAAGGTGTACACTACAAAGGTTCAACACAATCCTTATTTTATTAAAGGCAACACAAAAATAGCATCTGAAATTTTCTTTTACATTCCAGCCCTGCTTTTGGTACTTGAAGAGCAGATATTTTGACGCTTGAAAAATAACTTTAGGTAACCAACATTTTATTTTGGATTTTTTACTAGATAAATTGTTCTATAGCATATAATAAAGCATGTATGGATTGCAGACCTGCTTTTGGTTCCAAAGAACTAAAACCTATGAATGTTAACTGAGCAAATAAATTGACCAATTTTATAATCAAGCAGTTGTGGAGAATCTTTAATTTATTTATTACGTCAGACAATCCAGTGACCTCCTCAAACAATTGAAATAGTTATAGAGATCTACATTCAAGTAGCTGCAAGCCTCCTAAGTAAGAAACCACAAATCCTTCAGTTTTTTCATTCTACATCAAATTCATTCTCCGTTATTTTTCTTCAGAACTGTAATTTTGATTGTTTTAGTAAAGATTAGAAGTTAGACAAGTGATGCTACTTTGAGATGGGTAATGATGGTTGGGGTATTTAAACTATATTATTTGAGTTTGGTGTTAAGATAAATGTGCCACTAAATTTATAAGGTTGTTTTGTTGGTTTTGTTGGTTTTGTTTGTGTAATAATTTATTTGGTTTAGGATTTTGGAGAAATCATACATTTTGGATCTGCTGCTGAATATTGTTGCCCCTGCCTAATATCGTCGCCCCCACAAATGTTGTCACCCTTGCACTGGGTCCACGCCCACGACTAATGTCGCCGCCTACGACCAATGTCGTCACCCATGATCAATGGCGCCCCCACGACCAATATCGTTGTCCATGGCAATTGTCTTCCCCCTATGACCAATGTCTCGGTCCACGATTAATGTAGCCATGCATGACCAATGCCGCCCCACAAACTAATGTCCCTACTGAAAGTCTTTGTTTTCAAGGATTGCTAAATCACCTAGGGGGGGGGGGTGAATAGGTTTCTTAGTCCTTAGTGACTTATCTTTTATTTTATTTTCTTTTGATGATTCATTAGTTGGTTGGATTTTGCTTTTAAGATAAGTAACCTGCAACACAACAAACACAAAGAGCACACACAAGATTTATAGTGGTTCCCCTAACAAGGGTACATCCACTTTTCCTCCCACCTATCCAACTATCTTGATGGACTAGACACTTCTCCAAAACTCTGCTCCAAAGAGCTTACACCTCAGATCTCTCAGGATCTCTCAGTCTCCTCCAATACTTACAACTCAGCCAAAAGGGCCTATAATTCAGTGATCAGCTGATCACCTACCTCAGGCCAAATGCCCTACACTCAGGTTGGGAGGATAACCCAACCTCATATCGACTAGGTATCCTACCTCAGAGCAAACTTGCTCCTACCACTCAGATCCAAGAGGATCCTACAAGATATAAGTGGGTTGGTGAGTCTTGACTGGACACAAGAGAAATTTCTCTGTGTCAATCTACCTTGACTGAGATAGTCTCTGCCCAACTTTGACTCCAAAAATATATTTCCTGAGTCTACCTTTACTTGAATAGAGATATACTCAGTCGTAATTTCTTCTTCACAACACCAAGGAATTTTCCTGCTTGAACTGTGAAGTGACTGCATCAAAACTTGTCGCTACCTAGTGTAGGATCAAGCGCATACCTACTGTTCCAAAAGCTCGGACTGTTGGAAAGGGCGCTACTTAATTTGTTAAATAAATAGCAGAGCGCCACAGGTCAAGTGAAGGAACGCAGGACCCAACAATCCCCCCCGGCGTCCAGCACAACCCATCGGCTCAGAGATGGTGTTACCACATGGCCCACATGGCTCAGAGGTGGGGTTACTACATGTCCACGGTTTGCCTGAACTGCCGGACCCACACAGGTAGAAGGAAAAAAATCGGGATTTAATAGCGCCTCCCTGGTCTTGAGCCCGTGACCTCCTCTGATACCAAATGTAGGATCAAGTGCATACCCAACTATTCCAAAAGCCCAGACTGTTGGAAAGGGCGCTACTTTATTTCTTAAATAACTAGCAGAGCGCAACGAGTCAAGTGAAGGAATGCCAGGCCCAATACCTGGGCTGAAGGATTCTCAGCTCAACTACTTCACAGCAACAAGGATACAGATCTTGCTTTGACTTGTGCTAGAAGTAACTTGCAGAGTAACTGTTCTGCTTCTTCTTTCTTTCTTGGGTTGAGAATGTTCAGCCCTAACTTCTTCTCCGCAGCCTCCAGTAAATGTTCTTTAGAGTTGAATTGTAGGATATGTGAGACTTGCTAGTGCAGATAGAAAATGACACCAGCTAACTTTCTTTTTCCTCTTCAGAGATCTGCTCTGATCTTGCTGTAGTTAATGATGAAGACAAATAACTAACTTATTTTGCTATTAGTCTTGTTGACTTGAGCTTCCTGTGCTTTAGTCACAACAATAATAACAATGAAGAAGAAGTACATCCACAACTCCTTGAAAGATATCTTCCTCTGTAAAAGCTTTTCCTTTTATTAATTATGTCCTAACGGCTCTTTTAGCAGTGGACCCTACACATTTAATGCCAGCTACAACCTTTCTTTAACGCCAACTGTCGTACAGTAGCTCAGCGGCGCCTTTTGGCTTGTACTATAGCTTCCCACTATCAATTTGAATAATGTTGACTTGTTGACTTGCTGACCTCACCAGCTGTGGACTTAGCCAAAATCAAGCAACATTAGCATAGGCGTTGAGTGAGCAAGCCTCACTCAACACATTGAGTGAGCAAGCCTCACTCAATGCCAAAATACTTAGAAAGTATTCTGTCTATCTAGGCGCTGACAGCGTTGAGTGAGCAAGCCTCACTCAATGCTTTTTTCCTTAGCTTATTCTTTAGCCTTTTCTGTATGCTTGGCATCGAGAGTGTTAAGTGACCACGCCTTACTCAACGCCTTATGCCTTAGCTATGCTACCTGTAACTTAGGTGTTGAGAGCATTGAGTGACCACACCTCACTCAATGCCTTATGCTTTAGTCATATTCCCGCTTCTTCAACATCTTAAGCATTGAGAGCATTGAGTGACCACACCTCACTCAATGCCTTTTGCTTTTAGCCAGATTTTCTGAATCATGGCGTTGAGAGCGTTGAGTGAGCATTCCTCACTCAATGCTTTCTACCTTAGCAAAATTTTTCTCTACTTTGGCGTTGAGAGAGTGAGCTCCACTCAACACATTTGGATGATGATTATTTTACTGAATATGTTTAACTTGATGCAAATTCATTCTACACTTTAGAATAAACTATGTAGATGGACATAATCTTGATTGATTTATCTTTCAGGTAAGTGCACCTATCAATCATAGTATAGGAGAAATCTACATCTCGTGTCGTATTCAACATGGTTTTTTCAAATACTCGTACTCACCCTCACTCTATTATCATACCTATAATTAAAATTGATTTTTAATCTAAATAAACTTAATTATGACTAATTGGATAAAGTAATGTTGGAGAATTAAAGATGATAAAACGTCGAAAGTCTAAGAGCATTCACATGAACATAATTACTTATTGATTCAATTTATTGTAATCATGAAATAACAAAGCTATCAAATTCCTTGTATTGTAAAGGGTTAAACATTTATCAAATTCTCTCTCGAACAATTCAAATTCTAAACCTAAGTTGAGTAAATTTTCTCTCGAATAATTTACAACACTCAAATTTGCATTAATTACATTACCCTATCTCTTACATAAATTCATGAAATCTTATCTCTAAAATACAATGAATACATTTATCCGTACTACAATTATCCAAATAGCATATCTCTCAATCATGAAATTTGAAATACAAAGAGAAATAACACCCAAATATGAACATTTAACCATCATCCCAAGCATCCAATTTCTCAATCTAGAAGTTTGGAATTCATGTAAAATTAAACCAAAATTCATAACTAGGATAATTCTCAATGTTTGTAAGCCTATATACGAATAAAATACCATGAATTTGATGAAAACAAGAAGATACATGATTACCAAATTGTTCAAATAAAAAGTTCAAGTAAAATAAAAGATAAATAAAGTTAGATCACCAAGAGAAAGGAAAGATTAAGAGGGATACATGAAAGATTAAATGCATACAAAATCTCCTCCAATTCCTCCTTCTCTTGGGTGTTCCACTTTCGTACTCTAAAAGTTCTCCAAATGAAATGATCAAAAAGTTTAGAATAAAATTTTCACACAGGTTTTTATAGTCTCCTTGCAAACAGGGTCGGACACGGGTTCCAACATGGCCGTGTCATAGGCCGTGTTGACGGTTCTAGGGCGGTTCCATACGACTCGGTGTGTCTGGACGTGGTCCATGTCAGATGACACGGGTACTAACACGATCGTGTAGGTAGCCGTGTTCTATGCACACGGGTTGGTTGGCACCAGCCGTCGAAATCTCCAGAAAGGGACGCGGGTGGACACACGGGCGTGTTCCAACCCGTGTAGTTCTCTGGCATTTCTTCCAAAATCTTCAGCTCCATCCTGAATAGGACAGGGTAGGCACACGGGCGTGTTTCTACCCATGTTCACCCAAATTTTGTCCTGTCCTCAGCCATGTTGACTCTGTGACTTCCTCCGTTTGCTCCGAGACTTTTAGTTCCACTGGTTAGCCATACCTGCATTAGGAAAATAAATGAATAAATACATAGATAAATACATGAAATAATAGAAACTCCTAACTGTGCTCTTCTATTAATGATAAAACAAATTTTTAACTATTTTTACGAAATTACTACCTAGGGAGGTGAAAAATAGTGGACATGATTATAATTATGATAGTAAAAACTCTATCATAATTGTACTCATCAAATACCCCCGGACTTAGATGTTTGCTTGTCCCTAAGCAAACAAATTCAAACACTTGGGTTGACAATAAAAAAATATTTCGCTTCCGCACACTCTTTGCTATGAATTTAAAAAGAACTTTGATGATGTAATCATATAGAAAATAGTATAGCAGACTTTTCTAAATATACCTTTATCTTAAAATTCCTCCAATATATCTTTTAACTATCTTTCGCTCTTTATTAGAAATAGAAGTATAGTCATCCATAACAATCGTGAGGAGAAAATAACAATTTCAATAAGATATGCATTAGTATTTCAATAATTATAGGTACCAATATTGATAGTCATGAGCTTACCTTTTCACACCCTCTCAACGACACTAGTTAGAATTAGTGAGGTTGGATCCTTAGGACTTGTATGGTGGTGTAACCTTTTTTTCTTAGGATAGGCGAGTATAGGTGGGGTAATCAAAGATAAATTTGATGGTTTTTATCACACCTAGATCACAAATTGAGCCCTTTGTATGGTAAATACCTTAACATACATCAATATTATAGAGCACCCCCAGACTTTGCACTTATTATACTTCCCATGTTTTTTTTGATGATGGATACTCTATATTTTTTTTAACCAAGGGTCCATAGTAAGGATCATTCTGAGTGGGTGCCAGTATACACGCACTCAGGCCACATATCACTATGTTTTTTAGGATTCATAGTAGGGATCATTCCAAGTGGGTGCAAGTGTACACGCACTCAGACCTCATATCACTATGAATAAACTCCTTCCATGAAGATTTCAATGATAGGTGTGCTAATAGGTAAGGATTGACCTTAGTGAATTTTAGTGGTAGAGTATCAAAAGACATAGAGATTAGGTCCAAATTGGGTGAGCCAGGATATGATGTTTAAGGTTTTGGGATTGCAAGGCTCAAACTATCCAAAAAGAGGCCTAAGTCATTTCCACCCTCACTAAACAACTTATGCGAATGTTTTTAGGATTACTAGAAGGTAAATTCTAAACATAAATAAAGAGTATTTTTTTTGATTCCCTAATACAAAACTATCAAAATGTAACACTCATCAACTCACTTTCCTAGAGATAATTATATTTTCTAAAATAGAGTGATTGATAGTTAATAATATAGAGGAATAATCTTAACAATAAATTATATAGAGAAAATTAGGCTAATAAATTTCTATACGTAATTACTAATCAATAAATTTGAACACTCAATGAGTCTACTTTAATTCATTTTAATCAGTGTGTGAAAGTAAATTAAGTAGTTATAATCCCAAATGAATGAATTAATGAGAGCTTAAGGAATTTATTTTTATTAGGGGTGTTTAACCTTGAGTACTAGGATAGCAAGAGTATAATTAATTGTAATCATGTCCATCACAGAAATAATATAATTGAAGAACATCCACCCCCAGACTGAATAATTGCAATGTCCTCATGGCAATGTAAAAAAAACTGAGAGAACAATTTCACCAGAATATAACGAACTGACTATCATGAATATAAAAGGGCACACACAGTAAAAAGGAGCAAATATGATAATATATAAATAAACTGATAATACAGTGGAAAAAGAAATGCGACAGAACTACATGTCCAAATACACAGTGATATATCAGAAATATGCAGGAGGGCCATCCTGATCATCCTGGGAGCGAGGTGGGCGAGGAGCTGTCCGTAGTGGGCTAGAAATCCCCAAATGAGCTCTGATCTGCACAATAGCTTCCTCAGTCCTCTGCTGAGACTGCTCTATACTCAGAAGGCGCGGCGAGAGCTGGGTGTCATAGAAATGCTGTAACTCGCGTGCGTACCGAGACTGCAGTGGAGGCTGGGCAGTAGAGGACTCGCCCTAAGTGTAGGTGGAGTGGGATCGAGGAATCAAAGGCTCATCGAGGTCAGGATCTACCTCATCGTCGTCATCGTCAACAGCAGTATGAGGTCCACGTCTCGCAATGGCACAAGTAATCCCACCCCGGCCCTGATGGGCGATGACGAGGCAGAGAGATCGAAGACTCGCCATGGTGATAGGCACAGTCTTTGCCACCACGGTCATGGGGGGGGGGAAGAGACGAGAATATGCCCATATTCTTCGCCAGGCGCGTGATGTAGGGGGCTATACAAATAGACCTGATACGTGAGTTGTCCGCCTGGTGAAGGATGAACTGGGCGAGTAGGTAACCTAGGTGGACAGGATAGCGGGATGACATGCTATATAGGTACAAGACGTCCTACCTACTAACTACACCAGAGCTTTCTCCCCAGCCGCTCAATGTATGGCTAAGGAGGTGGTGGATGTAGTGGAGGGCGGGGGAATATAGCTTTGAGGCCTTAGACCTCTTTGCTTCATAAGGAGAGACGTCGAAGGTAAGACGGGTCCAGATAGTGCCTGCTTGGTCACGGTTGGGGAGATCAAAATGAAGGTTAGCGTAGGCGGCAGTAGATAAGAAAGATCCTCATACACCCCTAAGTATTGGGTGAACTGGAGAAGGGTGAGTATATGAAAAGTGCCCGCTACCCGAAATAAGATGATTCCCTCGTGTGGGTTTCCATGCTCCATCAAGGAAGGTCTAAGGTTTAAATAAAAAGTAGAAATGAACTCGAGTGTGAGTTCCCTAAACCCAAGTTCCTCTATAGCAAAAAATTCTTGCCACCCTACTACGGATATTAATTCTCTAACATTTTTCGCTAGACCTATTTCTTGTAAGACGTCCCAGTCAATGGTTCGAATGTCTTCGTACTTTTTCGACTGGAGGAGGTTGTAGCGGTTGATGTGCGCTGGATTCGTGAATACAAGTGACGCAGCAGCATCACACCTCTCCGTTGACAGTGCTTGAAGCTCCGGGCGACATCGGCGACTGCCTTGGCTACGTTATGAAGACATGTTATGTGGACAAATGTAAGGCTTGTTACGAGTGAGGAAGGAAAAAGGAGTGGAAAAATGAGGAAAGGGGGACAAAGAGGAGAAGAGAGTGGAGAAGAAGAACTAAAAAACTAATTAAAAGAACGTACACCCAAAAATTTTACCAAAGAGAAATGATTTGCGATGAGAGGGGGTGATTTCCACGAACTTTGAAGGCCAAACACTTAACCAGCCGGGAGAGAAAGTGAGTGTAGGAGGTGAAGTTGGATAGCAGGAGAGAATGAAGATGAAATGCACGGAGCCCTATATAAAGACACCGAACACGGGTTGACACACGACCGTGTGTGCAACCCGTGTTAAAGAATCTTATCGCCATGGTACACGGTCTCCCGCGAGACGTGTGGTCAATCTGATGAGATAGGACAGCGTCAGGCGAACACGGTCCACAACACGGGTGTGTGTGGACCCGTGTGGTAAAACTGACAGGTGATAGATGGGAACACGGTCCACAACACGGGTGTGTGTGGACCCGTGTCCTGCTCGGGTGCTGGGTAATAAAAAGCACACGGTTATACACACGGCTGGGTAGACAACCATGTCCTGCTCTGGAACAAATTCGTCAATCTGCGACACGGCGAAAAACACGACTGTGTGAATAAGTGTTGGGTACATTAGAAAATGTGTACCTGATTTGGAGAAGCCTCACTTAGCTCAATGATATACATCAAGGTGTATTTGATGTTATTTTGAGTTTATATGTGCATGTTAAGTATGTGCTAAAATGCAGGAAAAATATTATAAGTCCATATGTCGACACCTGAGGAAGCTGTGTCGACACTTCAGTAAGATTGTGTCGACACTTGGAAATAGCTGTGTCGACACTTCAGAGAATTTGTGTCGACACCGGGAGGCATTGTTGACACACTGAAGATTATAGTCGACATCGACTGTGTCGACACCGGGAGGCAGTGTCGACACACAGAGGCAGAGTCGACAACAACTATATCGCACCTGGAGGCAGTGTCGACACACGCTATGTTCTGAATCAACATCAACTATGACGACACACAGGACTTGTGTCGACACACAGCTGAGTCTAGACCAAGTTGATTGTTGATGAATGGTGAAGTGTTTGTGTCGACACAAATAATCAGTGTCGACACATTCTCAAGATGCAGTATCAAGGAGCTTTGTCGACATCAAGGCAGCTTTGTCGACATCACCAAAGGCTGTGTCGACACTTAAGTAACTTGTGTCGACACATATTGACAGATGGTCTCTACACTTTATGACAGACAGACTCGACGCTTTGCTGACAAAGACAAAGGCTCAAGAACTTTTTGAAGACTTGACAGCTGTGAGTTACAATAGGTTTTCTGAAGCTGTCAGACTTGTCAGAAGTTAGTTATAAACTGGATCAGCTGGTTACCATGGATGAAGTCTATAAATAGATGGATTCAAGAGAAGAAAAACATACAGAAGAAGGGACAAGTATTGTCACAACTAACACAATTAGTGATTGATCTCTGATCAAGAAAGTACAAGTAACAAAGAAGAAGATCTTCGTAAGAAGATCTAAGAAGACGTTCTGAAGTAGTTTACTATTCAGATTCTGTTTAAGTGGAATTCAATCAAGAATTCAGAAGTATCTTCAAGAGGTTTGGATAGAGAGAGATCCAGCTATTTGAAGACAAGGAGGAGACATTCACGGATCTCTCAAGAAGCAGATACTGAACTAATCTATCAAGAAGATTCAGATCTATTTCTGAAGTCTAAGAAGGAAGCTGCCAGTCAGTTTTATTCAAAGGAAATCAACCCAACTAAGTTCAGATTCAAGAAGCTTTGAAGAAAGATAAGATCAAGTTGATTTCAGCCATCAGCCTCTACAAGAAGCTGATCAAGAAAGTTCTTATCCCTTCTCTCTCAACAGGGGTAAGAGATTACAAAATTCCTTATCTAATTTTGTAGGATCTATTCATAGATCTGAGTTGTAAGCCTATTTTATAAAGGCTGAGTGTAGGAGATTTATTCTCTGAGTGGTAGGGTTGTTTATGTCGTAGTTATAGGAGAAGGTATTCTCTGAGCTGTAGGCCTTGTGGCAAGGCTGAGGTAGGGCTGTTTATGCCTGAGTTGCAGGAGAAGATATTCTCTGAGTTGTAGGCCTTGTGGCAAGGCTGAGGTAGGGCTTGTTAGCCTTAGTTGTAGGAATCCTTCTGGATTCTGAGCTGTAGGATCTGAGGATCTGAGTTAAAGGAAGAAGTTAGGCCGACTCTAGCATACTGCTAGATATGTGAAGGGGGAAAGTGGATGTACCCAGACCTTGGGGAACTACTATAAATCTGTGTGCAATTTGTGATGTGTGTATGATTGTGATTGCTGTGTTGTGTTAGCTATAATAATATCTGATTTATTCAAAGAACTATAGTTATATTCTGCCTTGAGTTAAAACAAGTATTAGAACCTATTCATCCCCCCCCCTCTAGGTGTTTAGGTGGTCTTGAAAGTAAAACTATCAAGTGGTATCAGAGGGAGGTTGCTCAAAGAAGGATTTAACAGTCTGAGTTAGATCCCTAAGGCAGAATCAAGAATCAAGAAAATGGGTTCTGGAGAGAATCACAAGGAATTAGGGTCAATGAAATTACCCATATGCAGGAAAGAGATTTTTGGAATCTGGAAAGAAAGGGTTAGGTTGTTTATGGAGGCCTCTGACCCAAGGATATATATCACAGTAAAAGAAGGTCCATATATCCCAATGAATGTGTCTGCTCTAGATGAAAATTAGAGAACTCCCAAGGATTTTTCTAAAATGACTAAGGATGAGATTATATTGGCAACTATGGATAAAAGAGATCAGAATATTATAGTGAGTGTCATAGATGATTCTACTTTCCAAAATTTTATTCACTGCAAAACCACCAAGGAAATGTGGGACACCTTGATTGTCTACATGGAGGGTTCTGAAGAAGTTAGACAAGAAAGAAAGTCAATGCTCAATCAAGAATATGAGAGTTTCAGACAAGGGAAGTCTGATAGCATATCTGAATGCTACAAGAAATTCTACAGGATAGTGAATGAACTGATGTCCTATGGAAGGGTCTTCAGTACTTATGAGCTGAATTATAAATTCATAAGATCCTTGACAAAGGATTGGGATACCAAGATTTGTGCCATTAGAGAAGTGGCCAAACTAGCTGTCATTTCTCCTCCAACCTTATTTAGAAAGTTGCTATCATATGAAATGCAACTAATGGCTAGGAAGGAGGAAGAAAGAAATACAAAAGGAGAGCATAGAGAAAAGTCAGTGGCCTTCAAGGTTGAAGCCACTACAAAGAGCAGGAGGATGTCTCCATCACCTCCTAAGGAAGTTGCTGAAGTTATCTCAGAAAATTCAGACAATCAGAACTCAGATAGCAGTGATTCAGATGCAGATTTTTCTTCCTTTACAAGGCAATTTCAGAGGTTCTTGAAGAATAAGCAGTGGAAGTCAAGGCCCTCCACATCACAGCCAGTTGATGACTATTATCAAAAGAGAAAATCATCAAGAAAGGAAAGGAGCAGGTCTAAGCCCAGCAAAGCTACAAAATCAAAAATTGTTTGCTATAGCTGCAATAGGCCAGGACATTTGGTGGCTGAGTGTCCAGAAAAGAGGAAGGAGTCAGCAGACAGAAAGAAGACTCAACAAAAGGGCAAGAAGGAGAAATCCTTTATTGCTAAGAAGGAGAAGAGTCTTACAGATCAATCCTCCTCAGAGTCAGAATCTGAAGCTGAAGCATACATTGGACAGTATGCAGCTAGTGAAGAAGAGGAGTTTATGCAATTGCTTGACTCCATCAATGAACAAGAAGACCATCAGTACATGGGACTGATGGCTTTATCAGAAGACAACAAGTGCCAGGATCAACCTTGTCCAAGTAAGGTACAAAGTAATTCTAGAATTTCTGATTACAGTACTGGTTCAGAGTCAGATTCATCTTCATCAAGTGATGAGGATGAATCAGAATCTGAAGGAGATATTCATCAGTTGATAGATGAATATGGGGACTTATTGCAGGCACTTAAGAAAAGAAAAAACCTGGCCAAAAATCAGGCTAAGGAAATTACAGATCTTAAGATGACTGCATCTGGTTTAGAGAAAGAATTGGATCAACAAATGAATGAGGTTGCCAAGCTGAAAACTATTACTATTATTCAGATGGGTACAATCACATATAAAAATAATCTAATTAAAAGTCTGGAAGTCAGACTTCAAGTAGAGAAAGATTTGGTGGCTAGTTACTCTAAGCCAAAATCAGTCTTACACGTAATAGATGAGTTTGTGGCTCAAAAGGGTAAAGCAGGAATAGGCTTTAAAGGTAACACCAGGGCTGCCCATTTCAAGAGAAAAGGCAAAGCACCAGTTCAGCCATTGAATTTTAAAGTCTCTGTAGTTTTTAGAAAGGTGCATGAGCCTTCTAACAAGTATGATCTTGAAAACATTCATGGTCATAATAAGACTGATGTTCTGAATAACAAGGGTGTTAATGCCAATAAGTCATCCCATGTTCATAAACCCCATGGTTATAAGAAACCAGTGGGTGTAGCTGCAGCAGCACCAGCACAGAACAGAAATTCTTCTGTCAAAAATGTATCTAGACCTAGATACAATAAGTATGAATGCTGGTGCTGTGGCAAGACAGACCATTTTGCCTTAAACTGCTGGCATAACATAAGTGTCAGGAAGAACAACAGTCTACCAGTTAGAAGAGCTGCTGGTAGTTTTGATATGAATGGTGCTAACTTGAACTAAGGACCCAAGACTTACTTGGGTTCTAAGGGAAAGTAATTCTATATTGCAGGAAAGTCCAAGTTATCATGCCCCTATATGGTACTTGGACAGTGGATGTTCCAGGCACATGACTGGAACAAAGGGGCTACTGAAGGAGTACACATCTATCAAGGATGGGCCTAAAGTAATCTTTGGTTGATCTGAAAGAGGAATCATCAAAGGATTTGGTAACATCTCTTCCAAGTAAATTACCATCACTCAAGTGGCTTATATAAAAGGTTTGAAACACAACCTGATAAGCATAAGTCAGCTGAGTGATCTAGAATATGACATTTCATTTGTTAAGAATGGATGTCATATCAAAAGGTCAAGTGATCAAAAGATCATTTTGACAGGATATAGAAAGAGAAATGTTTATTGTCTTGATTTTGCGTGTGAGAACAAAGGTTCTCCTATTTGTCTTGTAGCTGATGAGAAAGCATCTCATTGTGTCAAATGGCACAAGAGGCTGGCTCATCTTAACTACAAGACAATTGACCAACTCTTTAGTAAAGAGTTAGTGAGGAATGGTCCTCAAGTTAAGTGTATAAAGGAAGGGATATGTTCATCTTGTCAAAAGGGCAAGCAGACAAAATCCTCCTTTCATAGCCTTGAAAACAAGGATTCAGTGAGGTGTCTATACCTCTTATATATGGAACTTTTTGGTTCTATGCCAGTTCATAGCCTAGGTAGGAAGAGGGAATAGACTTTGATCAAACTTTTGCCCCAGTAGCAAGAATGGAAACAATCAGAATGTTCCTTGCCAATGTAGCATATCAAGGCTTCAAGGTATATCAAATGGATGTGAAATCAGCATTCCTTAATGGTGATCTAAAAGAAGAAGTCTATGTAGAGCAGCCATAAGGTTTTGTAGATTCTCTTAAACCTGGTTATGTCTATAGACTTAGGAAAGCATTGTATGGGTTAAAGCAAGCCCCAAGGGCTTGGTATGAAATCCTGTCTACTTTTCTTATTGAGAACAAATTCTCAAGAGGTAAAATAGAAAAAAATTTATTCCTAAGGGAATCTAAAGGTAAGATAATCTTAGTTCAGATCTATGTAGATGACATAATCTTTGGGTCTACAGAGAACAACCTTTGCAAGAAGTTTGCCAAACTTATGCAAGGGAAGTTTTAAATGAGCAGTATGGGGGAACTTAAGTTCTTCTTGGGACTCCAAGTAAGACAGACTGATGATGGCTTGTCCATATCCCAGTCTAAATTCACCAAGGAGTTAATTAAGAAGTATGGTATGGAATCATCCTCCACCATGAGAACTCCTATGGGAACAAGTATGCCTATATGCAAAGATGATGCAGGTAAATCTGTAGATAAGTCTTTGTATAGAGGAATAATTGGCTCTCTATTATATCTCACTGCTAGTAGACCAGACATTATGTATGCAATATGTGTCTGTGCTAGGTACCAAGCATGCCCTAAAGAATCACATTATACTGCAGTCAAGAGGATTTTGAGATGTCTAAAGGGCACACCTAATCTAGGCCTTTGGTACCCTAGGAATGGAGATTTTCTACTAACAGGTTATTCAGATGCAGATTTTACAGGCTGTAGAGAAGATATAAAAAGTACTACAGGTACATGCCAATTCCTGGGAGGAAGATTGATATCTTGGAGCAGTAAGAAGCAGACTACTGTGACAATATCCACAGCCAAGTCTGAATATGTGGCAGCAGGAAGTTGCTGTGCACAGCTGTTGTGGATTCAACATCAGCTAAGGGACTATGGTATTCAAGTAAGTAGAACACCTTTATTGTGTGATTCTAAAAGTGTCATCTCTATTGCAAACAATCCTGTTTCACATAGTAGGACTAAGCATATAGAGATAAAATACCATTTTCTTAGAGAACATGTAGAAAAAGAAGACATCTCATTAGAATTTGTTAAAACTGATTATCAAATTGCAGTTGTATTTACTAAGTCTCTGGTTGAAACTAAATTCAATAGATTTAAAATTGAATTAGGAATGCTGACCATAGGTTAGTTTACCAAAAAATGGCTTAAGTAAAATAGTGTCGACACATTCAGTAATAAGGTGTCGACACATAGTAGTCAGCGCCGTGGTCGAGACAATAGAAGTTTGTGTCGACACATTCCAATAGTGTCGACACTTTTAGACAGTTTTTGCTCGCCTTTTGATCTTCTTTGATTAGAAGGCTATAAATAGGTCAAGAACTTATTCTGTCGACACGCTCACCAGGGTTTCGAGACAAAAACCTTGTGTCGACAATCTCTCTCCTCTCCAATCAAGCTTTCTCTTCATTCCAATGGCGCCCAAGGTTGAAGACAACGTCAATGAAGGATATGAGTTGGTTAGACATGCATTCGTTGATGCCGACTCAGAGATCAAACAGGTCATTTCACTTCTTGCAGAAAACGGATTAGAATATCTTGTCTCTGAACCTTCAAAGATATGGAAGAAAGAAGTATTCGAGTTCTACACGGCTGCATCGTTGGACTCAACAGGATTGAAGATCAAATCCTCTGTACATAGAGAAAGAGTCAAGCTGTCTCAAAAGAGGTTAAGCAAGATTCTCCATCTTCCTAGAATACAAGATGAGGAAGAGGTACCAGCCTCAAGGACCAGGGAGGCACTTCAATGGTGTGGCTTGGATCCAACCATAAAGATAGGATCTACCATCAATAGGAAGGGCATGAATCCTTAGGGGAAATTCCTGTCTAAAATTATAGGAAAAGTGATCTTATGCAAACCAGGTGGCCATGATAGGATATCAGCATATATGTTCAGCCTGATGACTAGGGTGATCTTTAAGATTCAAACAAATTGGTATGTAGTACTGTTTGATAAGATTAAAGAAGGAATAAAGAAGCCAAACTTGGCTAGAATCATGAGTCTGTACCTGGCTGGAATAATTCCAGAGGTAATGCAACAGATTCCTGGATCAAAGATAAATCATATGAGGAGAATGGACATGAGGTTATTCTCCAGGTGGGATAGAGTTCTTTCAAAAGAAATGCCCGAGCATGGTTATGAAGATGCACAAGATCAAGAAGAGCAAGTTAGAGCATAATTTCAGGATCTGACTGTGACTACCAAAGTCCAGGAAGAGACTATAATTGCACAAGTGCAGGGGGAGCTAGAAAGTATACAAGTCTAGGACAATGCTGAGAATGCATATTTACAAGGGGAGCTAGAGTCTGAACAGGTACAAGAGGAAGAAAGAATCAATTTATCAGAGGACATTGTTTCTCAAGCTGATCTAGATATTTCTGGAGTTGCTGCTGCTGCTGAGAAAGTACTATCTCCTGCTCTCACACAACAAGAATTCACTCTTGATGAGCTGTTTCCTGATATTGGAGGAGAAACAGATAAAATTGAGACCCTAAGATTTGAGGGGGAGCAGGTAAGGGTTGAGGGGGAGCAGGTTGATATAGAGGAAGAGCAACATGTAGCTGAAAAAGAAATTTCTTCCACTCCTCAAGAGAGGGTTAATATTGACAGTTCTTCAGAATCTGAGCATGAAGAAATAAGGGAGGCAAAGAAGAGAAAATTAATGGTCTTTAAGAGAAGAAGTCAAAGCTATAAGCAGGCTTTACAAGCTACTTCTTCCCAACCAGCACCTGCAATTGATTACAGCAAGTACTTGGTTGAATTACAAGTAAAATTTGATGAGCAAAGATTGCTTCTTGAAAAATATGTGGATGAAAGCCAAAAGGCTCTTCAATTTGATCTGGCACAAGATATAAAATCTATAAGATTTGAAGTTAATCAGAATAAAAGAGAGATGACAGATTGCTTCCACAAGAGAGGCAATGCTGTGGTATTTCTTGCAAAGCAACAAGTAGAAATAAAAAATTAAGTGGATGAGATGGCTGTTAAACAAGGCTATGTCCTTGAGAATCAAATAAGAATGAATGAAAATCTGACTGAATCACATAATGTGATAGTCACTGAGTTCACAAACACTGTTGTTGCAATGACTGCTGCAAGGGCTAAAGAAAAAGAAGAATATGATCAGAAGCTACAAGCTGCCCTAGATGCAGTTAAAACTGCCATCACTTCATCTAAGAAGTTAATTAGTGAGAGGCTTCAAAAGTTAAAGCCATTCTTTAAAGATGGCATCAATTACCTGGATGGGCAAATAAGATTTCAGAAAGAGGACTTAAGAGATCATATGACCAGAGAAGTCATAAAGGGGGAGAGGGTGTTAGTCTATGCTGGGTCTGATCATGCCAAATGGGTAACTAACAGCATAAGAGCCACTCTTGGATATCCACCCTTGTGTGATGATGATAATATGGCCTAGTCAGGGGTGCAACCAATTCTACTTGAAGGTGATCAACCTGAGGTTGTCCAAGTCATTTACCCTCCTGCAGATATTGAAATGGTACATCAACAAGTTAAGTCAATGTACAACCCTCCACAACCAATTACAAATGTGATTATTGAAAATGTTAATATGCTAGATACTGTTATCAAAGCTCAGCAAGATGCTCTATTATCAAAGAAAAGATTTAGAGAGCAAGCAGAATTAAAGCCAGACTTTGAGCAGTAGAGCCCTACTTCAAGGAATATCATTTTAACTGCATGGAAGGCTGTAAGAGATCAAGTACATGAAAGAGGAAAGTGGTACAATGAGAAAGAATGGCAAAAGTATGAAGCCAGACAAGAAGCCATAGTTCAACACAGGAGAAAGGCTAAGATTGGGAAGCTACCTCCTGATACTTAGGAACCTATCAAGTATTTCCCCAAGCCCTTTCATTATTTTAAAAGACAAAGGATCAAGGCTGATGCACAGAAGAAAGTTAATTTGAAAGGCAAGAAGACCATGGAAGATACAGAACCTCCTGCTCAGGCTCAGATAATATCTGGAAAAGGGATAGTAATCAAGGAGCCTGCCCAGCCTTAGTCTAAGCTTTACTAGTTTTTGTTCAAGAACTATGTAAATTGTTAGTTTGTTAAAGAAATCAATGTAAAAATTTTGTAACAAACTTTTTTGAGTTGATATATAAAACATTGTTCTGTGATCATTTACTTTTACATCTTTATTCTGTGATGTAACTATGATATGTGTTTTGTTTATTAAGTACCCTGTAATATAATGCTTATATACATCATCAGGTTTATTTTATAAGTTGTGTATATCATTGGCTAAATGGTTATGACTTCTCCAAATATGGGGAGATTTGGGTACATTGGAAAATGTGTACCTGATTTGGAGAAGCCTCACTTAGCTCAATGATATATATCAAGGTGTATTTGATGTTATTTTGAGTTTATATGTGCGGGTTAAGAATGTGCTAGAATGCAGGAAAAATATTCTAAGTCCATGTATCGACACCTGAGGAAGCTGTGTCGACACTTCAGTAAGATTGTGTAGACACTTGGAAATAGCTGTGTCGACACTTCAGAGAATTTGTGTCGACACCAGGAGGCAGTGTAGACACACAGAAGATTATAGTCGACATCGATTGTGTCGACACCGGGAGGCAGTGTCGACACACAGAGGCAGAGTCGACAACAACTGTGTCGACACCTAGAGGCAATGTCGACACACGCTTTGTTCTGAGTCAATATTAACTATGTCGATACATAGGACTTATGTCGACACACAGATGAGTCTAGACCAAGTTGATTGCTGATGAATGGTGAAGTGTTTGTGTCGACACAAATAATCAGTGTCGGCACATTCTCAAGATGAAGTATCAAGGAGCTATGTCGAAATCAAGGCAGATTTGTCGACATCACCAAAGGCTGTGTCGACACTTAAGTCACTTGTGTCGACACATATTGATAGATGGTCTCGACACTTTATGACAGACAGACTCGACGCTTTGCTGACAAAGACAAAGGCTCAAGAACTGTTTGAAGACTTGACAGCTGTGAGTTACAACAGGTTTTCTGAAGCTGTCAGACTTGTCAGAAGTTAGTTATAAACTGGATCAGCCGGTTACCATGGATGAAGTCTATAAATAGATGGATTCAGAAGAAGAAAAATATACAGAAGAAGGGACAAGTATTGTCACAACTAACACAATTAGAGATTGATCTCTGATCAAGAAAGTACAAGTAACAAAGAAGAAGATCTTCGTGAGAAGATCTAAGAAGACTTTCTGAAGTAGTTTACTATTCAGATTCTGTCTAAGTGGAATTCAATCAAGAATTCAGAAGTATCTTCAAGAGGTTTGGATAGAGAGAGATCCAGCTATTTGAAGACAAGGAGGAGACATTCACGGATCTCTCAAGAAGCAGATACTGAACTAATCTATCAAGAAGATTCAGATCTATTTCTGAAGTCTAAGAAGGAAGCTGCCAGTCAGTTTTATTCAAAGGAAATCAACCCAACTAAGTTCAGATTCAAGAAGCTTTGAAGAAAGCTAAGATCAAGTTGATTTCAGCCATCAGCCTCTACAAGAAGCTGATCAAGAAAGTTCTTATCCCTTCTTTCTCAACAGGGGTAAGAGATTACAAAATTCCTTATCTAATTTTGTAGGATCTATTCATAGATCTGAGTTGTAAGCCTATTTTATAAAGGCTGAGTGTAGGAGATTTATTCTCTAAGTGGTAGGGCTATTTATGCCTGATTGTAGGAGAAGGTATTCTCTGAGCTGTAGGCCTTGTGGCAAGGCTAAGGTAGGGCTGTTTATGCTTGAGTTATAGGAGAAGGTATTCTCGGAGTTGTAGGCCTTGTGGCAAGGCTGAGGTAGGGATTGTTAGCCTGAGTTGTAGGAATCCTTCTAGATTCTGAGCTGTAGGATCTGAGGATCTGAGTTAAAGGAAGAAGTTAGGCCGACTCTAGCATACTACTAGATAGGTGAAGGGGGAAAGTGGATGTACCCAAACCTTGGGGAACCACTATAAATCTGTGTGCAATCATTGATGTGTGTATGATTGTGATTGCTGTGCTGTGTTAGCTATAGTAATATCTGATTTATTCAAAGAACTGCAGTTATATTCTGTCTTGAGTTAAAACAAGTATTAGAACCTATTCACCCCCCCCCCCTCTAGGTGTTTAGGTGGTCTTAAAAGTAAAACTATCAATAAGCCGTGTCCTTCTTGGGATATGCGTGGTCAAATTCAGAATAGGCACAAGGGCGCCAACACGGGTGTGTGCGTACCCGTGTCCTTCTCTGGATTGTTATGGGAAAATGAACGCTCGAGAACACGGCACCACACACAGGTGTGTGTTGAGCCGTGTTGTGCTCGGGATAAAATGACGCTTTTCCTAGGTTTTATATGGGACATGGTCGGGTGAGTGGATGTGTGATTGACACAGCCATGCACACGGGCCTGTGCTTGGCCGTGTACTCTTCTGATTTGGAAATTTCTCCTAAGTGATTTTTATTACGAATTTTTGGGTTAAATTTTAACTAAAATTTTTACTAAAAAATTTTATAAACTATAGAAAAATCATACGACACATATGAATTCGTAGTCTAGACGGAGGCAAGTTTCTTGATGAGTAAATTCTTGAGGAAGCGCACCATAGTAAAGTTTTAACCGGTGCTCGTTGACTTTAAAATCTCCCTTCTGAGGGTGAGTTAGTTCGACGGTGCCGTAGGGAAATACTTCTTTAACTTGGAAGGGTCCGTACCACTTAGAACTTAACTTCCCTTGGAATAAACGCAGTATGGAATTAAAAATGAGGACTTGGTCACCCTTTTGGAATTGCTTGGGTTTACGAAGGTGATGGTCATGAAATAGTTTAGTCTTCTCCTTTTAAATCCGGGAGTTCTCATAGGCCATGGTTCTCCACTCATCTAATTCATTAAGTTGAAGTCTACATTTCTCCTCTATAGAATTAGTATCAAAATTTAAAGAGTGTATTGCCCAATACGACTTACGTTCTAATTCTATAGGTAAGTGACAAGATTTACCATAAACTAATCTAAAGGGGGTGGTCCCAATAGGTGTTTTGAAGGCGGTCCTATTAGCCCAGAAACAATCGTTTAGTTTCCTAGACCATTGCTTCATATTCCCTTCTATAGATTTTTCTATGATTCTCTTAAGTTCTTTATTTGATACTTCAACTTGACCACTAGTTTGTGGATGGTAAGGTGAAGCTATCCTATGTGTGACTCCATATTTCTGCAATACTTTGTCTAACTGTAGATTACAAAAATGTGAACCCCTATCGCTAATAAGTGCACGTGGTGTGCCAAATCGTGCGAATAGAGATTTCAAAAACTGAATTACTACTCTACTATCATTAGTAGGCAAAGCTTGCGCTTCAACCCACTTTGATACATAATCTACGGCTACCAAAATATATTTATTCCCATACAATAAAATCAATTCCCCAAACATCAAATACTTCACATTTAAGAATAAAATTTGTGGCATTTCTGTAATTTAGAAATATTACCTGATTTCTGACAAGAATCACATGAAAGCACATACCTTTAGGCATCCCTAAATAAAAGGGGCCAATAAAAACCAGAATCAAGAACCTTTTTTTAAAAACGATTTGCTCCATAGTGACCACCAGTAGGGCCTGAATGACACTGCTCCAGGATTCTGCAACCTTCCTCCGCTGATACACACCTTCGAATAACAGAATCTGCACATATCCAAAAAAGAAAAGGGTCCTCTCAGAAGTAATTTTCATGTCAGAGAACAATTTCTTTTTCTGCTGATATGAAAAATCCTTTGGAAGTACCTTAGCCACGAGATAGTTTGCATAATCGGCAAACCATGGATAATCAGGATTGACATTTGTAGATAAGGCAAATAACGATTCCTTAGGGAATGTATCAAAAATCTCAAATTCATCTAACATTGCTCGTAGTGGATTTTCTAAACGTGAAAGATGGTCTGCCGCTAAGTTTTTAGCTCCTCATTTATCCCTAATTTCTAAATCAAATTCTTGCAATAAAAGAACCCAACGGATTAAACAGGGTTTTGCTTCCGCCTTGGCTAGTAAATATCTAAGGGCAGAGTGATCTGTGTATACTACCACTTTAAACAATGTGAGATAAGATCTAAATTTATCAAAGGCAAAAACCACTGCTAGGAGTTCTTTTTCAGTAGTGGTATAATTCTCCTGTGTATTATTAAGTGTTTTGCTAGCATAAAATATTGGATGAAAGTGTTTGTTTCGGCGTTGTACTAAAACAGCTCCTACCGCAAAACTACTAGCATCACACATAATCTCGAACGGCTGAGTTAAATCAGGTGCGATCATAATAGGAGAATTAATTAACCTTTCTTTTAAGAACTCAAACGCATGTAGACACTCTTGATTGAAAATAAAAGGTGTGTCCTTTTCTAAAAGTCTAGTAAGTGGTTTAACAATTTTAGAGAAGTCTTTAATAAATCAGCGGTAAAATCCGGCGTGTCCTAAGAAGCTTCTCACTGCCTTAACGGAGGTTGGTGGTGGTAAATTTTCTATGGTTTCTATTTTGGCTCTATCGACTTGAATTCCTTGGCTAGAGATTTTATGGCCTAATACTAACCCTTCTTGTACCATAAAATGACACTTTTCCCAACTAAGCACTAGGTTTGTTTCCTCACACCTCCTCAGAACTTTTTCTAAATTATTCAAACGCAAATCAAACGAATCTCCAAATACAGAGAAATCATCCATAAACACTTCCATGATATCTTCAACATACTCGTTGAAGATGGCTAACATGCATCTCTGGAAAGTGGCAGGGGCATTACATAGACCAAATGACATACACCTATAGGCAAATGTACTGAATGGGCAAGTGAATGTTGTTTTCTCCTAGTCTTCTGGTGCTATAGGAATTTGGAAATACCTAGAAAGTCTATCTAGAAAACAATAATAAGAATGCCCTGATAATCGTTCTAATATTTGGTCAATGAAAGGTAGAGGGAAATGATCTTTCCTAGTGGCATCATTTAGCTTCCTATGTCAATACAGACATGCCAACCTGTTACGGTTCGCGTTGGAATTAACTCATTTTTATCGTTTGCTACCACTGTTAGACCACCCTTCTTAGGGACGACCTGTACAGGACTTACCCGTGAACTATCCAAAATAGGATATATCATACCAACATCTAATAACTTAACAATCTCAGCCTTAACTACCTCTTTCATATTGGGATTACACCTACGTTGCAGTTAAATAGAGGATTTATAGTTTTCTTCCAAAAGGATTTTATGAGTGCAAAAACTAGGATTAATATATTTTATATCAGATATTTGCCATGCTATTGCACCTTTACATTTCTTCAACACAGTTATTAATTTAGCTTTTTTAGTATGAGAAAGTTTAGAAGAAATAATAACTGGGTAAGAAGAATTAGTTCCTAAGAAAGCATACTCAAGATGATCTGGTAATTTTTTAAGTTATACCACCGTTAAATTCTTAGTATTATTCTTATGAACTTCACGATCTCCTTCGGTAATCAAAGTATACTCAGTAGTTCTATTCAAAGGAACAGAACTATCTAGAAAAAAAATGCTCAACAATTTCTTCATTCTTTTCATCTTCTAGATAACAATTAGTTATGCAAATTTCTAAAGGATCTTAATAACAAAAATTAGAATTCATAGAAGTCATAAAACTATCAACACCATGAGAAAAATAGCAATAATCATCATTATCTAAGGGTTGTTTCATAGTATTGCCTATTTGAAAAGTGACTTCATCTTCCCCTACTCCCAAAACTAATTTACCATCAAAAACATCAATAAGAGCTCTAGAGTGGCTAGGAATGGATGACCTACTATAAGTGGCACTTCGATATTTTCGTCCATATCTAGAATAATAAAATCAGCAGGAAATATAAACTTATCTACCTTAACCAATGCATTCTCAACTATTCCTCTAGGATACTTAACCGACCGATCTGCTAGTTGAATACTCATTCTAGTCGGGCTAAGTTCTCCTAGACCTAGTTTCAAATATAGTTTATAAGGCATTAAGTTTATACTAGCTCCTAAATCCACTAAAGCTTTATTAACACGTATATCACCGATTAAACATGGAATTGAAAATGAACCTGGATCCTTAAGTTTTTGAGATAATTTTTTTTGTAAAATAGCAGAACATTCTTCACTAAGTGTTACTAAAGATAATTCTTCTATTTTCCTTTTATTTGAAATTAAATCCTTCAAAAATTTTGCATACTTAGGCATTTTAATGATTTCAAAAAAAGGTAAATTGACATATGCAATTGTTTAAACATAGAAAGAATTTACCATATTGCACATCCATGCGCTCCTTGTTTAGCAGCCCTGGATATGGTATTGCCGGTTGATACTCCATTGGCTCCACGTTCATGTCATTTGGTGCTTCACCGCTAGACTCCTCTTGGGGTTCTTCCTTTATAATCCTAGGGTCTTGTAACTCTTTTTCGCTCCTCAACTGGATTGCTTTTGCATGCTCCTTCGGGTTTGTCTCAGTATTACCCGGAAGTGTTCCTTGTTGTCTTTCAGATAACATCCTTGCGAGCTGACCAATCTGATTCTCCAAATTACGAATTGAGCCCTCATGGTTCCGTAAGTCTACATTAGTAGTTTGCACGAACTTGGTAAGGACATCTTCCAATGTCGGCTTCCTTTTCTCCGGTTGTTGTTGTCCAATCATAGGTTGCTTGTCTTGATTGCCTTGCCCTCCCCAAGAGAAATTGGGGTTGTTCCTCCATCCAGAATTATATGAAAGACTATATGGGTTGTTTGCGAGATTGAAAGGTGGTCTTGGATTGTTACCCATATAATCAACATGCTCTTGCACTGGAGGTTCACCACTAGGCATCCCACTAAGTGAAGGGTCCAATTGTTGAGGTACCATGGAGGGTGATGCTAAAGAAAAGTTGTCCATCTTTTGGTGAAGCTTTTCCACTTGAATGGCTAAGGTAGTAACGACATCCACTTCATACATTCCTACAGGCTTAGTAGGCTTTGGTCTCACGGTAGTTCATTGATAGTTGTTCATATCCATGTTTCTATCAACTGCTGAGCCGCTTTAGGTGTCTTATTATTCAAGGTGCCCCTACTAGCCGCATCGATCATCTATTTGGTGGCTGGATTAATACCATTGTAGAAATTCTAAATCTAAAGCCATGAAGGTAAGGCATGATGGGGACATCTCCTTAATAGATCCTTGAATCGTTCCCATGTGTTGTACAACGATTCAGATTCCAGTTGAACATATGTAGAGATGTCGTTCCTTAACTTTGCAGTCTTCTCCTGTGGAAAATACTTCATCAAAAACTTCTCAACCATCATGTCCAAAGTAGTAATCGACCCTCTAGGTAAAGAGTTGAGCAACTGCTTCTCCTTATGCCTTAATGAGAACCGAAACAATCTCAATCGAATGGCATCATTGGAAACACCATTGATCTTGAATGTATCACATATCTCTAAGAATCCGTCTAAGTGTTTGTTGGGATCCTCATCTTGTAGGCTATCATATTGGACATACTATTGAACCATTTGTATAACACTCGGCTTCAATTCGAAATTATTGGTTGGAATTGGTGGTCTAACGATGCTCAACCCAGTACCCTGGAGATTGGGCCTAGCAAAATCAGACATGATTTGCTCATTATGGTTCTCCATGGTATCTAAATTCTCTGGATGATGTTCTCCTTGGTTTACTGTTTCGTCTTCTAACAGTCAGTTTGAAATTTCTGTGGTATTAGTTCCTACGTTCCTTTGGTTAGTGTTATGAATAATTCATTTCGGGTCAGGATGAAGTGGTGCTAGCCCAAAATTTCTTCCCCTGGTCATATACTAACAGACTATAAAATAGAGATTAAGTAATATAATTATACTGTAAACTAATTTACTATTATTTGTTAACAATCAAAAAAGGTAGATTAATAGAGTTTAAGCTTTCTAAATATTGAAAAACGAGTCCCCGTCAACGACGCCAAAAACTTGATGATACTTTTATTGAATATGTTTAACTTGATGTGAATTCATTCTACACTATAGAATAAACTATGTAGATGGACTTAAGCTAGATTGATTTATCTTTCAGGCAAGTGCACCTATCAATCATAGTATAGGAGAAATCTACATCTCGTGTTGTATTCGATAGAGCTTTTTCAAATACTCGTACTCACCCTCACTCTATTATCATACCTATAATTAAAATTGATATTTAATCTAAATAAACTTGACTATGACTAATTGGATAAAGTAACATTGGAGAATTAAAGATGATAAAACATCGAAAGTCTAAGAGCATTCACATGAACATAATCACTTATTAATTCAATTTATTGTAATCATGAAATAACAAAGCTATCAAATTCCTTGTATTGTAAATGGTTAAACATTTATCAAATTCTCTCTCGAGCAATTCAAATTCTAAACCTAAGTTGAGTAAATTTTCTCTCGAATAATTTA
Source organism: Platanthera zijinensis (assembly GCA_039513925.1). Classification (NCBI taxonomy): domain Eukaryota; kingdom Viridiplantae; phylum Streptophyta; class Magnoliopsida; order Asparagales; family Orchidaceae; genus Platanthera; species Platanthera zijinensis. The sequence continues at coordinate 40,900,094 of CM077079.1, read as the reverse complement.
CAACACTCAAATTTGCATTAATTACATTACCCTATCTCCTACATAAATTCATGAAATCTTATCTCTAAAATACCACGAATACATTTATCCGTACAACAATTATCCAAATAGCATATCTCTCGATCATGAAATTTGAAATACAAAGAGAAATAACACCAAAATATAAACATTTAGCCATCATCCCAAGCATCCAATTTCTCAATCTAGAAGTTTGGAATTCATGTAAAACAAAACCAAAATTCATAACTAGGATAATTCTCAATGTTTGCAAGCCTATATACGAATAAAATACCATGAATTTGATGAAAACAAGAAGATACATGATTACCAAATTGTTCAAATAAAAAGTTCAAGAAAAATAAAAGATAAATAATGTTAGATCACCAAGAGAAAGGAAAGATTAAGGGATACATGAAAGATAAAATGCATACTGTTGGGTACATGGGAAAATGTGTACTTGATTTGAAGAAGCCTCACTTAGTTTAATGATATACATCAAGGTGTATTTGATATTATTTTGAGTTTATATGTACAGGTTAAGTATATGCTAATATGCAGGAAAAAGTTTCTAAGTCCATGTGTCGACACTTAAGAAAGCCTGTGTTGACACTTGGAAAAGCTGTGTTGACACCAGAAGCAACTGTGTCGACACACAGAGTTTATTAGTCGGCATCAACTGTGTCGACACCGGGAGGTAGTGTCGACACACAGAAGTATTAGTTGACATCGACTGTGTCGACACCGTGAGGCAATGTCGACACATAAAAAGGATTAGTCTACATCAACTGTATCGATACCTGGAGGCAGTGTCGACACACAGAATTCTTAGTCTATATCAACTGTGTCGACACATAGGACTTGTGTCGACACACAGTAGAGTTTCAACAATGTTGATTGCTGTGATATGAAGAAGTGTTTGTGTCGACACAAAGAAGCAGTGTTGACACATTCTCCAGATGCAGTGTAAAGAAGCAGTGTCGACACCAAAGGAGCTGTGTCGACATCACCAAAGCTAGTGTCGACACTTAATCTACTTGTGTTGACACATAATGAAAATCAGTCTCGACGCTTTGCTGACAAAGACAAAGGTTCAAGAACTGACTGGAGACTTGACAGCTGTGTATTCCAACAAGTGTGCTGAAGCTGTTAGACCTGTCAGAAGTTGGTTAGAAACCGGATCAGCCGGTTACCATGAATGAAGTCTATATATAAATGGATTCTGTCAAATCAAACAACAACGAGAACAACAATAACACGAACAACTATTAAAGTATTGATCATTGATCAAGAAAGTGCACGACACAAAAAAGAAGATTTTCGTGAGAAGATCTATGAAGATAATATGAAGTGGCAATCTACTCAGAATTTTTCTAAGGGGAATTAAAGCAAGAATTCTGAAGAAACTTCAGAAGTTCTGGAGACTGAGAGAGATCTTCAGCTGTTGAAGTAAAGTAGGAGACATTTACAAGTCTCTTAAGAAGCAGATCTTGAACTAATCTGCTAAAAAGAAATCAGATCTATTTCTTAAATCTAAGAAGGAAGTTGCCAGCCAGTCAACTTCAAAGGAGATCAACCCTACTGAGTTCAAATTCAAGAAGCTTTGAAGAAAGCTAAGAACAGGTTGATTTCAGCCATCAGTCTTATCAAGTAGCTGATCAAGAAACCTTTTATCCCTTCTCTCTCAACAAGGGTAAGAGTCCATCTAAAACACTTATCAAATTTTGTAGGATCTTTTCAAAGATTTGAGTTGTAAGCCTATATTATAAAGGCTGAGTGTAGGAGATATAGATCTCTGAGTGGTAGGGCTTTTGAGCCTGAGTGTAGGAGAAATTATTCTCTTAGTTATAGTCCTTGTGTCAAGGCTGAGGTAGAGCTGTTAGCCTGAGCTGTAGGAGTGTGGTTTCACTCTGAGTTGTAGGAACCTTATAGGGTTCTGAGTTGTAGGAACCTTTCAGGGTTCTGAGCTGTAAGATCTGTGGATTTGAGAAGAAGGAAGAAGTTAGGCCGAATCTAGCACACTGCTAGATAGGTAAAGGGGGAAAGTGGATGTACCCAGACCTTGGAGAACCACTATAAACCTGTGTGCAATCTGTGATGTATGTGTGATTGTGATTCTGTGCTGTGATTGCTGTAGAATAGTTAGATTCTATTTTAAGATCTGAAATATTATTCTGCCTTAAGTAAAAAAGAAAAGAACCTATTCACCCCCCCCCTCTAGGTGTTTGGGTTATCTTGAATTCAATTCTATCAAGTGGTATCAGAGGGAGGTTACTCAAAGAAGGACTTAACAGTCTGAGTAAGATCCATAAGGCAGATTCAAGATCAAGAAAATGGGTTCAGGAGAAAATCATAAGGAACTAGGTTCTATGAAATTACCCATATGCAGGAAAGAGATATTTAGAATATGGAAAGAAAGGGTCAGGCTTTTTATGAAGGCCTCTGATCCAAGGATCTACATTACAGTAATGGAAGGTCCTTATATTCCAATGAAGATATCAGTTCTAGATGCAAATCAAAGAACTCCCAAGGATTTTTCAGAAATGACTAAGGAAGAGATCATCCTGGCAACTATGGATAAAAGAGCCCAGAATATCATAGTAAGTGTCATAGATGATTCAACCTTTCAAAATTTGATTCACTGCAAGACCTCCAGGGAAATGTGGGACACCTTGATAGTCTACATGGAGGGTTCTGAAGAAGTCAAACAAGATAGAAAATCTATGCTGAACCAGGAATATGAGAGTTTCAGACAAGGAAAGTCAGATGGTATAGCTGAGTGTTATAAAAAGTTTTATAGAATAGTAAATGAGCTGAAGTCCTATGGAAGGATCTTCAGTACATATGAACTGAATGATAAATTTCTAAGATCCTTGATAAAGGATTAGGACACTAAGATCTGTTCCATTAGGGAAGTTGCTAAACTTGCAGATATATCTCCTCCAACTTTGTTTGGAAAATTGCTGTCATATGAGATGCAGCTGATGGCTAGGAAAGAGGAAGAGAAAAGTGCAAAAGGGGAGCATAGAGAAAAGTCTGTGGCCTTCAAGGTGGAAGCCACTAGGAAGAATAGGAGGATATATCCATCACCTCCTGAGATTGTTGCTGAAATTACTTCAGATAATTTAAACTACCAAAGTTCAGACAGCAGTGACTCAGATAAAGACTTTGCTGCCTTCACAAGGTAGTTTCAGAGATTCCTGAAGAAGAAGCAGTGGAAGTCTAGGCCCTCCACATCTCAGCCTGTGGATGACTATTATCAAAAGAGGAAGTCATCTAGGAAGGACAGGAGCAGGTCTAAGCCTAGCAAATCTACAACATCAAAGATAGTTTGCTACTGCTGTAATAGACCTGGACATGTTGAGGCTGAGTGTCCAGACAAAAGAAAGGAGCCTGCTGATAAAAAGAAGACTCAACAAAAGAGCAAGAAGGAGAAATCCTTTGTTGCCAAGAAGGAGAAGAGCTTGTCAGACCAATCATCTTCAGAGTCTGAATCTAAAGCTGAGGCATACATTGGTTTATATACAGCAGATGAAGAAGATGAGTTTATGCAAATGCTGAACTCTATCTATGAATAAGAAGATCATCATTGCATGGGACTGATGGCTGTATCAGAAGAAGACAAGTGCCAGGATCAGCCTGGTCCTAGTAAGGTACAATGTATTTCTAGAAATTAAGATTGTAGTACTGGTATAGAGTCAGCTACATCTGCATCAAGTGTGGATTGGTCTGAGTCTGAAGGTGATATTCATCAGCTGATAGATGAATATGGGGACCTTTTGCAGGCACTAAAGAAAAGCAAAAACCTGGCCAAAACTCAGGCTAAGGAAATTGCAGATCTTAAGATGGTTGCATCTGATTTAGAGAAAGAATTGGATCAAAAAATGAATGAGATTGCCAAACTGAAAACTATAACTGTTATTAAGATGGGCACAATCACATACAAAAATGATCTAATTAAAAGTCTGGAAGCCAGACTTCAAAAGGAAAAATATTTGGTGGCTAGTTACTCCAAGCCAACATCAGTTTTACCCTTAATAGATGAGTTTGTAGCTCAAAAGGGTAAGGCTGGAATAGGCTTTAAAGGTAAAACCAGGGCTGTCCAATTTAAGAGAAAGGGCAAAGCCTCAGTCCAGCCACTGAATTTTAAAGTCCCTGTAGTTTTTAGAAAGGTACAAGTGCCTTCTAACAAATATGACCTTGAGAATACTCATGGTCATAGTAAGACTGAAGTTCTGAATGACAAGGGTGTTTATGTCAATAAGGCAGCCCATGTCCATAAACCCCAGGTTCTTAAGAAAACAGTGGGTGTAGCTACATCAGTACCAGCACAAAATAAAAGGTTTGATGTCAACCAGACTGCCAAGAATGTATCTAAAAATAGATACAACAGGTATGAATGCTGGTGCTGTGGCATGACAGGCCATTATGCCATAGATTGCTGGCACAACATTAGTGTCAGGAAGAACAACAGTCTACCTGTTAGAAGAGCAGCAGGTAGATTTGTTAAGTATGATGCTTACTTGAACCAAGGACCCAAGACTTACTTGGGTTCTAAGGAAAGGTAATTCTTTATTGCAGGTGAGTCCAAGTTACCATGCCCCTATATGGTACTTGGATAGTGGATGTTCCAGGCACATGACTGGAACAAAGGGATTGTTGAAGGAGTATTTACTTATCATAAATGGGTCTAAAGTAATCTTTGGTGGTTCTGAAAAGGGAATCATCAAAGGATTTGGTAACATTTCTAATAACCAGATTACTATCACTCAAGTGGCCTATGTGAAGGGTTTGAAACACAACCTTATAAGCATAAGTCAGCTGAGTGATTTAGGATATGACATTTCATTTATTAAGAATGGATGTCATATCAAAAGATCTAGTGATCAAAAGGTTATATTGACAGGATATAGAAAAAGAAATGTGTACTGTCTTAACTTTGAGTGTGAGAACAATGTTTCTCCTAATTTTTTTTGTTGTTGATGAGAGAGCCTCTCATTATGTCAAATGGCACAAGAGGCTGGCCCATCTTAACTACAAAATAATTGGCCAACTCTTTAGCAAAGAGTTAGTAAGGAATGACCCAAAAGTTAAGTGTATAAAGGATGGGATATGCTCATCTTATCAAAAAGGCAAGCAAACAAAATCCTCCTTTCATAGCCTTGAAAACAAGGATTCAGTGTGGTGTCTATACCTCTTACATATGGATCTATTTGGTCCTATGTCAGTTCATAGTCTAGGTAAGAAAGTCTACACTTTTGTGGTGATAGATGACTATTCTAGATATTCCTGGGTGTTCTTTCTGAGACAAAAATCAGAAACCCCAAGTGTTTTATATAGTTTTGTCAAGCAAATTCAGAATGAACTTGACAGTACAGTGGTCAAAATCAGAAGTGACAATGGCACTGAATTTCAATCTGAGAGTATGATAAAACTATGTGAAGAATTTGGGATTTTTCAAGAATTCTCCTCACCTTGAACACCATAGCAAAATGGTATTGCTGAAAGGAAGAATAGAACACTGATTGAGGCTGGTAGAACTCTATTGAGTGACACTTCTCTTCCAGAATATTTTTGGGCTGAGGCAGTAAATACTGCTTGTCATGTGATCAATAGGGCATCTATCACCAAAAGCCACAAAAAGACTCCCTATGAGATCATGAAGGGTAGAAAACCAAATTTATCTTATTTTAGGACCTTTGGTTGCAAGTGCTATGTCCTTAATAATGGAAAGTCTTATTTAACTAAGTTTGCTGCCAAATCCCAAGATTGGATATTTGTTGGGTACATCAACAATAGTAAAACTTATAGAGTCTACAACTTGATTACTCAAGTTGTAGAAGAGTATGTACTTATTGTATTTGATGAAACAAGGCTGATTAACAGTGAGTTGCCTTATAGCTCATGCAGTTCTACAGGTATAAATGAGAAAATGGACAAGCATTCCATTACAAAAGAATCAACTGAAGAGAAGGAAGTGGAAAATGGTGACTACTGTCCAGGGGGAGTACAGGACTCCCTAGATGCTGTTGAAAACTAAGAGGTGCAGCATATTGAAGAGACAGGAGAGGTTCAACCTGAAGATAGTCTACCTCCAGCTGTTAGACACTTAAAGGATCATCCAGCAAATCAGATAATTGGTGATCCAAGACATGGAGTACAAACCAGAAGCAGGAACTTGAACACAGTTCTTTGCTCAAGCTTCCTATCTCAACTGGAACCAAAGAAATTTGAGGAAGTTATTTTAGACCCACATTAGATTGATGCCATACAAGAGGAGCTGAATCAGTTCAGAAGGTGCAAGGTCAGGGAATTAGTTCCTAAACCAAAAGACCACAACATCATTGGAATAAAGTGGATGTTGGGATTTGTCTCCACAATACCTCAGATTTGTAGGAGGTCAGACCTTGAACTAAGATGAATTAAGGTGTATTTGATATTGTGTTTAAGTTGTATGTGTGCAGGTTCTTATTACCAAGTGTAGACCAATGTAAGTCTATAATGGGTCACCAAACACAAGACCATACAATGTAATCCCTCATTGTGTGATCCAAAGTGTTGGCCCATGTATAGCCTCTCTATTGGGATACACTTCCTATACATGCACTTGGATTGGTGGACTGAAGTATTGAAGTTTATTTTTTTCAGAAGAATTTTTCTAAGTCCACATACTCGAGTAGCTTCCTTCATCTACTAGAGTAAGTGACCTAGTACTCGAGTAGATCCTTAGACATACTCGAGAAGACTCTGTATACTCGTGTAGATAAGCCTATACTCGAGTAGATAGTTAGTCACTCGAGTAGGTCTATTTTATACTCGAGTAGATCCTTCTGTTCTTAGATCCGAAATTTTCTCTAAGTCCACATACTCGAGTACCTCTTTTGTACACTCGAGTAAGTGAGTCTGTACTCGAGTAAGTTGGATTACATACTCGAGTAGACTGTATTGTACTCGAGTAGATGATAACTTGTACTCGAGTAGTTGGTTAGTTACTCGAGTAAGTGTTCTGTTCATACTCGAGTAGATCTGCACTTCTCATCTCAGAAAGTTTCTAAGTCTACCTACTCGAGTAGTTCCCTATATACTCGAGTAAGTGACTCTGTACTCGAGTAGTTGTTTTTCATACTCGAGCAGTTTAGTGATTACCTGAGTAGTCTTCCCAAGATACTCGAGTAGTTCAATTTCCCCTCACTCGAGTATCTCCAACTCTTCTACTCGAGTAGTTCTTCCTATTTTCGCTAAGTGTTTTTACTCGAGTATATACTCTCATACTCGAGTAGTTCTAAAATCACTCGAGTGTTGTTCTCTGAATCACTCGAGTAGCTTCTCTTCTTATACTCGAGTATGCTCCTCCTATCCACTCGAGTATATAACATCTTATACTCGAGTATGTCTCTTCTCTGTCTCGAGTATATCTGTTCAAACAATCCTGAAATTCTCCAAGTACAATTTTGCTGTATATTTCGAATTAATCATTTCTGATTGGTCCACGTGTCATCCCTAATTAAATTTCTGACCGTTGGAGTCCACCTATAAATAGGTCCTTTCAGATTTGACTAATAACAAGCTTTACAGAGATTATTATTTTAAGAAAGAAAAAAGTTCCCGTGAACCCTAATTTCTCATGTTGCCGCCATTGCCGTTCACGAAAGAAGGTCTGGATCGACGATCTCCGATCGCTGCTTTCAACTCTGTTTCTCCAGAGATCCAGACGAAAGATAATCACTCGATCTCGCCGAGCCTCAAAGATTTCTGATCTATTTTCTCGATCGAGGTGATTCCATTTTTCAGATCTGTGGATCTCTCTCAAGTCGTCTTCAACATATTTTGATCAAGCCAAAGTTCTCAAGGAAGAAGACTATCAAAGATCCAGATCTGTGCAATATATTGTTTGTATTTTCTTTTCAATCAAATTTCATTGTAGGAGTTTTTCTCCGAGATTTGTAGGAAGGCTTTATCTTGCGAGTGTAGATCCGGTTTGGATCGAGTTTAGTAGGAACGTGGTTCCGAGGTGTAGGATTGTTTTCAATCCGAGATAGTGGAGTAGCCGAGTCTAGTGGTTTGCTAGATCGGTGAGGAAAGTGGACGTACCCAAGATTGGGGAACCACTATAAATCTCTTGTCGTCTGTGTGATTGCTTGATCTGTGCTGTGTTAATTTTTTATTCCGCATTTGACACGCATTTCACCTATTCACCCCCCTCTAGGTGATTTAGGTAGACAACTTAGTTCTCTCAGTGGATCTTTAGGAACAAACTGGATGAGAATGGGATCATTGTGAAGAACAAAGCAAGACTTATTGCAAAAGGATACATGCAGGAAGAGGGTATTGACTTTGATCAAACTTTTGCCCCAGTAGCAAGACTGGAAGAAATTAGGATGTTCCTTGCCTATGCAGCATATCAAGGCTTCAAGGTATTCCAAATGGATGTAAAATCAGCATTCCTAAATGGAAATCTAAAAGAAGAAGTCTATGTAGAGCAGCCCTCAGGTTTTGTTGATTATCTCAAACCTGATTATATTTATAAACTTAGGAAAGCTTTGTATGGGTTAAAGCAAGCCCCAAGGGCTTGGTATGAAACCCTGTCTACTTTCCTTATTGAGAACAAATTCTCAAGGGGGAAAATAGACAAAACTCTATTCCTAAGGGAATCCAAAGGAAAGATAATCTTAGTCTAGATTTATGTAGATGACATAATATTTGGATCTACAGAAAACAACCTTTGCAAAAAGTTTGCTAAACTTATGTAAGGGAAGTTTGAGATGAGCAGCATGGGAGAACTTAAGTTCTTCTTGGGACTTCATGTAAGACAGACTGATGATGGCTTGTCCATATCCCAGACTAAGTTCACCAAGGAGTTAATTAAGAAGTATGGTATGGAATCATCCTCCACCATGAGAACTCCTATGGGAACAAGTATGCCTATATGCAAAGATTATGCAGGTAAACCTGTAGATGAGTCTTTGTATAGAGGAATAATTGGCTCTCTTCTATATCTAACTGCTAGTAGACAAGACATTATGTATGCAACATGTGTCTGTGCTAGGTACCAATCATGCCCTAAAGAATCTCATTACACTGCAGTAAAAAGGATTTTAAAATATCTAAAAGGCACACCTAATCTAGGCCATTGGTACCCTAGGAATGAAGATTTTCTACTGACAGGCTATTCAGATGTAGATTTTGCAGGTTGCAAAGAAGATAGAAAAAGCACAACAGGCACCTGTCAATTTCTAGGAGGAAGATTAGTGTCTTGGAGTAGTAAGAAGCAGACTAGTGTGACAATTTCCACAGCTGAGTCTGAATATGTGGCAGCAGGAAGTTGTTGTGCTCAGCTGTTGTGGATTCAGCACTAGCTAGAAGACTATGGTATTCAGGTAAGTAGAACACCTTTGGTTTGTGATTCTACTAGTGCTATTTATATTGCTAATAATCCTGTTTCACATAGTAGGACTAAGCATATAGAAATTATATACCATTTTCTTACAGAACATGTAGAGAAAGAGGACATCTCACTAAAATTTGTCAAAATAGATTATCAAATTGCAGATGTGTTTACTAAGCCTCTAGATGAAACTAAATTCAATAAATTTAAAATTGAATTAGGAATGTTGAACATAGATTAGTCTAACAAATTTGGCTAAGTAAATCAGTGTCGACACATTCAAAGAAGTGATGTCGACACTTCAGTAAATCTGTGTTAAAACATCCAGAGAAGTGATGTCGACACTTCAGTTAGTGGTGTCGACACAACCAGAGTAGTGGTGTCGACACATCCAGAAATTATGTTGACACTTACAATAAGAGTCGACACAGAATTTCTAATGAACTTCTAAGTATGTCAAGTGTCGACACATCATCAATAGGTGTCGACACATAGAAGTCAGCACCGTTGTCAAGACATTAGAAGTATGTGTCGATACATTTCAACAGTGTCAACACATTTAGATAGTTTTTGCCCGCCTTTTGACCTTTTTTGTTTAGAAGGGTATAAATAGGTCAAGAACATATTCTGTCGACATGCTCTCAAGATTTTCGAGGCTAAAACCTTGTGTCGACAAACTCTCTTCTCTCAATCCAAGGTTTCTCACCATCCCAATGGCACCAAAGGTTGAAGATAACATTAACGAAGGATATGAGTTAGTTTGCCATGCCTTTGATGATGCGGAGTCAGAGATTAAAGGGGTCATTACCTTGTTTGCTGACAGTGGTTTGGAGTTTCTGGTATCCGAACCAACAAAGATTTGGAAGAAGGAGGTTTTTGAGTTTTTTGTTGCAGCAACAGTAGACTCAACTGGACTTAAGATTAAATCAACAGTTCATGGAGCAAGAGTCAAACTGACCTTGAAAAGTTTGAGAAAAATTCTTCATCTTCCAAGAACTCGGGATGAAGAAGAAGTACCAGTATCAAAAACAAGGGAGACACTACAATGGTGTGGATTGGATCCCACCTTGAAAATTGGAGCAGACATTAACAGGAAAGGGATGAATCAGCAAGGCAAATTCCTTTCAGAAGTGGTAGAAAAGGTTATTCTGTGTAAGCCAGGGGACATGATAGGATTTCTGCCAAAATGTTCAACCTCATGACAAGCATAATTTTTAAACTCAACACAAATTGGTCTGTCGTACTGTTTGAAAAGATTAAAGAAGGAATAAAGAAGCCTAATTTGGCTAGACTGATGAGTTTATACTTGGCTGGAGCGATTCCAGAAGTTATGCACCAGATTTCTGGTTCTAAAATTAATCATATGAGAAGAATGGACATCAGGAATATTTCTAGATGGGATAGGGTCCTATCAAAGGACATACCTGATATAGTGAGACAAGAGGCTGCAGTGAAATCACCTGTACATGACCTTACTGAGAATGCACAAGTGCATGAGGAAAGAGTTAGTGCACAAGTGCATGGGGAGCTAGATAGTGTACAAGTACAGGACCTGACTGAGAATGCACAAGTGCAGGGGGAGACAGTTACTGCACAGGTGCAGGAGGAAGAGAGAATCCACTTGGCAGAGGAAATGGATTCACAAATAGTCCTTGAGACATCTCATTCCAATATTCCAGCCCAAGATGCTATCATGGAGGATACATCTGGAGCTGTTGATGCTCCTGAGGAAGTAGTATCACCAGTTCACACTCAACAGAAGTTCACTCTGGAAGAATTGCTTCCTGATATTGAGGGAGAAACAGATAAGGAGGTACAAATAAGGAATGAGGGGGAGCAGGCTGACCTTGAGGGGGAGCAGATTGGAACTGAAAAGGAGATTCCTTTTAGTCCTAAAGAAAGAGTTAATATAGACAGTACCTCTTCTTCAGAAGATGAGGAAATTAGAAATGCCAAGAAAAGAAAACTGATGGTCTTTAAGAGAAGGAGCCAGAGATATAAGAAGGCATTGCAAACTACTACTCCACAACATGCCCCAGAGGCTGATTACAGCTCATTAATGGTGGCTTTGCAAGTAAAATTAGATGAGCAGAGAATGGCTCTAGAAAAGTATGTGGATGAAAGCCATAAATCACTTTAATTTGATTTGGCTCAGGATATCAAATCCATCAGATTTGAAGTAAATCTGCATAAGAAAGAGATGACAGATTGTTTCCACAAAGGAGGCAATGATGTAGTGTTTCTGGCAAAGCAACAGACAGAAGTCAAGGCTCAAGTGGATGACATTGCTATTAAACATGGCTATGTCCTTGAAAATCAGATTAGGATGAATGACAATCTGACTGAATCTCATAATGAGATAGTAACTAATATAAAGAATACAGTCACTGCAATGACTGAAGAAAGAGCTAAGGAGAAAGAGGAGTTTGATAAGAAGCTACAAGATGCCTTAGACTCATTTAAGACAGCCATTACTACTTCTCAGAAAACAATCTCTGATCAGCTTCTCAAGTTAAAATCATTTTTAAAAGATGGTGTAAATTTTCTTGATGGACAAGTAAGATTTCAAAAAGACGACTTAAGAGACCACATTGAAAGAGAAGTCATAAAGGGGGAGAGGATGTTAGTCAAAGCAGGCTCAGATCATGCCAAATGGATATCCAATAGCATCAGAGCCACTCTTGGATATCCACCCCTTTGTGATGATGATAATGTTGCTGAGTCTGGGGTGCAACCTGCTTATGTTGAAGGTGATCAACCTGAAGTTGCTTAGATCATCTACCCTCCAGCAGATTTTGATATGATTCAACAACAGGTTCAGATAATGTACAGTCCTCCACTGGAAGTTGATAATGTTATTATAGAGACAGTTGAAATGCCATAAGCTGTCTTGCAAGCTTAATAGGAAGCTCAACTATCAAAGAAAAGGTTCAGAGAACAGGCTGAGTTAAAGCCTGATTTTGAGCAATGGCGCCCCACTTCCAGGAATATCATTCTGACTACCTGGAAAGCTGTGAAAGATCAGGTTCATGAAAGGGGCAAATGGTATAATGAACAAGAATGTCAAAAATACGAGGCAAGGCAAGAGGCCATTGTGCAACATAGAAGAAAGGCTAAGATTGGGAAGCTACCTCCTAATGCTCAAGAGCCTAACAAATATTTTCCTAAGCCTTTTCATTATTTTGAAAGACAGAGGATTAAGGCCGAAGCTCAGAAAAAAGCAGAGTTGAAAGGAAAGAAGCCCATTGATGATGCAGAACCTCCTGTGTAAGCTCAGATTAAACCAGGAAAAGGCATAGTCATCAAGGAGCCTGATCAGCCTTAGTATAGATTTACTATATTTTACAAGAACAATGTAATCTTTAGTGTTAAAAGAAATCTATATAATCTGTTGTCAAGAAACGTTTTGTCAAGTATAAACAAAACAATGTTTCATGTTCATTGAGCTTGTATTATTATTCTGTAATGACATTTTGGTATTTGTTTTGTTTATAAGTTACCCTGTCATATAATGCTTATATACATAATAATGTTTGTTTATTATAAGTGGTGTATATCATTGACTAAAGGGTTATGACTTCTCCAAATAGGAGGAGATTGTTGGGTACATGGGAAAATGTGTACCTGATTAGAAGAAGCCTCACTTAGTTCAATGATATACATCAAGGTGTATTTGATGTTATTTTGAGTTTATGTGCAGGTTAAGTATATGCTAATATGCAGAAAAAGTTTCCAAGTCCATGTGTCGACACTTAAGAAAGCCTGTGTCGACACTTGAAAAAGCTGTGTTGACACTAGAAGCAATTGTGTCAACACACAAAATTTATTAGTCGACATCAACTGTGTCGACACCGGGAGGCAGTGTCGACACACAGAAGTATTAGTCGACATCGACTGTGTCGACACCGCGAGGCAGTGTCGACACACAGAAAGTATTAGTCGACATCAACTGTGTCGACACCTGGAGGAAGTGTCGACACACAGAATTCTTAGTCTATATCAACTGTGTCGACACACAGGACTTGTGTCGACACACAGCAGAGTTTCAACAATGTTGATTGATGTGATGTGAATAAGTGTATGTGTCGACACAAAGAAGCAGTGTCGACACATTCTACAGATGCAGTGTCAAGAAGCAGTGTCGACAACAAAGAAGCTGTGTCAACATCACTAAAGCTTATGTCGACACTTAATCTACTTGTGTCGACACATAATGACAATCAGTCTCGACGCTTTGCTGACAAAGACAAAGGTTCAAGAACTGACTGGAGACTTGACAGCTGTGTATTCCAACAAGTGTGCTGAAGCTGTCAGACCTGTCAGAAGTTGGTTAGAAACTGGACCAGCCGGTTACCATGGATAAAGTCTATATATAGATGGATTCTGTCAAATCAAACAACAACGAGAACAACAATAACACGAACAACTATTGAAGTATTGAACATTGATCAAGAAAGTGCACGACACACAGAAGAAGATTTTCGTGAGAAGATCTATGAAGACAATCTGAAGTGGCAACCTACTTAGAATTTGTCTAAGGGAAATTCAAGCAAGAATTCTGAAGAAACTTCAGAAGTTCTGGAGACTGAGAGAGATCTTCAGCTGTTGAAGTAAAGTAGGAGACATTTACAAGTCTCTTAAGAAGCAGATCTTGAACTAATCTGCTAAGAAGAAATCAGATCTATTTCTGAAATCTAAGAAGAAAGCTGCCAGCCAGTCAACTTCAAAGGAGATCAACCCTACTGAGTTCAGATTCAAGAAGCTTTGAAGAAAGCTAAGAACAGGTTGATTTCAGCCATCAGTCTTATCAAGAAGCTGATCAATAAACCTTTTATCCCTTCTCTCTCAACAAGGGTAAGAGTCCATCTCAAACACTTATCAAATTTTGTAGGACCTTTTCAAAGATTCTAGTTGTAAGCCTATATTATAAAGACTGAGTGTAGGAGACATAGATCTTTGAGTTGTAGGGCTTTTGAGCCTGAGTGTAGGAGAAATTATTCTCATAGTTGTAGGCCTTGTGTCAAGACTGAGGTAGAACTATTAGCCTGAGCTATAGGAGTGTGGTTTCACTCTGAGTTGTAGGAACCTTATAGGGTTCTGAGTTGTAGGAACCTTTTAGGGTTCTGAGCTGTAAGATCTGTGGATCTGAGAAGAAGTTAGAAGTTAGGCCGAATCTAGCACACTGCTAGATAGGTGAAGGGGGAAAGTGGATGTACCCAGACCTTGGGGAACCACTATAAACCTGTGTGCAATCTGTGATGTATGTGTGATTGTGATTCTGTGTTGTGATTGCTGTAGAACAGTTAGATTCTATTTTAAGATCTGAAATATTATTCTCCTTAAGTAAAAAAGAAAAAAACCTATTCACCCACCCCCCCCCCCTCCTCTAGGTGTTTGGGTTATCTTAAATTCAATTTTATCACATACAAAATCTCCTCCAATTCCTCCTTCTCTTGGGTGCTCCACTTTCGTCCTCTAGAAGTTCTCCAAATGAAATGATCCAAAAGTTTAGAATAAAATTTTCACACAGGTTTTTATAGTCTCCTTGCAAACAGGGTCGGACACGGGTTCCAACACGGCCATATCACAGGCCGTGTTGACAGTTCTAGGGTGGTTCCATATGACTCGGTGTGTCTGAACGTGGTCCATGTCAGATGACACGGGTACTAACACGGCTGTGTAGGTAGCCGTGTTCTATGCACACGAGTTGGTTGGCACCAGCCGTCGAAATCTACAGAAAGGGACACGGGTGGACACACGGGTGTGTTCTAACCCATGTGGTTCTATGATATTTTCTTCCAAAATCTTCAACTCCATCCTGAATAGGACACGGGTAGGCACACGGGCGTGTTCCTACCCGTGTTCACCCAAATTTTGTCCTACACTCAGTACCCAGCAGTTACCTACCTCAGTTCCCTTCTAGGCACCTACAACTCAGGCTAAATAACCCTACAACTCAGATCCACACTTGGATCCTACTGTAATGCTCCTGATTTTTTGATATTTGTGTTAATTCTTTTATTTAAGTGTTTATGACGTCAGGGTGTTATGTTAATGCGTGTTTGGTTGATGTCGTGTTAAAGCATGGTTTTAGCTCTTCAGATTTTTTGTGTGGTTGGATTGTAGCCCGTTTGCAAGATTCTTTAGCGAGCTAGAGCTTGTTTTGGTGACTCGGTGAAGCCTCTTTTGGAATGCTTGTACTTTGGCTTCGGAAGGTGTTTGCCCGAGTTTGGGTTTTCGGATTTCGATTTCAACTTCGTCGTTTGATTCGTAGAATCGCTATTTAACTACGGTGTGATTTTCATAGAAATCTGTGTTGATGCGAATTTTGGGTCGTTTGAGCCACTATTTTATGGATAAACTTTTATTTTAATACTTATAATTATAAGTATATAAGGCTGGTGATTAGACAAACCCTAGTAATTGTCTTTCTCCAAAACAATCGGCTGTTACGAGAAAATGAGAGCGACGGTCTTTTCTAAGCTTTTGGCCACCGATTTATGGAGTGTTGGTGCTCGAAATTTTTGTTGGAGAGTAGATCCAGGTAGCTCTCACCTAGATCTCCGTTTCAACGGTAAGTTTTTCCCATTTCATGGATTTTTAGAGATTTAACGTGCGGTTTTGACCCTCCTTCATCCTAAAAAAAAGTTTCAGGTTTTCTTGCTTAGGAGTTTTTACAGCCAGATATGTAGAAAAAAAGGGGTGCTAGTGTTGCCAAGGTTCGGCAAGGGTTGAGGCAAGTAGTGGTTTTTCCCCTTGTTGGTTCTTGTTTCTTATTATCTTGATTTTATTCCTATACAGCAGTTGGTATTAGAATAGGGATTCCCTCTTCGTCAATTTCTTTTTATAGATTTTTGGGTAAACGAGGTGGTTTCCCCCCACCCTTTGCTTGCTCCCTGATTTTTCTTCTTGTTGGATATTCCCTGTACAGAATTTAGGATTTAGACAGTAAGTTGTTTTCATCGATCTGAGAAAAGTCTATCTCGTCTACCTGGCAGATTTAGTTGAGCGAAGATTTAGTTGAGTGAAGATTTAGTTGAGCGCAGATTTAGTCGAGCGCAAATTTAATCGAGCGCAGATTTAGTCGGGCGCAGATTTAATCGAGCGCAGATTTAGTCGAGCGCAGATTTAGTCGAGCGCAGATTTAGTCGAGCGCAGATTTAGTCGAGCGCAAATTTAGTCGAGCGCAGATTTAGTCGAGCGCAGATTTAGTCGAGCGCAGATTTAGTCGAGCGCAGATTTAGTCGAGCGCAGATTTAGTCGAACACAGATTTAGTGGAGCGCAGATTTAGTGGAGCGCAGATTTAGTCGAGCGCAGATTTAGTGGAGCGTAGATTTAGTCAAGCGCAAATTTAGTCGAGCGTAGATTTTGTCGAGCGCAGATTTAGTCCAGCGCAGATTTAGTCCAGCACAGATTTAGTTGAACGCAGATTTAGTTGAACTCAGCTTAAAGTTCAAGTGTTTTTTCGTCGAGCTGAATTCATCGAACTATTTATTCGTCAAACTCAGCTCAGACCCAGAATGTTTAGTTTGTCAAGCTTTGACGTTGAGGGTATAATTTGGGTATTTTTATTCCGTTTGTTTTGGAATACGATTAGACTTGGGTTTTGGGTTTATATGGTTTTCGGTTGTGTTTTTCAGCTAGATTGGACGTTGAGTCGTGAATCATTACACGTGGTTGTTTTTGGGTCTCTGTTTACGGGCTGTTTTAGGTGTGTTAGACCCTGTAGCCACCACCGTGTTGCCTTTGAGACATTTGGGTCTCCATTTACAGGCTATTTTTGGTGTGTGGGACCCCGTGGCTGCCACTATGGTGCCTTTGAGACATTGGGATCTGGTTGTTCGGTTTAGGACTGTTTTTTTTAGCGCCGACGCAGATCCATGGATTTACCAGTGCTAATGATTTACAGGTTTAGGACTGTTAGTTCCTTTCCTTTTATTATTTTGTCATATGTTGGCCTTGTTGCTTCTGCAGGTTTATCAAAGCTTGTTGATTTCTCGCACTTGGTTTACTCTATTGATGATTATTTTTACTTACTTGCTGTCTTATATTAACTCTTTTAGCTGAGCTTGTCAGCATTTCTTTTAGTAGGGTTTGGTAACCCCTTGCTATTTTACTTGCCTATATTCAAATCTCTCTTTTGCATCTTGTATTTTCTTGCTGAGGTATTCTTACTTTGAATGCCTCAGGTTCAGGACAATAGCCGGTTGAACGACTAGTTTCTTTTGGGAGTTTGCTAGTGGTCTGCTGTGTTGCAGAGGCTTCTTTTCCCTCACGGTAGTGAGGTAGTTCTTTGGTTGTTTATTCTTAGTACAAACATACATGCTCACTAGTGGGCTTATGTCAGGTTGTTGATGCCCACTGGTGGTTTTCTTCTTTGATGCTAAGTACTTTGCTAAAACTGCTAATTTGCCTATTTTGAGGTTGCGTTACTTGATCTCTAGGGATGTTTTGTGCTAGGTTGCATGTTAGATATTTTTACTTACAAAAAAACATCACTACTAGTATCAAATACATGCCATCCTTCTAAAATTAAAATACTATTTGTCGGCTAACGTAAAGACTACTTTTGTACTCATATTAAATTTAGAGTTTGCATATCATGAGTTGACCTTCAGGGATGTTTATACTCATATAGGATGTCCAATCAATATAATCAAGGTATTTTTCGCAGCGTATAAATATATTTTTACTCGTGGACTAATTGATCCACTGTGTCGAGGGATACGGCCATTTAAACTTAAACTGGATTTCATTCATGAATTTTTTATAAACTATAGAGTTGGGAGTCTTGCCTGATCATCTGCGGTTATCCCCTGCACGGCGTGGCATCACAGTGTATATTTTCTCTTACTCTGATATAACTTAAATGCTAAGAAAATGCGAGTTGTGAAAGTTGGTATCAGAGGGAGGTTGCTTGACAACTGGTCGGGCAACCTTGCCTTTTTAGTATTAATGGTTTGTTGACATTTCATACACACACTGATGTGTCATCAGTATGTCTTGGTTGAAGCATGAACACTACACTTATAAGAATGATAAGAAGTATACGGGGCATGTTATGTAGTATGTGATACATAATATGTGTTCGTATATGGATCCACCATAGGTGGCAACATGTGACGGTTATGTAGTATGGGATGCATAACCATCATCACATGGATGCCCATTAGTGTTTTATCTTTTCGTTGCATGCGATATTATGTAGTATGAGATGCATAATATTTCATGTATATGCCGCTCATAACATATATTAGAGCCTTTTATAGAATGTATAGCAGAACATGCATAACATAACATAGTATCAGCACACATGCCAAGCTAAAGATTTATATGATGACTTATATACACACATGGTTTTGAGTCAAAAGAATACAAATTCATGCATTCATGGACTGAGCATATGAGTCAATAGGATGGCGATATATCATCCTAAGTTTAGGCATGACACCATATTTTAAAATCCCAGAACAAGTTAGCAGCATAAGCAAGTACTTAAGTATGTTTTGTCTTGACTGTGTTATTTGGTTCTAGCGGTTGTGCTAGGTTTTAACTAGTTGTTTGTTGTGCTAAAAGAATGTCGAGGCGTCCTTCGACGAGGTTGACTACCCAGTCTGAGGGTGAGTCTGAGGGAGCACGGAGCGATGATGTGATCGAAAGACTGCGACAGAGCAATGTGGCTTTGTCAAGACAAATGGTGGAGGTGCAATCGCAGATCCAAGCTTTGTTATCCGTTGTGTTAGGACAACAGCCAAGAGTACAGGACCCGACTGTGGGTCTAGCTGTTTCTGTTCCCCTACTTCTCTTGTGCCTCTGGTCTTGTTGCCACCATAAATGACCTTTATCTCGCATTTTCAGCTACTAAGGCCTCCTACATATGATGGTAAGGCAGATTTCATGGTCTTGGACGATTGGCTTATAACAATCGAGGAGATGTTTTCCTACTCAGTAGTTACTGAAGATCAAAGGGTGATGATCGCTGCATACTAGCTCAAGGGTCTAGCAAAGAGTTGGTGGCTAAGAGAGAAGGAAAACCTGAAAGATTGATGCTCCTGGGAATCTTTTAAGGAGCAGTTATTGAGGAAGTTTTTGCCTTCGGTCGAGCGTGACCGCCTGATGAATGATTTTCTTCACTTAAAGTAGAGGCAACTCATGGTGAGTGAGTATGAGTTTGTATTTTGTAAGTTGAGCTGGTTTGCTCCTGACATGGTATCCTCAGAGTCTAGCTGAGTCAAGTGTTTTCTTGGTGGTCTTCAGAATGACCTCCAGCAGCTAGCTAGCGCATACAGATCAATAAGTTATGTTGAGGTCATGGAAGCCGCTTTGAAGGTTGAGGTGATTGATAATGCCAAGAGCCGAGGTCAGTAAATGAGGAAGGATAAAAGGAAATCTAATGAGGGTAAGAGTACCCAGGCATCCGGTACTGCTTCAAGGAAGAGGAGTAAAGAAGTATGCAGTTTCTGTGGCCGATGGGCCACCCATTTGAAAGATGTTACCAGAGATTAGAAGCTCAGAAGAAGGAGCAGGTTCATGTGATTCAGAGTGATCCTAAATGAGAATTATTTTGCTCTACATGTAAGCGAAAGGGGCACGATGCTTCCCATTGTTGGGGAAAGATAAGAGGCTGTTTCCCATGCGGGCAAGAAGAACATCTCAAGTCTCAGTGCCCGCAGCTCTAGCCCGCACTACAGCCAGTTCCACTTCAGGCGTTGCCACCGCCACAGCAATTGGACAAAGGAAAGGGAAAACTGAATGTGGTTTCATTGAAGGAAGCTCAGACGTCTGCTCAAGTGATATCGGGTTAGATCCTTCCCTAGTTTTAACTTTTGTTTGTAGTTATAATTTAAAATTCGTTTCCTTAGATGCGTGTACAATTTTATAAGAAGATTTGATGTAAAGAACCATTGGGCAAGTGTTCTCTTTGATTCTTGTGCTACCCACTCGTTTGTGGCTAGGACCTTTGTTAAGCGTCATCGTTTGACTCTGGATCAAGTTGGCGATGTGTTTCATGTCAAGTTTCCTTCTGGTGATTATGTGATATCAGACCAAGGCATTCAAAGTTGTTTGATTCTGTTAGGTGATTTTCTAGCAGTGGTTGATTTGAAGGTGTTTGACTTGGAATATTTTGATGTGATTTTGGGCATGAACTGGTTGTCTAGATATGATACTGTCATCCAGTGCAAGGGTAAGCGCTTGGACTTTAAGTTTGACAACGGTCAACCCGGGATTATTTATGGTGATCCGCGCCAGGTTTTTCCAGTTATTTCTGCAGTATGTGCTCGGAAGCTTTTAGATTCTGGTTGCTTTGCTTGTTTGGCCTTAGTTTTGGAGACCGTTGGTAGTTTGCCGCGTTTAGAGGAGATCCCTATTGTGCGTGAGTTTTTGGATGTTTTTCCTGATAATCTTCCTGGTCTTCCACCTGAAAGAGATGTAGAGTTTGTGATAGATTTGGAGCCGGGCACGCGTCCTATTGCGAAGGCCCCATATCGAATGGCCCCTCATGAGTTGGAGAAGTTGTGTACCCAGATAGATGAGTTGCTTCAGAATGGATTTATAAGGCCGAGTTCTTCGCCTTGGGGTGCTCCTGTTCTGTTTGTAAAGATAAAGGATGGATCAATGAGGTTGTATATTTATTACATGGAGTTGAACAAGGTCACTATCAAGAACAAGTATCCCCTACTGAGAATTGATGATTTGTTTGATCAGTTGCATGGTAGCACTGTGTTTTCAAAGATTGATCCTCGTTCTGGCTACCATCAGCTAAGGATTCGTGAATCAGATATCCTACAGACTGCCTTCCATTCCTAGCACAGACATTTTGAGTTTTTGGTGATGTCCTTTGGTTTGACCAATCCACCCTCTGCCTTTATGGACATGATGAACCGTGTGTTCAAGGATTTTCTGGACCGTTTTGTGGTCGTACTTATAGATGATGTTCTAGTTTATTCTCGTAGTATAGAGGAGCATGCCCAGCACTTGCGATTGGTTCTATCTCCCTTAAGAGAGCATATGTTGTTTGCTAAGTTGAGTAAGTGTGAATTTTGGCTACCCCAGGTTTCCTTCCTGGGACATGTGGTAAATAAAGATGGGATTTCAGTCGACCCTGAAAAGATCACTGCTTTTATGGATTGGAATAGGCTTGCCACACCCAAGGAGATAAGGAGCTTCCTAGGATTGGCTGGCTATTATAGAAGGTTTGTAGAGGGATTCTCTACATTATCTGTGCCACTGACTAATCTTATGCAGAAGAATGTAGCTTTTGTGTGTAGCGATAAGTGCGAGGAAGCTTTTCTGGAATTAAAGAAGAGGTTGTGCATTGCTCCAGTCTTGTCTCTTCCAACTGAAGGATTGGAATATGTTGTGTATATAGATGCATCTCATGTTAGATTTGGATGTGTGCTGATGCAAGAAGGAAAGGTGATTGCGCATGGGTCGAGATAGTTAAAGACTCATGAAATGAATTACCCTACGCATGATCTAGAATTTGTAGCTGTGATTTATGCACTAAAATTGTGGAGACATTTGTTGTATGGCGCATTATGTAAGATTTATACAGATCATAAAAGTTTGAAGTACGTCTTCATACAAAGGGAGTTGAATCTGTGCCAGCAAAAATGGTTAGAATATATTGCTGATTATGAAGTTGAAATTTTGTACCACCTGGGCAAAGCTAATGTTGTAGCTGATGCCCTGAGTAGAAAGACGGGGAAGGTTTTTAACCTCTCCATGGATTCGCTAGTAGAGGAATTTTTCTTGATGGATATCTCTGTGGGAAGTTGCGACTTGCCGAGCAGTTTGGTTGTAGTAGAGCCTTCTGTGATTGCACTTACGAGGCTGCATCAGAAGGATGATTCAGACTTAATGCACCTTTACCTTAGGACTGAGAGAGGGGAGTTACCAGATTCTTTCATTGATGACGCAAGTAACTTGAAGTACCGCGACAGATTTTGTATCCCCACTGTTGAGGACATCCGAGCTAAGTTGTGCAATGAGGCGCACGGTTCCAGTCTTGCCTACCACCCAGGTTCTACTAAGATGTATCAAGATTTAAAACAGATTGCCTGGTGGTTTGGAATGAAAGGTGATATAGCCAAGTTCCTTTTTGAATGTTTCACCTGCAAGCGTATTAAGGCCGATCATGGAAGGCTTGGTGGCAAGTTGACGCCCTTAGAAATCCCGAGTTGGAAGTTGGAGAGTATATCGATGGATTTCATTACCGGTTTACCAAGATATCCCCGCAAACATGATTTAGTTTGGGTCATAGTGGATAGACTAACAAAGTGTGCTCACTTCGTAACTTTTAAGATTGATTACCCCATGAAGAAGATAGCTGAGCTATATTTGGATGAAGTCATCCGATTGTAAGGAGTTCCTGTAAGTATCGTATCAGATCGAGACTCCAGGTTTATGTCTCGCTTCTGGAAAAGTTTACAAGAAGGTTTGGGTA
The DNA here is from genome assembly GCA_039513925.1 of Platanthera zijinensis. NCBI lineage: Eukaryota > Viridiplantae > Streptophyta > Magnoliopsida > Asparagales > Orchidaceae > Platanthera > Platanthera zijinensis. The sequence goes on along the minus strand of CM077079.1, from coordinate 40,877,264 downwards.
CCGAATTGAGGTATTCCACTGCCTATCATCCGCAGACAAATGGTCAAATGGAAAGAGTAAATCAGATCGTGGAGGATATGATTAGAAGTTACGTTTTAGACCACGGAGGAGCATGGGATGAGCGCTTGAGATTGATGGAGTTTGCATATAATAATAGTTAGCAAGAAAGCTTGCAGATGGATCCGTTTGAAGCTCTATATGGGAGGCGTTGCAGAACTCCCTTTTTTTGGGCTGAGGTCGGTGAGAGACCGTTGTTATATCTTGATGCTTTAGAGGAAATTGAAGTTTTTGTGAAGCTTATTCGAGAGAAGCTTCGGATAACTCAAGAGCGATATGAGAAGAATGCCAACCGTCGAAGGACTGATTTGGAGTTTGTTGTTGGGGACCTAGTTTTTCTGAAGGTTTCCCCAATGTCCGGCGTTAAAAGGTTTGGTAAGAATCATAAGTTGGACTCGAGGTATGTGGGACCCTTTAAAGTCATTAAGCGGATTGGTGTGTCAGCCTACAGGTTGGAGTTGCCCACAAATTTTCCTGGTGTGCACGATGTTTTCCATATGAGCCAATTGCGAAAGTGTGTGCTAAGCGATAGGAAAGTCTTGAATTCTGTGCCCCAGTTTGAGCCTAATCTTTCATATGTTGAGATGCCTGTCCATATTCTCGATACTCCAGATCAAGTGTTGCGGAGGAAAACCATACCGATGGTTAAATTATTATGGCGGAACCAAGACGTGGAGAGCGCAACTTGGGAGTTGGAGTTAACTATGATTGGATAACTTTAGAAATCCACTTAGACTCTGATTTTCTCTTGATAACATCTATCTTACAGAAATTGCACACAATCCTCTTCTTACTTTCAAGTTTCTCTTCAAGATCCTTGATGATATAGTCCTTATATTTTATGGACTCAACATGGAGATCTAAAATGGTCTTCAGAAGAGATACTTCCCTCTCTTTTAGATATAACAAAGATGAAGTTTCATCTTGCTGGGAAGCAGCCAGCTATAGGGAGGCAATTTCCTCTGCTTGTTTCTTAACAAGCATCTTGCTTTTCATGAAAGCTTTCAGGAGCACACCATGAATTTCAATCAATTACAAAGACAAACCTAGAATTGAGTGTAAGAACACTGCCCCTACACTGTAACGCCCCCGGGTTTTTTTGATATTATTTAATCTTTATTTGGCATTACGTTGACGCGTTTCCGGGTTGAGTCATTGTTAGAGCGTGGTATTAGCTCTTTAGGTTCTCTGAGTGGCTTATTTTATAGCCTGTTTACAAGATTTCCTAGCGAGCCGGAGTCTGTTTTGGTGACTCAGTGGAGCCCCTCCGGGAATGCTTGTGTTTTGTCTTCAGGGGGTGTTAGCCCGAGTTTTTTTCGTCGGATGTTGATTTTGACTTTGCTGTTATTTTTGTAGCATGGGTATTTACCTATGGTGTGAATTTCGTCAAATTCCGAGATAGTTGGGTTTTAACGTCGTTTTGACGTTTTATGTAAGTAATCAATATAATATTATATTTTATTGATTTCTATTATGCTAGTGGCTGAGTTTTATAAGATATTATTATGCTAACTGTTTTAATATAAGTGACTATTATAGTATAGTGGCTGGTCGTTTTAAGAGTGGTTGAATTTTATATTACTTAAGGTATATTATATTATATCTACTTGAGTTGTGAGTGAATAGACTTTATATATACTTTATTTTAGTTTTATCCCATTCATCTTCCCCAAAACCCGACGGCTGGCTTCTTGCGGAAAGAGACGAGCGGAGGACAACCCTAGACGCCCGGCCGCCAATTTCGGGAGCTTTAGAGCTCGAAATTCTTGTTTGAGAGTGGATTCGGACTGCTCTCGCCCGGATCTACCTCCCTAGGGTAAGTATTTCAAGTTCTAGGTTTGTCTTTGTAGCTAGGGTTTTGCGGGTTAGCTTGTCTTCCCTGTAAAAGCTCCAGATCTTTTCTTAGGTGGCTGATCTTGCTATCGGTGCCGAGTGAGGAGTGTAGATGCCGATTCCTGGAAAGTAGAGGCAAGTGGTGCTCTTTGCCCTTGCCAAGTTGATTTTCTTCAACTTACTCTTTTTGGTAACTATTTCTTTTTTTGTTCTCTTCTTAGAACAACGGGTTGATATAGATCTTGTCCAGAGTTACTCTACTATATAGCTCGTACAGGCTTAGTTTTAGTCGGTTGTAGATTTTGGCTTCGGTTAACCTGCTGTTAAGGAAGAATAGGTCCAGCTAGTCCAGGAAATAAGAGGAAATAGGCTGGTTTTTGGGAAGCTGTAGCTTAGCAGTGTAAATTTGGGTGGAAATTATAGTTGCTAACTCTTTGTGAGCAGACGTTGGGTGTATCTTAGTACAAAAGTCCAATTTTTTTAGGCTAAGTGTAAAAGCGTTGAGTGTGGTGGACACTCTCAACGCCTAGTTGTTTTGGTCTGGAGTCTAAGTAAAAAACATTGACAGCGTTGAGTGAGGTGAGCTCACTCAATGCCGTCTGCCTTGTTAGTTTTTCTAAGTCTTGTAGCGTTGAGTGAGTTGAGCTCACTTAATGCCGTCTTGCCAGTCACACTTTTCTAAGTTTTTTGGCGTTGAGTGAGTTGAACTCACTCAACGCCGTCTTGACAGTCAGACTTTTCTAAGTCTTTTGGCATTGAGTGAGTTGAGCTCACTCAATGCCATCTTGCCAGTCAGAATTTTCGAAGTCTTTTGGCGTTGATCTAGTTGAGCTCACTCAACGCCGTCTTGCCAGTCAGACTTTTCTAAGTCTTTTGGCATTGTGTGAGTTGAGCTCACTCAATGGCGTCTAGCCAGTCAGACTTTTCTAAGTCTTTTGGCGTTGATTAAGTTGAGCTCACTCAACACCGTCTTGTCAGGCGAATTTTCTAAGTCAAAAGCGTTGAGTGTGGTGAACTTACTCAACGGCTTTGGCTGTTTGGCGTTGACAGCATTGAGTGTGGTGAACTCACTCAACGCCGTCTGCCTAGCTTGATAGTTTAAGGCAAAAGCATTTAGTGTGGGGAGCTCACTCAACGCCTTTGTCTGTGTAGCATTGGCCGAGTTAAGCATTTTGCGGCTAAGTTTTTTGGCGTTGAGTGAGTGGTGCTCACTCAATGCGGCGTTGAGTGAACTCGATGCTTTTCCCGCTTGGTGTGTTAGCGTTGAATGAGTGGTGCTCACTCAACGCGGCATCGAGTGTACCCGATGCGGCATCGAGTGTACTCGACGCTTTTCCCTTAGACTCGTAGTTTTCTCCCGAGTCTCTTAGTATGGGTTTTTTTATAGGGTTTCAGTGATGTTTTAGGCTAGTTTTGAAGGCCGAATTGTGAATCATGGCAGGTGGTTACACTAGTTTTCTTGACAGGGATGTTTGGGTGAAGAGCCGTGTCCACCACTGATGTAGCCCCAGTTTGGACCGGTGTGTTTGACCCCAAGGCTGCACCGGTGGCCCCTGAGTTATTTGGATCTGGTTGTTTGGATAAGGGCTATTTTTAGTCACCAACCCAGATCCATGGTTTTACCACTACTAATAATTCACAAGTTAGGATTGTTAGTTCCTTTCCCTTTTTAAAATTACTATTTTTGGCATATGTTTGCCTTATTGCTGCTGCAGGTTTTTAGCAGGGCATGTTGTTAATTTCTCGCACTTGGTGCGCTTTGATTATTCCTTGGACAATGTCTTACTTTTGCTGTCTTGTTTATTTTTCTTTTGCTGAGTTTGATAGCATTCTATTGTAGGGTCTGGTAAACCCCTTCCTTTTTATTGCTTATGATCTACTGCTCCTTTACTGCTTGTTTTTCTCTTGCTGAGGTGTTCTTTCTTTGAATGCCTCGGGTTCAGGGTTGTAGCTGATTAAGCGGCTAGTTTTCTTTTGGATCTTGCTAGTGATCTACTGTTTGCAGAGGGTTATTTCCCTCATCTTTGTGAGGTAGTTATTTTCTTGTTTCCTTTCTGGATAGACATACATACTCACCAGTGGGTTCGTGTCAGGTTGTTGATGACCACTGGTGGTTTTTATTGTGATGCTATGTATGTGACTTAAAATACTAGTTTTTCCTATTTTTGAAGGTTGTTTACTTGCTCTCTAGGAATGCTTTATGCTAGGATGCATGTTAGGTATTTTAACTCATAAAAGCATTACTAAATGTACTTAATACATGCCATATTTCTAAACGTAAAGTACTACTTTCCAAAGTAACGTAAAGACTATTTTCATATTATACTAAATTTAGAGTCCTGCATTTCATGAGTTGTCCTTCGGGGACGTTTACGTTCATGTAGGATGTCAAATCACCTTAACCAAGGTATTTTCCGCATCGTATAAATATATTTTACTTGTGGACTTGTTGATCCATTGTGTCGAGGGATACGGCCATCCAACTTAATTGGATTTATTTTATAATAAATTATGATTTTCGGTTAAACCTTAGAGTTTGGAGTTTTGCCTGAGCGTCTGCAGTTATACTCTGTACGGCGTGGCATCACGGAGGGTATTTTCCCCTACTCTGATATGATTTTATTGATGAGGAAATGCGGGTCGTGACAGTTGGTATCAGAGGGAGGTTGCTTGACAATTGGTCGGGCAACCTTCCCTTATTAGTGTTAGTAGTTTAGTGTCATATCATACACACACCGATGTGTCATCAGTATGTCTTTGCTGAAGCATGAACACTACACTCATAAGCATGATTAGAAGTATACGGGGCATATTATGTAGTATGGGATGCATAATATGTGTTTGTATATGGATCCACCATAGGTGGCAACATGTGAGGGTAATGTAGTATGTGATGCATAACCTCACCACATGAATGCCCATTAGCATGTTTTCTCTTTTCGTTGCATGCAATGTTATGTAGTATGGGATGCATAACATTTCCATGTGTATGCCGCTCATAACATGCATTAATGGCATTTTTAGAATGCATAGCACAACATACATAGCATAACATAGCATAAGCACAACGTGCCAAGCTAAAGATTTACATGATGACATATGTACACATATGGTTTTGAGTCAAAAGGAATATAAATTCATGCATACATGGTCTAAGCACATGAGTTAGTGTGATGATGGTGAATCATCCTAGGTTAAGCATAACATCATTATTGAAAAATCCCAGAACAAGTTAGCAGTGGAAGCTAATACTTAAGTATGTTTTGTCTGTACTGTGTCGTTTGAGTTCTAGCCGTTAAGCTAGGTTTTGATTAGCGGTTTATTGTTTTATTAGAATGTCGCTTGAGCGTGATGCAATGAGGTCGACTCCCCAGCTTGAGGGTGAGTCGTCAGGTGTGCAGGATGAGGCGGTTATTGTAATGCTGCGCTAGAGCATGGAGACCCTATCAGGCTAGATTGTGGTGATGCAAGCGCAGTTGCAAGCATTGTTGGCTACCACCTTAGGATGGCAGCCTAGTGAGCAAACCCCCGTAGCGGTGGAGAATGAGAGCGAGATCAGCAAATTGAATAAGGTTGCTTCTGGATTGTTAGCTGCTGAAGAGTGTAGAGTCAAAGGTTTCTTGGGTGGCCTCCCAAATGACATGAAACAGTACGCCAATACTTACCAGATTGAGACGAATGAGAGGACAGTGGAAGTTGCCCTTAAAGTTGAGCCTGTGGGATATGCTAAGTATCGGGGCATGATACTAAGGAAGGACAAGAGGAAGTCCGATGAGGGTAAGAACACCCAGGTATCCGATGCTGCTCCAAGGAAGAGGAGTAAGGGAGTGTGTAGTTTTTGTGGCCGACCGGGCCACCCTTTTGAAAGAAGTTACCAGAGAATTGGAGTTCAGAAGAAGGAGCAGGTACGTGCGTTTCAGGGTGCTCCTAAGAGGGACTTGGTGTGTACTTTGTGCAAGAAGAAGGGGCATGATGTTGCCCGTTGCTGGTTAAAGGATAAGGTTTGCTTTCAGTGTGGACAGAAAGGGCATGTTAAGACAAAGTGCCCGCAGCCCCAGCCCGTTCTTCAGCCAGTCCCACCTCGGGCCTTGTCACCGCCGTAGCAATTGGACAAAGGAAAAGAAAAGCAGAATGTGTTGTCATAAGAAGAAGCTCAGACTTCTAACCAAGTAATATCAAGATAGGTCCTCATCTAGTATTAATTGTTAGTGGTATTTATAGTTTTAGTATAAGCTTCCTTGAATGCGTGAACGATTGTTTGGGAAGATTTCCGGTACTACCCACTCGATTATGGCTAGGACCCTCATTTAGCCCTCGATCTTATGGAAACGCGCTTCGTGTCAAGTTTCCCTCTAGTGGTTGGGTATTGTGGGGCCAAAGTATTTAAGATTGTGCGAGTCTATATATGACTTCCTAGTTTTTGCCGATTCGATAGAGTAGAATTATCCGCGCCAGGTCTACCCGGCTATTTCTGCGGTATGTGCTCGGAAGCTTTTAGATTCCGGATGTTTTGCTTGTTGGTTCCGGTGTTAGAGACCAAGATTAGTTTGTCGCATTTAGAGGAGATCCCTGTGGTGCGTGAGTTTGAGGTTGTCTTTCCAGCCAATCTTCCTGGTCTTCTGCCTGAGAGATACGTGGAGTTCGTCATAGATCAGGAGCCGGGTACTCGTCCTATTGTTAAGGCCCCGTACTGTATGGCCTCTGTGAGCTGGATGAGTTGCTAGAGAATGGTTTTATAAGGCCAAGAATCGATCATGTGTTTGATCAAGTAGCGTGGTAGCACTGAGTTGTCAAAGATTGATCTTCTTTTAGGCTACCACCAGTTCAGGATTCGTGAATCAGGTATCCCACAGACTACTTTCCGTTCCAGGCATGGACATTTTGAGTTTTTGGTGATATGGTTTGGTTTGACCAACACACCCTCTGCCTTTATGAATATGATGATCGGAGTATTCAAATATTTTCTGGACCGACTCGTAGTTGTGGTTATAGACGACACTTTGGTATATTCCCGTAATGCTGAGGAGCATAACCAGCATCTGCATTAAGCCTTATCGGCTTTGAGGGACAACAAGTTGTTCGCCAAGTTGAGCAAGTGCGAGTTTTGGTTGCCTCAGGTTTTGTTTCTGGGTCAAGTGGTTAACAAGAATGGGATTTCAGTCGACCTAGATAAAATAGCTGTTGTTATGGAATGGACTAGGGATTTCAGTCGACGTAGGAGAATGCAGCCTTTGTTAGGAGCGAGAAGTGCAAGGGAGCTTTTCAAGAACTAAAGTATAGATTATGCACTTCTCCAGTTTTTGGCATAGGGCATGGATTATGAAGTGTTTATGGATGCATCTCATGTTGGGCTTGGATGCATGCTGATGCAAGAAGAAGAAAAAAAGTGATGGTGTATACGCATGATCTAGAGTTCGCAACCGTGAATTATGAGCTAAAGTTGTGGAGACACCTATTGTAAGACGTGCAATGCAAGATTTACACTAATCATAAGAGTTGAAGTATGTCTTCACTCAGAAAGAATTGAAATTGCGCCAGCGGTAATGGTTAGGGTGTGTTGCTAATTTTGAGGTTGAGATTTTATACTATCCGGGCAAAGCTAATGTAATAGACGATGCCCTAAGTAGGAAGACATGGAAAGTTTCCAATCTCTCCGCTGAGTTTTTTATAGTAGGATTTCTTTTAATGGACATTTCAGTGTTAAGTAGTGACATGCCAAGCAGTTTGGAGGTGTCCGAGCCTTCATGGATTTCTCTTACGAGGCTTCATCAAAAGGACGATCCTGAAGTACTGCACCTTCATAATAGAACTGAGAAGGGGAAGTTGCTGGATTTTTTATTTGATCAATGATGTGGGTACCTTAAAGCACCGTGACAAATTCTCTTAAGGTTTCCCCGATGGTGTGCACGATGTTTTTTACATGAGCCAATTGCGGAAGTGTGTACTAAGCGACATGCAAGTTTTGAATTATGAGCCCCAGTTGGAGCCTAATCTTTCTTATATTGAGATGCCTGTCCGCATTTTGGATACTCAAGATCGTGTATTGCGGAAGAGGACCATTCCGATGGTTACAGTTTTGTGGAGAAACCGAGACATGGAAAGCGCGACTTGGGATTTGGAGTCAGTTATGAGGGAGGCTCACCCTCATCTATTCCCCTGATTTTACTTGGTATGTATTCTTCTTTATAACCCATGGTTATTTAATCTTTTCCTTCCGTAGTAGAAGTTTTGTGCTTAAAGTTTTAGGGCGAAACTCTCTTTTAGGGGGAGTGAATGTAACGCCCCCGATTTTTTCTGAGATTATTTAATCTTTATTTGGCGTTACGTTGACGCGTTTCCAGCTTGTGGAGTTGTTAGAGCGTGGTCTTAGCTCTTTAGGTTCTCTGAGTGGCTTGTTTTGTAGCCTGTTTACAAGATTCCCTAGCGAGCCGGAGTCTGTTTTGGTGACTCGGTGGAGTCCCTCCGGGAATGCTTGTGTTTTGTATTCAAGAGGTGTTAGCCCGAGTTTATTCATAGAATGTTGATTTTGACTTCGCCGTTGTTTTTATAGCATGGGTATTTAGCTACGGTGTGAATTTCGTCAAATTCCGAGATAGTTGGGTTTTCGCGTCGTTTTGACGTTTTATGTAAGTAATCAATATAATATTATAGTCTATTGATTTCTATTATGCTAGTGGCTGAGTTCTATAAGATATTATTATGCTAGTTGTTTTAATATAAGTGACAATTATAGTATAGTGGCTGGTCATTTTAAGAGTGATTGAATTTTATATTACTTAAGTTATATTATATTATATCTAGCTTGAGTTGTGAGTGAATAGACTTTATATATAGTTTATTTTCGTTTTATCCCATTCATCTTCCCCAAAACCCGACAACTGGCTTCTTGCGGAAGGAGGAAAGCGGCGGACAACCCTAGATGTCTTGCCGCCGATTTCGAGAGCTTTAGAGCTCGAAATTCTTGTTTGAGGGTGGATTCAGACTGCACTTGCCCGGATCTATCTCCCTAGTGTAAGTATTTCAAGTTCTAGGTTTGTCTTTATAGCTAGGGTTTTGCGGGTTAGCTTGTCTTCCCTCTAAAAGCTCCAGATATTTTCTTAGGTTGCTGATCTTGTTGCCGGTGTCGAGTGAGGAGTGTAGCTTCCGATTCCTGGAAATTAGAGGCAAGTGGTGTTATTTTCCCTTGCCAAGTTGATTTTATTCACCTTACTCTTTTTGGTAGCTATTTCTTTCTTTGTTCTCTTCTTAGAACTTAGGGCTACTGTAGATCTTATCCAGAGTTAGTATGTTGTATAGCTCGTCCAGGTTTAGTTTTAGTTGGTTGTAGATTTTGGCTTCTGTTAACCTGCTGTTAAGGTAGAATAGGTCCAGCTAGTCCAGGAAATAAGAGAAAATAGGCTGGTTTTTGGGAAGCTGTAGCTTAGCAGGGTAAATTTGGGTGGAAATTATAGTTGCTAACTCTTTGTGAGCAGATGTTGAGTGTATCTTAGTACAGAAGTCCAATTTTTTTAGGCTAAGTGTAAAAGCGTTGAGTGTGGTGGACACTCTCAACACCTAGCTGTTTTGGTCTGGAGTCTAAGTAAAAAACATTGACAGTGTTGAGTGAGGTGAGCTCACTCAATGTCGTCTGCCTTGTTAGTTTTTCTAAGTCTTTTAGCGTCGAGTGAGTTAAGCTCACTCAACACAGTCTTGCCAGTCACACTTTTCTAAGTCTTTTGGCGTTGAGTGAGTTGAACTCACTCAACGCCGTCTTGCCAGTCAGACTTTTCTAAGTCTTTTGGCATTGAGTGAGTTGAGCTCACTCACTGCCATCTTGCCAGTCAGACTTTTCGAAGTCTTTTGGCGTTGAGTGAGTTGAGCTCACTCAATGTCGTCTAGCCAGTCAGACTTTTCTAAGTCTTTTGGCATTGAGTGAGTTGAGCTCACTCAATGGCGTCTTATCAGGCGGATTTTCTAAGTCAAAAGCGTTGAGTGTGGTGAACTCACTAAACGGCTTTGGCTGTTTGGCGTTGACAGCGTTGAGTGTGGTGAAATCACTCAACGCCGTCTGCTTAGGTTGATAGTTTAAGGCAAAAGCATTGAGTGTGGGGAGCTCACTCAACGCCTTTGGCTTTGTAGCGTTGGCCGAGTTGAGTAAGCGTTTTGCCGCTAAGTGTTTTGGCGTTGAGTGAGTGGTGCTCACTCAACGCGGCGTTGAGTGAACTCGACGTTTTTCCTGCTTGGTGTGTTAGCGTTGAGTGAGTGGTGCTCACTCAACGCGGCATTGAGTGTACCCGACGCGGCGTCGAGTGTACTCGACGCTTTCCCTTAGACTTGTAGTTTTCTCCCAAGTCTCATAGTGTGGGTTTTTTTATAGGGTTTCGGTGATGTTTTCGGCTAGTTTTGAAGGCCAAATCCTGAATTATGACAGGTGGTTACTCTAGTTTTCTTGACAGGAATGTTTGGGTGAAGAGCAATGGCCACCACTAATATAGCCCCGGTTTGGTCCGGTGTGTTGGACCTTAAGGTTGCACCGGTGGCCCCTGAGTTATTTGGATCTGGTTGTTTGGATGAGGGCTGTTTTTGGTCACCAACTCAGATCCATGGTTTTATCACTGCTAATAATTCACAAGTTAAGATTGTTAGTTCCTTTCCCTTTTTAAAATTACTATTTTTGGCATATGTTTGCCTTGTTGCTGTTGTAGGTTTTTAGCAGGGCATGTTGCTAATTTCTCGCACTTGGTGCGCTTTGATTATTCCTTGGACAGCGTCTTACTTTGGCTGTCTTGTTTATATTCTTTTACTGAGTTTGATAGCATTCTATTGTAGGGTTTGGTAAACCCCTTCCTTTTTATTGCTTATGATCTACTGCTCCTTTACTGCTTGTTTCTCCCTTGCTGATGTGTTCTTTCTTTGAATGCCTTAGGTTCAGGGTTGTAACCGATTAAGCGGCTAGTTTTCTTTTGGAGCTTGCTAGTGATCTGTTGTTTTGCAGAGGGTTTTTTCCCTTCATCTTTGTGAGGTAGTTCTTTTCTTGTTTCCTTTCTGTATAGACATACATAATCACCAGTGGGTTCGTGTCAGGTTGTTGACGTCCACTGGTGTTTTTTATTGTGATGCTAGTACGTGACTTAAACTGCTAGTTTTGCCTATTTTTGAAGGTTGTTTACTTACTCACTGGGAATGTTATATGCTAGGATGCATGTTAGGTATTTTAACTTATAAAAGCATTACTATATGTACTTTATACATGCCATATTTCTAAACTTAAAGTACTACTTTTCAAAGTAATGTAAAGACTATTTTCATATTATACTAAATTTAGAGTCCTGCATTTCATGAGTTATCCTTCGGGGACATTTACGCTCATGTAGGATGTCAAATCACCTTAACCAAGATATTTTCCGCAGCGTATAAATATATTTTACTTGTGGACTAGTTGATCCACTGTCCCGAGGGATACGACCATCCAACTTAATTGGATTTCTTTCATAATAAATTATGATTTTCGGTTAAACCTTAGAGTCTGGAGTTTTGCGTGAGCGTCTGCAGTTATCCCCTGCACGGCGTGGCATCATGGCGCATATTTTCCCCTACTCTGATATAATTTTATTGATGAGGAAATGCGGGTCTTGACAGACCCGCTCTTGGGCGAGAACGCTCCTGGGCAGCTCCCCGGGAAAGAGGTCCCAGTGGAGGTTGGCGAGAGGGACGTAGCCGTGCGAGAGCTCTTTTCAGGCCAGCATCCCGGGAAGGAGATTCTGGCAGAGGTTGGCGAGAGTGAGGCGGTTGTGCGAGAGCTCTTCCCTTTGCATGGTCTCGCGGATCGGGCAATCTAACAGAGGCCGCGAGACGTGCCCTCTCAGCAGGCAGGTGGCGAGAGCCCTTTCAGTGAGCTCATCATCTCGGCTCCGATGCCGGATGGGTTCCGGGAGCCTGACATGTCATATTACTCGGGGAAAGATGACCCTGTGCAGCACGTGCAGTGGTTTGAGGATGTTGTTTCGGTAAAGAAAATGACGGATGCCTTCAAGTGTCGGCTATTTGCCATCACGTTGAAGGAGAAGGCATGGGACTAGTTCCACCAGTTGCCTGCAAGTTCAATCTACAGTTTTGAGGATCTACATCGAGGTTTCCTGTTTAGGTTCTCGACATCAAAGAAGCGGAAGAAGGAGGCGGAGTGCCTGTTTGCGGTAAAACAGAAGCAATACGAGACGTTGGGCCATTATGTTGAACGATTTCAGGAAGAGATCCTCCTGGTCAAGGAGGTCCCGGGGTATGCACTAATGCTCGCTTTTACCCTGGGGCTGAGGCTGGGATTCTTTAACATGGAGCTGAAGAGAGTGCCCCCCTCTATTTTGAGGAGCTCATGGAGAGGGCGGCGAAGGACATAGACTTTCAAAGGGCCAATCCGGCTTTTTCCAGGAAGCTGGCCAGGTTGGCGGAGGATGACGTGAAGGAGCCACGAGTAGGAAGGAAGAGGGAGCAGAGGGAGCATAGGGAGCAGAGAGAAGAGAGAAGGAGGGAGGAGCCCCGAGTACAGGGGCAGCAGAGATAGCATTAAGGATGAGGGCCCGGGAGCCAAACAACCGGTTAGGTTTGAGGCCTCAGGATGGTCTCCCCCAGGGGCAAGGAGGAGGCTTTCAGGGAAGAGACAACTTCTGCGAACTGAGGAGGTTTGATCATCCAGCGTGGATGCAGGGGCCGAGGGGGTCACTTCCCGCTACAGCAGGAGACAATGGAGGTCGACCGAGGTAGAGGAGGAAGGAGAGGAACTCGGCGAGAAGCCAGAAGAAGAGGAGGTGGAGAAGGAAGAAGGGGGCAGGTGGCGTTGCCTTTCTGTGACTTCTACCAGGAGGAGGGTCATATGATGGCCACCTGCCCAGAGTTCTTGGAGATGAGAGAAGCCAGGGGGCTGGGGAGGCAGGATCCGCTTATAAGGATTGTGGAGGTGAAGCAGGGAGAGCGGGAAGATAGGTGTGAGGACCGGGCGGACGTAGGAACCCGGGGAGGGATCAAGGTGGTCCACGAAGGAGTTGGGATTTAGGCAAGAGCCCAAAGGGGCGTCTCTGAGGTCCTGACACCTCTCAAAGAAAAAATTACCTTTTCGTCAACATATATGCCAGATTATGAGGACCCATTTTGTGGCGCCCTAGTGATCCAGACGGCGGTAGAGAACTTTACGGTATCCAGGATCCTGGTGGATAATGGGAGCTCCGTGAATATGATCTTCAAGAAGTCCTTCAATGAGATGAAGGTCGAGTCCAAGAGGGTCTTAGCTTCGGACGGACCATTATTTGGATTTTCAGGAGAGAGGAAGGATGTAGAAGGAGGAGTGGGGCTGCATGTGAAGTTGGGGGGCGTGTCACAGAACTGCAGGTTCATTAACATGGATGCCCCGAGCAGATATAATGCCATCTTTGGGCGCCCCCTCATCAGCGCCTTTCGCTGCGTCCCCTCCTTGTTTCACAAATGCCTCAAGTTCAACAACAGAGGGGGCCAGGTTAGGATCAGGGGGGACTCGAAGGTGGCGAGACAATGCTACGTGACGGCGGTCAACACCATATCTTGGATGACAGAGGAAGAAGAGCTAGAGAGGGAGATGGCAGAGCGGTACGTAATAGGTTGTCGGAGAGGAGGAGGTGAGCTTGGAGGAGGCGAGGGAGGAGATTCAGGAGGAGCAAAGAGGAGGAGGTGTGTATGAGGTCCATAGTGACCGAGAGTCGGAGCTGCAAGAGGGTCGGTAAGTGGAAGGAGTAGGAGGAGTTGAGAGGGAGGCTCTGAGGGCATGGAGGTCGAGCAGCAACAACGTGGGAGCCTAGGGGAGGCGATGGAGGTTGAAGAAGCAGCAGGGGAGGAAGAGTTTGGGCAGGAAGAGGGAGCAAGATCCGGCTAGGAGCAGTCGCAGCTGGAGCCGGCTAAAGAAGTGGTGGAGATGGAAGTCTTCACACCCGCTGGCCAGGTGCAGAGAGTGCGGATCAGTGGGGGCTTGAGTCCCGAAGACCTCCATGCCAACGCATGATGGATCAAGTCTTCCAGAGTCAAAGGGGGAGGAACCTGTAGGTCTATGTTGACAATCTAATGGTCAAGAGCAAGTGTGTGGACTCGCACCTACGGGACCTGGAGGAGAGGGGTTGGGGTGCATGGTCTGCAGACCTTGTTAGGCTGAACCCTTTCGAGTGTAGTGCTGGGGGTGCCGACGGTCGTCCTTCGAGCTGTGGGCTGGGGAGTTCATTACAAAAAAGTTCACTTTTTGTAACGGCCTCCCCAGCATCACGCTCGCAAGGATGGCCGCTGGCACCCCCAACACCACGCTTGAAAGGGTTCAGCCTAACCAGGTATGCATACCATGTACCCCAACCCCTCTCCGCACCTGTTTTTCAGCAGCAGTAGGTTGTTGCCACTGGGGATCGAACCCAGGACCTTGATAAGAGACTCTTTACCACAGCTCTCATCACCAACTGATCTGCACTGTCGGAATGCCGTACCACTGGGTTGTCAAACACAGTCTTACATGGAGACGAACCTTCACATATTCTCTGGTGATGTTATCATCATCGTTCCTCCACCTTCTTTGCAAAACTTTTCTATACTAATGTTTAACGATCATGTCAGAGATATTGCGCAGAGTGATGCTTTTGAGCCCGATGTTACACCAAAGTAGGATAAGGATGTTGTTTTCTCCGATTTGGAGTATGACTACTTGGAGCACGATGACTGTCAAAGTGGGATGAGGAGGATATTTGTTTTGGTGAGGAGCTTTGCACGTCTTCATTGGACGATAAGGTCTAACTCACTGTGTACCGATGCACTGTTCTCGAAAGCCCCTTATTATGATTCATATGACACTGACAGTGATCATTCTCGGTGGAGCCTGTTGTGAGTGAGACCAGGACCACTCCCCCGATTATTGATTATTTTAGTCTTTTTTCTATTTTATTTCTTAATCCCCCTTCATTGTCTGAGTATGTGCGAGCTAATTTTTCACAGGTACTCCAAGAGAATACAGAGCATTCTGCTCTATTCATTGTCTTCTCCCCATGCATCCGTCCTGAAGAAGATGACACCTTGCTGGGCAAGGATATATATTCTGGTGAGATTAGTTACGAGAACTCCTCCACATCTTCTTACTTACTTTTCCCTCTACCTATTATGAATAGATATTATTATTTAGGTAGATGGGTAACTGTTTTATCATCGTATTGGTACCCACTACTGACATGGATATTAGAATAGCCGCATGTTCAATTTTCTTTTCATATTCCAATAAGCTAAAACTTTTTAATTTCTGAATAAGTCGTGATGTGGAGACAATAAACACATTAGTTATCTTATTTTTATTTGCTTTTTTATTTTTATAGTCTAACATAATTAGTTAAATTTTATTTTTATTTTTTTTGTATCGCTTAGTTTTTTAAATTCTGTGATGTTTTCTATTTTATTTTCGTTGAACTAACTTGGGCAGGAACCTTGGTGTTTATGGGCGTAACACTTTTCTGAGAAGGCTGGTCCGCCATATAGTTTTGGGCCGCTTGTTCTCTTCTCTTCCGGAATGCCCCAATCTTAGACAGTGGATAACGTATTTTTGTCCATTCTCATTTTCTTGCATTCCTCATATCATCAAGGTTGTAGATGTCGGATGTCGGGTACTCGGGTTGATGGCGGTTTGAGTTTGAAATGCCAGATGTCGGATTGCGGGGGATATATCGGGGATATTTTACAATATCAGATTTTAATATTAAAATAAATTTATTCATATATATTACACAGTTTTTATAAATATGTATAATTGTATGCATAATGTATGTTTATAAATTACACAATAAACATATATACAAATAGTGCATGTTTATAAATTACACAAAAAAGAATCGTCGGCTGCAATAAACGAGATAAAGATCTTCAAATGAGAGCTAGATGAGAAAGTAGTTCACATCACATTGCTCGCTCACTTGCCCGAGCACACTTTTTTGGAATTATGTTAGCATAATTTTGCCCAAAAAATTCAATAATTTTCTATTGCTCATGCACATACTCTGTTGCACCCACACGTTCGGTTTGAGTAGTTGTAAATTCCTTGCTTTACTATTTACTTTTTTATTTGTATGCTGGATTAATTAATAATCAAAAATGAAATTTGGTGGTGGATCGTACTCGTGCAGTGCTCCTAAGTAACACCTCCATCCGTCATGTAGAATATAACAGAAGGTTCGGCCGGGGCCCCACGCCATATTCCACGGACAGTCAATGGAGTTACTCATTGAAACCATTTCATTCACGCATCCTAACTCAGAGTGCATTCTAGCAGAAGCAGTTAACTTGTTACCAGAGTGCATCCTAACTCAGAGTTACTCAGAGTGCAGCTCAGTTGGTGATGAGAGCTGTGGTAAAGAGTCTCTTATCAAGGTCCTAAGTTCGATCCCCAATGGCAACAACCTACCACTGCTGAAAAACAGGCGTGGAGAGGGGTTGAGGTGCATGGTCTACAGACCTGGTTAAGCTGAACCCTTTTGAGCGTGGTGCTGGGGGTGCCGGCGGCCCTCCTTGCGAGCGTGATGCTGGGGAGGCTGTTACACCTCTTCTTCTAAATGGGGCAGGCTCCTGGATCCAGGTTGAGACGGTGGTAGGCAACGTCCGCATCGATCCCTTGCCACGCTTTACGTGAAGACAACCACATTCTTTTGGAGGTACCTCAGCATCCTCCCCTGGTCCTCCGGGTACAGTCCCCCCCACTGATCTACACCTTTTCTACCCTGCCTCCCTCGGTGTGAACCTCCATATCCATTATCTCTTCGGCAACCTCCAGCCAAGATTGTTCTCCCCACTCTCCAATGGCTCCCTCATCTGGGACTAAACATCCTCCTCCTCGTCTCCCTCCACGGCCATCACCTTGGCCGACCCTTCCAGAACTACTTCCGCCACCCCCTCCTAGGTGCGGACCTCTTCCTCTGCTTCAATATCCACCACTTCTCCTTCCGCCTCCTGGCTGGACAACTCCTCCATCCTCCTCTCCATCTCCTCGTTTCCTCCCTGTCAAGAGATGGAGTTCACCACAGTGACATAGTATTCCCTCGCCACCTTGGGGTCTCCCCGGACCCTGACCTGTATGCCCTCAGCGTTGAACTTCAAGAACTGATGGAAAGATAAGGGCACACATCAAAAGGCATTGATGTGGGGCCATCCAAAAATAGCATTGTAATTGTTGTGCGCATCCACGATGATGAACCTACAGTTCCTGGACTGCCCCCCAAGGTAACATGGTGTCCTACTCCGCCCTCCACCTCCTTCCTCTCTCCTGAGAACCCGAAGATAGGTTCATCCGAGGCCAGCACCCTCCAGGCCTCCACCTTCATCGCATCGAAAGCCTTCTTGAAGATGACATTGACCAAAATCCCGTTACCGATGAGGATCCGAGAGAGATTAAAATTCTCGACCACGGTCTAGATGACCATCGCGCCACAAAAAGGATCCTCATGATCCGGCATGTCCTTCCTGGAGAAAGTGATCTTCTCCTCCGAGAGTGGGGTTAGAGATGTTGAGGCAATGCTTTGACGATACATAGTATGGAGGCTCACCTTCTGGGTAGCCTCAACTCCCACCCCCCATGGATGACTCTGATACCTCTTCGATTGCCGACATCGGCCCTATCCTCGCATCGGTCCTCCTCTCCCCTAGGCAGGACTTCTTCAATTCGCACCTCCCGGCGGTCTTGCTGCTGATGCTCCCTATTTCCCCTCATCTCGAGGAACTCCGGGCATATGGTTGTAGCATGGCCCTCCTCCTGATGGAAGTCGCAATAGGGCAACTCCACCCTTACTCCCTATCTCCTCTATCGGGCTCTCCTCCTCCCTAAGGCAATTGTCATAGCCTGGTGTTGATCGAGGAGAAGAGGCCTTTGGCCCTGCTTCTAGACTGGAAGGTGGAACTGGCCCTGGCCCTCCTGGAGGCTGTCTCCTCCATGGAAACCTCTCTGCTGGCCTTCGTCCTGCCACTCCTGTTGCCTCTAACTGAGCTGATTATTCTGTTGGTACCCTAGTTTGGATTTGAGTTTAGTCTCCTCATTTAGTTTCTTGACCCAAGATTTATCTATGGTCAAAGGTTAGTTGTTTTGTTAGAATGCTCTAGTTGTAGAGTTGTCACTTATCCAGATGAAAATTTGGTTAAGTTGCTTTTGGTTCGACTATGGTCGAACGCCACTCGACTATCGTCTATCAACTGTTCGACGATCGTCTATCAGTTGGTCGACTATCGTCAGTCAGCAGATCGTCTTTCTTTGAGTTAGTTCAACTCTTGTTTGCTCGACGATCTGTGGTATCTGCTCGTCGATCGTCGAACCCCGCTCGACTTCTTTTGACCAGACAGATTTCTTGATAGTTCGACTATCTGCTTTGATAGTTCAACTATCTGATAGCTCGATTATCTATTTGATAGGTCGACTATCTGTTTTTCTTGATAGTTCGACTATCTGTCTTGATAGGTCGACTATCTGTTCTGTTTGATAGTTCGACTATCTGCTTGGATAGTTCAACAATCTAATAGCTCAACTATCTGTCTTGATAGGCCGACTATCTGTTTTGCTTGATAGTCTGACTATCTGCCTTGATAGTTCAACTATCTGATAGCTCGACTATCTGTTCGGATAGTTCGACTATCTGCTGTGGTAGTTTGACTATCTGCTTTGATAGTTCGACTATCTGTATCGTTCGACTATCTGTTCTGATTGGTCGACGATCTCTGTGCTTCGGTCGACGATCTCCGAGGGTCATTCGACGTTCTTCTGTCTGTCTTTAGTAATTTTGTACTCCTTCTGTTCTATGATTTAATTCCTATTTATTTAGCATATTTTATTAAAGATTATTTCATTGATTTTATGCATACATCTCAAGACAATCTTTGCCCCATCCTTTGTGCATAAGTCAAGCTTTATCTGAGAAAGTTTTTTGTCTTATTAGTTGAAATATCTTTTTGCTTTATTCTGCCATGCTGTCCTTTATAGTCGTTAGACACAAAAGTCTTCTTCGGCCGTAAAGAGTTTAGTCTGATGTGACTTTCTTTAGTACTCATTTTATCAGATTGGATATGCAGCTTCTTAGAAAGCTTTATCCCTTTATAGCATGTCTGCCTGCAGGATATGTTTTGTTTTGTGCTATTTGCAGCCCAGATTGCAGATTTCAGAAGAAGAGAAAGTTCAAACAAAGTTTAGAGCCGTTGCAAAGGCCAATATATAAAGTGCTTTCAAAAGACAGCAGACAACAACAACACACAAATATACAAAGATAATAGAGACACACAGATTCAAAGCAAGAAGAAATATACAGCTCTCAGTCATTGATACATTCAACTGAGAAGATCATCCTTCTTCAACTCTCTCTTCTTCAATCCTTAGTTCATCCTACTGCAAGGAACATTCACTCAGTGCCTCAAGAAGAAGAAGAAGAAGAAGAAAGAAAAGCTATAGAAGAAGAACAACCTATTACAAATCAAGAGTCTTCTTCAAGCTTCTCCTTCAGAACTTCAAGACAGTTCTCTGTCTCAAGTTCAGAAGAGTTCCTGCACCCTGAAGCAAGACTTATTCCTGGATATTCTCTAAGCCAGGGGGAGCCTTGATTCTTTAGAGCTTTCTAGATCTGTGCAATCCACTAGCTTCTCTAATCTGTTTTAACAATAGAGAAGAAACTTAAACTCTCTCAACCTCCTGTATAAAGGGTTATTACTCCCTTCAAAAGTGAACCTTGGTGGCAGGGCACCTGATCAAAAACCTATGTTGGATTTTGAGCTCCTAATCAAAAGCTCAAAGGGTCTACTTGATCTACTTGAAGAAGATCAGTTGGTGGCAGGGCACCTGAACAAAAACCTGTAGTGGATTCCTACCAGGGTGGTAGAAGAGTGGACGTACCTATTTAGAGGGAACCACTATAAACTTCTTGTGTCATCTGTGTTGCTTCATTTAATTATTACACTATGGATGTGAGTAGAAATAACTAGGATTGCTAGTTGCTGTGATAGGACCAAAGCTCAACTGTAATTACAGTTAGCTTTCTCTAGTGCACTTCACTTTGTGTTAGGCTCTACGGTTTCAAATTACTATAAACTCTTTCCGCAAATTAACTCTAAGGGAGTTGAGTAGGGTGTCATAATTTTTGAATACTCTATTCACCCCCCCCCCTCTAGAGTTGTATCTATCCTCACTTTCATATTCTACTCTTGGCGCCCACACCTCGGCTACTACTACTATTGTTACTGTTGTTCCCTCTACTAGGGTTTAGCTCTCCTCACCTCCTAACCTCTGCCACCTCCTGGAACCTTCTCTTCCTCCGTGGCCCACCTAGCCAACTTCCTTTCAAACTTAGAGATCGATGCCTTTCCATCGACCTCCCTTGCTGCCCTCTCCATCAGCTCCTTGAAGGAGAGAGGCGTCACCCTCTTCAGCTCTATTTTGAAGAAGCCCTGGTGGAGTCCCAGGGTGAAGGCCATCATTAGAGTATGCCCTGGCATCTTCTGGACCTGGAGGACCTCCTCCTGGAACCGGTCCACATAGCTCCCCAAGGTCTCGTTCACTCCCTACTTGATGTGGAACAGGGACTCAGACTCCCTCTTCCTCTTCTTGGAGGTGGTGAACCTCAGCATGAACCCCCGGTGTAGGTCATCAAAACAGTAGATGGAACTGGCCGACAACTGGTGGAACCAAATCTCTTACCTTCTCCTTGAGGGTGATGGTGAAGAGCCTGCACTTAAAGGCATCTGAAATTTGTCTTATCGAAACCACATCCTCAAACCATTGGATGTGTTGAACTAAATCATCCTTACAAGTATAGTAAGACATCTTTGGCTCCCGAAACCCCTCTATAACTGGGGCAGAAGAAACCAACTCATTGAAGGGGCTGCCTCCCCCTGCTGGGCGAGCCGGGGGATCTCTCACACCCATCTCATCGATCCGGCCTCCACTTGCCGAGCTAGAGAACAGCAATCGGCCCTACAGATCTCGCTACCTCCCCTCCTCTGCTACCTCCTTCCCAGGTCGCCTATCAGGGGCATTCTCGCCTAGGGCTGGGTCATTGGCGACCGGTACGATCGACATCGAGCATTCGACCCGCGTGTCGAGTACAAACTTGCCGAGGCTAAGCACCTCATACCTAAACTCCTTGAGCATCCCAATGGTGGTGAGAGGGGGAGGGGGTTTCGAGTCAGCCCTACCCGAACCTTGTCCTTCAACTCCAGTCATTGAGCTCGCAGAAGATTTTCGGTGCTGACCATGCTCCACGCTCACCGCACCAAAATGTTGAAACCAAAGAACCGGTCTCTGTTGAGTCCGACCCTTGGGGAAGGGGTGATTGAACACATACTTCTCTCTCACGAGCTAAATAACCAAAGACTTAGAACAGAGAACAGACCTAAGGCTCCAGCACGGAGGTCCCAGCATACACCTGGAAGATCTTAAAGTGCTTCCCCTACTTAGCTAGGTGATGAGCTAAGGATACCTCAGAAAGCGCAAGAAGACCAAGGCGCACGTAAGCATACCTTCTAAGGTATCCCCTTGAGTCTATTTATAGTTTTTTGAAGTTTGTCTGCTAACAGCGCACCTCCGCTATTTTGAATAGCTATATGCAGCCAAAAGTGATCTTCCAACAGCATAACTCCGCTGTTCTGGAAGGATGTTTGTACCCCCTGCAAGGGCATCAAAGTAATTTTTCCTCTGGACCCCACTGAGCGAGTGCTGAGGAGCAGGGGTCAACTCGCCCTTCTACAGGGCGGACGCGGCCTGGATCCCACAGCTAGCCTTCAAACTCTAGGCAAGCGCAAGTCGAGCTGCCCTGGCTCGCCTGCTCCTATACAGAGGTAAGCCGGGTATAAGGTCGCTTAGGCAGGCGCAGGATGGATAAGCTGGCTCGCACGGCTCGCTCCCCTACCTTGGCGGGAGTGAGCCGACCATCTGTATTCACCCGCCTACCTTGGTGGGAGCGATCCAACCATTTAGGTTCACCCGACTACTGTATTGATGTAAGCTGGTCGATCTAGCACGCTCGTCTAATCTGGTGGACCCACTCGACGAATACGGGGTTATACACCAGTCTAATATTGTTCTTCACTATAATGCCATTTTCATCAAGTTTATTCCTCTAAATCCACTTGACTCCAATGGCATTATGTCCTTTTAGTCTGGGAACCAGCTTCCAGACCTTACCTCTCTTGATCTGGTTCAGTTCCTCTTACATTACTCTAATCCAGAATTGTTCTATGTTAGCCTCTTCAAATTTCTTGTGCTCTACTTGTGATAGAAAACTTGAGTAGAGTGTTGTTTTGATACTCTTGCTTCTGGTTTGAACTCCATGGCTTGCATCACCAATAATCTGGTGAGTTAGATGATCCCTTAGTTGCCTAACATCTGGAGGCAATCTAACTTCATCTTACTATTCTTCATTGTCTTTAGCTAGTTATTCTTCATCCATAACTTGTGAGTCATGTGCTTCCTCTGGACAACACTCATCTTTATCCTTATCTTGGACTGCTAGATCATCTTCCTTGATGGTAAGCTTGTCCATTAACTATTATGTACCTGAAGTACTAGGAGAATAACTAGGCAGTTCACTGTTAATCATATTTGATTCATCAAACACCATATGAATTGATTCTTCTATAACTTGACTTGTCAAGTTGTAGATTTTATATGCCCTACTATGGTTATTGTACCCAACAAAGATCCCTTCATAGGACTTAGCAACAAACTTAGTCACATAGGACATTCCATTGTTCAGCACATAGCACTTGCTACCAAAGATCCTGAAGTAGGATAAGTTTTGTTTTCTACCTTTCAAGATCTCATAAGGAGTCTTCTTGTGATTTTTGGTGATAGAAGACCTGTTAAGGACATGACATGCAGTATTTAGTGTCTCAGCCCAAAAATATTCTAGGAGAGTTGTGTCATTCAGTAAGTCCTTTCAACTTCTATGAAAGTCCTATTTTTCCTCTCAGCAATTCTATTTTGCTGGGGTGTTCTAGGAGAGGAGAATTCTTGGTGAATTCTTGCTCTTCACAGAAAATTGTCATGCTTGCAGACTGAAATTTAGTCTCATGGTCACTTCTGATTTTGACCACAGAACTGTCTAGTTCTTTTTGTATCTGCTTGACAAAGGTCTTGAAGACATCAAGGGTTTCATCCTTTCTCTTAAGAAAGAACACCCAAGAAAACCTAGAATAGTCGTCAACCACAATAAGGGTGTAGACTTTTCTACCAAGACTATGAACTGGCATGAGACCAAACAAGTCTATATGTAGGAGGTTCAAGCACCTCCTTGATTCTTTGGTCCCAATGCTCTTGAAAGAGGTCTAGGTTTGTTTGCTCTTTTGGCATGAAGAGCAGATACCCTCCTTAGTGCATTTCAACTTGGGACCATTTCTAACTAGCTCTTCACTAAAGAGCTTCCCAATGGTCTTGTTGTTTAAATGAGCTAATCTCTTGTGCCATTGTACACAAAATGAGATTTTCTCATTTGCCACTAGGAATATAGGAGATTTCTTATCTAGGCATATGAAATTTAAGCAATAAACATTTCCACTCCTAGTTCCTGTTAAGATGACCTCTTGGTCACTTAACTTCTTAATGTGACACACATCCTGTTGGAAGACTACGTCATAGCCAAGATCACAGAGTTGGGTAATGCTTATCAGGTTGTGTTACAACCCTTCCACATAGTCTACTTTTGTGATAGTGACTGCTATTAGAGATCTTACCATAACCTCTTGTCACTCCCCCATATGAGCCACCAAAGATGACTTTGGGTCCATACTTTACTAGAGTGTAATCCTTCAACAAGCTCCTTGTTCCAGTCATGTGCTTGGAATATCCACTGTCCAAGTACCATTTAGGGGTATGGGTACTTGGACCAACCTGCAAGACATAAGTCAGTTAACCTTAGGACCCTAATTCTTATTGGGTCCTAAGTGCATGTTAGTCTGAAAATAATCATGTCTACCTGCAGCTCTTTTGATAAGTAAGCTTACTCTAGCTCTGGCCACACTCGGGTTGTGCCGTCAATCAATAGCATAGTGTCCCACCTTGCCATTACACCAACACTCATAAATATTGTACCTTCTTTTTAGAGCTAGTCTTGTAGTTGTGCTGTCAGCATCTCTCAGTCCAGAAGGTACAAAAACAACCTTATTCTTGTATCTCTCAGCCCAGTCTGACTTGGGATATTTCTAGCAGTAGAAGTACTTGGAATATCATGACTCCTACCAATAGTAGTCTTCCTTTCAGAATACATATTCTTGATGGCCTCAGATATACCCAGGTCTGGTCTGCTGACAGACTTGCCCTTGTTCTGATTATGGGTTGGGAGATCCTGAGAAAAGACTACGGCTTTACTCTTCAGTGTTGGGGATAGTGCACCAAACATAAATTGTCCATGATGGGCCATTTGGATCTCCTCATGGGCTGCCTTGAAGGCACTTTCACCCTTGTTATATCTAACACCATAGTGTAGAACATCTTTGTTCATACTAGTGGATCTACCATTCTCCCAGTGACTATAGATACTCTCTTGGTCATACCTGTTAGAAGGTAATAGAACTCTCTTGAATGGAATAGGAGGCTTGGAGGCTAGTCGCTGCACTGGAGCTTTGCCATTTCCTTTGGGATTTGCAACTCTCGTGTGTCCCTTGAAGCTCAACCCTTTCTTACCCTTTTGAGAGGTGAAGTAATCTATCAAGGGCAGCACTGAACTTTACTTTGAATAACTAGCCACTATCCTCTTCTCCCTCCCCAGCATCTCTTCCAAGTCCCTTATTCGGTTTTCCTAGTACTCTATGGTGCCTATCTGAATGAAGGATATAGTTTCTAGTTCACTGATTTCCTTCATCTTTAGATCCAGCAGGGAAGCTAATTCAGCATGCTTGGAAGCAGCACACTGAAGAAAGGAAATTTCCTTAGCTTGTTTCTTAACCAGCAACTTGCTTTTCCTGAAAGCACTCAGAAGGATCTCATATTTGTCAATTAAAGAATTGACATCTTCCTCAGATTTAGAGTCTCCTTCATCTCTTGATGAATGAGCTTCAAAATCTTAGCTAGTCTTATAGCCTGACTCAGAAGAAGACTTAAACAGAGAAGGTACCTTTCGTTGACGAGGCTGATCCTGGCTAAATTCTTCATCAGTCATAGTCATCAGCCTATGGCAGCAGCTGTCTTCTTCTTCTTCATCCACCTCTGAATCACTATCTGACTGTTATAGAGGGGCCCTGATTCCAATCCTGGCGTTAGGAAAATCTTCATTAATTTCTTCTACAACAAAAAATAGTCCTATGTAGGCTTCCTCTTCTTCATCATCTGATCCTGAAGAGGAAGAGTCAGTCTAGCTTTTCTTCTTTTTAGCCACAATGGAATTTTCCTTCTTGCCCATGTGCTGATGGTGGTGCTTCTTCTTACCATCATCTCTTCTCTTCACTGGGCAGTAGGCTACCACATGACTTGGCTTGCTGCAGCAATAACAAATTATATTAGTAGAAATCTATTTATCAAGTTTAGAACCTTACTTGTCCTCCTTGGAGGATTTCTTCTTGTAATGTGTGGAGGAGGAAGGTTTGCTTTTCCAATGCTTCTTCTTCATCAACTTCTGGAACTGCCTGGAGAAGGCAGCAAAGTCCTCATCAGACATGTGGCAGTTTGATGTGCTTGTCTCTTACCTTTCTGAGTAAGACTCAGCATCCCTCCTTAGTGGAGAAGGAGTCTTTCTTCTGCTTCTCCTTGTGGCTTCAGCTTTGAAGGCAACAGACTTTTCTTTGGCCTGAGACTTGCTGTTTTTATCCTCCTCCTTCCTAGCAGTCAGCTGCATTTCAAAGGATAGCAGCTTCCCGAGCAGTGTTAGTGGTGGAGTGTCAGCAAGATTTGCCACCTCTCTGATGGCATAGATCTTAGTATCCCAGTCTCTTGTTAGAGACCTAAAAAACTTGTCATTCAACTCATAAGTGCTGAAAACCCTGCCATAGGTCCTTAGCTCATTGACTATCCTGAAGAATCTCTCATAGCACTCTACTATGTCGTCTATCTTGCTCTGCTTGAAAGCCCCATACTCTTGGTTGAGCGTGGTCTTTCTATCATCTCTGAACTCCTCTGTGCCCTCCATGTAGACCACTAAAGTGTCCCACATCTCCTTGTAGGTCTTGCATTGTACCAGATTCTGGAAGGTGGAGTCATCTATGACACTAACTATAAAATTTTGTGCCCTCTTGTTCATAGTGACTAGGATGACTTCATCCTTTATCATTTCAGAATAGGTCTTGGGTGTCTGGATATTTGCATCCAGTGCTGAGACTTTTATAGGGATGAAAGGTCCCACTGTGACGGTAATAAAGATCCTAGGGTCAGCTGCTTCCATGAATAGCCTGACCCTCTCCTTCTAGATGCTAAACCCATCCTTCTTGCAAATTAGAAGCTTCATGACACCCAGCTACTTATAGTTCACTCCTAAACCCATAAGGACAAACTTATAGCAAACCTTGGAGATAAACTATGACTGTTAAGCCTTCCTTAAGCTATCTCCCTCTAATACCACTTGAAAGTCTTTGTTTTCAAGGTCAGCTAAACATCTAGAGGGGGGGGGGGTGAATAGGTTTTTGGTCACTTTTAAGTTATCTAGACCTATACCTAATTATCCTATGCTTTGTGATTAGTTTGTTTGGCTTTCAAGATACACACACAAAAGGCACAAATATTTTATTGTGGTTCCCCATATTATGGGTACGTCCACTGTCCCTCCCGCCTTTCTAACAGTGTGTTAGACAAGTCTCTTCACCAATACTCGGCTCCAAGGAGCTTACAACACGATACCACAGGACAACTCAGTCTCCTTCATGACATATAACTCAGGAACTAAACCCTACCTCTCAGTGATTAAACAATCACCAACCTCAGGCCCCAAAGGTCCTACAACTCAGGCTAGAAGGATAGCCCTACCTCAGATCCAAAGGATCATACAATTCTGGTCTAAGCCCTACACTCAGATCCAAACTAGATCCTACCTTAGCCTTTATAACACGGGCCTACAACTTGGATTTACATAGGAATCTTACACTCACATATAAGACTAGATCCTACAGAAATTAGAAGTGAGGTTAAGATTATTGACACCAGAGAGATTTCCCTGTATATTACTTCCTAGGCTGATAAATTCACTGCCCTAGCTTCTTCACAATAACAAGTTAAAAAATCTTTAGTTCTGGGCTGCTTGTGTTGGAAGTAACTCATAATCAAGATTCATCTGCTTTTAAAGATTATGGATTTGACAGTTTTGAATCTTCCTCAAACAGCTAACCTTGACTCCAGAAATAAGAAAGCTCTGCTTCTCCTCTTTCTCTTCCTCAGAAATCACTTCTGATCTTGCTGTCACTGATGAAAATCGCAGCAGCTATCTATTTTAGTTAGGCTTTGACTAATGTAGCATGGCGTTGAGTGAATTGACTTCACTCAATGCTTTTGTACTTAGAATCTTTTTCATTGACATAATGAGATTTACTCGAAGAATAAGCTATATGACATTGAGTGAGTTGACATCACTCAATGCCTGTGGACTTTAGTTGATTTTTCTGCTTGATGATGCTAAGCCTTTGTCTATCCACACCAGACTCAGCACTTTTATTTAGCATCTGGCGTTGAGTGAACTGGCTTCACTCAAGGCCTGCTGACTTAGCAGAATTCCTTTATAGACAACATCTTTCCTCAGCTTCTGGCATTGAGTGAGCTTGCTCCACTCAATGCCTGTGGACTTAGTAGAATTTCGGCCTGACCAGCAGCCTCCTTGGCGTCCACCTGTCCAATCAATGTGATGAGGACTAACCTGCATGCATGAACTTAAACAAACATCAAATAAAACTTATGTGTGTGTCATTGACTTGTTTGACTTCTTACAAATCTGGGACATTGGGTTCAATGGACCTAACAGATTGTGTGACCTTGCAGTGGTGCATGGGTGTTCAAGGCCATCCGGCCGAGCAAATGGGCATGTGAGGATGTCCGACCGAGCATATGGGCACGTGAGGTCATCCGGCTACGCGCATGGGCACGCGCGGCCGACCGGCCATGCGCACAGGAATGCGAGGCCATGCAGCCATGCAAGCAAGGGTCCATGCACGGCAGCGGTGCACGCAAGACTGAGTGGAGTATTAGACGGCGTCGGCTGCCTCCTAGCCGAGATGGTTCATTGTTGATGGTCGTCATTGTGCGACGTCGTATGTGGTGTTGCAATCATGGTGAAAGTGGGGTTAGTGGGTTGACTTTGGTCACTCCCATTATCTCCTTTAAATGAGGTGGATATTTTGGCTATCCACCACACAAATTTCATATAAATTGAAGAGGCCCTTATATCTACAAACTATTTTCAAAAAAAAAAGTAATATTATTACTATTGTTGCGGATAACTCAAGGCTCCTGGTTGACCAGACTAAATTAGACTGTCTTAGCCTATAGAGCATTGAGTTTCCCGCAATAATTTGGCATCGTCTGTGGCAAAGTGTTCCCTAAAGACTGAAAATGACTTGGAAGATAGTATCCTCCGTACAGTGATACTCATGAATGACAACAATGGCGAGAAGGAGAACTCGCACTACCTAGGGATCCGCCCGGTATGGACTTGACCATGCCAGTCCTTCCCACTCTCTTATCAATGCACCGCAGCAGGAGGTGACCACTACTATGACAGATATCTCGATCCCCAGACGAGTCACTTGTATGGAGGAACAGAAAGCTGAAGTACTTACGCTCCTAAAAAATTTAGGGGAAGCCCAAGCTCCCGTTATTCCACCTACGCCCGTCAATCAACATGTTCCACCTCCCGTTCTCACCGCAAAGAATCGTTGCAATGAAAACTTTGAAGAAAACTTGGAAGAGGCAAAGACTTCATACCCTTCCCATTTGGCTAGAGCTACTGAAGCCGGTTAGCAGCAACAATGCCAATCAACAGGCACCCCCGACAATCCTGCAGGAGGACCAATTAGAGAAGATATTTGAGAACTGATGTCTGAGGAGTATGGTCAAATCGGTCGGCATGACGCGTACTTACATCATCCTGTTCGAACCACATCCCTGCTTGCACCCAAAGTTCTAGCGCATCCCGTCCCAACCAGATTAAAATTGCCAAACATTGAGTCTTATGACGGGACTGAGGATCCTCTCGAACATGTAAACCACTTCACCATTGTTTCATCAATTTATAATGCTCCCGACCAGCTACTTTGCAAAGTGTTCCTGACTATGCTATAAGTCCAGGCCAGGACATGGTTCCATTCCCTTCGGGAAGAAACAATCTGAAGCTTTGCCGAACTGACTTAGCAATTCCTTGGCGAATTCATAGATAACCAGAGGATTATGAAGGACCCTTCTCATCTCTCGGGTATCCGTCAGAATGAAGGAAAAACTCTTAGGAAATTCTTTTGACGGTTTACAGCAGAGGCGAGACAGATAATTATGGTGGATCCCGAGCTTCTTCGAGGAGTCTTTCTAGGAGGAATCCATTCCAGTGAGTTTTATTTAGCCTTTATGAGGGAAATAGTCCCCAACTATCCTGACTTCGTGCACAAATTAGTGGCCCAAAGTAAGACAAATGAAGTCATTAAAGCCCATCATCGATAGTTTGAAGGGTGAGCATAAAGAAAGAGAGAAGAACTAGCTCCTCGGCGACAGGAAGAGCATCAGAGCAACACGCGACTGTCGGAGAGCCGCGAGGACCGCTCTCCCAGAACCTATCCAGAGTATACGCCACTCAACTCTTCACGTGTGAACGTGTTATACGCAATCCACGACGATTGATAGTACATTATTTATCTGCATTTTATCACAGTATTTTTGTATTAAATAATAAACTTTTAATCTATTTCATCGTAATTATAGTCAAATTCCATTCTTTTCATGTTTTCAGGTATAATTGGGCTTCATATAGCATCTTTGAGAACATGGCCATGATCGGGAGACAATGGTGGCACAAATCAAGGGAGTTGGGAATTCAAGATGTTAAGGCCTTCACTGATTCAATGGTGACACAAATCAAAAGAGATTTCGAAGTGTGTAACCCTATCCTGCAAGGGTATCTGGTAAAGGTGAAGGGCTTCATTAGTAGCTTTCGATCTTTCTTCGTCGAGCACATGTCACGGGAGGAGAAATCAAAAGCAGACCGCCTAGCCAAGTACGGTCTGAGGGCTGGTGGAGTAGTTACAGAGTTGTTTTGACCATCCATTGGGTAAGGGGAGATGATGAAGATCGAACAATGTGCTTCTTGGAAGGATCTATTTGTCACCTTTTTATCAACAAGTCTGCTTCCCGCTAGCGATGGTGACCAAAGGAAGTTTCAATACAAGTAAGCCTACTATCTGTTGTATGAAGGGGATCTATATCGCAAGACTATCTCGGGCCCTCTGGCAAGATGCCTGTTAGAAACAGAGATTCCTCTTGTACTTGGAGAGATTCATTCGAGAGAGTTTGACAGCCATTCTAAGACGTGTACTCTGGAGCAGAAAATTCTCAGGCATAGCTACTTCTTGCAAACAATTTGGAAAGATGTGGAAGCCTTCTTAAGGAAATGTCTGGAGTGTCAGCTCTTTGCTCACCTCTAGTTGCAACCAGCTCGGCAACTTCGCTCGACCACCGCCCCTTGTCCCTTTGTCATATAGGAAATGGATTTGGTAGGCCCCTTCCCCCAAGCTAGCGGCTAAAGGAAGTTTGTCCTTGTCATGATCGACTACTTCTCCAAGTGGATCGAAGCAAAATCTCTTGCCAACAACACGTCCTAGATCATGAAGAATTTCTTTTGGAGAGAGATTGCCTGTAGGTTTGGGGTTCCTCTCGCCATCATCACCAACAATGACCCGCAATTTGCCAGCTTAGAGCTGGAATACTTCTACAAGTTGCTAGGGATGGATCTTTGATTTGCCTCTGTCTACCATCCTCAGAGCAACTGGTAGGTAGAAGCCGCCAACAAGCTGATCATCAACCTTCTGAAAAAGAATGTCACCAACCTGAAGGGGAATTGGACAGAGCAGCTTCCTTAAGTCCTATAGGCCCTGAGAACCACACCCAACTCAGTCATGGGGGAAACACCTTTCAAGTTATCCCACGGGTCTAAAGCTCTTATCCTAGTGGATTTCGAAGTAAGGAGCCCAAAAGTCATTGCGGTATGAGAAGACATTGAAGAATGGCGCCTGGAGAATGAAGATGCTGAAAAACTTTCTCTGGACTACATCAAAGAGATTTGAGACCCATCCTCTACTCGCCAAGAGGAGGTCAAGAGGTGAATGGCAAAGTACTTTGACAAGAACATCCGCTTCAAGTAATTTCTTGCATGAGATCTTATCATGAAGAAGGTGGACGAAGTAGGAAGGGGAGCTACTGTGGTCAAGCTGAACCCTAATTAGGAAGGGCCCTTCATGGTCCAAGAAGCTCTAGCTACCGGAGGATACCGCCTCCAAAACCAGGAAAGGGAGCTACTGGGAAGCACCTGGAGTGGTGATGACCTAAAAAGGTTTTACCCCTAGTAGTCAGATGTATGACTACCCGTATGTAACATTTATTCATATTTTTAATAAACTCTTCAACCCTTGAAATACGGGATTGAACGAGTTGTCTTCTTTGTTCAAACCTTATCTCAAGATAGCTAGAAGCAGTGAAGTCAATCTCCACGATCGGTTTGGGAAACTAGCATTCAACCTGATTCTCCTAAAAAGCCTAGGGCGGACGATGGGATGGTGTGTCGTGACTTAAGACATTCTAATAAGACCAAGCCCCTGCATTGTCGATCGAGATCAGCTCCTACCTTTTATGTTGGCCAAGTGACCTCCTAATCACACTTCTCCTCCAACTAGAGGAACTATTAGGAACAGGTCTGGACGCTGACCTCCCAAATTCAATTAAAGGTTGATCTAGTAAAGTGAACCCTTGTGTGAAGGCGTCCTCGTTCTTCGAAAAGATTAAATGCCTGCTCTTAGTATCTTTTGCCCTGCGATGCAAGATGTGTCTCTGTTGTTACCTAGATAGGATAACCCATTGTGCTTTTGAAAGAGGCTAAGCAAAGATAATCAGGGAGATAATAATCCATTGTAGGATAGAGGCCTTGAGAGAGTGTGTTCTATAGGACCCCTCGACTGTCATTCCCTACCGCCGGATCCCCTTAGTTCTTCACAAGCTGAAGTGGAGTGTAGCACTCAAAAGTGTGTCCCTGGAAAGACTCCCCGAGTACAACTCTCTTATCCAGAGGATTGTAATCAAAAGAAAGGAAAAGTATTTTGCTTTTTCAGCAAGTCTGTACTCGAGCAAATTCGTCAAACTTGCAAACAAATAAATATGATGAAGTTCCTTGTGCGAGTATGCTGATGCGAGTATGTAGGTGCGAGCAATATCGTGCGAGCATGCGAGTATGAGTATGCGAGTCGTGAACCAACGTTACAAGCATCAATCTCCTCATTCCTATGAGCCTAGAGAGAATCGAAGACAAGAAAACATATTAAGGAAAAAGCCGGGAAAATATTATTCTTATAAATCAGTGAGTATTACATTATAAAAAACAGCAATGACTGTCATAACCCGCATTTTCTCCGAATTAAATACTTATCAGAGTATGAGAAAACGCGCGTCATGATGCCACGTCAAGCAGGGGATAACTGCTGACGCTCAGGCAAAACCAACTGCTACTCTTTATGAAAGAAAAATCATGAGCTTAATGATTAGAAAATCAGTTATATTTTAGAGGCTGTATCCCTCGGCTCGGTGGATCACCTAGTCCACAGTTAAAAACTATACTTATGCGCTGCCGAAAAATACTTTGTTCAGGTTTAGCATCATAAAGGGTGTATAAGAGTTCCAAGAGAACCACTCATACTATGCAAGACTCTACATTTAATTGATATTATATATAGGAAAACGATCTTTATACGCTGCTTGGAAAATAGTGATTTAGTTTTATAAAACATGCTGATCATGAGCTTACTTATAAGAATAATTATAGTTTAAAAGTAACTAGCAACCTAGCATAAATCCTTCTCAGAGCAAGTAGACTATCTCCAGAAAATGGTAGCAGCATAAGTAATATATCCAGTACAAAGGTAAAACTACCAGTGGGCGCCAACAACCTAACACGAACCCACTGACACATATGTATGTCTGTAAGAAAGTACTAAAAACTACCTCACCAACAAGGCAAACGGATCTCCAAAGTCCAAGAGACCACCAACACCACCACTGTAAACTAGCCACCCAACTGGCTACAGCTCAGAACCTGAGGCATTCCAAAAGAAAACAAAATACCTCAGCAAGCAAAACAAGGTAAAAGCTGCATGAAGGAGTCAACCAAAGGAGAAAAAGTAACTGAAAAACATGCCGTAGAA
Source organism: Platanthera zijinensis (assembly GCA_039513925.1). Classification (NCBI taxonomy): domain Eukaryota; kingdom Viridiplantae; phylum Streptophyta; class Magnoliopsida; order Asparagales; family Orchidaceae; genus Platanthera; species Platanthera zijinensis. Next base: position 40,844,039 of record CM077079.1, on the reverse strand, counting down.
AGAGTCACAACTGTCCAAAATAGGACGACAAGAAATGCACTACGTGCAAGGAAACAGCAACAACCCAGCCCAGGAACTACATCCTGCAGGGCCTACTAGGCTACCAAGAGCCCAAAGTGCTGCAATCTACCAAGGAAGAAACTTCTAACACCCTAAGCTGTGGGAGATGGTAGTAGCAAAACAACAGCATGGATCCGGGTTGGAGGCAAACTCAGTCCCCCAACCACCAATTTCCATGCCAACAAGCTCAGGGGTCTACATGATAAAGCACAAGGGACCTTCCACCCCCTTGCCCAGCCCGTACCTGGAGCAAGATAGAAGAATAAGGGTGGCCTTGGCTAGATTACACAACACCTCCCCCATGAAGAGCTTCAAACCACCACTACTATCCACATCCCACGATTCGGCCTTTAGGAAAGAAAACATGGCCGACAAGGAAACTACAAATATAATCAAGGAAACTCACTCGGGAACATAAATCGAGGAAAGAGAAATAGTGTTGAAGTTACTCAACACGGCTCGGCGTTGGGTGGAATCCACTCAGTGCCTAACCAGACCTTGGCGTTGAGTGAGTTAGCCTCAATCAGCGCCAGAACAGCCATGGCGTTGAGTGAGGTCCACTCCCTCAACGCCTTCAGCAAAACCACAAAACCTAACAGCGGCGTTGAGTGAGTCTACCTCCCTCAATGCCAAAACAGCTTTGGTGTTGAGTGAGGTCAACTCACTCTACGCCAAAGTTCACTTCCGCAGGGGAACCCTAAGCCAATGCCAATAAGAGAAGGTCGGCGGGAAGGCCGACTGATTCTCGCCGAATCGGCAGGAATGCAGGACGATTCTCGCCGAATCGGCGAGAATGCAGGATGATTCTCGACGACCGGCGGGAATCCAGAATGATTCTTGCCGAATCGGCTGGAATCAAGGATGATTCTCGCCGAATCGGCGGGAATCAAGGTTGATTCTCGCCGATCGGTGGGAATCACTGACGATACTCGTCGAAATCGGCGGGAATCGCTTGGTGATTCCCGCGATTTTGACTTAGACGAAACTTTTCACTCAATCACCCCACCACTCAGCCGCAAAGAACAAACTGAACTATGGCTTTGAGTGTGTCCACCACACTCAACGCCAAGTCCGGGCGGCTTTTGGCTTTGAGTGTGTGCACCACACTCAACACCAAAACTCGAGAGTCTACCAAGACTAGTTCTAACCAGAGCCCTACCACAACAACCTCCCTCACTCTCTCTCTCGGCTCCACCCGCAAAAGCACCCAACTAGAACTACAAATCTGGAGTCTAAATGGTAAACACAACTAGCACGAGGAGCAAACAGCCCAAGGAGGGGGCTCATAGGAGAATCTAAGACCTAAAACTTAGCAAGATAGTAAGAGAATAAGCATGGTTTCTACCCTAGGGCTAACCGGGAAACATTCCAAAATTCAAAAGAACAACAATGGTAAGGGCAAGAATACCACTTGCCTCGATTTCCGACGAAGCTTGGTCAGCTTTCCCTCCTCTTCGTTCTGCACTAGAAGGAGAAGCACCTAACAAGCAAACCATACATTAATGGCGGAAAACCACAAGAACCGGAAATCCAAGTCTCCTAAAACTCCCCGAAAATCAAATATCTTACCGACGAAATGAAGATCTGAGTGAGAGCAAGCCAACGCCGCTTTCGGAATCGAAATCCGTCCACGAACAAGCCCGGAATCACCGTCCGAAGGGGAAGCAAGCCGGCGGTTTTCCTCCGTTTTCCGCGAACAGGAGGGGCGACGGTTCGGTCTGGTCTCGGGAAGGAGGAAGGAGAAGTGGGTCCGCCACTTCTTAACAAGGCTTTTATAATAAAAGGATACGCCTATTCGGCCCTAACCGCTGCCTAAACTGCCGGTTCACTTAATTTAAAATGGTTTCTAGTTTGTTTTTACTAATAACACACCCAAAACGACTCGAAAACCGAACCACCTCGAAATTCGACGAAATTCGCACCGTAGCTAAATATCCACGCTACGAACACAACGGCGAAGTCAAAATTAACTTTCGACGAACAGAACTCGAGTTATACCCAAATAAAGCCAAACACAAACATTCCCCCGAGAAGCCACACCGGGTCACCCAAAACGACTCGGCTTGCTAGGGAGATATTGCCAACAGGCTACAGAATAGGGCACTCAGTTCTAAGGAGTTAAACCACACTCCACAAATGGCACAAGCCACGGAAACGCGTCATCGTAACGCCAAACGAGAATTAAATAATCGCAGAAAAAAATCGGGGGCGTTACAATGACGCCTTGTATAAAGGTTCGTTCAAAAAATTTCTAAACTATTTTGCATGAAAAATACAAAGGCATGCATGGGGTCGCCGACCGACTAGGTCTCGTTGTAGCCAGTATCAGCCTTGAACTCCTCATCCTCGATTATGACGTACTCCTACTCGTCGGGATCATCCTCTCCAACATCATCATCATTATTGGAACCCATGGCCTGCATCTCTTTAGTTTTAAAATATCAAATCCCAAGTTTTATTTTATCATACTTGTGTTGGCTATAGTGTGTAGTTGTAGAGGTATGAAGAACCAAAGCTTCAAGTTCTGTTACCTACCGCCGGGCGTTAGCACTATCGCTGGTGCTAGCTTGGAAGAATTAATTATTGCGTGCATGGAGTCCTCTCTATTACCAATCGATGGGCGGTAGTCCTATCGCAAGACGCTAGTCCTATTGTCAGGTGCTAGTCCTACTATCGAACGCTAGCCATCTCGACGACTGTCGAGTCAATTCTTCGAGAAGAAACCGCTACTGCCAGGCATTAACCTATACCACGCTGCGGTATCCAAAAGTGGCGCAAATATATTTTAGATATTTTTCTTAATTTAATGGATAACTGTCAACATCGCGTGAGAAGACCTACGACTGGGCGTTAGCTCTACGTCGGTGGTAGCTTATTTTAATGAAGAGTATAAAAGCGTGCATTTCTTTTTCTAAGTAGACAAGAAGGATAATTGCATGTCTAGGTTTCGTCTGCTGCCTCTGTTGGTGCAAACCACTATCTCCAAGCAAAGATAAGGGAAATTTCTCCCTCTAGTTCGTGATCGAAGAACTCCGACAAGCAAACTCTCCAACGACCATCAGCGACTAATCGAGTGTACGAAGAACGAATTTTAAAAGCCTCGAACATGCACTACTCTACAGAGGATTTCTTACTTTGTGGGAGCAATAATTTCAAACTCTTTTATTCTTATTTGTATTTTCATTTTTCTATTCTATCCAAGGTTGTGAGAAATTGGTCTGAGAGGCCATCGGATTCCTAGGAGGAATCTATGGGAAATTGTTCTGGGAGGACGTCTAGATCTAGGAGAGCTAGTGGGCTCTAAGAACCTCCTAGGAGGAAGGTGAAGAGTCGGCTCGTCAATCTTTTAGGGAAGAAGAGAGAGATAGCCTTCTCATCCTGGGAGGGCAGTGTAAAATCCCCAAGATTTTATGATTCATCGCCTCCGATCTCTGGCGTCCCGGAGATCCAATTTTGCTATTATAAACCACTATTTTAGTTTTTGAATAAAATTAAAGTTCTTTGTACTCTACTATGAATTTGTGGTTGTATGTTGCAAGGGTTTTGAGGGATGTGCACAAGTAGAAAACAACAATTTTGTAGGGAAAATTGTTTTATACACCCTACCACCCCGCAGTAGCTTCCTAAATAGGTTTCCCTTTGTGAAATTCATTTTAATTCTAAACTTTCATTAAAAACCTTATCCCACCTGTCTAAGGTTGCCCACCAGATCCAACAAGTGATATCAGAGCGAGGTTACTTCTAAAAAGATAAAAATCCTGAAGTAAGATAGCCAACGTGAATCATGCTTTTCTGGATGGTCAAGGTATGAGTAGACCTCTATTGTTTATGGGGAGTGACTATAACCACTACAGAACATGCATGCAAATTTTCTTGATGACGCAGAACATGGATGTGTGGGCTATGATCGAAACGAAATACACTACACCCACTATCATTGTAGGCGATCAAGTTATGGAGAAACTGCAAACAAATAGGGTGAATCTTATAAACTGAAATGCACTAACAATGTAAAAGCTATGAACTCTCTTTTTTGTATGTTAGACAAAACTGAATTTATTCGAATTTGCAATTGTAAAACTATTTATGATATATAGCAATTACTCGAGCTAACACATGAATGTACTTCACAGGTAAAGGAGTCAAAGCTGTTTCGATTGGAGTCTGAATATGAATAGTTCTGGATGGAGATTGACGAGGAGGTGGATAGTATGTACACACACTTCACAAAGATCGTCAGTGCCTCTAGATCTCTCGGAAAGACTTTCTTAAATGGGGACTTGGTTAGGAAGATCTTGCGGTCTTTGCCTCCACGATTCAACCCGAAGGTGACTGCCATTATTGAATCTCATTACATCAATACCCTGGAGATAGAGAGCCTCATTGGGAACCTGAAGACCCACAAGCTCGAACTAAAAATACAAGCAGAGGAGTATCCCAGGGAACAGAAGAAGAAGGCACTACCATTGAATGCTAGTAAGGAGAAAGAGGTGATTGAGAAGACTGATGATGAGGAGAGTCTGTATACCCGTCGTTTCAGGAAGTTCATGAGGAGCCTTAAGAGGCCAGAGAAGTTTCAAAGGTTTATGAAAAATGGCACAGAAGATAAGAAGGGGTGGAGCAAACCATCAAAAGTGGGAAAGAGTGATGAAGAAGAACTTGCCCCTGAGTGCTTCCACTGCCACAAATTTGGAAATTTCAAGCATGATTGTCCTAAGCTTCTAAAGGAGGAAAGGGAAAGGAAGACCCGTAGCATGGGAATGAAAAATGTGTTAAAGGCATCAACATAAGACGATACATCAGCAGACGAGTCTGACACGTCGAGCTCGAGCAGTGAAGAAAAGGCAAATCTGTGTCTCTTGAGAAAACACCAAGACGAGTCTAACAACGAATTAAGTTTCCATAGCAATACTAAGGTAACTCCTCCAACTCACGAAGAACTTTATGATCTATATGAAAAATTATATGATAAATTAGATGACTTGAGTGATAGAAATAATGTTTTAAAATATGAAAATAAACAAATGAAGGAGTTAAAGTGTCTCAATAATGAACTGATTAAATGTGGAAAAGGGAAGGTTGTGTGACAAGAGTGCTCTCACTCTTCGAGCACAATAAAAGAATTAGAAGAGAGCCTCTCCAAGACTTCCTCCAAAATGATAATCTTACCAAAGAGAGGAAGGACTTGGAAAGGAAGCTACAAACTTCTCTTAGCCATATTTAGAAAGGAAAGAAGCAATCCACCCACACATGTGTGATGCTTGTCACAGAAAACACTATGTTAAAGGCGAAGATCAATGACCTGAATCGTGCCATCCAAAAGTTTGTGAGTAGGCCAAAAATCTCTTAATATGATGTTGGGATATCAGTGTCCGGGATTTGGAAAGTTCGGGTTGGGATACAAACATATAAAGCCACCGCCCGGCGATACCACTACCATCGACGATAGCTCTTCTCCAGCAAATACGAACAATAAGCTTCAGAAACAAAAGGAGAATCATAGTAAAGATGGAAGCTTATGCCCATCTTCCTGCATAAGACCAAACAAAGCGCAAAAGTTGATATCCACCGCTTATGTCAAGTGTGACAAATGTAATAAGTTTGGTCATACTTCTTGCTCGTGCTTGAAGAAAGAATTAATGAAAATTGCTCAAATCTAGATGCCAAAGTCGACTACTATGTTATGGGTGGGACAACTTGGGTAACCAGATCTTTACCCTCATCCTCTTTTTAGGTGTGTTGGCAGGCTAAGGATAGGGAGAACGTGTGGTACTTGGACTCCGAATGTTCCAAGCACATGGCTAGCGATGAAGACAATTTCCTTAGCCTAGAGAAGAAGAAAGGAGGCATGGTGACTTTTGGGGACAACAACAAAGGACGCATTCTTGGTATTGGAATTATAGGTAATAAAGTATTTTCTATTTCAAATGTACTGCTTGTAGAAGGCTTAAAGCATAATTTAATTTCTATTAGTCAATTGTGAGAAAAAGGCTTGAATGTGTTGTTTAAAACCTCTACAAATACATGCAATACTATAGATGCTAAATCAAGCACCGTATTTCTCACTGCACATAGAAATCATAATGTATATACAATTAGGTTTGAGGACATATCTTCATCTAATTTAAGATGCTTAGTTGCAAAAAATGAAGAATTGGAACTCTAGCATAGGAGATCGATCATTCCGGGTGTAAACTAATAGTCAAATTATCGAAGGAAAAACTAATCCGTGGACTTCCAAAACTAAGTGGTAGTTTGACTTCTCCATGTGCTCCTTGCCAAAAATAAAAATTCACAAAATCTTCCTTTAAAAGAAAAAATGATATTTCCACATCTTGATTACTACAATTAATTCACATGGATCTATTTGGTCCTCTTAGAACATGTAGTCTAGGTGGGAAACGATACATGTTTGTGATTATAGACGATTATTCTCGTTTATGTTGGACCGTTTTTCTTGCTAATAAATCTGATATATTCTTTGAATTCTCTAACATGTGCACTAGATTGCAAAATGAAATGGAACTAAAGATAAAATGCATAAGGTCCGATCACGAGAGAGAATTTGAGAATGAAAATTTTACAAATTTTTGTAATAATTTAGTTATTCGACACAAGTTTTTAACCCCACACACTACAAAACAAAATTGAGTAGTAGAAAGAAAGAACCGAACACTCCAAGAATTACCATGCACAATGCTAGCCAAGTTCGGCTTACCATAATGTTTTTGGGCTGAAGCGATTAACACTGCATGTTATGTGATGAACCGGACCATGCTTCTCCCTATTCTCAAGCGCAGCCCATATGAATTGTACTATGATAAAAAGTCATTTGTATCCTATTTTAGAGTTTTTTTCTACCCATGTTTTATTCTTAACACCAAGTATAAGTTAGGGAAATTCGATGAAAAATTTGACCTAGGCAACTTTTTAGGATATTCCTCAACGAGTCTTGTCAATAGGGTCTATTATAAAAGAACCTTGGGTATAGAAGAATCAATTCATGTTCACTTTGATTAAAATACCTCAAAAGAAGACCCTAAGTTAAATGTAGGTGATGATGGCGTCATATCTCAAGAAGAGGAGAGTGTGAAGAGAGATGTAGTTGTAGTAGGTGACAACTTAATTAGGTGATTTGGAAGGAGATAAGCCTCCAAGCTAACTAATTTTTTCAAAAATGATCCTAGAGAACTAGTAATTGGAGAGCCTTCTCATGGGATTAGAACTCGTTCATCTGTGCACAAATCATTTTTAAACTTATGTTTTATATCTAAAATTGAACGTAAGAACATTTCTGAAGCGTTAAATAATGAGTTTTGGTTTTTGGCCATGAATGAGGAACTTAATCAATTTGAAAAAAATAGAGTATGGACATCAGCTGAGCGCCCTAGTGACCATCCAGTGATATGTGTTAAATGGATCTTCAAAAATAAACTTGTTGGCGAATCTAGGATAACGAGAAATAAATCTAGGTTGGTTGCTTAGGGATACTCTCATATTGAAGGGATGGATTTTGAGAAGTCTTTTGCACTCGTAGCTCGCCTTGAGTCCATTAGGATGTTCTTAGAATTTGCTAGTTTCAAGAGGATAAAATTGTATCAAATGAGCGTCAAGAGTATGTTTTTAAATTGTTATATTAAAGAAGAAGTGTATATAGAGCAACCACCTAGATTTAAAAATAGTAATCACACAAACCATGTCTACAAACTCATAAAATCCTTATATGGAGTAAAGCAAACATCTCGTGCCTAGTATGATAGGCTAATGGTTTTTCTTGTCAAGCATGGGTTTAGGATGGGAAGTGTGGATACTACTTTGTTTGTAGAACATAGTGATTCAAATTTAATGATCATGCAAATTTATGTTGATGATATAATCTTTGGTTCCACTAACGAAAAATTATGTGAAAAAATCATAAATTGATGCAAAGTGAATTTGAAATAAGTTTAGTAGGAGAATTGACATACTTTTTAGGTTTTCAAATTTCTCGACGAGACGATGATATTTTTATTTATCAATCAAAATACATAAAAGTTATGATTAAGAAATTCAGTTTTGAGAATTTGAAACAAGCGAAAACTCCTATGAGCGCATCACTAAAATTAGGGAAGGATGAAAGTGGCATTTCGGTGGACCAAACATTACTTAGAGGCATGATCAGATCATTATTATATCTAAGTGCATCTAGACCCGACATCATGTTTGATGTGTGACTTTGTGCTCGTTATCAAGTTAATCCTAAAGAATCTCATCTGCAAGCAGTTAAGCATATCTTTAGGTACCTCATATGGTCTCATAATCTTGGTATTTGGTATCCACACACCACCAACTTCACGCTTCATGGTTATTCGGATTCAGATTATGCCGGGTGTTCACTTGATCCCAAAAGCACAAGTGGCGCGTGTCACTTCTTAGGTCCTACACTAGTTTCATGGTCGAGTAGGAAACAGAATTTTGTTTCCCTCTCCACGGCTGAGGCTGAATATATTGCCCTAGGAATCTATTACACACAAGAACTTTGGATGTAGCAAATGTTAGAGGACTTCAGTCTCTCCTTCAATAGCATTGAACTTAGGTGCGACAATAAGAGTGTTGTTGTGTCCATTGATCCCAATGTCCTATATTTGAAGAAGGTCTAGCAAACAATGTATACACATATAGTGATCTAACTTGTTTTACAAGTACCATGGCTGCAGGATGTATAAATATGCACTGCTTGGACAGGTTGCCTGTATGGCCAAAATAGGAATTGGATAGACAAGTTGTGGAAAGACAAAAAAACTCTCCAAAGTCCATAGACATTGAGTGAGGTCAAGTCACTCAACGTCAAATGGCTAAAAGCTATGAGTACAGCTAGTATATTCAAAGCCAAAGAACTGGAAAGCTGAGAATTTGCCTAAGTTCACAGGTGTTGAGTGGAGTTGACACACTCAATGTCAGACAACAAGAATTTGAGTTTGTCAAACTGAGTTCAGAGTTCATCGAGCTGAGCTCAACGTTCGTCGAACTAAGCTCAGAGTTTGAGAATCTGAGTTCGTCGAACTCAGTTAGAAATTTGTCGAGCTGAGTTAGTCGAACTGAGTTCATAGTTCGTTGAGTTGAGCTCATCGTTCATCGAACTAAGCTCAGAGTTTGAGAATCTGAGTTCGTCGAACTCAGTTCAGAATTCGTCGAACTGAGTTCAGTGTTGAGTAACACTCAGTAAAACAAAGCCAGTGTTTCTAAACACAGAAATTTGGCTGTCCAAAAGCATTGAGTGAGGCATGCTCACTCAACGCTCTCAGCGCTTAAGAAGCTGCAGAGGCAGAAAATTGGCTAAGGCAAAAAAGTGTTGAGTGAGGCATCCTCACTTAACGCTCTCAACACCTAAGATGCAGAAAGCTTTTCTAAGGCAAAAAGTATTGAGTAATGAAGACACACTTAACGCTCTCAACGACAGAGAAGCATGAAAATTTTGGCTAAGGCAAAAAGCGTTGAGTGAGGCTTGTTCACTTAACGCTCTCAACGCATAGTTAGATAGAATTCTGTCTAAGTACTTTGGCATTGAGTGAAGCTCATTCACTCAACACCTATTCTACTGAGGCTCTATTTTTGACCAAGTCCTCAGGTGCTGACGTCAGTAAGTCAACAAGTAAACCTTATTCAAATTATTAGTGGCAAAGCTACAGTACATAACAAAAGGCGTCGCTGACCCACTGTACGATAGTTAGACGTTAAAGCAAAGTTATAGCTGACATTAAATATGTGGAGCCCACTGCTTAAAGAGTCGTTGGGGCTTAAACAATAAAAGCAAAGGCTCTTACAGAGGAAGACCTCTCTCTGAATAATAAGTGTGATTCTTCCTCATCGCCATTATTGGTGTGGCTGAAAAATAGAGAGCCCAAGACTGAAGGTCAAAAAGGCAAAAACAAGTGTGTTGTTGGCATCAAAATCTTCAACAACAAGATAGTTGGTGTCATCTTCATCTGCACCAGCAAGTTAGCTCAAGGTGATTCACTAAGAAAGAGATAGAAGCTAGGGCCGACTCTTACTGCAGGAACTTCACAGATCCAGCCTTTTTAAAGAACATTCTTTTGCATAGCTATGAAGAAAGAGATAGGGCTGATCCATTGGCTCAGTTCAGAAAGATGCGGAGAAGCTGATCTGCAAGTCACTTCCAGCTCAAGCCAAAGCAAGATCTATATCCTTATTGCTATGAAGAGAGTCGGGTTGGGATTCTCCCAGCTCATGTTGCAGCAAGATCAGCTACAGTTTCTTCTCTAGTTACAACTAGATAAAATCCTTGGTGCTGAGAAGAGGAAGCTAGAAATAAGTATTTTCTTAGTCCAGATAAGTAGACTCAGGAAATACATTTCCTAGAGTCAAGGTTGGGCTGAGTTAAAATCAATCCAGGTAGATTGACAAAAAGAAATTTCTCTTGTGGCCAATCATCTCACCAACCTACTTTCATCCTGTAGGATCCAAGTGTGGATATGTGTTGTAGGGCTTAATAGCCTAAGTTGTAAGAGAGTGCTTCTCTCTGAGTGTAAGATCCCTTGTGGATCTGAGGTAGGGATATCATCCCAGCTTGAGTGTAGGGCTTAATAGCCTGAGGTAAGTGATCATCACTGAGTTATAGTCCCTTGAGGCTTAGTTGTAAGTCTTGGAGGAGGCTGAGTGATCCTGAGGGATTGAGGTGTAAGCTCATAAGAGCTGAGATTGCAGAAGTGTCTTGTCTAACAAAAATTTAGAAAGGTGAGCGAAAATGGATGTACCCATAATCTGGGGAACCATTATAAATCTTGTGTATGTGTCTTGTTTGTTTTCTCTGTGTTGATTTCGTTACAGGTTGCATATCTTGAAAGCATTAACTAATCAACCATTAAGGATTCCAACAATAAGAAAATTAAAAGATAGTCACTAAGGACAAAGAAACCTATTCAACCACCCCTCTAGGTGATTTAGCTATCCTTGAAATCAAGGCCTTTAAAGTGGTATCAGAGGGAGGTTACTCAAAAAGAATATAACAGTCTGAGTAGACCTCAAAGGATAGCTAAAAAGGTTTTAACTTATATGTTTTAAAGTGAACCATAAGGTGTGGAGATCAATGGAGCTCCAAGTCTGCAGAAAAGACATGAACAACACCGGACTGTTGGCAGCTCTTGTAGAAGATAAAGTGCATCAAGATACTAGGGCAAAGATCAGGGCCCCTCTGATACATTCAGATAGTGAGTCAGAGGTGGATGAAGCTGAGGATGGAGAATCCAGAGGCTATGAGCTGACAGCTGCACTAGAAAAAGTATCTTGCCAGGATCAGCCTTGACAAAATGAGGTATATTTCCCATCTAGTTCCTCCTCAGAGTCTGGATATGAATCCTGCTCAGACTCTGATGCATCCTCATCAAGTGATGATAAGTGTCCTCTATCAGAAGATAATATCAATCAATTGATTGAAAATCATGCAGCACTTCTGAAAGTTTTCAAGAAAAGCAAGATGCTTGTTAAGAAACAAGCAGAGGAAATTGCCTCCCTACAGTTGGCTACTTCCCAGCAAGATGAGACTTAATCTTTGCTATATCTGAAAGAGAGGGAAGTAGCTCTTCTGAAGATCATGATAGATATCCATGTTGAGTCCATCAAATATAAGGACTCTATCATCAAGGATCTTGAAGAGAAACTTGAAAAGAAGAAGAGGGTTGTGGCCAATTTCTCTAAGGGTTTGTTCGTTTCAACGACATTGATATTAAAGTATTGGCTTTTAATACAATATCAATACACATGAGAAATGACATTGAGTTTAAATCTAATTTTTTTGTTCGGCCGCACGAAGACTTTCTGTCATAGGAATTGACATTAATCACTTTTTATTGTTCGCTTGTAGAAAGATTTTCAATCATAGTAATTGGCATTTGTCAATGCTCTCAATTAAAAAAAATAAACGCGGATTTATTGCCCGGCATTAATTTTATCGCCCAGACACGATTTTTTTTCCCGGGCTTAAATTTTTCGGCCCGAGCGCGAAATTTTTCATCCGAACGTGATTTTTTTGTCGAGACGCAATTTTTTCGCACGGTTGGGATTTTTCCTCCCGAACTCAAATTTTTTGCTCCGACATGACTTTTTCACGCAGACGCGGCTTTTAATCCCGGACGTGATTTTTTCACCCGAACACGACTTTTTTGCCCTGACGCGATTTTTTCACCCAACACGATTTTCGAACCGGGTTGTCTTCTTCCCCCTTTTCAATGAAAGATTCATATCAAGTAATTTCAATGTACCAAACATGTTTTTTTTCTCCCGGACGCGATTTATTTCGCCCGGAAACAATTTTTTTGCCCCAACGCAAAATTTTTGCTTTGAAAAAATCGCGTCCGAGCGAAAAAATCACGTTCTGACGAAAAAATTGCGTCGGGGCAAAAAAGTCGCGTTTGGGGAAAAAGTCGTGTTCGGGGAAAAAGTCGCGTCCGGGCGAAAAATCGCGCCCGGGCGGAAAAATAGCGCTCTGGAGGAAAATTTGTGCCCTGGCGGAAAAATCACTTTTGGGCGAAAAAAATGTCCACGTGCGAAAAAATCTCGTCCGTGCAAAAAAACCGCGTCCGGGGATAAAAATCGCTCTCGGGCGAAAAAAATGAGTCTGGGCGAAAAAATCGCGCACGGGAGAAAAAATTTCTTCCGGGCGAAAAAAAACACCATGGGGCAAAAAAAATCGCGTCCATGCAAAAAAACGCGTCAGACGAAAAATTGTGTCCGGGCGAAAAAATCGTATCCGGGCGATATAATAGCGCCTAGGCGAAAAAAATGCGTACGAGAGAAAAAAGCGTGTCTGGGCGAAAAAAAAGTGTCCTGGCCACAAAATCGCGTCAGTGCAAAAAAGTCGCGTTTGGGCGAAAAAATCGTGTCTGGTCCAAAAAATCGCATTTATGAAGAAAAAATTACTCTTCATTTGAAAAGCCGTTGTTGGCAATCTCAATATCCGCACCTGGAGATAGACATTGAACCAATGAGTTTTTAGTTTTGTGTGAATATCTACGGTTTTCAACCAGAAAGTCAATTCCACTCTACAATTGTTGATACGAACAGCGGAATTGACTTTCATTTTCTTAAAGCCAATACTTTAATATCAATGTCGTTGAAACGAACAGATCCTAAGATAGATGCTATCAAGAGAAAATCTGAATCTGAGTGGATTTCTAAAGTTATCCAATCTCAGAGGAAAGACCAAGCTCCTGTCAGGCCTCAGTCAACCTCTCACAAGATAATTCTCCCATCTAACAGGCATGACCAAGACTGTAAGTGTGGTCACTGGAGGTGTGGGAATCTTCCTTGTAAGGTCACAAAAGTACCTTATAATGGAAGAAGAGAGGTCATGGGATTGAGTGCACAGAATACTCCTCATGTAAAAGTTCAAAAGGCCCAACCTGGACCTTTTGTATTTGGTGCCCCAGCCCCACATTAAAGGATAAGGTTGTGCCATATTCTAAGGTTCTTCAAGCAAGAACACAACCCAAAAGTGCCTCAGTCAGTAAGGCTGACTTGGCTTCCTCTGAAGCCATTAAGAACATGCCAGCTGCAAAGAAGGCTGTTACTAATGAAGTTCACAGCAAGCCAAGTGTTCCCACTGGCAGATTCACTTTTGGTCAAGCTCTTGCTAAAAGAAACATGAAGAAGGCTACAGTTCTCCCCACTGAATAGGCAGCCAGAAATGTCTTGCACACTTCAAAGTGTGTTCAGAAAAGGAGATACAACATTCATGAATGTTGGTGATGTGGCAAAGTGGGCCACTTTGCCATAAGTTGTTGGCACAACCCCTGTATGCCAAAGGCAAGGCTATGTATTCCTGACAGGACTCCTGTAGGTAGACATATACATTCTTATGCTAACAGGAACCTAGGACCCAAGTAAGCTTTGGTTCCTAAGGTAAGGTAATTTGTGTTTTGCAGGATAGTCCAAGTGGCCATGCCCAATTATGGTCCTTGGACAGAGATGTACCAAACCAAGTCTTGGTACAAGGAATGATTCAACTAATCATCAAATTAAGTTATCAAGGACATGTGAAATCAGAGAGGCAAGTGTACTACTCTCTAAGTTCAACTGTTGAGGGGGAGCTAGCCAAGGAAAGTCAAATGCACATCAATGGATTAAGTCTAGAGGCAAGGATGCTGGTGTGCTCAGAGACTGTGAATCCAGCTTCTGCTTCAAGTCTTCTGGTCAAAGATAAGTATATTTGCTCTAGCTTGTGATTATACTTAATCTACTCTAAATTGCAATAAACATGCACTCTAGAGATAAACAAAGTATAGATGAATGTGAGGAAAAGATTGAGACGAATTCAGGGAATTTTTCTCAACAATTAAGTTAATGGCTAACTCGTTATTTAAGTCACTAGATGTATCTAGGCTTGATGAACTCAGTCCATGGTTGGACTCCTCTAGAGGCATACATTAGATATGTATTTTGCAAAACACTCTAATCCTTGCAGGTTAGACCAGTCAAATAAGAATTAGGGCTAAAAGGCAAATTCATCGGCCTACCGCTAAGAAGCGGGATTCATTCCTGCCATTGATCAAAAAATTTTCATCAAACAAGTAAGAGCCCTTCTGCATTCCTCGCTAGAAATAACTATAAATAGAATTGCTTGTGCATAAAGAAAAACACTATTCCTTGCCCTCTTCCGCCCGTATTCGCTGAATCGACGGAAAGCCGTTCTCGAGAGATATCCAAAATTCTCAAGCAAAATGGTGCCCAAAAGTCAGGATTTTCACTTTGAGAGAGCAGAGGTTGTTCGAAATGGATTCAAGGATGCTCTTGAAGAGTTATAGTATGTTCTTCATCTTCTCCGCACTTCTGACCTAGAATTCATACTGTCGGAACCCTGTTTACTCTAGAAGCGGTAGGTTCTGGAATTGTTCTCTAACGGCAGGGGAGATGCTAAAGTAGAGAAAATCATGACTACTGTTAGTGGAACATGAGTTAAGATAACACCAAGAAGGCTAGCCAAAGCACTAAAGCTGACTAATTTCTCCGCAAATGATGACGAAGATGAATTATCGCAGGAATACATAAAGTCTGTAGTTAAATGGTGCGGATTGTCTAAGCACACCTCCGGCTCCATTTTGAGAAAGGAACTGAATCTAAAGGGAAAGTTCCTGGCAGATGTCATTGGAAAATCCCTGTTCTACAAGATAGGCTCACATGACAAAATTTCAAATAAGATGTTTGAGTTGATGGCATGGGTCATTCTGACCAAGAGGACTGACTAGGGCAGGATAGTGTTTGATTGAAATATGGACTGCATGGATGAACCAAATTTGGGGAGAATTCTATCTCTATTTCTGTGAGAAACAGTCCCAGAAATTCTAAATCTGAAGCTTGGGGCAAAGATTCACCACATGAGAAGAATGGATATCAGGATGCTTGAGAGATGGGACAGGGTCCTTCAGCCCCGTGGTCTTGTAGCTGCTGAGAAAAAAGGGAAGAAGGTAGTTATTGCAGAGCCCAGCTCCACTAGTAGTTTTTCATATGAGGAAGAACCACATAATCCAGAATTATCATCCTCTATAGAAAAGTCCAGAAAGGATATAGACATTCAGGTATCAACCTCTTCTGAATTTACCCCTCTAAGTCATGTAAGCAGTCCTGAGTCAGATATTGTCCCTGAAGATGATGAGCCTGCTGTTGTGTTGGCTGAAATAGTTGCAAAAGAAGCTGTTGACAGGATATCTGCAAGAATGGAGGAAGATGCATCCAGACTGGATAATGTAGATAGGCATCTGCCTATGTCTGATGATGATGATGCTCCAATGCCTCAGAGTGAGGAGATCAAACTAGCTTCAGATAAAGAGACTGCTATGTCTGAAGGTGAGAATCCACAGGATAAAGTCTTAGAAATTCCAAGTGCTGAGGAAAGGAACTGAATGCTCTAGTTGAGGGGGAGCAACTGACTAAAGAGATAATGCAAGAAGCATTATTTATGGGGGAGCAGCTATAGGTTCCTCCAATAATAGTACAGACAGATACAAGTGGTAAAGATGTAGTGGTATCAGATGTTGCTGCTGCTGTTAACCTGCATGCAAATAAAGACATGACAGAGGTTGAGGGGGAGATACCATCTGATCTCCTTACTCATGAAGTACATGATTTAGTTTCCTCAGAATCTGAGAAAGAGGAATATAGTCATGAGAAAGTACACTCCTCATCACATCCAGGAAATGGCCAATTCAGGAGTGACACTGCTTAAGGAACAGGGAGAAAGCCTGTACATGAAGCTCTAGATAAGCTACCACCAACATTCCTATCCCAACTAAAGGGTTTGATAGATGAGCAAAGGAGGGCATTATAATGATCTGGCAACAGAGATCAAATCTATAAGATTTGAAGTAAATATGTTGAAAGGAGAAACAATAAAATTCTTTAAAAGAGCTACTAGAGCTATAGACTTTACAATGGAAAAGTTGGATGTGTCAGGCCAGAACATTGTTGTTGTCATAGAAAATCAATAGATTCAGGTCAGGCTAAGAACTAAGTGACCATCCATGAAAATGATAAAGTTCTGAGAAGTGAACAGAATACTGAAATCTTTATAAAGATGGATGCCTACACCAAGCTACTTGATGACCACATGTTGGAAGTCAAAAATCATGTCACTGCTAGAGTAAACTACCTGGAAATAGAAAGAACCAAGGAAAGCACCTCCCAGGCAACTAAATTAATTGTAGAAGCCAAAAAGGGGAAGAGAGAAGCGATAAGGACTAACACAAAAAACATGGTCTGGGCAACCAATATGGTAAGAGGGTCATTGGGAATAGAACAAATTCAGTATAATAACATCCCAATGATGCGTGATCATGTACAAGATGCCTTGCACAGAATGTCTGCTACTAATCAGGCACAAGATAATCAAGAGCATGTACAGTATATTGAAGAAGGAGATAGTGTTGGTGCTCAGTGGGGAGAGCAACCTACTGCTGCTAAATTACCTGCATTCAACCCCACTGTAGACCAGGCTGCCATAAATAAATATGCAGCTGAGGAAGAAATCAGAATGAGGAAGAAAAGGTACAGAGAAGAAATGGAATAGAGGCCTGTTTTTGAGGTATGGAGCCCAGAATCCAAATCCATCATTCTGATGACTTGGGATCTTGTCAAAAACAAGACTGCAGATAGAGGAAAATGGTATAGCTCCTCAGAATGGGAGAAAATGGAAAATAGGGATACTTCTAGGAGAATCTACTGGAAGAATAAGAACTCAAACCATCTAAAATCTAGTGAAGTTGAACCCACCAAGTATTTTCCAAAGCCCTTCAGCTATTTTCAAAAGCAAAAAGATAAAAGACAAGAGGCTGAATTAAAAAAAAAGCAACAAAGGAGAAGATGGCTGATGAAGCAGATAAGGTTGATAAGAAGAGAAAGAAGAAAGTTGGAGCAGAAGACAAGCCGACCAAGAAACCCAAGGACAGTGGAATTGTGATAAGGGAACCTGAAATTTGAAAAGTTCCAGGTTCTGCTTATAGGGCTAAAGGAATATGATATTTTGTGTCATACACAAACTTTATAGTTTCAAATTTGATAAATGAAGTTCCATATGATATGCTTAGGATCATTATGTCTTTTGTGTTATGCAGTTTAAATTGTTTATTCTATATATTTCATTGGTGTGTTAGTGTATACATTGCTTTAGGTTTTGACTTCTTCAAATAGGAGGAGATTGTTGGGTCCATTGATTCCAATGTCCTGGATTTGAATAAGGCCTAACAAACTATGTATACACATATAGTGATCTAGCTTGTGTTACATGTTCCATGGTTGCAGGATGTCTAAATATGCACTGATTGGATAGGTTGCTTGTATGGCCAAAATAGGAATTAAATAGGCATGTTGTGGAAAGACAGAAAACTGTCCAAAGTCCATAAGAGTTGAGTAAGGTCAAGTCACTCAACACTAAATGGCTAAAAGCTATGAGTATAACTAGTATATTCAAAGCCAAAGAACTGGCAAGCTGAGAATTTGCCTAAGTACACAGGCGTTGATTAGAGTTAACACACTCAACGCCATACAACAAGAATCTGAGTTAGTTGACTGAGTTCAGAGTTCATCAAGCTGAGCTCATCGTTCATCGAACTAAGATCAAAGTTTGAGAATCTGGGTTTGTCGAACTCAGTTCAGAATTCGTCGAGCTGAGTTAGTCGAACTGAGTTCAGAGTTCATCGAGCTGAGCTCGTCGTTCGTCGAACTAAGTTCAAAGTTTGAGAATCTGAGTTCATCGAACTCAGTTAAGAATTCATCGAACTGAGTTCAGTGTTGAGTAACACTCAGTCAGTCAAAGCCAGTGTTTCTAAACACAGAAATTTGGCTGCCCAAAAGCATTGAGTGAGGCATGCTCACTCAACGCTCTCAGCGCTTAAGAAGCTGTAGAGGCAGAAAATTGGCTATGGAAAAAAGTGTTGAGTGAGGCATGCTCACTCAACGCTCTCAATGCCTAAGATGCAAAAAGCTTTTCTAAGGCAAAAAGCGTTGAGTGATGAAGACACACTCAACGCTCTCAATGCCAGAGAAGCAGGAAGATTTTGTCTAAGGCAAATAGCATTGAGTGAGGCTTGTTCACTCAACGCTCTCAACGCCTAGTTAGACAGAATTCTGCCCAAGTACTTTGGCGTTGAGTGAAGCTCATTCACTCAACACCTATTCTACTGATGCTTGATTTTTGACCAAGTCCACAAGTGTTGACGTCAATAAGTCAACAAGTCAACCTTATTCAAATTGTTAGCGACAAAGCTACAGTACATGACAAAAGGCGTTGCAGACCCACTGTACAACAGTTAGACGTTAAAGCAAAGTTGCAGCTGACATTAAATATGTGGGGCCCACTACTTAAAGAGTCATTGGGGCTTAAAAAATAAAAGCAAGGGCTCTTACAGAGGAAGAACTCTCTCTAAATAATAACTGTGGTTCTTCCTCATCGCCATTATTGGTGTGGTTTAAGAACAGAGAGCCCAAGAATGAAGTTCAAAAAGGCAAAAACAAGTGTGTTGTTGGCATCAACATATTCAACAATAATATAGCTTGTGTCATCTTCATCTGCACTAGCAAGTTAGCTCAAGGTGATTCACTAAGAAAGAGATAGCAGCTAGGGCTGACCCTTACTGCAGGAACTTCACAGATCCATCCTTTCTAAAGAACATTCTTTTGTGGAGCTGTGAAGAAACAGATAGGGCTGATCCATTGGATCAGTTCAGAAAGGTGTAGAGAAGCTGATCTGCAATTAATTCTAGCTCAAAACAAAGCAAGATCTACATCCTTGTTGTTGTGAAGAGAGTCGGGTTGGGATTCTCCCAGCTCAGGTTGCAGCAAGATCAGCTGCATTTTCTTCTCTAGTTACAGCTGGATAAAATTCCTGGTGCTGAGAAGAGGAA
This sequence comes from Platanthera zijinensis, assembly GCA_039513925.1. NCBI lineage: Eukaryota > Viridiplantae > Streptophyta > Magnoliopsida > Asparagales > Orchidaceae > Platanthera > Platanthera zijinensis. Next base: position 40,824,591 of record CM077079.1, on the reverse strand, counting down.
GCTAGGAATAAGTATTTTCTTAGGCCAGATAAGCAGACTCAGGAAATACATTTCCTGGAGTCAAGGTTTGGCTGAGTTTATCTCAGTACAAGAAGATTAGCACAAAGAACTTTCTCTTGTGGCCAATCATCTCACCAACCCACTTTCATCCTGTAGGATCCAAGTGTAGAGTTGTAGGGATTAACAGCATAAGTTGTAGGAGAGTGATGCTCTATGAGTGTCGGATCCCTTGTGAATCTGAGGTAGGGCTGTCCTCCTAGCCTGAGTGTAGGGCTTAACATCCTGAGGTAGGTGATCAGCTGATCACTGAGTTATAGACCCTTGAGGCTGAGTTGTAAGTCTTGGAGGAGACTGAGTGATCCTGAGGGATCAAGGTGTAAGCTCATAAGAGCTGAGATTGGAGAAGTTCCTTGTCTAATAGAAAGTTAGAAAGGTGAGGGAAAGTGGATGTACCCATAATCTGAGAAACCACTATAAATCTTATGTGTGTGTCTTGTTTGTTTTCTCTATGTTGATTTCATTACAGGTGCATATCTTGAAAGCATCAACTAATCAACCATTAAGGATTCCAACAAAAAGGAAATTAGAAGATAGTCACTAAGGACAAACAAACCTATTCACCCCCCCCCCCCCTCTGGATTATTTAGCTATCCTTGAAATCAAGGACTTTCAAGTGCCATAGACTTAACGAACAATCTAGTGCATCACTCTCCGTCTAAACACATAGACGTTCATCATCACACTATTTGTGATCACATTAAGAAGGAAAATGTGAAAGTGAGCTTCATTGGCACTGACGATCAGCTTGTAGACATCTTCACAAAACCCCTCCCTAATGTGCTCGTTTTTCTCTGCTTCGATTAAAATTGGGTGTTTTGGATCTCACTGCGTGATCTCTTAAACTCGAAATCTAATGAATGTTTCTCTTCCAATTTTTGTTGCTATAAATTGATATTACACTGCACATTCGTATCAATCGTCATTATAAGCAAAAATTGTCAAACTATCGGACATTTTTCGTGCACTCGCATCTCTGTTAGTTACCTCCGCCCGGTAGCACTAGCGCTGGCAGTAAGTTATTTTCCTGTAAGCTTATCTCATTTTTTGTGGTCTATGGTCCTGCATTTATGTTGAGTGTGCATTTTTCTTTCAATTTGTTATATAAACAAAAATTCACTAAAAATTTGAAAATTTACAAAAACTCACAAACACATTTTTGATTTGCTTCTCTTTGTTTGATTTGTTTTCTCTTTAATTTTTTTTAAAAAAACAAAACAAAATTATAAAAGCCCAAAAATAACAAAACAGTTATTTTTGTTTTGTTTGTTTATTTTCAAAAAACAATTTTTTTAACTACAATGACACCATCATTGCTATTAGGGCATGCATGCGTGGAATTTAGAGCATAAAGATTACATACAATGTTTGATTTAGGATTGTTAATCTTTGTTCACATTGTATGCTTTGTCAAGATGTATCTAATCTATTGGTACTTAGTGAGTGCGACTACATAGGAAAGTGTATGCTTAATATGTCTCTACGTATGTGTGAGGATTTATTTAGCATAATGACTTTTTCACTGATCGCACGTCCCTATAAAATGCACTCTAGTAGAAAATTCAAAGCTTACATGTTATAAATAGTGATATTGTGTCTAACATGCTAGAAATAACTTGAAAAATCAATGTCACGGTATTCATGTTTCATATATAGAGTTTAGAACATTAAACCAAAATTATAGTAATAAGGTCTTTATATACAAGTTAAAAAGTGGAACTATCTATGTGGGTAGATTTTGATTGATTCGGGGACCTTGAACTATACGAAAATATAAATTTGATAGTAAAAAAAATAAAATGAAAAAAATATGTGTACATTATTTCTATGCTATCAAATTTAAGTCAAGGTTATCCCCCAAGCACTACTCATTTCTCCTGATAAGTCTCCATGAGAATTATGAGGATGAACACTATGGTCTCTTGAATAGTTTCGATCTTGTGCAAAGACAGTAAATTGAGCTAGGGCCCCTTGTTCTACCCTTGGTATATTTTAACTAAAATCGTGACACATTTTTTCACTTCATCACTCTTGTGTTAGCATAGTGACTTATTGAGATACAACATATATTAATGGCTATTTCTACTTGTTGTTCTTTTCTTTTGATGTTACATGTACACCTATCATTATTCTATCTAACTCTTCCATGCATAAGAATTAAACTTAAACTACAATGACTATCTATCACACATGTGTACTAGTACATGATTACTATTCATGATGCTTCCAGTGTTACACTGCATTACCACTATAAATCACTTAATATTATACGCCAAATCTAGTGTATTTAGTTTCACATGCTGTGTCCAAATATTTCTTATGCTATGCCATTCTGTACATCACATGTTTTTTCTTACCGTGACTAGGTCTATCCAAATATTTTTCTTTCTGCTATGAGTGTGTGTTTGATGTGCCAACACTTCATATCTGATTATTCTCCAGCCACTACTGTTACTTCCCCACCCTTTAGATAATTTCAAAAGGGGGAGATTTCTTTGTTCATGAGCACGTCATATTAGTCACCTAGGGGAAGATCACGTGTAGGGGGAGCACTCATGTAGGGGGAGTCATACTTCGTACTTTGGTTTATATTTAATTTACATTTCATGCTTATTATTGAACTACACTATACCTTGCTGCTAATCATTTAGATTTAAGGAACGAGATTTGATATTATCAAAAGGGGGAGTTTGTTAGAACCCATGGTCTGCTTCTCTTTAGTTTGGAAATATTAAATTCCAACTTGTATTTGATAATACTTGTCTTGGGTATAGTGTGCAGTTGTATATGTATGAAGAATCAAAGCTTAAAGTTCTATTACCTAGTGCTAGCACTACCGTTGGCGCTAGCTCGGAAGAATTAATTGTTGTGCACAAGGAGTCCTCTCTGTTACCTACTGCCGGACCCTAGTCCTACGGACGGGCGCTAGCCATATCGATGACCATCGAGTCAATTCGTCAAGAAGAAACTGCTACTGTCAGGCGTTAGCCTATACCGCACCGCGCTATCCAAAAGTGGCGCGGATATATTTTAGATATTTTTCCAAATTTAATGGACAGCTGTCAACATCGCGTGAGAAGACCTACCGCCAGGCGCTAGCTCTACCGTCGGAGGTAGTTTATTTTAACTAAGAGTATAAAAGCGTGTGTTTCTTTTCCTAACCCGACAAAAAGGAGAATTACACGTCTAGCATTCGTCTGCCGCCTCTATTAGTGCGAACCACCTTCTCCAAGAAAGGATAAGCGAAATTTCTCCCTCCAGTTTGTGATCGAAGAATTCAGATGAGCAAACTCTCCAACGACCATCAACGGCTAATCGAGTGCACGAAAAATGACTTTTAGAAGCCTTGATCGCATAGTGCTCTATGGAGGATTTCTTACTTTGAGGGAGTAATAATTTTAAACAAGCTCTTTTATTCTTATTTGTATTTTCATTTTTCTATTCAGTCTGAGGTTGTGAGAAATCGGCCTGGGAGGCTGTCAGATTCCTGGGAAGAATCTGTGGGAAATCGTCCTCAGAGGACGTCTAGATCTAGGAGATCTAGTGGGCTCTAAGACCCTTCCTGGGAGGAAGGTGAAGAGTCAGCTCATCAATCTTCTTGGGAAGAATAGAGAGAGAGCAAATCGATCCTAAGAGGGTCAGTATAGTAACGACAAGATTGTCTGATCTATCACCTCCGATCTATGGTGTCACGGAGATCCAATTTTTCTATTGTAAACCGCTATTTTAGTTTTTGAATAAAATCAAAGTTCTCCATATTCTACTGTGAATTCGTGGATGCATGTTGCTAGGGTTTTGAGGGTTGTGCACAAAGTAGAAAACAATAATTTTGCAGGGAAAATTGTTCTTACTGTCCTACCACCGTGTGGTAGCACCCTACAACCCTGCGGTAACTTCCTGAATAGGTTTCCCTTTGTGACATTCATTTTAATTCTGAACATTCATTAAAAACCTTTTTCACCCCCCTCTAAGGTTGGCCACCAGATCCAACACTCATCCGTGTCACCATCATCCTAGCTATCATTATTGCCTTCACAGTCCTCATCTTCGTTAGAGTCTTAAGTAGAGGACAAGACATTGTCGGTTGGACTCTTCAGCAAGCATCCTAGGTATGAGATGCATCACTGTTAGATGATTGGCCTCTAGGCCAAGATGGCGGTCCATCCTAAGATTTGCAAGTACAACGTCCCTCGTAGCTCGCACAATGCCACGATGGATCGCGGTCTTCTCATCACCATGAAAGAGGATCTTCTTCCCCATCCTAGAGGTACTCGGTGCCGCCAGCTGTGGCTTAGCCATGTGGGTTTACAGCTCGCCATTCCGCACTTGGGTGGTCTCAAGTGTGACTTTTATGTCCGACAATTATTGCTCGAGCTCGGAGACCTTCTTCATCATTTCGATCTCGGCTTCCTGCGTGGTAAAAAAACCTATCATCAGCGAGGCGATTATTAAAGAACGTCTATCAAAAATTTGTGCATTCAAAACAAGATTACCTCATATACTTTGCACTAGGAGGCCTAGAGCCCCAACTTGATCATCTTCTTCGATATCACCTTGAGTTGCTCCTGGGCCTCGAGCAATCTCTTCGCCGTGTAATGGCCTAGCTCGGCAGCACGCAGGAGTGAGCAAGTAGTTTAATTGGTGAGATCCTGCGCGTCAATGTCCTGGAATGACTTGGCGTCCAGAAAAGTAAGGTTACCCTTGTCGTACGCCTTGCCCTTGTCCTCCCAGTCTTCAGACCAGACATACAAGTTGGTTCTCATAATCACTTTGTGCTCTCGCTCAGCCCAGGTTACCAGGAGGAAGTTAAATATGTCCTTGCCTCCGCTCCCCAGGTTGTAGTTCGGATAGAAGTAGGGATCGAAGACTTTGACGGGATCTTCCTTTTCATCAAAGAGCTTGCGGGCGACCTTTGCTCGCTTACTCATGTACTCCGGGGACTTGACATTTCCTTTCTTCTTATCTAGCTTTCCCTATAAGGAACTCTCTTTCTGTCAGGTCACGACTGTTGGGAATATTGTTCTCAATATTTCCTAGATTTGATTTGAAGAGGCATCACCATCAGCACTAAGAACATACTTGTATTTGATGTTGTTCAAGCTCATCATGTGTAGGATGTTCCTTGGAACAAGTTTTGATAGGTTGTCTAAGCGGTTGTGATAGGTGGTCATAAGGTAGAAGGTGGAGAGACAGAAATCTGTCTAAGTACACGGGCGTTGAGTGAAGCCACTCAACGCCAGATGCCAAGGAAGGATGCTGGAAAGAATGAAAAATTACCTAAGTCCACAGGTGTTGAGTGAAGCCAGTTCACTCGGCGCTAGATTCCAAAAAGCGTCGAGTAAAGGGTTGACAGTCAAAGCCTAGTAATTTGCAAGACAGAAATGCGACAAAGTCCACAGGCGTTGAGTGACGGCAGTTCACTCAACGCTATATATAAAGAGGCATTAAGTAAAGTTGAGTCTGTCAAAGCCTCGGTATTGGCAAGTAAAAAAACGACTAAGTCCGGAATCGTTGAGTGAGGACAGTTCAATCAACGCCTGAAGAGAAGCGTTGAGTCAAGCTCAAGCATTAGAAGATACTGTCAAGAATTCTGGCTAAGTCCAGAATTGTTAAGTGAGGACAGCTCACTAGATGCTAAAGAAGAAGGCGTCGACAGAGCAATGATGAGTCAAAGCCTAAAAGATAGATAGATATAAAAATCTAAGTCCAGATGCGTTGAGTGAGGACAGCTCACTCAATGCACTCAACACCTAGCAGAGGCAGAAAGATTGGCTAAGTCGAAATGCATCGAGTGATTAAGGTTCACTCGACGCCTAAGCAGTTAGACTATCAAAGTCAAAGAAGGCGTTGAGTGAGGACAGTTCACTAAATGCACTCAATGTCTGAGAAGCAGAATGATTGTTTAAGGATAAAAGCATTGAGTGAAGGCTATTCACTCAACGCAGTCAATGACTAGTGGTGTAGAAGAAATTGGCTAAGTCCAGATTCATAGAGTGAAGCAAGTTCACTCAACACACTCAACGCCTGGTGGTGTAGAAGAAATTGGCCAAGTTCAGATTCGTTAAGTAAAGCCAATTCACTCATCGCACTCAATGCCTGGGCTGAAACTGTGAATTTGGCTAAGTCCACAGATACTAACTTTAGCATGAGTCAGCAAAGTTTCAAATTGTTGCAGGAAAGCTATAATACACAACAAATGGCGCCACAGGCCTACTGTATGACTTTTCCTATAAAAGCAAAGATACAGACAACAACTTCAGTGGGGATCGCGAGTCAAATAGTTGTTGGACGGCGAAAGATAAAATGGATATGTTCAGCGGATGTAAAGACAACTTTTAGGGTTTATCATTTCGCAAAGAGGCGGAACTTCATCGTCTTCTTCCTCGCCATTATTGCAGAGCTTGAAGCTGGAGTATCAAACCCGCTAAAATAAAAGTTCTTACAGTTAGCTGTAGACGTCTTCATCAGCTACCTTAAGTTTGGAAAAGCTTTCTGAGAAAGAAGACTAAGCAGAGCCTTTAACTTTTTGCAGCCAAGGTTAGCTGTTTGAATATTAACAAAAACTGTCAACTCTTCAGTCTTTAACAGCAAGTTTAGAGACTTGGTTTCTGAGTTACTTCTAGCACAAGCAATAAATTATTGAAGATCAATTTTCTTATTGTTAAGAAGAAGTTAGGGCTGAGATAACTCAGCTCAGGAAGCAGTAGACCCATAGATCTTCTCTGGTGTCATATCAATAACAACCACTTTATTTTCTATATAATCCTTTGGATCTGGGTTGTAGGCCTATTCTATAAAGGTTGAGGTAGCATACTGTGTGGATCTGGGTTATAGGGACTTTGTGCCTGAGGTAGGAGAGCCATTCACTCTGAGTGTAGGACCTTTGGGTCAGAGGTAGGATCCAACTTTGGATATGAGGTAGGGCCTTTATGCCTGAGCTATAGGAGAGTCATTCTCTCTAAGGTAGGGCTATCCTCCTAGCCTGAGTGTAGGGCATTTTGTGTGCCTGAGATAGGTGATTGGTGATCACTGAGTTGTAGGAGCAATATTGCTCTGAGGTAGGGATTTGTGCCTGAGGTAAGTCTTGGAGGAGACTGAGAGATCCTGAGGGATCTGTGTTGTAAGCTCTAAGGAGAAGAGATTTAGAGAAGTGTCTTATCTAACACACTGTTAGAGAGGTAGGAGGGACAGTGGAAGTACCCATATTCTGGGGAACTACTATAAACCTTGTGTGTGCTTTTGTGGTGTGTCTTGAAAGCTGATAATAACTAACTCACAACTCACATAAAAGAAGGAAATCTCAAAAGAGACCAAAAGCCTATTCACCCCCCTCTAAGTGTTTAGCTGCCCTTGAAAACTAAAGACTTTCAAGTGGTATTAGAGGGAGGTTGCTTAAAAGGACTTAATAGTCTGAGTGATCTCCAAGGGTAGCTACAAGTACAATACTTATGGGTTTAGGAGAGAACCATAAGGAGCTGGGTTCCATGAAACTTCTTATCTATAGGAAGGAGAGTTTTGGAATATGGAAGGAGAAGGTCAAAATCTTCATGGAAGCATCTAACCCAAGAATCTTCATGGAAGCATCTAACCCAAGAATCTTTATTACTGTCAAAGAGAGACCTTTCATACCATGAAGGTCTCAATTCTGGATGCAACAGTCCAGACACCAAAGAAATATTCTGAGATGACTAAGGTTGAGGTCATCTTGTCAACCATGGATAAGAGGGCACAAAACATCATTGTTAGTGCCATAGATGACTCAACCTTTCAGAATCTGGTTCATTGCCAGACCTCCAAGGAGATGTGAGACACTTTGGTGATCTACATAGAGGGAACTGAAGAGGTCGAAGATTAGAGGAAGTCCATGCTCAACCAAGAGTATGAGGCTTTCAGACAGTCCAAGAGAGAGAGCATAGTTATTTGTTATAAAAGATTCTTCAGAATAGTGAATGAGTTGAGGCCCTATGGGAGGGTCTTCAGCCATTATGAGTTAAATGATAAGTTTCTTATGTCTCTAACTAGAGACTTGGATACAAAGATCTGTTCCATCAGAGAGGTGGTAAAGTTGGTTGATATTCCACCTCACACTCTTTTTGGAAAGCTGCTCTCTTATGAGATGTAGCTATCTATAAGGAAGGAGGAGGATACCATCAGCAAATCCCAGGCCAAGGAAAAGTCTTTGGCCTTCAGAGCAGACAGCACCAGGAAGAGAAAGGAGACGATTCCCTCTCATCCAAGTAGGCCTGTTGATTCAGACAGCACAGGGCCAAGTTCATCACACTACAGCAGCTCTGATGAAGCATTTATTGCCTTCTCTAGGAAGTTTCAGAAACTGATGAAGAGGAAGCAGTGGAAGAGCAGACCTTCCTCCTCCTCCTCCTCTCATCATAGGAAGAACCAATCCAAAGGAGACAAGTATGACTCAAATCCTAGTAAACATATTTCCTCTAAAGTTGTCTGCTATTGTTGCAGTAAGTCATGGCATGTTATAATTGACTGCCTATTGAAGAGAAAAAAGGCTGGTGAGAAAAAGGTCCATCAGCATAAGGGCAAGAAGGAAGAGTCCTTCATGGAAAAGAAGGATAAGAGCTGGAGTGAGTCTGATTCAGCATCTTCTGAGTCTGAAGAAGAAGAAGCCTACATAGGGTGGGTTGCAGCTGAAGAAGTAGCTGAAGTAGAAGGGGAAGAAGTAGCAGAAGCAGAAGCTGAAGACTATCCTGTTGCCAGGGTAGGGATTATTGAGAGAAAAAAATAGAACTCTCATAGTGGCTGGAAGGACCTTGCTGAATGACACATCTCTCCCAGAATATTTTTGGGCTGAGGTGGTTAATACTGCATGTCATGTCCTTAATAGGGCCTCTATCACCAAGAGACACAAGAAAACTCTCTATGAGATTATGAAGGGCAGAAAACCAAACCTGGCTAATTTTAGGATCTTTGGTTGCAAGTGCTATGTGCTGAATAATGGGAAGTTCTATGTGGCTAAGTTTGCTACCAAGTCCTATGATGAAATCTTTGTTGGGTATAACAATCATAGTAAGTCCTATAGGATCTACAACTTGGAAAGTCAAGTTGTAGTAGAGTATGTTAATGTAGTTTTTGATGAGTCAACTATGATTAACAGTGAGCTGCCAAGCTCCTCTTCTAGTACTATGGGTATAGAGCTGATGATGGATAAACTAACCATCAAAGATGTTGCTCTATTAGTCCAAGATGGAGTGGATATTCCGGAAGAAGGGCAAGGCACACCTGAAGTGGATGAAGATCAGGAAGATGTTGCCACTGAAGTTGATGTTGAAAGAAGATTGCCTCTAGCTGTCAGGCATCTAAGAGATCATCCAAGACACCAAATTATTAGTGATGCAAACCAAGGAGTGGTGACAAGAAGCAAAAGTCTTAATACAGTAATATATGCATGTTTCCTATCACATGTTGAGCCCAAGAGAATTGAAGAGGCAAATATAGATCAGTTCTGGATTGTAGTAATGCAAGAGAAATTGAACAAGTTTAAGAGGTATAAAGTCTAGAAGATAGTTCCCAGACCACAAGGACATAATGTCATTGGAGTTAAGTGGATTTACAGGAATAAACTTGATGAAAATGGTATTATAATCAAGAACAAGGCTAGGCTAGTAGCTAAGAGGCACAAACAAGAAGAAGGTATTGACTTTGATCAAAACTTTGCCCCTGTAGCAAGATTGGAAGCCATCATACTCTTCCTTATATATGTTGCATTCAAAGGATTTAAAGTCTACCAGATGGATGTCAAGTCAGCCTTCCTGAATGGTAACTTAAAGAAAGAAGTCTATGTTGAACAGCCTCCAGGTTTTATTAATTCTAACTCACCTGAATTTATTTATAGACATAGGAAAGCTCTATATGGGTTAAAGAAAGTCCCTAGAGCATGGTATGAGACATTTTCTAGCTTCCTCATTGAGAACAAATTCTCAAGGGGGAAGATAGACAAGACCCTATTCCTAAGGAAATCTAAGGGCAAGATCATCCTAGTCCAAATTTATGTAGATGACATAATATTTGGGTCTACTAATGGCAACCATTGCAGGAAGTTTTCCAAACTTATGCAATGGAAGTTTGAGATAAGCAGTATGGGTGAGCTGAAGTACTTCTTGGGTCTCCAAGTAAGGTAAACTGAAGATGGACTGTCTATCTCACAGTCTAAGTTCACTAGGGAGTTGATCGAGAAGTTTGGTATGGAGAATGCCTCCACCATGAAAACTCTCATGGGGTTAAGTATGTCTATAGACAAAGATGAGATAGGAAACCTGTTGATGAAACTTTGTATAGGGGGATAATTAGCTCCCTTCAATATCTTACTACTAGTAGGCCAGACATCATGTATGCTACATGTGTTTGTGCTAGGTATCAGACATGCCCTTAAGAATCTCACTACTCTACTACAAAGAGGATTTTGAGGTATCTTAAGAGCACGCCAGATCTTGGCCTCTAGTACCCAAGAAATAGAGATTTTTAACTAACAGACTACTTAGATAAAGATTTTGCAAGCTACAAAGAGGACGGGAAGAGTATATCAACACCTGTCAGTTCTTGGGAGGAAGACTAGTGTCTTGGAGTAGCAAGAAGCGGACCAGTGTTGCAATCTCAACAACTGAGTCTGAGTATATCTCAGCAGGTAGGTTCTATGCACAGTTATTGTGGATCCATCATCAGCTTCAGGACTATAACCTTCAGATAAGTAGAACCCCCATGTTCCGTTATTATACTAGTGCAATTTCAATTGCAGAAATCTTGTCTCTCATAATAAGACTAAGCATATTGAGATTAGGTATCATTTTATTATGGAGCATGTTGAAAAGGAAGATATCTGTCTTGAGTTTGTCCTCACAGACAAGCAAGTGACTGATATCTTTAAGCTACTATATGAAGTCAAGTTCAACACCTTCAAGTTTGAATTGAGTATATTGAACTTGGTATAGCTTCAGTTGCTCCATGTAATATTTTTATTGCAGAACTCACCCTTCTTGCAGGTAGACAAGTCTCCAAAATGGTATCAATACTGTCACGTCTATCACTTGATATCAAGACTCTCAAGTGATATCAAATGGTATCAAGACTAAGATGGACTCAAGTGTCCAATAAAGAGAAGATAGAAGATGCTCCAATTGGGGGGGAGCAAATCCAGGAGTTGTTGGAACAAGTTGAGCTTCCTGTTAAGAGGCAGCCAGCAACTATAGTCGATCAAAGATCATCACAGCTGATCAGTAGGTTATCAGGACTATGCACAGTCTGAGGGGGAGATCAACCCTAGGGGATGGCTGCTGCTATGCAGTCACTGCTGCTGCTGCTTTAAAGACATGCTGTTATAGGACAAGAGGAATAGCCAACACCTCCCTTACTACAACTGCATGAAGCTTTAAGTGGTATAGGAGTGGCATTGACTCAAGTGGAACAATGTTAACAACTAGCTCTTGTGGTTGCAGTGATGTGTTGTATTAGTGTATCAACATAAAAGGTATGACTCCTAGTAAAGTAGTTTGATCACTAGGATAATTTCTTAAGTGGTATTAAAAGGTATTTCTCCCTTGATTTTTTGATGAGTCAACTATCACCTCCCTCATTAGGAAATTTTTTTTAAGAATCTAGAAAGGGGGAGAGGTAGGCAATACCCTAAACCCTAAAGGGGGAGGAGTAGAGCACACTGAGTAGAATACTGAGTAGAGCTATACTTGCCAGATAAAGGGAGATGGTGGACAATACATGCCTAGGGGGAGATGTGGAAGCATACTTGACATGACCAGGTCATGTTAAGTAAGTGCATATTACTTGAAAATATTAATATGAAGATTGAAATGTTGAGTCATTGCATAATATGTTTACACCCTAAAGTGGCTTGAGGAAAGTCCTCCACTTAAGTATTAAGTAGTGAGGAGAGCTGTAATCTGCTTTGAATTTTCATATAGCTCTGAATTTTAAAGTGGTATGAGAAAGCTTATAGCTCCTTCCAAATTTATTTCCTTTATGAGAAAATGCTTCATAGTATTGCTGGGTGTTTTGCCTTCTTCAAATAGAAGGAGATTGTTAAGAATATTGCCCTCAATGTTCCCTAAATTTGATTTGAAGAGAAATCACCATCAACACAAAGAACATAGTTATATTTGATGTTGTTCAAGCTCATCATTTGCAGGATGTTCCTTGGAACAAGTTTAGACAAGTTGTCTAAGTGGTTGTGATAGGTGGTCACAAGTTAAAAAGGTGGAGAGATAGAAATCAGTCTAAGTCCACATGCATTGAGTGAAGCCAGTTCACTCAATGCCAGATTCCAAAGAAGTATGCTGGAAAGATTGAAAATCATCTAAGTCCACAGGCGTTGAGTGAAGTTAGTTCACTCAACGCCAGATTCCAAAAAGCATCGAGTAAAGGGTGGACAGTCAAAGCTCAATAATTTGCAAGGCAGAAATGCGGCTAAGTCCATAGGCATTGAGTGAAGGCAGTTCACTCAACGCCATATATCAAGAGGCATTGAGTGAAGGCAGTTCACTCAACGCCATATATCAAGAGGCATCTAGTAAAGCTGAGTCTATCAAAGCCCCAGCATTGGTAAGTAGAAAAATTAACTAGGTCCAGAATCATTGAGTGAGGACAGTTCACTCAATGCCTGAAGAGAAGCATTGAGTCAAGCTCAAGCATTTTAAGAAACTGTCAAGAATTCTGGCTAAGTCCAGAATCGTTGGGTGAGGACAACTCACTCAATGCCAAAGAAGAAGGCGTCGACAGAGCAATGATCAGTCAAATCCTAAAGAAAGATAGACAGAAAAATATATGTCCAGATGCGTTGATTAAGGACAGCTCACTCAATGCATAGCAGAGGCAGAAAGATTGGTTAAGTCGAAATGTATCGAGTGATGAAGGTTCACTCGATGCCTAAGCAGTTGGACTGTCAAAGTCAAAGAAGGCATTGAGTGAGGACAGCTCACTCAATGCACTCAATGCCTGAGAAGTAGAAAGATTGTCTAAGGATAAAAGCATTGAGTGAAGTCTATTCACTCAATGCACTCAACACTTCGCGGTGCCGAAGAAATTGGCTTAAGTACAGATTTGTTGAGTGAAGCCAGTTCACTCAAGGCTTGGCGGAACCGAAGAAATTGGCTAAGTCCAGATTCGTTGAGTAAAGCCAGTTCACTCAACGCACTCAATGCTTGGGATGAAACTATGAATTTGTCTAAGTCCACAGATACTGACGTCGGCATGAGTCAGCAAAGTTTCAAATTGTTGTGGGAAAGCTACAGTACATGACAAATGCCGCCGCAGGCCTACTGTATGACTTTTCCTAAAAAACAAAGTTAAAGACAACAACTTTAGTGGGGCCCATGGGTCAAATAGCCATTAGACGACAAAAGATAAAAGAGATAAGCTCAGCGGATGTAAAGACAACTTTTAGGGTTTATCATTTTGCAAAAAAGCAGAACTTCATCGTCTTCTTCCTCGCCATTGTTGTAGAGCTTGAAGCTAATGTTTCAAACCCGCTGAACTAAAAGTTCTTACAGTCAGTTGTAGCAGTCTTCATCAGCTACAGCAAGTTCAAAAAGTTTTCTGAGAAAGAAGACTAAGCAGAGCCTTAAACTTTATGCAGTCAAGGTTAGTTGTTTGAAGATTAACAAAAACTGTCAACTCTTCAGTCTTCAGTAGCAAGTTAAGAGACTTGGTTTCTGAGTTACTTCCAGCACAAGCGGCAACTTATTGAAGATCAACTTTCTTGTTATTGTGAAGAAATTAGGGCTGAGATAACTCAGCTCAGGAAGCAGTAGACCAAGAGAACTTCTCTGGTGTCATATCAACAATAACCACCACTTTATTTTCTATATGATCCATTGGATCTGAGCTATATGCCTATTCTATAAAGGTTGAGGTAGGATCCTCTGTGGATCTGAGTTGTAGGTCCTTTGTGCTTGAGGAAGGGTAGTTTGTCTGAGGTAGGAGAGTCATTCTCTCTGAGTGTAGGACCCTTGGGTCTGAGGTAGGATCCATCTTTGGATCTGAGATAGGGCCTTTATTCCTGAGCTATAGGAGAGTCATTCTCTCTGAGGTTGGGCTATCCTCCTAGCCTGAGTGTAGGACATCTTGTGTGCCTGAGGTAGGTGATCTGCTGATCACTGAGTTATAGGAGAAAGCTTGCTCTGAGCTAGGGATTTGTGTCTAAGGTAAGTCTTGGAGGAGACTGAGAGAACCTGAGGGATCTGTGTTATAAGCTCTAAGGAGTCGAGATTTGGAGAAGTGTCTTATCTAACACACTATTAGAGAGGTGGGAGGGACAGTGGATGTGCCCATAATCTGGGGAACCACTATAAACCCTGTGTGTGCTTTTGTGGTGTGTCTTGAAAGCTGATAGTAACTAACTCACAACTCACATAAAAGAAGAAAATCTCAAAAGAGACCAAAAACCTATTCACCCCTCTCTAGGTGTTTAGCTGCCCTTGAAAACTAAAAACTTTCAGCGACCAATATTTTACCACAAGAGGCGGTATCTCTTCAACGTCACTGAGCGGGTTAATAGGACTTTAGCATGAGGGCGCACCCACCTTTGCTAGCGGGAGAGATTATCGCGGCAGGGTGCGGGTAGCTACAAAGAAACAAAGGACAGTTAAAATGGTCGCGATTGAAGACCGATCAACACCTTGAGAGTGAGTATGGAAGAAGCTCGCCCAAGTATGTACCTTCTCCAGCGAAGATCTCGCCCAACTCGTTAACGTTCGATCGTTAATAGATGGCTTTGAACCTTCGTCCTTGGAAGGCCTCAACCAACTCCTCGCACGGCCCCTCCAAGATGGGCGACAGGAAGTTGACCTCAACCAGTTGGTGTGACCTGCGCGGGACCCCTTTGAAGTTGCTAGTAATGACAACCATATACTCACCCCAGTATTGAATCTTGTTCTCTATGTCGACGAGGGTGCATACGTGGTTGTTGAAGAAGTTGACGCCTTCATTAGTTGCCATGAAAGCAAAGATCCACATGAAGACGGAAAGATCAAAGGTGATCATCTTTGATCATAGGAAGCAGAGGAAGGTCATGATCATCAAAACTCCATTCAGGTTGATCATAGCTGGGACTATGTCAAAGTACCTGAGGATCTGATAGTACTTCGGCCATAAGGGAAGTCGCATATCGACTTCAAAATGGCGGAGAGGGAGGATGAGCTTGCCTTCTAGTGTAGTGTTTAGTCGCCTGGACCTAGTGGGGAGTCTAGCTGAGTACCCCTAAGATAGGAACCTTTTTCTGAATTCCTCCAAGTCTTTATCATCAATAGTGGACTTCTTGAAGACCGCATCAGCAAAGTTCCTCATGTGAGCCAATCGGCGAGCATTGGCATCATCTTCGACCATCTTGGGAGGCGAGTAGAAAGAAATAAGATGTAAGGAAATAAGAAAAAGGAAGGTGAGTATAGTAAGCAAGAAAGGGACAGGATGTAGACACTCGTGAGCAAAGACGAGATTTTGCAACAGCATAATTAAGACACACCTACCCCCTCTATTTCTAGGCAGAGACCATGGGATGGGGGGGTATGGGTACCTCGTGTAAGTATCAATTGAATTCTCTATACCTCCGTGTAAACTTAGAAGGCCACCAAATTGTTATCTTATTGGGTATTGTAACCACAATAGCCCTGATTTGAAGGAGTGTCCCATGAACTAAGTTTAATTGAGGGTGTATTTGATGTTAGTTTCAGTTATGTGTTGTAATGCTCCAAGTTTCCGTAGGCAGGAAAAATGTTACCGTGTGGCGCTAACGATACCGAGTGGCGGTAGTGTCAGGCATCGAGAGCGTCGAGTAAGTCGTGTTGACTCGACGCATTGTCTACCGAGCAACAGTAGGTTGATACTGCGCAGTGATGGCATTAGGCCTCAAGAGCGTCGAGTGAGGAGGGTTGACTCGACTCATTGTCTACCGCGCGACGGTAGGTTCTTACCGCGCAGCATTAGCTAATTATTTGGATGAGCCCTCGAGAAGTTCTCGCTCAACAGTGGAGATACCCCATGCGATAGCTTGGGAAATTATTTTGGCGAAGCTCTCAGGTTTCTACCATGTGATGGTAGCAGAAGCGAGAATGTCGTAACCATCACTAGCTACCACGAGGCGTTAGCATCCTATCGCACGGCGATAGCAAAGCTGTAATGGCATGGCCATGTGTCGTCCAGTGGTTAGAGGGCTTGGGCGCGGGCATGCAAAACAAGGTGTTGATTAATGGTACTGTGTGACAGTAGCTCGGTTTATAGTGCTTATTTGGCCAGTTTCACTTCATTATTTTGGAGTTTTAGAAACTTGGGTTGAACATTTGGAGGAGGAGAAGCAGCGCCAGAGAAAGGAGATCTCGCCGCCATTTGAGATTCGGAGCTAGGATTTGCGAGGCGAGTTCAGATCTACGGAGGTAAAGCCAAATCAGTCGTTTTCATCCAACTAGATTCTCAATCATGGCGCCGAAGTGGACTTCTAGGGTAACGATCCTCTTCCTTGTACATGTGAAGTCCTTCTTTTTGGCATTTGAGGGTAGACTCTGCACGAACACATGGGAGTGGTTCTCCTGATGGGTAGATCCGTGCATCCCCGTTAGTGTTGCATATATATCCAGAATCGAAGTACGGAATAAGCATGCTGTGTGAAGCCCATCTGGATAGGTTGGTCTGGATTGGTGATGTTCGTATGTTTTGTATGCCGGAGAAGACTTTGTGGTTGTCATGTAGATTTTGGAGTCACGGGTGTGCAGATGGCTGCAATGACAGTACTGGAGGTAGTCTCCAGGAAAACACCCAATTAAGGAGTAAGAAACGATAGTTTGTCCCCTGTCGCGCGGCGATAATGCTATCGCCAACGATAGCTCCCAGTAAGCTATGTGTGATTGTGAAGCCTGTCTCTGGGAGACATGTGGGCTATTCTGTGAGGCCTATCTTGTGAGACCTGGGGGTTGTGGAGGTCTGTCTCTTGAAAACCTGTGGGCCAATTTGGGAGCATGAGCTTAATTTGCTCAGCTATGGTAGCCATGAGTGCTAGCCTTGGATCATAATGGGGTTATGAATAGTACGAAAATGGGAAAGGGGATGTTGATCCGCATCAGGATTGCGAGCTGGGCAATTTGATCATGAGAAATAGCTAAACTGCACCCAACCCTATGGCGATCGACTTGGAGTTAGTCAAAGTGTGAATGTTAAGCCACCATGACTTTGTCATAGCATATGGGCGTTGTCTTTGGCTTTGGCCCTGTAAGACTGAAAGCTCAAACATTGTGGACCATCACAAAGAATGGTGGTATGACCCTTGAGGTCCTGTCCTCCAAGAATGTGCCCTGAGAGCACGGGGCATTGGACATTTGTTCCAACGTCTGTGGAAAATGGTGCTTAAGTTGCACGTTCTGATTGCCATGTTATGTTTATACTAATGCCTGTAGGGAAGAAGTACCGCCACCCCGAGTGAGGGGTATGGTCATTATAATTTGGCCAGCTAATGCTGACCGTTGTTATTGTTTGCCACAGTGCGGTGGAATGTTTCTTGCAGGTGCAGCCGAGCCAAGATGGAAATAGCGGGCTGGAGCCCCGGATTGTTAAGTTGACCCTGGAAAGCCAAAGCGAATTACCCGTTTACTTTATTATTCATATGTGGTCGGCCTACGTGCCGATGTATGCAAGACATTTATATTTGAGAAAAATAATGTAAGGCCTTAAGGCCAAGACTATTTGTGAATTTGGTTATTCATTCATGTTTTATGTTAGTGGACATTCATATGGTTGGGTTCTAATTGCAATCCTTAAATTAACTTTCGCTAGAATGTTCTTTGTGTTAGGATACGCAATATTGGATAATGGTTTCAATTAGTAACTCCTTTGACTATCCTTAGTATATGGCTTCGGGCCCCGGTCGGACCTTCTGCTATATGTTATATGACAGATGGAGATGTTATAAAGTTGGTATCAGACTCTGGTGATGGTCTTTCTTATTTGAATTCATGGATGAGTTCTTTTAAGGGGTAGTGAGCACATGTATGTGCGTTACTATTATAACATAAAAGAACCCATGAATGTCTACTTAGGAATGGAAATACACATGTTTGAGGAACCTGCGTGTTCCTATGATTGCTTTTTGGCAATTGTCTGTCGCCTAATTTCGTGTTTTACGATTATAGGTTACTAGGAGTGGTGTAGAGCAGTCACAACGTTAGTACTGTGGAGAGTAGCGTGGCCAATGACGAGCCTATAACCCCTCCTTCTGCTGAAAACATTCTAATGGTAGTTGAAGCGGTGTTTTCTATGATCAATGCCCAACTAGGGAAGCAGGTGCAGCCTCCTGTTCATAGATTAGGTCATGTACCGCTTAGCATAGTGGAACCTATAGTGGCAGATCAAGTAGCGGCAGAGCCTGTAGTGCAGAGGAGAGCAACTGAAAATAGCTTAAGCATGTGATGAGCTTTAATCCACCAGTGTTTTTGGGGACTAAGACTCCACCGCATGCTGGGGATTGGCTTTCTAGGGTGAAGAGAGTCATGTCAGCAATGGAGACTGAGGAGTGGCAGAAGGTCATAATAGCCACATTCCTTTTGGATAGTGAAGCAAGGTTATGGTGGGATGAGTTAGAGCTGCATCACTTTGTTGAGAGACAACTCTCTGATATCTCGATGGAGGAGTTCTCAAGATTATTTTTGGTATGGTTCATCCCGTCAGCATAGAAAATAGCTATAGAGAATCAGTTTCAGAGACTAACTCAGGGTCAGAGTAGCGTGGACCACTATCTACATGAGTTCAAGAGATTGGGACGTTATGATGGCTCCACTTTTACTGATTAGGAGCGCAAGACAAACCGGCTCTACAAAGGACTGTGTGACGATCTGAAGTTACTACTCTCAGGTCCTATGATGTGGGGCTTTCTAGTCTTGGTCAATACAGTCTGATCTCTAGAGAAGGATCTGAAGAGAGTTCAAGGTAAGAAGGACTCGGCGGTGAAGAGGTCAGAATTTAAAGTTCCAAGTTCGTCGAAGTCTGGGCATCGAAAGTGGTATAAGAAGCCCAAAACTTCTGGACTGACTACTTCATCGGTTACTAATGGAGCATCGTCTGGGCGAGGAGGACCAATTCTTTGTTATAACTATGGCAAATCAGGGCATATAGCCCGCGAATGTTGGAGTATCAAATCGGACCAGAAGGCGGGAACATCTTATACTGAGAAAGGGAAGGCGGTGGAGTCAACCGCATCCCATCAGGCTCCAGCCCAACCTAGAGTCTTCAACCTTGGACAGCAGGAGGCCATCAAGCAAGGCGATGTGGTGATAGGTATGTGTTATATTTTAGCTGTAATACTTTGCATACCATGTGCCTTATGCTTTGGTAATATGACTATCGTGTTTTAGGCTTTGTCATGGTTATGGATTGTCCGGCTCGAGCACTGTTTGATACAGGAGCTTCACACTCTTTCCTATCCGAGGACATCATGTCACATATCAGAGTGCCCTCTTCTGTGGCTAAGGATAGATTAGATGTGATGCTACCTAATGGGTGTTTGATGCGCGTGGATAGAGTCCGTTGAGTTAAAGTACTGATTGGAAGTCAAACATTTGACTTGGAAGCGTCGCTACAATCGATAGTAGAGTTTGATGTGATCTTTTGCATGGATTGGCTCTCCGAGCAACGTGCGTGCATCGATTGTAGTTTTAATACTGTCAAACTGGGGTTGAATACAAGCCAAGAAACTACTTTCTCCGGTATGAAGGGGTCGAGTAAGACACTGATGTCTGCTCTCCAAGTAGTTAAAGCTGTTCATGAGGGGGCGGAGTTGTTCTTCACCCTATTAGAGGCTAAGAAACCAAAGCCTGTTTTGGTCAGTATCCCAGTGGTGTCAGAGTTTGCCTACGTGTTTCCTGAAGATCTCCTTGGAGCTCCACCTCAGAGAGAGATCGAGTTGACCATTGAGTTGGTGCTAGGTGCCAAGCCGGTGTCGCGGTCTCCTTACTGCTAGCACCGAGAGAGATGGAGGAATTGAAGGCGCAGCTTTAAGAATTGATAGAGCAGGGGTTTGTGCATCCAAGTTCATCACCTTGGAGCACCCTGGTCCTCTTCAAGAAGAAGAAGGATGGAATTATACGACTGTGTATCGACTATTGGGAATTGAATAAACTAACAGAGTAGAACAAGTACCCGATTCTGAGGATCGATGATCTATTCGACCAGCTTGTTGGGTCGACTGTATATTCGAAGCTAGACTTTAAATCTGGATATTATTAGCTGAGAAATAAGGAAAGTGATATTTCCAAGACAGCATTCAGTACACGATATAGGCATTATGAGTTCACTATCATGCCTTTCGAGTAGACGAATGTGTCATCTGTGTTTATGGACTTGATGAATAGGATGTTCAAGGAGTATTTTGATCAGTTTATTATAGTGTTCATCGATGATATCCTGGCGTACTCTCAGTCTGAGGATGATCATGTGAAGCACTTACATATTATTCTAGAGACCTTGAGGAGTAATCAGTTGTACGTCAAGTTCTCTAAATATGAGTTTTGGATATCTCTTGTGGCATTCCTTAGTCATATTATTAGTGGTGAGGGTATCGCGGTGGATTCGACAAAAGTGGCTACAATACAGGAGTGGCCTATGTTGTCTTCTATGGCGGAAGTCCGAAGTTTTCTAGGACTTATCAGCTATTACAGGCGTTTCGTGGAGAAATTCTCGCAGATATCTTTACCCCTCACGACCCTGATAAGGAAGGATCAGAAGTCTGTTTAGTTGCCAGCGTGCGTGCAAGCTTTAAAAAAATTGAAAATTCGTTTGACCACGGCGCCTATTCTATGCTCGCCATGTGGGATAGAAGGCTTTGAGGTCTACAACAACGCTTCACGCAGTGGCTTAGGGTGTATTTTGTTACAACATGGGAGTGTAATAGCGTATGGTTCGCCCCAGTTGAAGGTGCATGAAAGGAATTATCTGGTCCATGACTTGGAGTCGGTGGCCGTGATATTCACGCTGAAGCTCTGTATGCACTACTTATACGGCATGAAGATCAACATTTTTATGGATCATAAGAGCTTGAAGTATCTGTTGGATATGAAAGACTTAAATATGCATCAACTAAGATGGATGGAAATCCTTGGGGACTATACCTTCAAGATACATTATGTCCCCGACAAAGGTAATACGGTTACGGATGCGTTAAGTTGCAGAGCTCCCGCACAGGCAAATTGGTTATTGATGCATGACTGAAAGACTTTATTTCAAGAGCCTAAACACCTAAAGGGGGGTGAATAGGTTCTAATCCTTTTTAAATTCTTTTTAGGCAAACAGTTAGATGAATCTTCAGCACAGATTATTCAATACACGAAATATAAAACAAATCACAGCATATACCAGATCTATAGTGGTTCCCCAAGATATGGGTACATCCACTTTCCCCCTTCGTCTATCCAGTAGATAACTGGATTCAGCCTAACTTCCTTCCACTGGCTCGGATCCGCAGATCTTACAATCTCAGAACCAAAATGGTTCCTACAGCTCAGACTTAACAAAGTCCTACCTCAGATTCTTCTCCAGAATCCTACCTCAGGCCTTAGCCCTACCTCAACCTTTATAACTAGGCTTATAACTCAAGCTTACCACAAGTCCTACACATCAGGCTATCATCCCTACCTCAGCCTTTATAATTTCAGCCTTACAACTCAGATCTAATAATAGATCTTACAAGAAATTGAATGTATTAAGAAATAGAAACATTCACCAGTTAGATTTCTCTGTTGGTTTACCCTTCTTGATCAGTTCTTGAATGAACTGACCCTTCTGATCCAACCTGACTTAGCTTTTCAAAGCTTCTTGATAGAACCAAAATAAGGTGGATCTTCTCTTATTGTTGAAGTTGATCTTCAGTCAGCTTCTTCCTTAAATTAAGATTTAAATCTGAATCTTACTTACAGACAACTCTGGATTTGCCTTCGTAAGGGTTTCCCCTGTTCTTGTTGAAGAAATTCTCTCGTTTTTTTTAATCGATCATCATCTGGTTGTTACAGATCTGACTCTTATATAGAGATTTCTCCACGGTTATAGGCTGATCCGATTTATAACAAACTTCTGACAGTTCTTACAGAGGTGTCAGACCGGTTGGATATGATAGCTGTCAAGTTTCCAGACATGTCAATAGATTCTTCAAAGTCATTCCAACTCAGCACAAATCACTCAGTAGACTGCTTCATATGTGTCGACACATATAGGCAAAGTGTCGACACAAGTCTTCATGGTGTAGAAACAATACTCCAAGTGTCGACATAGTCATACTTCTGATTCTCGACACTTCTTTTGTTGTATGTGTCGACACAAGTCCTGTGTGTCGACACAGCAACTTCTTGTCTCGACATATCTGTTGCAGACACAAGTACTGTGTGTCGACACAATTGCTTTTGGTGTCGACACAGCTCTTGAGTGTCGACACAGCTTCAGCTTTAAATGTCGACATAACTTCTTCATTAGTGTCGACACAGCTTCTGGGTGTCGACACAACTTCTTCATAAGTGTCGACACAAGTTCTGGGTGTCGACACAAGTCCTTCATAAGTGTCGACACAGTCGTCTGGGTGTCGACACATCTTCTTCACAAGTGTCGACACATCTTCTTCACAAGTGTCAACACTTGTACTTAGAAAATTTCTTCAAATTCTTAAACCTGCACAATGTAACTCAAACATCTATCAAATACAAATTGATACATATCATTGACTAAGATGAGACTTCTTCAAATCTGGTACACATTTTTCAATGTACCCAACAATCTCCCCCTATTTGGAGAAGTCATAACCCTTAGTCAAAGATATACATCTCTCATAAAAAAAATTGAAATAGATGTGTAATCATTTCAGAGAAGGTTAACACATAATCATTGTAAACAACAAAAATTAATACTGAACTGATTTTATTTAATTCAGAAAAGAAAATGATAAGTTTACAAGATTTTCTTATAGAACAAACAAACAAAATATTACATTATTCTTTTTCATAAGCCTAGCTATCCTATCTCTGGCTAGGCTCCTAAATTACAATTCCTTTACCTGAAATGATCTTTGCCTGCACCGAAGGTTCAGTATCCTCAGCAGGCTTCTTCCCTTTCAGAGCTTTCTTCTTTTGTTCTTCAGCCTTAATTTTCTGCCTTTCAAAATAGTGGAATGGCTTTGGAATGTACTTGCTTGGCTCCTGAGCATTAGCAGGTAGCTTCCCAGCCTTAGCACTTCTTCTATGTTGAAGAATGGCTTCTTGTCCAGCTTGGTACTTGTTCCATTCCTCCTCTGAATACCACTTACCCCTATCATGGGTCTTATCCTTTACAACCTTCCATGCAGTCAATATGATATTCCTGGATGTAGGGCTCCATTACTCAAAGTCTTGCTTTAACTCAGCCTGCTCTCTGAACCTCTTCTTAGATAGCTGAGCTTCCTTTTGAGCTTCCAAGGAAACTTCTGACATTTCTACACTTTCCATAATCACATTTTGTGCCTCTTGTGGAGGACTATACATTTTCTACACTTCCTCTTGAATCATTTCAAAGTCTGCTGCGGGGTAGATCACCTGAGCAACTTCAGGCTGATCTCCTACAAGATAGGCAGGTTGTATCCCAGATTCTGCAACATTATCATCATCACATAAAGGAGGATATCCAAGAGTGGCTCTGATGTTATTTGAAATCCATTTAGAATGGTCAGAGCTAGCTTTGACTATTAATCTCTCCCCCTTTATGACTTCTCTGGCAATATGATCTCTCAAATCATCTTTTTGAAACCTGACTTGATTAACCACATAGTCAGTTCCTTCCTTAAAGTAACTTCTGAATTTTGTCAAGAAATCAGATATATTCTTTTGAGAGGCTTGAAAAGTGGTCTGAACAGCAGATATATCTTCCTTGATTTGCTTTGAAACTCCATCTTTCATAGCAGTTGTTAAATCGTTAATCTTTGTCAATATAGCAAAGTGTGACTCTTTAAGATTGTCATTCATTCTTATCTGGTTTTCAAGTACATATCCTTGCTTTACTTCAATTTCATCCACTTTAACTTTGATATCTTGTTGTTGCTTGGCCAGGAATACCACAACATTACCTCCTTTATGCAAGCAATTTGTCATCTTCTTATTTTGATTAACATCAAATATAATTGACTTGATGTCCTGGGCCAATTGAAATTATAACTCTTTATGAGTTTCATCCACATACTTTTCTAAAGCTTGCCTTTGCTCATCCAGTTTCACTTTCATTTGGACCAGTAGTGAGCTGAAGTCCATGCTTGGAGCTAATGGTGCTGTACCTATTTGCAATTACTTTTTGTATCCAAAACTCTTTTTTCTCAAGGCAACCAGTTTTCTTTTCTTAGCCATTGAGGCTTCTTCATCTTCAGAAGAATCAGTTGTACTTTGAATATCAATTGTATCCTTACCAGCTGGGGCGTCCTTAGACAACTCCCCCTCAGTCCTTGGAATATCTTTTTCTTCTACAATCTGCTCCCCCTCAGTCCTTGCTGGAAGAAGATAAGGGAATAGTTCTTCCATGGTGAAATCTTGTTGTATTGACTCGTTTGAGCTTTTGTCTCAATAGTTTCTTGAGGTGCATTATTGATTTCAGATACTATATTCATTACAGTATTTGCAACCAAGTCACTTTTTAAGGCAGCATCAGTAATGCCTTGCTATTGGGCAGGCAACTCATTTGCGTCAATGTTTTCTCCCCCTGGAGTGGAGTCCATCTGTTGTTCTTGGGGCTCACTGCCCTTCACTTGTTCTCGAGCTTCTTTTGGTTGCTGGTCTTCATCAGTGCTGAAGACCACTTCCTCCTCTGAATCACTGGAGGATTCATCTTATTAAACTACTTTCTTCTTCTTTTTATCTTTCTTAATTTTCTCCTGAGGAGTAGTTACTTCCTTGGTCAGAACCCTATCCCACCTTGACAAAATTCTTACATCCATTCCTCTCATATGATTGATTTTAGATCCAGCTACTGGTTTCAGAACATCTGGTATTACAGAAGATAAATATAAACTCAGAATCCTTCCCAGGTTTGGTTTCTTAATTCCTTCTTGAATTTTATCAAACACTACTGCTTCTCAGTTAGTTTTCACTTTGAAAAAATTCCTTATCATCAGGTTAAACATATGGACTGAAATTCGGTCATGTCCACCTGTCTTACATAGTATGACCTTCCCAACTATTTCTGATAAGAATTTTCCTTGGGAATTCATCCCTTTTCTAGTTATGGATGATCCAAACTTGAAATGGGAGCTCAGTCCGCACCAGCTTAATGCTTCTGTAGTTAGGGATGGAGTTATTTAATAAGTATCCTTCTCCAAGGGATGCTGAAGAGATTTCCTGATTGTCTTCAATGTAAGCTTCACTCGAGATTCTTGAACAGTAGCTTTGATTGTCTTTTCTTTAGAATCCATGGTAGCTGACAAATAGAACTCCAAAACCTCCTTTTTCCAAATCTTGGTTGGTTCTGAGACCAAGTACTCCAAACCATTTTCTGAAATTAGAGCAATAACACCCTAAATTTCATCTGAAGCCGTCATGAACCCTTCACAAACTAGCTCATATCCTTCATTGACTTTGTCTTCTTGATGAGGCGTCATTGACGTAAGAGTTGGAAGAGAAGATCTTTGTTGACAGAAGGTGTAGAGACAAGAATTCTGAAAGCGTAGTCGACCAGATTTTGGCTTCACCTATTTATAGTATAAGTGTAAGGGCAGGTCAAAAGACATGCCAAAGTCGACAAGTTTTCACATATGTCGACAGAAATGACCTAGGTCTCGACAGAACTTAGGTTAATTCGACACAACTATGTGTCGACATTCTAATGCCTGAGTCGACCATACTTATTTTAAGTCAACACATTTATGTGTCGACATACTTGTGTTAGTGTCGACACACTTATGTCTATGTCGACACAAGCTACTAAAGTCTCGACAGAGTTGTGTCGACACCAATTCTTCTGTCGAAACAGATACTATTTTTGTGTCGACACATCCTTTTACTGAGTCGACACAACATACTGAGTGTGTCGACACAACTTGCTTGTGTCGACACAAACTTTGTACTTAGACAAATTTCCAGAGAAATTTGGTGCTTACATATTCTCCTTAGGTAAGCTTGTGCTAACTTATTCTAGGTTCAACATACCTAATTCAAGTTTAAAATAATTGAATTTAGTTTTATCCAGAGGTTTTGTAAAAATATCAGCTATTTGATTATCTGTTTTCACAAATTCTAGGCTAATATTTTCCTTCTCTACATGTTCTCTAATGAAATGAAACTTAATTTCTATAGCTTGGTCCTACTGTGTGATACAGGATTCTTAGCAATAAAAATAACACTTGTAGAATCACAAAATAGTGGAATTCTACTTACCTGGATGTCATAGTCTTCAAGTTGTTGCTTTATCCACATCAATTGTGCACAGCAGCTACCTGAAGCTATATACTCTTATTCAGCTGTTGATATAGCTACACTGGTTTGCTTCTTGCTGCTCCATGACACCAGCCTCCCACCAAGGAATTGACAAGTTCCCGTGGTACTCTTCCTGTCTTCTTTGCATCTAGCAAAGTATGCATCTGAGAAACCAGTTAGTAGGAAATCTCTATTCTTAGGGTACCAAAGGCCTAGATTAGGTGTGCCCTTAAGATATCTCAATATTCTCTTAACTGCAGTGTAATGAGATTCCTTTGGGCAAGCTTGGTACCTAGCACAGACACATGTTGAATACATGATGTTAGGTCTACTAGCAGTCAAATAGAGTAGGGAGCCAATTATCCCTCTATATAAAGACTCATCAACAGGTTTCCCTGCCTCATCTTTGCCTATAGGCATACTTATTCTCATTGGAGTTTTCATGGTAGAAGCTGAGTCCATACCATACTTATTAATCAACTCCTTGGTGAACTTAGACTGAGATATGGACAATCCACTATCAGTCTGTCTAACTTGAAGTTCTAAGAAGAACTTCAGCTCACCCATACTGCTCATCTCAAACTTCCCTTGCATGAGTTTTGCAAACTTTCTACAAAGGTTGTTTTCAGTAGAACCAAAGATAATGTCATCCACATATATCTGGACTAGTATTATCTTGCCTTTAGATTCCCTATAAAATAGAGTTTTGTCTATTTTTCCTCTAGACAATTTATTCTCTATAAGTAAAGTAGACAAGGTCTCATACCAAGCCCTTGGAGCTTGTTTCAAACCATATAGAGCTTTCCTAAGCCTATGTACATAATCAGGAAAATGAGCATCTACAAAACCTGAGGGATTTTCAACATAGACTTCCTCTTTTAGATCCCCATTCAGAAATGTTGATTTCACATCCATCTGGTATACCTTGAACCCTTGATAGGCAGCATAGGCCAAGAATAGCCTTATAGCCTCCAGCCTTGCCACTAGAGCAAAGGTTTGATCAAAGTCAATACCTTTCTCTTGCTTGTAGCCTTTTACTACCAGTTTTTCCTTGTTCTTGACTATAGTTCTATTCTCATCAAGCTTGTTCCTGTAGATCCACTTATTTCCTATTATGTTGTGATCCTTAGGTTT
Organism: Platanthera zijinensis; assembly: GCA_039513925.1. Taxonomy (NCBI): domain Eukaryota; kingdom Viridiplantae; phylum Streptophyta; class Magnoliopsida; order Asparagales; family Orchidaceae; genus Platanthera; species Platanthera zijinensis. The sequence goes on along the minus strand of CM077079.1, from coordinate 40,796,983 downwards.
AGGCACCAGTTCCCATACTTTACACCTTTTGAACTGACTGAGCTCTTCTTGTATTGCGTCAATCCAGTTTGAGTCTTGCATTGCTTCTTCAATCTTCCTGGCTCTATCTGAGATAGGAAGCTAGAACAAAGAACTGTGTTCATGTTCCTGCTCCTTGTCAGAACACCTTGACTTACATCACCAATGATTTGGTGAACTGGATGATCCTTCAGGTGTCTCCTTGCTGGAGGAAATCTGTCATCATTATGACTTTCTTAAGTTTCCTCAACTTGATGCTCCACACTGTCTTCTTCATCCAGTGGGACTTGTTCTCCCCCTAGATAGCTGGTATCTTTATCTTCATCCAGCCTAGCAGGAACATCTTCATTGATGGTCAGCTTGTCCAGCCTATCTGTTAGACCTGTAGAACTAACTAAAGAACTAAACAATTCACTATTAATAAACTTTGACTCATCAAATACAATATGCACAGATTCTTCTAAGACTTGGGTAGTCAAGTTGTAGATTCTATATGCTCTACTTTGGTTGCTGTACCCAATAAATATCCCTTCTAGGGATTTGGCAGCAAACTTTGTTTGGTAGTGCTTACCATTGACTAGTACAAAACACTTGCTACCAAAGATTCTGAAGAAAGATATGTTTGGTTTTCTGCCTTTCAAAATCTAGTAGGGAGTCATCTTGTATTTCTTGTTGATGGAGACTCTATTGAGCACATGACATACAGTATTAATTGCCTCAGCCCAGAAGTATTCAGGTTGAGTAGTGTCATTTAGTAGTGTTCTACTAGCCTCAATTAGAGTCCTATTCTTTCTTTCAGCAACACCATTTTGCTGAGGAGTTCTAGGTGAAGAGAATTCCTGATGAATCTCAAGTTCTTCACAGAATTTTGTCAAACATTCAGACTGAAATTCAGTTCCATTGTCACTTCTGATTTTGACCACTGAACTGTTGTATTTATTCTGTATTTTTCTAACAAAAATCTGAAAAATAGTTGGGGTTTCAGATTTCTGCTTCAAGAAGAAAATCCATGTATATCTAGAATAGTCATCCACCACAACTAGTGTGTATACTTTCCTACCAAGACTGTGAACTGGCATAGTACCAAACAAATCCATATGCATAAGATAGAAACATCATTGAATCTTTGATGTCAAGTGCTTGGAAAGAGGACTTAGTCTTCTTGCCCTTTTGGCAAGCTGAACACACACCCTCTTTGATGCACTTAACTTGAGGACCATTCCTCACTAATCCCATGTTAAACAGCAGTCCTATAGACTTATAGTTCAGATGAGTTAGCCTCTTGTGTCATTTGACACATAGAGAAGCTTTCTCTCCTGTAACCAGACAAATAGGTGAGTTGTTAAATTCACAATCTAGGTTAAGGCAATACACATTTCCTTTCCTACTGCCAGTCAAAATGATATTTTGATCACTTGACCTCCTTATTTGGCACTCCCCTTTGAGAAAAGAGATGTCATTAACTAGATCACTAAGTTGACTTATGCTAATCAGGTTATGTTTTAGACCCTTCACATAAGCCACTTTAGTGATTGTAATTGAATCACTAGAGATGTTACCAAATCCTTTGATGATTCCTTTTTCTGATCCACCAAAGATTACTTTGGGTCCATTCTCTATGGGTACATAGTCCTTCAACATTCTTATTATTCCAGTCATGTGTCTGTAATAGCCACTATCCAAGTACCATATATGGGTTTGGTTACTTGGATTCACCTGCAACAAATAAAGAATTACTTACCCTTAGAACCCAACTTGCTAGTGGGTCCTAAGTCCTTGTTAGTTTGAAATCTTGCAGCTGTTCTAACAGGAAAACTACTCTTGGTTTTAACTCTTGTGTTAAACCAGCAATCCATGGCAAAGTGGCCACCTTGCAACAACACCAACACTTAAACCTATTATACCTTTTCTTATGTACAAACATTACTACTTTGTTGCCAATAGTCTTGTTAGGTGTTGGTGCTGGAGCAAAAAACTTCAAGAATTCCTCTTGAATATGATGGGCATGCCTATAGAGTGGCCTATTGGCATTTGCACCTTTGCCCATGTGATTTTCATACTCACAGTGACCATATTTAGTGTAATGATCATACCTGTTAGTAGGATTCACCACCTTCTTAAAGAAAATAGGAGGCTTAGCAGCTAGAGGCTAGACTGGGGCCTTACCTTTTCTATGAGAATTGGTAGCCCTAGTTCTTCCCTTAAAGCCTAGACCAGTCTTCCCTTTATGTGGAATAAAATTATCTATCAAGGGTATGACAGATTTTGGCTTGGAGAATTTATCCACTAGCTCTCTCTCTTGCTGAAGTTTTGCCTCCAGTTTCTTGATATGATTCTCTTTGAAAAATATTGTGCCCATCTGAATAACTGTAATGTTCTTCAGTTTGGCAACCTCATTCAGTTTTAGATCCAACAGCTTTGCTGAATCTGCTACAGCCAGCTTAAGGGACTCAATTTCCTTGGCCTGCTCTTTAACAAGAAACTTGCTCTTCTTCAGAGCTTGCAACAACCCACCATACTCATCAATGAGTTTGTTTACATCCCACTCAGACTCAGATCCATCCACCTCTCTTGAAGCAGATACTTCTAATTCTGATCCAGTAAAGTAATCTGAAGCTAAAGAAGAATTGTATACCTTACTTGGTCCAGGCTGATCCTGGCACTGATCATCTTCAGATTGAGCCATCAACCCTTTATAGTAGTGTTCTTCAACTCCATTTATGGAGTCTAGCATTTGTAGGAATTCTAGTTCCCTAGAATCCTCTTCTGTTGAGAATAGCCCAACATATACTTCTGCATCTTCTTCTACGGATTCTAAAGATAAAGATGAAGGATCAAACGCATACCCAACTGCACCAAAAGCCCGGACTGTTGGAGAGGGCGCTACTTAATTTCTTAAATAAGTAGCAAAGCGCCACGGGTAAAGTGAAGGAACGCCGGACCAAACAATCCCCCCCCCCAGCGTCCAGCACAACCCGTCGGCTCAGAGGTGGGGTTACCACATGGCCCACATGGCTCAAAGGTGGGGTTACCACATGTCTACGGTTTGCCTAACCTGTCGGACCCACACAGGTAGAAGGGAAAAATCAGGATCCCCCCCCCCGGTCTTGAACCTGTGACCTCCTCTGATACCAATTGAAGGATCAAGCGCATACCCAACTGCACCAAAAGCCTGGACTGTTGGAGAGGGCGCTACTTAATTTCTTAAATAAGTAGCAAAGCGTCACGGGTCAAGTGAAGGAACGCCGGACCCAACAAAAGAGTCTGTCCAACTCTTCTCCTTCTGAGAAACTAGAGACTTCTCCTTCTTGCCTTTGACTTGTTGTTTCTTCTTGTCCTTTGACTCCTTTCTTTTGTAAGGACAGTCAGCTATGACATGTCCAAGCCTGTTGCAGCAATAACACACAATCTTAGTATTAGATTGTTTACCAGGTTTAGAGGCATACCTGTCCTCCTTGGGAGTCTTCTTCTTCCTGTAATATTTATCCTTGGAGTAGGATGTTGATGATGGTCTGGTTCTCCACTTCTTTTTCTTCATGAACCTTCGGAATTGCCTTGTAAATAAAGCAAAGTCCTCATCAGAAGTATGACTATCTGATGTGTTGTTGTCAGAAATTCCTTCTTCTGCCTCAGCACTACTTCTGGGTGGAGAAGGAGATTTTATCCTACCCTTTCTAGAGCCTTCAGCCTTGAAGGCTAGTGACTTTTCTTTAAAATCAGATCTGCTGCCCTTCTCCTCTTCTTTCCTGGCAGTAAGCTGCATTTCATATGATAGCAGCTTTCCAAATAGTGTGAGTGGAGGTGTATCAACCAACCTGGCCACTTCTCTGATGGCACATATCTTAGTGTCCCAATCCTTTGTTAGGGACCTAAGAAACTTATCATTCAGTTCATAAGTGTTGAAGACCCTTTCATAGGTCATCAGCTCATTCACTATTCTAAAGAACTTCTTATAGCATTCAGCTATGTTGTCAGATTTAGCTTGTCTAAAGCTCCCATACTCCTGATTCAGCATAGACTTCCTATCCTCTCTGACTTCTTCTGTGCCATCCATGTAGACAATCAATGTGTCCCACATTTCTTTGGAGGTTTTACAGTGGACTAGATTCTTAAATGTGGCATCATCTATGGCACTTACAATAATGTTTTGTGCTCTTTTATCTAGTGTTGCCAGGATGATTTCATCCTTGGTCATTTCAGAATAACTCTTTGGAGTTTGAATGTTTGCATCAAGAACTGATACCTTTATTGGAATGAAGGGGCCTTCCTATAATGTGATATAAATTCTTGGATCAGATGCTTCCATAAATAACCTGACCCTTTCCTTCCAAATGTCAAAGGATTCTTTCCTGCAGATGGGTAATTTCATAGATCCAAATTCCTTTTGATTCTCATTTGAACCCATTCTTGATATCTGTTATTTGCCTTGGAGAATAACTTTGACTGTTAAGTCAATCTTTGAGCAACCTCCCTCTGATACCACTTGAAAAACTTTATTTCAAGAGCCTAAACACCTAGAGGGGGGTGAATAGGTTCTAATCCTTTTTAAATTCTTTTTACGCAAACAGTTAGATGAATCTTCAGCATAGATTATTCAATACATAGAATATAAAACACATCACAGCATACACCAGATCTATAGTGGTTCCCTAAGATATGGGTACATCCACTTTCCCCCTTCGCCTATCTAGTAGATAACTGGATTCAGCCTAACTTCCTTCTACTGGCTCGGATCCGCAGATCTTACAATCTTAGAACCAAAATGGTTCCTACAGCTAAGACTTAACCAAGTCCTATCTCAGATTCTTCCCCAAAATCCTACCTCAGGCCTTAGCCCTACCTCAACCTTTATAACTAGGCTTACAACTCAGACTTACCACAATTCCTACACCTTAGGCTATCAGCCCTACCTCAGCCTTTATAATTTCAAGCTTATAACTCAGATCTAATAATAGATCTTACAAGAAATTGAATGTATTAAGAAATAGAAACATTCACCAGCTAGATTTCTCTGTTGGTGTACCCTTCTTGATCAGTTCTTGAATGAACTTACCCTTCTGATCCAACCTGACTTATCTTTTCAAAGCTTCTTGATAGAACCAAAATAAGGTGGATCTTCTCTTGTTGTTGAAGTTGATCTTTAGTCAACTTCTTCCTTAAATTCAGATTGAAATCTAAATCTTACTTACAGACAACTCTTGATCTGCCTTCGTAAGGGTTTCCCCTGTTCTTGTTGAAGAAATTCTCTCGTTTTTCCTTTTTTTAATCGATCATCATCTGGTTGTTACAGATCTGACTCTTATATAGAGATTTCTCCACGGTTACCGGCTGATCCGGTTTATAACAAACTTCTGATAGTTCTGACAGAGGTGTCAGACCGGTTGGATATGATAGTTGTCAAGTCACCAGACATGTCAGTAGATTCTTCAAAGTCATTCCAACTCAGCACAAATCACTCAGCAGACTACTTCATATGTGTCGACACATATAGGCTAAGTGTCGACACAAGTCTTCATGGTGTCGACATGATACTCAAAGTGTCGACACAGTCATACTTCTGATTCTCGACACTTCTTTTGTTGTATGTGTCGACACAAGTCCTGTGTGTCGACACAGCACCTTCTTGTCTCGACATATCTATCACAGACAGATGGCATTGAGTGTTTGTCAAACGGCATTGAGTGTGTGTCGACACAAGTCCTGTGTGTCGACACAACTGCTTCAAGTGTCGACACAGTTGTTGCTGGCAGATGGCGTTGAGTGTGTGTCGACAGCGTTGAGTGTGTCCAAAAGGCGTTGAGTGTGTGTCGACACAAGTACTGTGTGTCGACACAATTGCTTTTGGTGTCGACACAGCTCTTGAGTGTCGACACAGCTTCAGCTTTAAATGTCGACATAACTTCTTCATTAGTGTCGACACAGCTTCTGGGTGTCGACACAACTTCTTCATAAGTGTTGACATAAGTTCTGGGTGTCGACACAAGTCCTTCATAAGTGTCGACACAGTCGCCTGGGTGTCGACGCATCTTCTTCACAAGTGTCGACACATCTTCTTCACAAGTGTCGACACTTGTACTTAGAAAATTTCTTCAAATTCTTAAACCTGCACAATGTAACTCAAACATCTATCAAATACAAATTGATGCATATCATTTACTAAGATGAGACTTCTTCAAATCTGGTACACATTTTTCAATGTACCCAATAATGACGAACATATCGTTCGAGATTTATAGGCCTTAGAGATCTCTTGCATTGATAGGAGGTCTAGTGTTGAAGCACGATAGAATTAGACAGAGGTACAATATGACCTTGCTGATCGGATTTGGCAGGCTTTAAATTTGGACGACAGTATGAAACGCTACATGACTGAGTCTTTGGAAGGATCAAATGCCCAGTTTAAGATAGATAATGGGATGTTGTGGAAGAACAGTCATTTATGCGTCCCAAAGGTGGGTAAAATACAGGAAGAATTAATGTATGAGGCTCATTATACCAAGTACTTGATTCACCTAGGAAGCACGAAGATGTATAAAGTCATGAAAAAGCTGTTCTGGTGGTCAGGACTAAAGAAGGACATAACACTATATGTAGCAAAGTCTCAGTCTTGTGTCTTGGTAAAGGCCAAATGTCAGAAGCCCGGTGGATTTTTGAAATATTTGCCTATACCGTAATGGAAGTTCTACGACAAATCCATCGATTTCATGCACGGGTTGCCGAGATTGCAGAAGGGAAATTGATGCCATCTGGGTGATTGTTGATCGTTTGACAAAAGTGCCGCTCTTCACCCTGAATAAGAAGGACGATTCGGTGGAGAAATTGACAAAATTGTATCTGGATAATAATGTAAGACTGCACGGTGTGCCCCGTAGCATCGTGAGTGGCCAATATGGGCGCTTCACATCTAATGATTGGAGGATGGTACATCAACTGTTGGGTATCAAACTGAAGTTCAGTACGACCTTTCATTAGAAAACGGATGGTCAGGCCGAGAGGGTAAACAGGATGATGGAGGACATGATTCGTATGTGCGCCCCAAATTTTAGGAAAAAGTGGTAGGATCACTTGTATATGATCGAATTTTCTTACAACAACATTTACCAGACAAGTGTTCAAATGGCGCCCTTCGAGGCCCTATATGGTAGAAAGTGTTGTACTCTATTGTCATAGTTAGAGACAGGCGAGTCAAAGTTGTATAAGTTGAAGGAAGTCGAGGATGCGACTACTATTTTTCGAACAATCAGGGAGCGGTTGTTGATTGCGCATAATAGACAGGCTAAATATTACAACGCCAAACAAAGAAATGTTGAGTTCTCCATAGGAGATTGGGTTTACCTAAAGATCAAACCATTCAAAAGGCATGTCAAGGATTCGACGCTTGAAAAAGCTAAGTCCGAGATACCTTGGGCCGTTTGAGGTTTAGGAGTATGCTGGTGAATCTGCCTATCAATTGAAGCTTTCAACAGAGCATAGTTGTATGCATGGCGTATTCCATATATCTATATTGCAGAAGGCTGTGCAAGAGCTTATGCAAGTGGTTGTGGTGGATCAGGTGATGATTGAGGTCGGGTTGACAACGAAGGTCAAGCCCATTCGTATTGAAGACTCGAAAGTCAAGCAACTACGGAATAAATTGATAAGGATGGTCAAGGTCTGTTGGGACAACTGTGGTCGAGAAGAGTTGTCGTGGGAGCGGGGGGATATTTGTAACGTCCCATGTTTACGTAGGCAGGAAATGATGTTACCGCGTGGCGCTAATGATACCGCATGGCTATAGTATCAGGCGTCGAGTAAGTCGTGTTGACTCGACGCATTATCTACCGTGCAGCGGAAGCCTCAGGTGTCGAGATCGTCGAGTGAGGCGGGTTGACTCGACGCATTGTCTACCGTGTGGCGGTAGGTTTTACCGCGGGATATTTGCTAATTATTTGGCCGAGCCATCTTGAAGTTATAACTCAGCGGTAGCGATACCACAGGCGGTAGCGATACCGCATGTAGTAGCGATACCGCAGGCGGTAGCTTGGGCAATTATTTTGGCGAAGCTCTTGGGTTTCTACCATGCGGAGGTAGTAGATGTCGTGCGGCGGTAGCAGAAGCGGGCATGTCGTAACCGTCGCTAGCTACCGCGAGGAATTAACATCCTATCGCATAGCGATAGCGAAGCTGTAACAGAGTGGACACATGTCGGCCTGTGGTTGGAGAGCTTGGGTAGTGGCACGCGAAATGAGGCGTTGATTAACAGTACCGTGCGGCGGTAACTAGTTACCGCACAATAGTAGCTCGGTTTATTGTATTGGTTTGGCTAGTTTCACTTCATTATTTTGGAGTTTGAGAAACTTGGGTTGAACGTTTGGAGGAGGAGAAGTAGTGCTGGAGAAAGGAGATCTCACCACCATTTGAGATTCGGAGCTCAGATATGCAAGGTAAGTTAAGATCTATGGAGGTAAAGCCGAAGCAATCGTTTCCATCCGACTAGATTCTCTCCCATGGCGTCAAAGCGGACTTCTAGGATAACGATCCTCTTCCTTGTACATGTGAAGTCCTTCTTTTTGGCATTTGAGGGTAGACTCTCCACGAACACGTGGGAGTTATTATCTCGACGGATAGATCCCTGCATCCCCATGCATTTAGATCCGGAATTGAAGTACAGAATAGGCATGCTGTGTGAAGCCCATCCGAATAGGTTGGTATGGATTGGTGATGTTTGTATGTTTTGTATGCCGGAGAAGACTCCATGGTTATCGCGTAGATTTCAGAGTCACGGGTATGCAGATGGCTATAGTGAGAGTACTAGAGGTAGTCTCCAAGAAAACACCCGATTAAGGGGGAAGAAACGATAGTCTATCCCCTACCTCGCGGCGGTAGTGCTATCGCCGGAGATAGCTCCCAGTGAGCTATGTGTGATTGTAAAGCCTATCTATGGGAGAACCATGGGCTATTTTGTGAGGCCTGACTTGTGAGACTTGGGGGCCATGGAGGCCTATATCTCGAAGACCTAGGGTCAATTTATGGAACATTAGCTTAATTTGCTCAGCTATGGTAGCCATGAGTGCTAGCCTAGAATAATAGCGGGGTTATGAATCGTACAAAAATGGGAAAGGGGATGCTGACCCACATCAGGCTTGCGAGCCGGGCAATTTGAGCACGGAAAATAGCTGAACTGCACCTAACCCTATGACGATCGACTTGGAGTGAGTCAAAGTGTGAATTTTAAGTCACCATGAGTTTGTCGTAGCATAGGGGCATTGTCTTTATCTTTGGCCCTATAAGACTAAAAGCTCAAACATTGTGGACCGTCATGAAGAACGGTGGTGTGACCCTTGAGGTCCTTTCCACCAAGAATGTGCCCTGAGAGCATTGGGCATTGGGCTTTTGTGCCAACGTCTGTGGAGAATGGTGCTTAAGTTGCACATTTTGATTGCCATGTTATGTTTATACAATTGCCTGCAGGGAAGGAGTATCACCACCCCGATTGAGGGTGGGGTCATTATAATTTGGTAAATTAATGCTAACTGTTGCTATTTCTTGCCACCATACGGTGGAATGTTTCATGCAGGTGCAGTCGAGCCAAGCGGGCTGGAACCCCAGATTATTAAGCTGGCCCTTGAAGGCCAAAGCGAATTACTCGTTTACTTTATTGTTCATGTAAGGCCGGCCTGCGTGCCGATATACGCAAGATAATTATATTTAAGAAAAATAATGTAAGGCCTTAAGGCCAAGACTATTTGTGTATTTGGTTATTCATTCATGTTTTATGTTAGTAAACATTCATATGGTTGGGTTCTAATTGTAATCCTTAAATTAATTTCCGCTAGAATGCTCTCTATGTTAGGATTTGTAATATTGGATAATGGTTTCAATTAGTAACTCCTTTTACTATCCTTAATATATGTCATCGGGCCCCGGTCGGACCTTCTACTAAATATTATGTGACAGATGAAGGTGTTACATGTGTGGTGCAGGTTTTTATTGCTAAGTACAAACCATTGTAAGGTTACAATTGGTCTTCAAACACAATTCTATACAATGTAATCCTTTATTATATAGAATATCGTGTTGACCCACGTGTAATCTCTCTAATGAGGTGTTCTTCATCTAGCATCATAAAGGAAGTTGTTATTCAGAAGTTGCAAATTTTGGCTAAGGCAAATTCGTCGAGTGATCACGTGAAGTCTCGTTAAATTCGTCGAGTACTCACGTAAGCACTTGTAGAATTCGTCGAGTGGTCTCAGGAGTACTTGAGAAATCACTGAGAACTACTAACCAGAACAGCTAAGTGAAATTCATCGAGTACTCAAAAGAATTTGTTGAGTACTTATGTCAGTACTCGTGAATTTCGTTGTGTCATCTCGAGAAGTCAAGCGAACTGCCTTAATACTCCAAAGAAAGTTGGTGTTAGCCTATTCTAAGTAAAAATTCGTCGAGTACTCAAGTAAATTCGTCGAGTACTCTCGAGAGCTTTCAGCTAATTTGTTGAAAGGTCTCGTATAGTCTAAATATATCACGCAAGCTCTCTCTTTAGTTATTTTGACTGGTTTGTCGAGTGGTTTGGAGAGTACACGTGATGTCTCGATGAGTTGGACTTAAACGAATTTTTATTCAATGTCGTTCTCGTTTTCACGACTTTCCAAAATTAGGGCTTCCGCCATGTACAGTATATATGGACAGTAAAACTAAGTTCAAAATTGAGTCATTAGTGAGGAATTGTCTATAAAAGTCTTGGATTATTTTAGAGATTCATAATCGCAGATCTAATTGTGTTCTTATTTAATATTGCCAAAAATGATCGAGAATTCTAATTGATTTCACGAAGAACTTTGTCGCGGACAACTCTCCCGATCCGCGATTCCTCCTGGAAAGAAAAGACTCGATCGATCTCAAGATTTCAGATTCATATTCATTCAGAGATCAGCCGCTTCTCAGATCCGATTTGTGTAGTAATTTCAGATGCTTCTTCTTCTTCTTCGAGAATTCAATCAGAGCTTTCAACCAACGAAGAAGAACTATATTTTCAGATCTGAGAAAAAGAGTTTTCTTTCAAACAATCTTTTTCTTACTGCTTTGTAGAAAGTTTGTTCTTTTTAGTTTTTATAGATCCTTGTTGAAGGGTAAAGTGTAGGGGAAGTTGTTCTCCAAGTTTGGAGGAGTGGAAGACTCTAAGTTGTATGATTATTATTAATATGAGTTTTGGTGAAGTAGCTGAGTCTAGCCCGAAGTGCTAGATAGGCGAGTGGGATAGTGGACGTACCTATTTTGGGGAACTAATATAAATTCTTATGTCTATGTTGTTCTTATTCTCTTATTCTGCACATTTTTTACTAGATTTTTATTTCGCTTTAAGCCACAGGATTCACCTATTCACCCCCTCTACGTGATTTAGGTTGACAATTAGATACTTTCAATTGATATCAGAGGGAGGTTGTTCGTTAAAAGATTAACACCTTGAACAGAACTTTATCTAGTTGTCTAAAGAGAAATGGACAGGAGAAAGGATTTGTCCTCGATGAAGTTGTCGGTGTGCACCAAGGAAAACTTCCCCATGTGGAAGTAAAGGGTAAAATTATTGATGAAAGCTACTGATCCCAGTATCTTCATTATTATTGAAGAAGGACCTCACATTCCCTTGACTCCGTCAACCATTAATCCAAATCTGATAGTTACTTAAAGGATAATTGAACAAAGATGAGATATCTCTCGTTGCTCTGGGTAAGAAGGCAAAGAACATCATTGCCAGTCCGGGGGATGATTCTATGCTGCAAAACTTAATCCACTGTAAGTCTGCAAAAGAGATGTGGCAATCTCTAATAGCTCTTATGGAAGGAACGGAAGAAGTTAGGAATGATCAGAGACCTCTACTCAATCAGGAATATGAATCCTTCAAGCAAGACAAGAGGGGCACTATTACTGACTACTACGAGAAGTTTTTCAAGATCGTCAATGACCTAAGAAATTATGGTCGTGATTTTACCAATGGCGAGCTTAATGACAAATTTTTGAGATCCCTAATGAAAGAATGGGATACCAAGGTAGTTATGATAAGAAAATTTTTGTTTTTGAGATAGGTTAAATTTGAAAATTAAGTTGGATGAGAAAATTACGTGTTTGAGTGTTCTATCTCTTTTTTACTTATATACTATGATTAAGGAAAGCGTACCTATCGAGTAATAGTACAGTATTTTAAAATATCATGGTCGTATTTTTTCACAGATCTGTGTCGAGTACTTTACTTTAAGAAAAGGAACTATTATTTTATCGAAAAGAGCTGATGATTTTTTAAAAAATGAAAACAAAAGTAATAAGTATGGTTTTGAAAATAGATGAGATAGAGAGCCCTTGATTTTGACTTTCTTTGGAACAGAATTTTTAAACAAGAAAAACTCCACTTTTTTTATTAATTTACTTGACCGTGGATGTTCCATAAATATGAGTGCACCTCTATTGAGGATACATCCACCTGAGATTTAGTATTTTGACTGAACTTTCATATCTAATCAAAATTTCTTTAATACATGTTTTACGTTGCGAACCTTGCTATTGACCTCCTACTGGTCTTCGAAGGTTCAACTTGGGAGGCTTACGTCATCTATATCAAGTATGATGTGTAGTTTCTTTTTGCATGAGAGTGATCAATTCGTGGACACGAACCATTCGGCTACTAGCTACGAATTACGGAAATGAAAACCATATATCGATAGGTATGGTTCCACTCAAATTAATTCTTAGGTAAATCTTAAGTTTTTATTAATTTAGAAATTAGGGTTTTAAATTGCATAAATAATATCCGTCTCAACCATCTTAATCAAGTTCTAAAAAATTTTTAGCCTCTCATCCGGGATGTGGGTGGTAGTAGAAAAATTAAATGACATATAAAATTACAGAAATAGTATTAGTCCTAACCATCTTAATCATGCGTTAAAAAAGTTCTTAGCCTCTCATCCGGGATGGGGGTGGTAGTAAAAGAATTACGAAAAAAGAAAGGAAATATGCACACACCATGTCTCAACAGAAATGAAAACTAAGTTAAAAGTAATAAGAGTTAAAAAATTACTTAAAATTGAAATTTTATTACTTAAAAAATATTACACACTAGGAACCCAAACTAAGATTAGGAAAATATCACTCAAAAACTACTCCTAACTACTATATATAACTATGTGGAACTCTACAAGTTCTCCTCTAAACCTAATCCTTGGCCATCTATTTATAGCCAAAAAATTTGAAGTACACACCCCCTAGGGCATGTCTCCTGGGTGTATTGCTGACGTGGCATCTACCGAAAGAATTTCGAAGGCTTCTTGATCGATTTGGAAAAGTACACGGGCATGATAGATAGGTCATGAGCGTGTCCGTTGTCTGCGGGCGTGGTAGATAGACTTTGATATGGCATAGCAGCTGGACTTCTGGATTGGCCATGGCTGAGGTCACGGCGTGACAGCTGGAATATGGACGTGTATCCCGGGTGTGGCTTGGTTTACTGGCAGCGAGATTTCAATAGGGTGTGACAACGAGCTTCTGGCTTAGTCACGAGTGATGTCACGGGCAAGACCACTAGAACACGAGCGTGTATCCCCGGAGCGACTGAGCTTACTGACCAAAATTTGTCGAATTATTAGAATTGATGGTGTTAAAGTTACATGCCCTGGGTCACGGGCGTGACTTGGGGGCGCGACTTAGGAAATTTTGTCGAATTGTCCCAAAGTGCAGAAATACCTATAGGACACAAAATAGGTTAAGTTAGAACTGAAAATAAAAAAACAATTTATTTAGGTATGTACATAATATAATTACATTTTTTATAAAAACTAATCGAAAAGATAAACTAAATATATATATATTGTTACTCATCAAATACCCTCATACTAAAGCTTTGCTATTCTAGAGCAAAAGTAGGAGTCAATGATATGAACAGTTATAAAAATTTTAATTTAACTCTCAGTTTATTGAATCAAGGGAAGATATGCATAAAGAACTGGAGTATGAAGAGTTAAGTCCTGCATTATGCAAATGATTTAGCCAGAGATAAATATTCGTAGTCAAAAGACTTCTTAAGAAAACCAAATAGCAAGCAACATTGCAATCATTAGTAACAAATTAGCTTGGAATTATTAAAACCGAACCTTAAAAGAGATATGATGGAAAATAGACAACCTATTATTTATGCTCTCTCGAAATTTTAAGCAAAATTAAATCAATTTGTAGTGGTTTGATGGGGTATAAACTTGGTTTCTACCTATAAAGTATGCTTTGATGTAACAGGTGATGAATTTTATCCTCTCACCTTTTCAACTTTCTGCTTTGTTACAATTGCTTAGGAAAATATTTTCCAAAACAAAAAAAACTTTGCAGAACTTAATTTCATTTTAACCCAATGTATATTTTTAGGAGCACATACTCTATTTCATATAGTCTTTTGACAATTATTGGATGTCTATGTTTACGGAACGAAATTTTATTCCCAGTGACATAAGATCTTTTCTTTTCTAGGAGCGCATACTCCCGGATGCTTGCTTGTGTAAGAAAACATGTCAAGCAAAAAATAGATAGGGGGTTTAAAAATAATATTCAAATTTTGATAAAAGATTTTGAGAGCAACTGTAATAGCTTGGAAATTTCTATATTTCAATAAGAGTGAAGTTAAGATAATTACAGTCTACAGATGTTTAGATAACATAATACACGTGTCTCTATTTATCATAAATTAGAAGTAGTGCTCAAAACAAATCCTCTAACTTTAAATAAAATACACAAGATATTCTTTAACACTTAATCCCGGATATTTAGATTTATCTATTTATGATAAATAAATGACTAGTAAATTGAAACACTAGATAACTGCTTATACATCAACTCAAAAATATTTTTAGTTTTGGAAAAGAGACAAATGAAGTAGGGGTTTTTTCGGATGATTGATTAAGCAAAAATATATACATAGTAGGATTTTTTAGAAAAACAATTTTGGAAAATATTTATACGTATAAATGTGATTGTTATAAAAAAGATTTTGAAAAATATTTATATGTATAAATATGATTTTGAGAAAGAAAATACACCCTCCATACTTATGTTGTGCATCAGTACAAAGAAAAAGATAATATTTACAAAACTTAAAGTAAAAGAGTAAAGAGCCTTTCCTGATTGGAGGTCGGGGAGGCCGTAAGAAAAACCTGTAAATTTAGTACAAGAAAAAAAGTATAAAAAACAGATAACTATGAGCTGTCTCCCACAAGCGCTTTGTTTACCGTATTCCCTGGTAATGCTCCAGGATGGCGCTCTGATAGCCTCATTAAAAATCTGCCCAATTTGAGTTTCCAGATTTTTTATTGATCCGGTCAGGTTTCGGATATTGGACTCATTTGTAACGATATATTTAGTAAAGATGTTTCTATCCAGGCGGGTCATAGTGGTTGTGATTGTGGTGGTGGTTCTGATGTAAATCCAATCGGATTTGCATTAGGTCGACGTTGAGCATTATTGGGGTTCTCCATGATAAATTTTGACGATTCCTAAACCCTGGATTGTATGTATTATTATACGAATTAAGATTTAGATTATAGGAAGGAGGTTGATATGGATTCCCCATATAATCGACTTGTTCTTCAATTATATTATTAGTTGAATTCCAAGTAGGGGTGGCGGAGGAAGTCGACATCGCCGCTACCTGCCTTGTTCGATATTCTACTTTGAGTGCTAAATTGGAAGAAGTGTCGAGCTCATAAAGCCTAACGGATTTATTAGGGCGTAACCTAGGCACATTCCATTGGTAGGCATTTATGGTCATTTCCTCAAACAAGGCTTCTTGAGCGGCCTCCGTGGTTTTATTATTTAACGTTCTCCCGGTAGAAGCATCAATCATTTGTCGGGTTTGAAAATTCAAATAATTATAAAATGATTGCACTTAGAGCCAATGTGGTAGTGCGCGATGTGGACACCAATATAAAAATTCTTTAAAGCATTCCCAAGTCTCATAGAAAGACTCAGACTCGCCTTGAACAAAAGAAGATATATTTGCACGTAATTTAGTGGTTTTAGCAGACGGAAAATACTTCGTTAAAAACTTTTCGGTCATATCAACCTAGGTAGTGATGTCTAGGTAGAGAACATAATCACTGTTTGGCTTTCATCTATAATGAAAATGGAAATAAACGCAAACGAATGACATTATCAGCGACACCATTTATTTTAAATTTGTCGCATATTTTTAATAAATTTGACAGATGGGTGTTTGGATCTTTATCTGGCAATCCATCAAATTGTACTTAGTTTTGAATCATTTGGATTATGCTAAATTTGATTTCAAAATTATTATTAGCAATCATGGGACGAACGATACTTGACCCGGTGTCGTCCAAGTTCGACCGCGCAAAAATAAGACATAGTCCTTTGTGGGGTCGCGACTGAAATTTGTTCTTCCATAGCTTTAACATGCGTGGTTCTGATAGACTCTTCCAGATTTAATGTTACGCTTTGGTCACGAGATCGAAGGCTCCTGTGATAGGTGCGGTCGATTTTAGGATCAAAGTCAAGATTATGATCGACAAGAGAGTTTCGCCGGGTCATGCACTAAAAAACTATTATATAAAAAAGTTTTAAAACACAAAATAAAAAGTAAATAAAAACAAAAGTTTTAAAATAGTTTTTATAATAAACTATTATATAAAACACTATTTTTTTTGTCTAGTTTAATAAAAACAATAGTTTTAAATACTAATGAAAATAAAAGTAATAGTGAATCCTTTTTATTTCAGATATCAACACAAACTGCTCCCCGGCAACGGCATCAAAAACTTGATCAGCAATTTTTTTTTAAGATAGGTTAAATTTGAAAATTAAGTTGGTTGAGAAAATTACGCGTTTGAGTGTTCTATCTTTTTTTTACTTATATACTATGATTAAGACAAACGTACTTATCAAGTAATAGTACAGTATTTTAAAATATCAAGGTCGTATTTTTCTACGGATCTGTGTAGAGTACTCTACTTTAAGGAAATGAACTATTATTTTATCGAAAAGAGTTCATGATTTTTTTAAAAATAAAAATAAAAGTAATAAGTAGGGTTTTGAAAATAGATGAGGAAGAGAGCCTTTGATTTTGATTTTCTTTGGAACAGAATTTTTATACAAGAAAAACTCTACTTTTCTATTAATTTACTTAGACCGTTGAGATTCCATAAATATAAGTGAGGATACATTCACCTTAGATTCAGTAGTTTGACTAAACTTTTGTATCTAATTAAAAATACTTTACTACAGGTTTTACATTGTGAATCTCGTTATTGACCTCCTACTGGTCTTCAAATGTTCAACTCGGGAGACTTACGTCATCTATATCGAGTATGATGTGTAGTTTCTCTTTACCTGATAGTGATCAATTCGTGGACACGAACCTTTCGGCTACTAGCTACGAACTACAAAAATGAAAACCATATATCGATAGGTATGGTTCCACTCAACTTAATTCATAAGTAAATCTTAAGTTTTTATTAATTTAGAAAGTAGGGTTTTAAATTTTAGAAATAACATATGTCCCAACTATTTTAATCAAGCGCTAAAAAGTTCTTAGCCTCTCGTCCAGGATGGGGGTGGTAGTAGGAAAATTAAAAGACATAAAATTACAAAATTAATATTCGTCCCAACCATTTTAATCAAGCGTTAAAAAGTTCTTAGCCTCTCATCCGAGATAGAGGTGGTAGTAAAAGAATTACAAAAAAAGAAAGGAAATACGCACACACTTTGTCTCAACAAAAATGAAAACTAAGTTAAAAACAATAAGAGTTGAAAATTTACTTGAAAACTGAAATTTTATTAATTACAAAAAATGTTACACACTAGGAACCCAAACTAGGGTTAGGAAAATCACTCAAAAACTACTCCTAACTACTATACACAACTATGTGGACCTCTACCAGTTCTCCTCTAAACCTCAGCCTTGACCATCTATTTATAGCCGAAAAATTTGAAATACACGCCCCCTAGGGCATGTCGTCTGGGCGTGTTGCTGACGTGGCATCTGTGGAAAGAATTCTGAAGGCTTCTGGATCGATTTAGAAAAGTATGCGGGCATGCTAGATTGATCACGGGCGTGTCTACTTGGCGTGTCTGCGGGCGTGTTAGATAGACTTCATCACGATGTGGGAGCTAGAATTATGGCTTGGTCAAGGCTGAGGTGACGGGCGTGACATCTGGAATACGGGTGTGTATCCTGGGCGTGACTTGGTTTACTGGAACCAGGATTTTGGCAGGGCGTGATAGCGAGCTTCTGACTTGGTCACGTGTGATGTAACGGGCGTGACCACTAGAACACAGGCGTGTATCCCGGGCATGACTAAGCTTGCTGACCAAAATATGTTGAATTACTGGAATTGTTGCTGTTAAAGTTACACTCCCCGGGTAACGGGCGTGACCTGGGAGCATGACTTAGGAAATTTTTGCCGAATTGCCCCAAATGTGCAGAAATACCTTTAGAGCACAAAAATAGGTTAAGTTAGAACTGAAAATAAAAAAAATGATATATTTTGGTATGTACATAATATAATAACATTTTTATAAAAACTAATTGAAAAGATAAACTAAAAATATGCATATTTTGCTACTCATCAAGTTACTATCAGGGAATTTGGTAAAATGACTACAATGGAGCCACAGATCTTGTTCAGGAAGCTTTTATCCCATGAGATGAAACTCAATATCATAAAGGCGGAAGAAGAGGGAAGCAAGACTTCAGTTAGAGAGAAGGTTGTAGCACTAATGACTGAAGGGTAAAGAAAAGGTAGAGTTATGCCACCAATAAGGATACATGCCTCAATTGAGCAGCAAGATTTAGAACCAAGCTCCTTTAGTTCTGAAATGTCAAATGGAAAGTTCTCCTTACTTTCCAGGCAGTTTAAGAGGTTACTCAACAAAAGGAGGCAAATGAAAAATCATCCCTCCTTATCTGATTATAAAAGATTACGTCGTTATGGGGATCATCACAAGAGAAGCTCCAACAACAATGACAAGTATAAGTCTAAACAAAACAAATATATTTCTTCTAACATTCTTTGTTATTATTGCAATAAGCCAGGACACATGATCACAGACTGTCCTCACAAGAAGAAGGAAGGATCGAAGAAAGAAGAAAAGAGATCCTTCAAAGGAAAGAAGAGAAGAGATTCATCGCGAAGAAGTCAAAGACTTTTAGCAATAGTGACTCAAGTGAGTCAAGCTCATATGAAGATGCCTACTTTGGGCTTATGACACATACAGACGAGGATAATTGCGACTCCCAATATAATGAGAAGGTAAATTCACACACACCTCTATCTGATTTCGATACATACTCCGACGGTCATGAAGATCACCTCTCTGAGAATGAGTCAGACTTAATGATGCAGTATCGAGCACAACTGAAGGGATTTGAGGAATGTTGCAAGGTAGTCAAATCTCAGGCCAAAGAGATTGTTTCTCTTAAGGCATTGGAATCTAAACTGAGGTATATTCCAGGAATATGACTGGAACAAGAAGCCTACTGCAAAATTATACCTCAGTCAAAGACAGACCAAAAGTTACTTTTGGTAGTTCTGACAGAGGAATTACAAAAAGCTACGATATGATTACCAACGATATAGTCTCTTTCACAGATGTGGATTATGTTAAACGATTACAAAATAATCTCATAATCATAAGTCAGTTAAGTGACAAAGGGTATATGGTTAAGTTCTACAAGTACAAGTGTTTTATAAAAACTTCTAATAAATCAGAAACTATTTTAGCTCTTCTAGTATCCTTATTGAAGTTACAGGTTCACAAGTAAAAGAGCTAAGATTAGAAGAAGCAATTAAAGAAGATGTCTTAATCTATATCAAAGTCAATACTCCAAGCTTGATTGAAGATCAAGAAGTCCAAGTTTAAGAACATGCACCTGAAGAGGCAGAACCTCCTGGAGGCAATGCAAGGAATCTAGTGATCACACATTCAAGGGATCACCCTATTGATTTGATCATCGAAGATCCTAGTGAAGGAGTTCAAACAAGAAGAGGTACAACTAACGAAGCATTGCATTTGAGTTTCCTTTCTCAGATTGAGCCCAAGAAGTTCAAAGAAGCAAATAAGGATGTTTTATGGATCATCGCAATGCAAGAAAAGCTCAATCAGTTTAAAAGATATAAGGTATGGGAGCTAGTACCAAGTCCCAAAGGTCACAATGTTATAGGGACAAAATGGGTCTTCAGAAACAAGCTGGATGAGAATTGAGTTATCATAAAGAACAAATCCAGACTTGTAGGATAAGGTTACAGACAAGAAGAAGGGATCGACTTCAATCAGACTTTTGTTCCGGTCGCCAGACTCAATGCGATCAAATTTTTCCTAGCATATGCTGCTCACAAAGACTTCAAAGTCTATCAAATGGATGTGAAGTCAACCTTCCTTAATGGTAATTTAAAGAAAGAAGTATATGTTGAACAACCCCTAGGTTTTGTCGATTCATCCCATCCTGATTATGTTTATTTTCTTCATAAAACATTATATGGTTTAAAACAAGCTCCTCGAGCTTTGTATGAGACACTGTATAGAATTCTTCTTAAAAATAAGTTTACAAGGGCAAAGATAGACAAGACATTATTTCTTAGGGAAGTAAAAGATAAGATTTTACTAGTACAAATATATGTCGATGATATTATATTTGGTTCTACAGACGACAGCCTTTGTAAAAAGTTTTCTAACTTGATACAAGAGAAGTTTGAAATGAGTAGTATGAGTGAGCTGAAGTATTTTTTAAGACTTCAGGTGAAGCAATCTGAAGGTGGAATTTTCATCTCTCAGACGAAGTTTACCAAAAAGTTACTTAAGAAATTCAGAATGGAGAATGCAACCTCTATGAGAACTCCAATGGGTTCAACTATGTCTTTGGACAAGGACGAAAAAGGGAAACATTTTGATGAAACCAAGTACATAAGTATAATTAGAACCTCACTTTATCTCACTGCCAGTAGACTAGATATAATATTTTCAACATATGTCTGCGCTAGATTCCATGTGAACTCTAAGGAATCTCGCTATGCCGCTGCAAAAAATATTTTTAGATACCTTACAGACACACCTAATCTTTTCTTATGGTACCCAAGAAGTAATGATTGCGAGCTAATGGCTTTTCAGATACTGATTTTGCGGAAGCATGGATGACAAGAAAAGTACTTTCGGGACGTGTCAATTGCTCGGAAGAAAGCTTATCTCGTAGAGTAACAAGAAGCAAAATTGTGTAGCAATTTCAACTGCTGAGTCAGAGTATATCTCTGCAGGTAGGTGTTGCACATAACTTCTATAAATAAGAAATCAGCTTAAAGACTATAGTATGAAGTTGAAGGATATTCCAATGTTTTGTTATTCATCAAGCTCAACAGCAATGGCCAACAATCCAGTTTCTCACAGTCGTACAAAACATATCGAGAAACCCTATCATTTCATCCGGGAGCATATGGAGAACAAGGATATCAACCTTTTTATGTATCAATAGGCAAGCAGGTTGCAGATATTTTCACGAAGCCACTAGATGAAGCTAATTTCACATATTTCAAAACTAAACTTGGAATGCTCAATAAGAACTCTTGAGGTGGTCAAGGAATCTAAAGAAATCTGCCCAAGTGAAGAAGTTCAAATTCATCGAGTAATCACACAAGCACTCATGAAATAAATCGAGAAATCACAAGTACTTTCGATGAGTTATCGTGATTACTCGACGAATCGACAAGATATCTCAGACTCACTCAACGAATTAGACGAGTAATCTCTTAAACATTCGATGAATTAGACAAGTACTCTCGTAAGCATTCGACGAATTGGACTTGGTTCAGACTTTCTTTATTATTGGATTTGAAAAATTATTTTTCTCAATTCCTCAGGTACACGGCTTTTCAATTCTACACAAAATTTTATATATATATATATATATATATATATATATATATATATATATATATATATATATATATATATATATCTTTACCATATATAAAGATATATGATATGGTTTTTTAAACCATGCTTTTAAAAGTCGTTGGACAAATATCAATCGTCTGATTTTGCTTCATTAATCAGCATCGTGCGATCTGTCTCTCCAAATTTTCGTAGGTATCCTAAACCTACTAGGGTGGGGTGTCCTAAACCTATGAAATGACCATTTTACCCTTCTAGATGAGCAAATCAAAAACTAGCCAACCCACAAGGGGCCAGCCCATAAAAGAATGCAAGCCCGCAAGCCTGCAAGGGGCCAGCCCATGAAAGCAAGCAAGCCCGCCAGCCCGCTTAAGCAAAGTCTTCAATGATTTTATGCACACAACTGTATTTAAACCCAAAAATTAATTTTTTTTCAGGCAATGTGGGACTAAACAGGCGGGTGAACTGTTCACCGGTCTGTTTAGGCACGTAAATCAGATTTTTCGGGGTCCAATATGAGGGTCAAGATGGCTCCAAAATGAAAAGTGGTCAACATGAAAGTTGTAGATCTCGGCGATCCGAATAACTCTAATGTTGATCACTTTTTGATTTGAAGCTTCCTTGACCTTCGATTTGGGACCCGAAAGGTCTGGGCGGCGAGACTGCTACAGTGAAGGCACGGAAATCAGATTTTTTAGGGGCCCAATATGAGGTTCAAGATGGCTCCAAAACGAAAAGTGGTCAACATGAAAGTTGTAGATCTCGGCGATCCGAACAACTTTCATGTTGATCACTTTTTGATTTAGAGCCTCCTTGACTTTCAATTTGGAACACGAAAAGTCTGGGCGGCGGGACTGCTACAGTAAAGGCACGGAAATCAGGTTTTTCGGGGCCCAATATGAGGGTCAAAATGGCTCCAAAACGAAAAGTGGTTTACATGAAAGTTGTAGATCTCAGCGATCCGAACAACTTTCATGTTGATTACTTTTTAATTTGGAGCCTCCTTGACCTTCGGTTTGGAACCCAAAAAGTCTGGGCGGCGGGACAGCTACAGTAAAGGCACGGAAATCAGATAATATAATAATAATATATATAAAAAAAACAGTCTGGGTGCGGGCGAAGCCTGCCGGGGGGCGGGCGACGCCAGCCGTCGTCGGCCGGGTACTGTGGCGCGTGGCCATCGGGCCGGAGGCCCGTGCCTGTCACTCGTATATATATATATATATATATATATATATATATATATATATATATATATATATATATATATATATATATATATATATATATATATATATATATATATATATATATATATATATATATATATATATGGTTCAAAGGGCATTCGAGACTTCACGTGACCTACCTTCATTTCATCGAGACTTCTCCGTCTATTCATCTTCTCGTCGACCTACAGAAAGTTCCATTGCTTTGTCTCAAATTCTTCAGACATCTCTTTCATTTCTCTTCTAATCAAATTAGAAATGGCTCGCCAAGGCATTGGCAATCTTCAGGTAGGAGGAGAATTGGTATGCACCGGATTTTCTACTGCTTCCGATGAATTTTGGAATGTCATCCTCATGTTGGAAACCGCTAGACTGACGTTCATTCTAGGGAAAGAATACCGAGTTCTTGACAGAGAAGTCCTTAAGTTCTTCAGGAATGCAGAGCTCAAATGTGAAGGATCCCTCATCAAAAGCAGTGTTAGAAATTTTGAAGTGAGAATGAAGCATAGTTTCTTAAACCAATTTCTAAGAATGCCTGAAGTTGAGGAAGAAGATGAAATCACTGGGACTGACTACGACAGAGCCCTCTCATTCGGTGACCTAGAAAAGAAATCTACAACCATCAGATGCAAAGAAATGAATGATGAAGGCAAGCTATAAACTGATATTATTGGAAAAGTGTTCTTGCGCAAGACAGGATCGCTTGACTATATCTCAGGAGACATGTTCAAACTGCTGACAGTCGTGATTTGTAGAAAGAGAATGAACTAGGGAACAGCTCTTTTTGACAGGATTAAGGCATGCTTCTCTGCCCCAAATTTTAGAAGAATCATCTCTCTCTACATCAACCAGCTGGATAAGAATCAATTCGATATGTCCATTGGTATTCAAATTCATCACCTGAAAAAGATAGATGCATCAATTTTTGCTCGAAGGGAAAGGAGAATTCCCAGGCAGGGGCAGAGAGAGAGATGGGTGAAGGTTCTGGATTGCAGGACAGACCTTATACTACAGTTATGGATAAGGATGTGTCCTTTATCCCCCATGAAGCAACTGAGATTACCGGTGTAGCTGCTGAGGGGGAGAGTTTACCTATGGATGTTGTTGTCATTCCACCAGTACAATTTGAAATTCCTCAAGTGCAAACTGAAATTCAATTTCCAGTACCTAATATTTAGATAGAGCTAGATGTTTAGCCAGAAGCACAAGCTATTTTGGGATCAACACATGATGGAGTATCTAATTTGGAAGAATTTCCTGTTGAATCTGAGGGGGATACCTTAATTAAAGACTCGCTCCAAAATGACCTGAATGCTGAAAGAGTTTCTATTGAGGGGGAGGACTTGGTAGTGCTCTATAAAGAAGTCAAAGAGGTTGTGGCAAAGTCTCCTGGTTAAGAACCAATCTTACTCAAGAAACATTCAGGGGGAGAAAATTCCAGTAGTGTTAAAACAAATGCTAACAATCTTGCAGCTTCCAGGTCTCAGGGTGAGAGTGGCCCTCCTAAAAAAGTTCCTTGTTAAAGTTAATAGAAGCAATGTTGGTAAAGCAAAAGGATCACTTTGATTTCTCCCTACAACAAGTTTTTAGCAAAGTGGCTAAAGTTAAAAAGGATCTGAATGATGGCATGGCTGCATGAAGAGCTGACAGGGAGAGTTCCAGTTCAAGATCCACCTTTTGAGGTTGAACAACCTATTGAATGTGAAGAGATCTATGCTGAGGGTGCATAATATTTTGAGCAACATCCTGAAGGTGGACAGTATGCACCTCCTGAAGAATATACTCAAGTATGGTCTGATATTGTTGAGGAAAAGGTAGAGATTCTTGAAAACCTTTCTAGACATCCTCAAAAGAGAAGAAGATATAGGGAAATCCTATCAATTAGAAGATCTGATCCCAATAGAGAAAATAGGGAATATGCTGAAGTATGGAGTCCTATCTACAAAGGTATTATTCTGGACACATTCAATATAGTTGACCTGGCAAATGAAGAGCCAAAGATATACTACAGAAAAGAGGAATGGGAAACGCATGAAGTATCAAATATGAAGAGGAGGCTTCATTTCAGAAAGCATGGAAGAGATAATCTTGATGCTCCTCCTCCTCTACCAAAATATTATCCCAAGCCCTATGCTTATTTTGATAAGCAACATGAGAAGAACAAGGGAGAGGAGCATTCTTGAGACCATCATATTCTGTTATATTGTGAATGTCTTAGAATGCCCACAAGAAACTTTTATATAAATATTGATATTTTTTTAATCTCTTTTGTTTTAAATTTATACATCTTTTTGTTCCTACTGTTTCTTTACTTTATTGTCTATGTAATTCAGCTTAGTATATAGGATGATGACTTCTTCAAATATAGGGAGATTGTTGGGTATTGTATCCACAATAACTGATTTGAAGAAGTGTCCATTGAACTAAGTTAAATTGAGGGTGTATTTGATGTTAGTTTCAGTTGTGTGTGGTGCAGGTTTTTATTGCCAAGTACAAACCATTGTCATGTTACAATGGATCTTCAAACACAGTTCTGTGCAATGTAATCTTTCATTGTATAGAACATCATGTTGACCCATGTGTAATGGTGTACTTCATCTAGCAATACAAAGGAAGTTGTTCAGAATTTGCATATTTTGGCTAAGGCAAATTCATCGAGTGATCACGTGAGGTCTCGTTAAATTCGTCAAGTACTTATGTAAGCACTCGTAGAATTCGTCAAGTGATCTCAAGAGTACTTGGGAGATCATTGAGGACTGCTGACCAGCATGACTAAGAAAATTCGTCGAGTACTCAAAATAATTTGTCGAGTACTTATGTGAGTACTCGTGAAATTCGTTAAGTCCTCTCGAGAAGTCAAGTGAACTACCTTAATACTCCAAAGAAAGTTGGTGTTAGCTCGTTCTAAGTAAAAATTTGTCGAGTACTCAAGTAAATTCGTCGAGTACTCTCGAGAGCTTTCAGCTAATTCTTCAAAAGGTCTCGTTTAGTCTAAACATCTCATGCAAGTTCTCTCCTAAGTTGTTTTGACTGGTTCGTCGAATTGTCTAGAGAGTACATGTGATGTCTCAACGAATAGGACTTAAATGAATTTTTGTTCATTGTCATTCTCATTTTCACGGCTTCTTAGGGCTTCCTCTATGTACAGTACATGTGGACGGTAGAGCTAAGTGCGAAATTGAGCTATTAGTGAGGAATTGTCTAAAAATAGTCTTGGATTATTTCATAGAACCCTAATCGCAAATCTAATCGTGTTCTAATTTCATATTATCATAAACGATCGGGAATTCAAATCGATTTTACGAAGAAATTTGTCGCTGACAACTCTCCCGATCCGCGATTCCTCCTGGGACTCGATCGATCTTAAGATTCCAGATTCATATTCGTTTAGAGATCAGTCGCTTCTCAGATCTGATCTATACAGTAATTTCAAATTATTCTTCTTCTTCTTCAAGAATTCAGTCAGAGCTTTCAAGCAATAAAGATGGACTATATTTTCAGATCTGAGAAAAAGACTTTCTTTCAAACAATCTCTTTCATATTGCTTTATAGGAAGTTTGTTCTTCCAAGTTTTTATAGATCCTTGTTGAAGGGTCGAGTGTAAGGAAAGTTGTTCTCCGAGTTTGTAGGAGTGGAAGACTCTTAGTTGTAAGATTATTATTAATCTGAGTTTTGGTGAAGTTGTCGAGTCTAGCCCAAAGTGTTAGATAGGCGAGGTGTGATAGTGGATGTACCCATTTGGGGAACCACTATAAATCCATGTATCTATGTTATGCTTATTCTCTTATTCCGTGAGTTTTTTTTTACTAGATTTTTATTCCGCTTTAAGCCGTAGGATTCACCTATTCACCCCCATCTATGTGATTTAGGTTGACAACTAGATACTTTCATATCTCCATATGTTCAGTCATAAAGTCACCAGATCATCAAAACATGCACAATTAGTTCAATAGATCGCAGAATGAAGACATGCATCAACGCAAAAAAAGCAAAGTAATAAATCCAGCGTGAGATCTAAGCTCGCCACTATATTTAAATACTCGCCAAATTGTTCAATACAATAAATAGAGAAGACAAGAAAAATCCTAAGTCCTAGGTGGTCGTTGCTTGTCAAGAGGGGGATGTCGCTTGACCCAACCCATGTCACACGCACGCTCGCCTGTAGTGCTCGCTTGCCAAAGAGAGCGTATCGTGGCTTCGATGTAGTTGGTCCTTAATCCTCACCAGCCATCCCATAATGCCCATGCTTGACAGCATCCCTGCCAGCTCCTCATGGTGAAGCTACTGGCGATGCTCGATCATTGATTTTCGTCATTCCAACTCATTGATCATGTGGAAGCGGTACTCGTAACTAGCGAGCCACTCAGATAACTCCTCCATCTTGTCCATCTGAACATCCAGTTAAGAGATCTAGTTATGAGGATCGTAGATGGCGAGCTGATTAAAACTTTCCTCCAATACCTTATATGCGCAGGCAGTAGCCTGGCGATACTCGTAGGTGGGGAGGTGAAGTGCATCGATGAAGGATGCTCCCAGTGTTGTAGGGAGACCTGTCAAGTAGAGAGAAAGTTGTTGCATCAGATAAAGCTGTATAAAAAACAACAATCAACTAGTTTAACAACAAGCGAGTTACCAGGCCGATGATATCGAGATCGGCAGGGAGAAGGGTTTCGGCAAGTCCTCGCTGGCCTGACGACGAACCTCCTTGATGCTCGGCGGCTTGCCCCTAGCCGCGACCTTAGGATTCTCTCCCTCCGATCCTCGATGGGAAGTATTCCAGGTACCTTCCTTCTCGATCGCGCGACGAGCTCGCAGGGGTGCTCAGAGGAGTCGGAGTCTTATCAAGGTCGACATCATGGTGAGCTGTAGAAGTCAGTGGTAGCGGAGGCAGAGGCATATTCTGTAAAGGCGGAGGCGGAGGCATGGGAGTACTCGCTGAAGGCTGCAATAAGCTCGTAGTAGAGGGAGGGGCCTTGCTCGCCCCTGGTTGCAAGATCTTCTCCACAGGGAGGTCCTTGGTTTTCACTGCAGGGACTTGTTTCTCCAGAGGTCTCTTGGAGTTATGACTAATTAGGACAGAGTGACATGGTCGCAACCCCTGATAAGCTTCGAGCGTGACCAAAGGGATGGACCACAGAGGGGGAATGGAACGATGCTCGTCGGAGGCCTCGATCTACGTTAGTGGAGCTGCAAGTATCAAAAACATCTCAGTACATTAGCAAGTCAATATTATTGTGGTAACTCGAATAAAGCAGCGAAGAGGTGCTAACCTTACGAGGCGACGAGATCCGACTGTAGTTGAGCCTGAGACTCAGCGGCATTTGGAGCAGGGTGAGAAGTCGGAAGAAGAGGATGAGAAGGCTTAGGCGCGAGCTATTCATCATGATCGCTTATACTTAGCTCATCGCACAACTATTGATTGTCAGCGAGGATCTCGAGATTGTCGCCTGGAGTGACGACATCCTGTGCCAAGGGGCAAATTACCTGTTTTGGAGGCTAGTGACTTTTTCAGTTTCTTCTCCTTCGATGGAGGGAGGTCAGTGGTATCGTCACCATCTTGCGGCCTCTTCGACTTCTTCGGTTCCAGGAATCTTGACAGAGCGACAAGGCTCGCATTATAGATTTCCTCTGCAGATTGCGATATTGTGTACGAGTTCAGAAGGTGTGCCTCAAAGATGAGTTGTCCCTCCCTATTTATTGATTTTCCAGGCATCCATAGGTCGAGAGTAGTCCGGGTACTTGCCATCAACAACTCGCCAAATAAGAGTTGGATGTTTCTTTCCGAGCTCCTACGTCGCTCACAAAGAGCAGGGATTGTGTACAATCTATATTCGTCGAGGGTGGACCCACTCAGAACCAGGTCAGCTAGGAGTCAAAGTCAGCAAGTCAAGGAAGAGATAAGAGCCATCATTCAAGATAGTAGAAGGTTTGGGCAAGTATGGCAAGCTCTCCTCGCATACTTGTCAGGTAAGCAACTAGGTCGATACTTGCCCAAGCCGGGCAAGCTCCCCCAAAAGTCTCCTAGTCGTCGGTGGGGATAGGGTAACAAATAAGACCCCCCCCCCCAACCCCTTAGATTTGCCTATATATAGAACCTCATAAGTACAAAGATTTATACCTTGAACTCTCGCAAAAGATCTCGACTGGACCTTTTTTCTAGACTTCTAGCTGTGCGAGATAGTGTTCATCCCCTTGATCGACATCCTCTGATAGTCGACAATTAGTGTCCACCTTGTACCCTATGTGGTTATCTTTGGTTGCGGAGGAGAAGCTTCTTTCAAGCATTTGGGTACATGATGTGACCTCCCTGCCGCAGCACATGGGGTCCTTCTAGTTCTATATAGTCTGCTAAGCCGTCGTCGCCGGATCCGGTAACCATAGGCTGCATTTGTACGAATATTTTAGAGTAGGAATTTTCCCAAATTTAACACTTTTAGGAATTTTCACAGCTTCAAGCCCTGCAGCCTTGAGCTCTGCAGCTCAATCTTCAGAAGAGAGTCGCTCTACTTCAGCCTTTGAAGACCCCCAACTCGATATCCAAATGGGAAGTCTCTTCCCATGCATTCCTCAGCAGCAACGCGGTCTTCTCCACTAAGGATTTTCTATATGTAGTGCCGCCCACGACTCCTCAAGATTTGCCTTCAACTTTGACCTAATCTGCCGAAAGTGAGATATATCTAGATCTCGATTCTCTCTCAAGTCAGAAACAGAGCTCTCTACATCTCGAAGCTTCTCTTGAAGCTCCAATTTTTCATCTTTCATGCTCACGTAATGATCATTCCACGTAAGCACTATATTGGTCTGAGTCTCAATCTGCAAACAAAAACAAAGGAGTCAAATTTATATAAAACAACAAAACCACAAACTAGAGGGAATAATTTAATCACTTCATTGCTCATCGCCTTTAAAGAAAAAGATTCGCTTCTCTTCACCACCTGAGGTGTGGGAGCCTCCGCAGGGGGAGCGTGGGGGCAAAAGACCCCAGAACCTAAAGATCAAAATCAATCAGCATAGTCCCATTCTTGGAGCCACAGAGGACTTCCTCAACCTGACAATCTCTCCGCCATGAAGATCGTAGCTTCGTGGCCGCATCACTGTAACTTTTTAATATAAGTTTCCTATTTCGATCATGAACCAATGACGCTGCAACTACACTCTCAGGCTCGGCAGAAAGTCCGCCTAACAACAAACATTTCTTCTTCACGAACAACGAAATGCTAAAGAGATAGTTGACTGGCTCATGAGGCTCCATGAACCCCAACATCAGAGTAAATTCCCGCTCACGCTCCTTCGTGTGATGACGGCGATCGGGAAGAGGATTCCAAAGTTTAGGAAGGCCCCGGGAATTCTGGACATAACCAAATAAAGTGTTCCTGTAGCGTTGATCTATCCAGCTTTCAAAATCAAGCCATCATTTGTTGTTGTGGATCTCAATATGCCTTCCTCTATCGACTCGAATCTCGCACCAGTCTCTGAAAACCTCCAAAGAGAATCTTGAGTTGTGCTCCCCGAAGAATGCAACCAGTCCCATAATGCGCATCATTCCAAGAGGAGTAAATTGGGATATAGGAATGCCACAGAACTTCTAAATCTCGATCACTTCCTTGTATGATGAAAAATGAAATCTGGATCTCAGTATCGTCTCACACAACGTCAGCCAACCCTTTGGCAGTACCTAGACTCCCTCGTCAAAACATGAAATCCTTACTTTAAGCTCAGCAGGAAGCCCGTATCTTTTTGTCCAAACTACAATTTATTCTACGGTAAGCGAGGGGCGCAATCATATGTGTCGACATTGTGTATTATGCCTTGAAATCTAGAAAGAAAAATAAATCAAAATCATAAGAAAGGATGCAAAAAGGGACAAAAAAGCACTCATGCACAATGAGAAAGGTCGCCTCATAGGCATGGCGAGGGCACCATGGGCATGAAAGAGAGCCCTCCCCTGTCTGTGTACAAGCACAATACCCAGGACCGCACCACGGGCACGCAGGCCCACGCGCGGGAGTGCATAGCCGCGCACTCAGGCCTACGTGCGGGTGCGCGCGCAAGCCCGTGCGCATAGAACCACGCGTGGGTGCATGCGCATAGGCCCTCACAACACGCGCAGGTGTGACCGACGCAAGCAGCACGCGATTCTGCCCGATGTACGCCCAAGGTCCATCCACGCACTCTCAGAGCGCGGACCCCTGCTGCACACGCGCTGGGGTGAATCTCACACGGGCATTCCTTTTTTTCCTCTACCCCTCAGCTCTTTCACATCGTACCTTGGCATGCGTGCCGCCGTCGACTACATTTTTTGGCGTCGCTCTGTTCACGTCCACCATGATTGCCATGACCCAGTCTCTCATAAAAAGTTATCGCTCTTCACACACTCCAACTCTAAACACCGAGAACTTTAAGGGGCAAATGATGAGGCCAAGTATAATTTATAGATGAACCAGTATGTAATTAACTGGTAATCCATGACCTCCACTAACTTGGTGGGGATCATGGAGATAACTGATGCAGGAGCGATCGACACATCCGATTCTTGCACAATTCTTGACGGTTATCCCACTATGCACACTACACGAGTAACCGCCCGTTGCTGGTCACTGTCATTGTCTCTGTCGCTATCAATGCGGACGCCATCATCACCAGCATCGGGCGACCCTTGCCTGTTTTGCCTCTGTGAGGACAGTGCTGAGTACCGCACGACCGGCCTCCCGAAGTCGGATGTCAGGCAATCCTCACCCGGCCAGCCTCCGTCAGGATGAAGTGGGGCACCTCCTGGCCAGCCTTGCGAAGGACGGCATCGGGCAGCCCTCGCTCGACCGGCCTCCCCCGGCTAGCCTCGTTAAGTTAGATGATCGCCTGGTCGGCCTTCCCCGGCCTGCCGCCCGGTCAGACTTCACCAACCGGGTATTATCGCCACCGTCCGATCATCCTCCGACGATCATCACCGTCTGTTACGCGGGTAATCACTCAAGTAACCATTGGCGTAACCACTGACGTAACCACTCTCATGAATGGGGGGAATAACTACCGTAATCACCTCCTGTGAGCTTATAAATAGGACCTCATACTTCTCTCATCTCTAACTTTCTCCTCCCAGACTTCTTCTCCTATAGACTGGAGCTCTGCCAAAATCCTCCTATGAGCCGCATCCCACTACAAGAAAAAACCTATTTAGCAAGGAAAATTAGAAACGCAAGATAACTACTTGCTAATTAGCAACAAATTTAGCAAGGTAAATGATTTTCTAATTTACCTACAAAATTAGCAATAAATATTTTTGTTGTAAAATTAACAACGAATTATTTTGTTGCAAAAATAGCAACGAACTTTTTTGTTGCTAAAATAACAATAATTTTTTTGTTTCAAAATATTGATGGAAAAATTTCTCTCCTAAAACATTTACTTCCTTTCATAAAAAATATAATTTATTTATTTATGTTTATCTCTTTAATTTAAGTCATAGTTAAAATTTAAAATAAAATGATCATACATATACATACTTCATATAACTTAAAAAATTATTTATATATTTATATATGTCTATAAATTAACATAGTTTATGTCCAACAAAATAATTATTATATATAATTAAATTTGTATATAATTTCGTAAATTATTTCAACTTTAACATATACATATCTTAGAAACTAACATAAATTATTTGAATAAAATATTAATAATATATTTATAAATTATAATTGAGTATTAATTAGTATTCAACGAATTAATTATTATTATATTTATTTTTTTAATATAATTTTAGAAATTTAAAATACAGTTTTATGTTTGTACATGTTGCGCGTTTTTTGATCAAATACGCGCAAATAGAAAAAACAGCTACATGCGTGCATTTTTTCGAAAAATGTTCAACATGAAAGTTGTAGATCTCGACGACATCTACAACTTTCATGTTGAACACTTTTTCTAAAAATGCACGGTTTAAGAGTATTTTGAAAAGGTGCGAAACAATGCGTAACTTTTGCGAATTTGCAATAGTTACACAATAGTTTCACGCCTTTTCAAAATACTTTTAAACTGTGCATTTTTAGGAAAAAGTGTTCAACATGATAGTTGTAGATCTCGACGAGATCTAAAACTTTCATGTTGAACACTTTTCTAAAAAATACACACTTATAGGTGTTTTTTTATTTGCTCGTATATGACCGAAAAACACGCTGCGCGTACGTATATACAGCAACCCGTTTAAAATACTTATATATATTTATAAATTAGCAGGAGATATATATAATATTATAAATTTTTAATACTTATATATATATATATTTAGAAATGATAATATAAATTTATTTTTTTACGTAATATTATAAATTAAATATTAAACCTTTAGATTTATATAAAATACCGCATAAATATACAAATAAGTTTCTTAGCACATTTGGCAAGCATGATAGAATATATTTGAGAGGTAAGGGGTTCGAATCCTGCTATTAGCATGAATTTTTATTCCTAGCATATAAAAACATTTTTTATTTACCATAATAATTAGCAACAAAAAATGAATTG
This sequence comes from Platanthera zijinensis, assembly GCA_039513925.1. Taxonomy (NCBI): domain Eukaryota; kingdom Viridiplantae; phylum Streptophyta; class Magnoliopsida; order Asparagales; family Orchidaceae; genus Platanthera; species Platanthera zijinensis. The sequence continues at coordinate 40,763,303 of CM077079.1, read as the reverse complement.
CTTGCTAATTTAAGAAGGATAAAAATCGTTGCTAAAATTCTCTTGCTAAATAGGAAGGAAAAAAATCCTTCCTAAATTTAGCTAGGCTCAATTTAGAAAGGAAAAAATTTTGTTGCTAAATACCTTGCTAATATAAATTAGCAACGAATTTTATGGTTTAGCAACGCATTCTTCTCCTAGCTAATAAGAGATTTTCTTGTAGTGTCCCTTCCATTACTCCGAAAATTCGTTTAAGTCCACGACGCTCCGAAGCAAAAGACGCACCGCCGGCCCCTCCAAAAAATCTCCTACGTGCAAGACATTCTGCAAGTTCTCACCAACGAATCTCCTACGCACATCGCAGCAGCGCACAACATCTGGACAGTGCCAAGAACGTCCACCACCTATAGAAAGAGAGATTTTGAACTTCGTGTGATGCGGTCTGTCGCCCACCAAGCACACATGTGTTTTCTCTCATCTGAAAGCTGAAACGAGGAGCGGTCTGTCTCCCTCAAATTCTTTGACAACTTGTAAACCGCCGCCGATAGTGAAATTTGATTGGTTCTGAACTGGTCGCGTGATTTTTTACCCAATTTACGGGTTTTTCACTTATAAAACATCTTGTATATTTCTTTTTTTACTCTGTGACTGTTTGCGCACTCGACCACTCCACGGGCTAAGACGATCAAATTTAATTTGATCTACCAGAAGTCTTGAATTGCCCGCAACAACTATTATGTCGTTAAATTGTAGAAATAATTATATAACCAACATTATTTTTTCTAAAAACCGAATTATTATATCAGCTTTCCTCAAATGAACCCCTTCATAGAATAAACAAAAAAATAGTCTTTTTATATAATCAACCTAAATACAGTAGTGAGTCAGTGCAAATTGGTGTAATCAGCTGAGGCTCCTTTTGGAAAGGTGATGGCGGTCATAAATGCATGCATTAAACAGGCATCTGTTAAGGAACATCATCCGTTTAAACACAAAAATGGATGAAATTCTTTAGACAGGCATTAACGAATGATAATTTAACCCCATATTCATAACCGTCATCACCGTGCTAAACGGAGCCTGAGTAACATCAATATCTCTGATTACTTTTAGTATAAGGAATATTCCAATCCATCAACTTATTAATTTAATATCATTTTAATATAATTCTATTTTTTGAATGGGATTTCTAACCCTTAAGTTCAAAGTTTGAGTTTCAAGCATGAGAACTCTGTTACTAGGATTATGACTCCGTTTGAGGGGATTTATTTTCGCCGGTCTAGCGCTTACAACAGGTCCAGATCATGCGGTCGTAAGCGTTTGATCGGTGAAAATAAGTCCCCCCTCCAAGCAGAGCCTATGTTGTGTCTTGTAAAAAATTAAATTAAATGTATTTAGTACAAACATAATTTAATGATCTTAGTGACATATATACACAAGTGCATAAAACTCTCTGCAAGAAGAGTTAAATAATTTTATTATGTATGATTAAAATAATGTTCTATAAGAAAATCATGTAACAACAACAAAAAAATGAAGGGAAAATGTACCTGAGGCGGGACTCCAATTTGTAAGAGAACAGGATTTATGAGCAGGCCCCCACCAATTCCAAATAGCCCACCCATAGTTCCTGATAGAAGTGCTGCCGAAGGAAAAATCAACATAGGTAGATCTTTTATTCTGCTACGAGTTTCAGCTTCCTGTACAAAAAAAAATACAAATCGACAAATTAGTTGAGCTATTATATATTTGCCTCTATCAGGGCACATTTTTAAAATTACAAAAACTATATATATAGAGAGAGTATAATTGAAAAGCTAAATGTTCCACCAGCTGTGTTTTGCAACTAGCTACAAAGGTATAAAGAAGGTATTGTTTTTCGTTCCGGCGTAAATTTTTTGCCTTAGCGTGAATTTTTCTTCCTGACATGAATTTTTATACCGGACGCGAATATTTCTGCTGGAGAACGCATTTTTCGCCCGGGCTCGTTTTTTCCGCCCGGGGGCATTTTTTTCTCTTGGGCCCGATTTTTTCCGCACGAACTTTTTTTTTCACCTCCGGGCAAAAATTTCAAGCCCGGGCCGAATAAATTTACGCCCAAGTAAAAATTTCACGTCCAACGAAAAATTTGGGCCCGAGCGAAAAATGCGTGCCGAGCGATAAATTTGCGCCCGAGCGATAAATTTACACCCGGGTGAAAAGCTCGGGCAAAAAAACGCATCCAAGCAAAAAAATTGCGCCCAGGAAAAAAATTTGCGACGGGGCGAAAAAACCGCATTCAAGCGAAAAAAACAAGTCCGGGCGAAAAAATCGCGCTCGGGCAAAAAATACGCGTCCGGGCAAAAAATGCGCGCTCCGGAGAAAAATGCGCGCCCGGGCGGAAATATGCGCTCCAGTGTGAAAAATGTGCGCCCAGACGAAAAAATGCGCGCGTGAGTGGAAAAATCCGCGCACGGGTGAAAAATTCACACTCAGGCAGAGAATTCAAATATGCATCCGAATAATTAAACTACTAATTCCATTTCGGCGGTTTAAATTTTGCATTCAGCCTAAAATTGGAATTGACTTCAATTTCAACTTCTCAAAAATTAAAATTGCAGTCAGTTTTAATTTCTGCATCTCATTTCCTGCCCAATTAAGAGAGCGTTTGAGATATTTTATACTTACCAGTTCATCTCTCTGCTGATTGGGAATCGGGTGGTTTGTATGTCCAATTTCGTAGAGAATGTAGAGCGTAAACATTATAGCGATTGGAACCTGGAGTAAGGTAATGAACCAAAATGCGCCTCCACATTGCCTTATATGCATCATACTCTGCAAAATAATTTAATTTATGCGTTAGAGTATATGCATCCAATCTAAAATTAATTAATTATAGTTGGACATAAATTAGATTTATATTAATGTACAATGCTACATGAATTATGATTTGATGTGAGGACGATATGCTCTGAAAATTTGATGGCTCCACAGCTGGTCCGGTTCAGTTTTATCCATATTATTTCTTATGCTATATATACAGCTTGCAGAAAAAAAAATTAAGAATCATTCCTAACCTAATAGAGAAAACGAGAGTGAGGAGCGACTGTGGCGGAGATCTGGAAAACTCGATCCAAAGGGTTTCTTCTCCGGCGACGGTCGGAGATCCGGCAGCAGCGGCATCTGGAGGATCGGGATCTTGGCTCTTCTTCTCCGGCGGCAAGGAGGAAGAGGGGCGGCGGCATCGAGGGCTTCTCCTGCGGCGGATCCCGGTATAGGGCTCGCATCTCCGGCGGCAACGAGGCAGCGACGGCTAGATCGTCTAGGAGCACCGATCTTGGGTTTCTTCTCTTGCTTCTCCGGCGACAGCGGCGGATCCAGCAGCGGCAAGCAGCGGCAGAGACGTCCTCCTTCTCTGGCGACATTAAGGCTGCGGCGGTCTCTCTCCTGCAGCGTCTAGGGGAGAAGAGGGGGGCTGCGACTTTGTGCGTTCTTGCGGCGATTCAGATCGGCATAGGCAGCCTCTTCTCCTGTCCGGCGACATCTAGGCTGCGGCGGTCTCACGCTAGCAGCGTCCAGGGACGAGGGAAAAAGCAGCGACACCGATCGACCGATTTCTTGCGACGACATCCTCGGTGGCAGCAGTGCATAGGGGAGTTCTCTTTTTCCTCTTGTTTCTTTATGTTTCCTATTTTAGGTTAGTGTCGATCCGCTGCGGATCGTTGAGTGATTGTGGTCTAATCGAATATTTTATTCTGATTAGTGGATCTGGTGCGCTCTCCCCGTGGACGTAGGAGCTTAACTCCGAACCACGTAAATCTTTGTGTTTTCTGTGTTTTGGAATCTCGAACTGTTTCTTGATTGGTGCGCGCTACTATTTGCTCACAAATTAGCTCATGTTGCTATTGTCCGCGACGAGTTCTGTACTCGCGGGTTGGTGCCAATTGCACAACAATTGGTATCAGAGGGAGGTTCCAGATCTTCGGGCAAGTGAGCAAATTCAATGGCGGCCAAATTCGAGATTCCAAAATACGATGACAAGATTGATTTCAGCATTTGGTAAAAGTGCATAAAGGCCGTACTCGTGCAGCAAGGACTTCACAAGGCACTCCATGGAAAGGAGAAGGCCAAGGTGAAGGACGATGACGAGTGGGATGAGCTGGATCTCAAGGCCATTAGCACCATACAGCTGTGCTTGGCAGACGAGGTCATGTACAATGTGGTCGAGGCACAAACCACAGTGGATATATGGAAAAAGCTCGAAGAGCTTTATATGTCTAAATCGCTTACGAATAAGCTATACGTTAAGAAACAATTTTATAGCTTAAGGATGTTCGAGGGAACGCAGTTGTTGGACTATATGAATGTGTTCAACAAGCTGGTATCCCAGCTGCGGAGTATGGATGTGAAGGTCGAGGAGGAAGATCAGACTCTTGTCCTCACCCCCGAGGCCGTTTGATCATTTAGTCACCACCATCTTGTATGGGAAGGATACTCTTAAGATGGAGGAAGTGGTGATGATGCTTCTTTCAAATGAGAAGAGGAGCAGTTCTGGATCGAAGACGAGCGAGGGTCTGCTCGTGAAGAGCGGAGAACCATCCCGATGGAGGACAAGGAGCGAGACAAGAAGGACTCTCGACCTAGATCGAAGTCCAGAGGCAAAAACAATAAATGCCACTTCTGCAAGGAGGAGGGGCATTGGAAGGTGAACTGCCCTAAGAGGAAACTCAAGGGCAAAGCACCTGAGCCTCAGTAGGCCGCTATAATAGTCGGGTATGATAGCGATGCGGATGTCTTGTGTAACGCCCCAAAATATTGTAGGAGCGACGGGGATCGCTTTTGGCCAAGACAGTTTTTTTGGAGCAGGTGACACGGGTCCCGACACGGCCGTGTCGGAGGCCGTGTCGGCTGTGTCGAGCTCGGTCGTCGAGCTGGCCGTGTGGTCGACCATGTTAAGGTCGACGATAGTCGGGTATGGAACACGGCCAGGCACACGGCCGTGTCCCAGACCGTGTAACATCGGGTCATTTTGAACTTTTCTGAGGTATTGCACACGGGGCATGACACAGGTCCGAACACGGCCGTGTCCCAGGTGACACGGGCGTGTCAGGGGCCGTGTCAGAGGCCGTGTACTTCTCTGACTGAAAATGTTGAAAACGGGTGCCATGACACGGGTCACGACACGGCCGTGTGGAGCGAGACACGGCCGTGTCGAAGGCCGTGTCAGGAGCCGTGTGCTGGTTTTCGAACCGATCGAGACGGCGAATGGGTAACACGGCCAGGCACACGGCCGTGTTGCAACCCGTGTTCGGCCCAGTTTTGTGAATTTTTAGGCTGAATCGTGGCCGTTCGTTTCTTTGGTTTGAGATCCGACGGCTGGGGGCTGGATCTGAGGGATTATGCTCGGGAATAGGGTTTGAAACCCTCATTTTCCTTTGGACTTTATCTCTATTGATTCTAGAGAGAAGGGAGAGCAAGGAAGAGGAAGAAGGCCAAGATCCGGCCGCCGGCGAAGCTTCGGAGGTCCATTTCGCGAGCGGAGTTTAGATCCACGAAGGTGGGAGCGTTGCGGTGGTTTCCAACCGAGCAAATCTTCTCCATGGCTTGGAAGAGGGGACGGAAGGTAACGACACTTCTCCTCTCGGTTTTTAGGATTTAGGATGTATGAATAGCATCCCCTTCCTTTCATATTCTGAGCACTGAATCTCTCAAATGAGAGGGATTCGTGTAGCCTAGGTTCAAGAGGAACCTCCGGGTGGAGTATGTTCATCCCGGCATGCTTTGCATTAGAGATCCGCTCCGTTAGCGGATTAGGCATTGTGGGTGAAGCCGTGGTCGCGACCGTTAGTCCGACCCGGTGATGTTGCATAGCGAGATGTGAGGATTTAGTAGAAATCCGTAGCGGCAATACGCCGTTGTATGTATGCATTTTCCCCCTTATATTTGAGTGAGTACTCGTAGTCGGAACCGGACGAGGTTAGCCCCGCTTTGTGCGGTAGATGGTTTCCTTGGAGCATGGGAAAGACACGGTGCGAGTGGCAATTGGGGTGGGGAAACCTTTGTTAGTGCTGTGCTAAGGCGCGGCTATGTCTCAGTGGTCGGCTGGCTTTTCCGTGACGCGCAAGTCATGTGGAGAAAGTGTCCCGGCAAGACTAGCCCCATGTGTGAGACTGACGAGAATGCCGAGCGGAGGGCAAGCCCGGGCAATGTAGCCATGAGCGGGTGGGGTCCAGCAAGGCTTCTTAGAATCGGTCACTGTGAGGCGGAACCCTGACGAGCGAAGTCAGATTGTGCGGGCAAGCCCGGGGGTTATGACCCTTGTGCGGGTGGGGCCTTTGCAAGGTTCCGTGTGACGGCGTGTGTGCCGTTAGGGACATGGTGGTTCCCTTGTGTTTGCGGCTTTAAGCCAATGGGGAAACGGAAGTACCCAGTGTCTGATGTTGTGTTAGATGCATACGAACTAGGGTGCCTTGGGTGAAACCCGGGCTGCATTCATGCTGCATAGTAGGCCCCTTTCACTTTGTACAAAACATAGAGAACATGTATGCTGTATGAGACATCCAAGCCTATTTTACCGCTTTATTATATATACTCTTTTGGTATACGAAGTGCTAACTTGCAGGTGGAGTGGTACCCCGGGGTCCTTTAGGGGCGGCCGGGAGGAGATGTGTTTGTTACACAGTAGAGGTCAGCCTTTGCTGACCCACGTTACTTTAAATCCTTACAGGGCAAGGATCGCATGCAGGAGCTAGCGCGCCAGGCGAAAAGCCCTAAGCCTCATGAAGTGTTGCTGTACTTGGTTTCTCTTGGTGTGTTTGCTACTTTTGTTATGTTTTTGTCCGGCTTGCATGCCGAGGTAGGCTAAGAGTGCTTGGCACATTTATATTTTTGTTTGGACTATTATTGTGTAAGGCCTTAAGGCCATTTGATACTCTATCGTTAGTGGATAACTTCTGTCGGTTTGTTCTGTTTCCGCTGTGTATGTCTGGAGTTTTGAGTTTGGGTAGTTTCATATCATCTTTTAATACTAAAGCTGTGGTGTCCGTATGCTGTGGGGCCCCGGCCGGACCCATATTATATGGTCTTTACAGGGGAGGTGTTACAATTTGGTATCAGAGGGAAGTTTGCGTTCCAACGAGAAGTTTCGCGGTCGAAAGTATAAGTCGAGTCGCGTATAAGAAGTTATCCACATAAGAGTATCGCAGGACCATGAGTGTCCTGGTGTTCGAGTCTTGCGATTAGAGAATGATTTGTGTTTTCTTGCTTGTGTTTAGAGTGCAAGCAACGAGGCTGGGACCTCGAGGCCAAGAGAAGAGCTCTCGGCAAGTAGTGCGACTGCGCAAGGTCCGCTAGGGATGGGGGTCACACCGGCCGACTTCTGTCGTATGCTTGCAGAAGCGATGGTGGCGGCCCAAGCTGCAGCGACAGCACAGGTAGCAGCTCCCGTTGCTCAGGTGGCAACTCCTGCTACCCCGGACACGGCGGCGACCGTGCAGGTTGAGGAAGTCAGGCGGGCAGAGCCGCAGGCCGAGAGAGTGGTTGTCGGGCATGGGGACCGGCAAATGAAGTACTTTCTGAGTTTCCACCCTCCCACCTTCAAGGGAACCGGCACACCCACAGATGCAGAGGATTGGTGGGCTAGAATTCAGGAGCTTCTGAGGGCGGCAGAGGTGCCAGATGAGAAAAAGGCAGAGTTCGCCGCCTTTATGTTGGAGGGAGATGCCAAGTAATGGTGGGTGAGCCACAGTGGCCGGCAATTTCTAGGACGCACACCGTCCATCGAGGAGTTTGGGAATGCCTTCCTGAAGAAGTACATACCCGCCTCAACGAGATTAGCCCTCCAGAGGCAGTTCCTATATCTGGTGCAGCGAGACAAGTCAGTGGATGAGTATGTTCAGGAATTTACTCGCTTGGGTCGCTATGCGGGAACGACCATGGCAGGCGATGAAGAGAGGGACAATCTCTTCTACCATAGATTGAGGGAGAACCTAAGACAACCCCTCATATCGATGAAACGTGCGGGTTTCAACGAATTGGTGGAGGCGGCCCGAATTTTGGAGAGTGATATGGAGCGATCCCAGCGTCGCAAGGGTTTCACACCCAAGCAGGGGGAGGAGAAGAAGCCTGCTCAGTCCCATGGAAAGGCGGAAGGGAGCCGATGGAAGAAGAAGCCTCCCCCGTTTAAGTCGGGCGAGAAAAATAATTGGACGTCCGGAGGGTCACGCTCTAAGGGACCGCAGACGTGTTACAGTTGTGGCAAGCCAGGCCACATAGCAAGATTTTGTACCCAAGGGGGCGCTGAGCAAGAGCCAAGGCAGGAACAGACTGTGCGCTCCGGCCCCAGTACCGTAGAGAAAGGGAAGATGGCGGAGTCGAGTGCTTCCCGGTTTCAACCAGTGCAGCCAAGGGCCTACAACCTTGGGCAGCAGGAAGCAATCCGTCAACCCGATGTGGTGACAGGTACGAGAATTCAACCTGCACCTTAGATTTCTTCCTTTCAAGCCTTTTTATGTTTGTTGCATGTGTGTAGGCTTTGTAGTGGTATCAGGGTACCCCGCTAGGGTACTTTTCGATACGGGGGCGTCGCACTCCTTTCTTGTGGAAAGTTTCATCCGGAGGATTGGAGTTGAGTCCTTCTCAACGGACTCAGAGTTGAAGGTGCGCATGCCCAATGGGTCATCTATGACTACCAGGGCTAGAGGCCGGATTTGTTGGAGTCTTGAGGGGGTCGACTTCGTGTTGGTAGCGGCGATCTTGCCATTGTCCGAGTTCGATGTGATCTTGGGGATGGATTGGCAAGCGGAGCAGCGTGCCAGTATCGACTGTTTGTCCAAGGTGGTAACCCTGAGGGGCGTGGGGCAAGCGGAAGTCAAGTTCGAAGGTCTGCATGGAGTGGCCTGCTCCCTAGTTTCGGCACTTCAGTTAGTGCGAGCTGTTAACCAGGGAGGTGTAGCTCTAGTAGCGTTGTTGGAGGTTAGCCTCTCCGGGCTGTCTCTAGGAGAAGTGCCCATGGTGGCGGAGTTTGGAGATGTTTTTCCCGAGGAGTTACCGGGAGCACCTCCTCGGCGGGAGATTGATTTCTCCATCGAGTTAGTGTCCGAGGCTAGACCAGTTTCACGTCCACCATTTAGGATGGCACCAAAGGAGTTGGCCGAGCTCAAGGTTCAGTTGCAGGAGCTTTTGGAACAAGGGTATATCAGACCCAGCTCTTCACCGTGGAGTGCACCGGTGTTATTCGTAAAGAAAAAGGATGGTAGTATGCGTTTGTGCATAGACTACCGAGAGTTGAACAAATTGACAATCAAGAATAAGTATCCGATTCCTCGGATAGACGATCTCTTCGACCAGTTGGTGGGGTCGGTGGTGTACTCCAAGTTGGACTTGAAGTCCGGATATTATCAGTTGCGGATTCGTGACGAAGACATACCCAAGACAGCGTTTGGTACGAGATATGGTCATTTTGAGTTCTCGGTGATGCCGTTCGGGTTGACGAACGCGCCGTCCGTGTTCATGGACTTGATGAACCGAGTGTTTTGCGAATACTTGGACAGGTTCTTCGTCATTTTTATCGATGACATTTTGGTGTATTCCAAGTCGGAAGCGGAGCACGAGGTGCACTTGAGGACAGTGTTGCAAGTATTGAGAGAGAACCAGCTCTATGCGAAGTTCTCCAAGTGCGAGTTTTGGTTGGAGAAGGTGGCGTTTTTAGGCCATGTGATTAGTGGGGATGGGGTGGCGGTAGATCCAACGAAAGTGGAAGCCATCAGAGATTGGCCAGTTTTGAGGACTGTGGCGGAAGTCCGGAGCTTTCTTGGACTAGCCGGGTACTACCGAAGGTTTGTGGAAAACTTTTCGCGGATAGCTCTACCCCTCACTTCACTAACTCGCAAGGATCAGAAATTTGTATGGACTCAAGAGTGCAACGAGGCGTTTGAAACCCTGAAGGAAAGGCTAATGACGGCGCCGATCCTAAGTCTGCCAAAGGGGACCGAAGGGTTCTAGATTTTCAGCGACGCATCCGGATGTGGTTTAGGGTGCGTGTTGGTGCAGCATGGTAGTGTGATAGCTTTTGGGTCGAGGCAGCTGAAGCCTCATGAGAGAAATTACCCCGTCCATGATTTGGAGTTGGCGGCGGTAATTTTTGCGTTGATGTTGTGGAGGCACTACGTTTATGGTGCAAAGGTGGAGATCTTCACGGACCACAAGAGTTTGAAGTATCTCCTAGATCAGAAGGACCTAAATATGCGGCAGCGTAGATGGGTCGAGTTCCTGGGGGACTACGAGGTGGCGATTCAGTACACGCCAGGGAAAGCCAATGTGGTGGCAGATGCTTTGAGTAGGAAATACTCGGGGCAAGGAAAATGGATTGAAGCTAACGATGAGCGGTTAAGGCGGGACTGGGAGTCCCTTGGTTTGGAATGTGTGCCAAGAGGCGAGTCTAGCGTGGCTCGACTAAATTGGATTGAGATGCAGAGTGACTTATGCGATCGTATTCGGGAAGCGACCCGTGTAGATGCGGAGTTCCAACCTTTCGTGGAGGAAGCTCTAAAGGGCGAGGGTAGCTCCTGGGAGATGGGTGATGGGATTCTGAGGAAGGGCGGGAGGATTTGTGTACCGCAGTTCGGCAAGCTCCGCGAGGAGTTGATGTTTGAGGCCCACTTCACTAAGTACTCCATTCACCCGGGTAGTACAAAGATGTACTTGGACTTGAAGAAGTCCTATTGGTGGCCTGGGATGAAGCGGGACGTGGCTTTGTGTGTGAGTCGGTGCCAAACATGTGCCTTGGTGAAGGCCGAATGTCAGAAGCCGGGCGGGTTCTTGAAGCCTCTTCCAATCCCCGAATGGAAATTTGATGACATCTTCATGAATTTTGTGCATGGGTTGCCTAGATCGCAGCAGGGTAATGATGACATTTGGGTGATTGTGGACCGCTTGACCAAAGTGACACATTTCATCCCAAATCGGAAGGAGGACGGTGTGGAAAAGTTGGTGGAGTTGTACGTCCGTAATATTGTACGACTCCATGGGATTCCGAAGAGTATAGTCAGCGACCGGGATGGATGTTTCACGTCGAAGGATTGGCGGTTGGTGCAGAAGAGCTTGGGCACAAAACTCAGGTTCAGTACGGCCTTTCATCCTCAGACCGATGGGCAAACTGAGAGAACGAACCGTACTATGGAGGATATGCTAAGGATGTGTACTCTCAACTTCGGCAAGAAGTGGGAGGATCACCTCTTCATGGTGGAGTTTGCTTATAACAATAGTTACCAAGCAAGTATCAAGATGGCGCCATACGAAGCTCTGTATGGGAGGCGGCGTCGAACACCAATGTCTTGGACAGAGGCGGGAGACACCAAGCTTTTGGGGAAAGAGGTGGTAGCAGACGCAAGTGAGCTAGTGCGAACCATCCAAGAGAGCATGAAGGTAGCTCAAGATCGGCAGTCAAAGTATTTCAATACTCGTCACAGGCATGTGGAGTTCGCTGTGGGCGATTGGGTTTATCTCAAGATCAAGCCATTCAAAGGCGTTTCACGAGTTCGCCGACTCAAGAAGCTGAGTCCGAGATTTTTGGGACCATTCAAGGTCATCGAGCGAGTGGGAGAGGCAGCGTATCGGTTGGCGTTGTCCACGGAGCTAAGCAGTTTGCATGACGTTTTTCACGTCTCCGTCTTGAGGAAAGCCTTGTTAGAGGCCAGCGTGGTGATTGAACCGGCGGCGGTGCCGGTAGAGGAAGACTTGAGGACGCGAGTACGTCCTGTTGGGATAGAAGATTCGGAGGTTCGGCAAGTGCGGAACAAGGAGGTCCGACTCGTAAAGGTCCGTTGGGACAATTGTGGCTGCGAGGAGCTCTCATGGGAGCGAGAGCAGGCCATGCTGGAGGAGTACCCCGAGCTTTTCTCCTCAGGTATCGTTTAGAATTTGTGTTCTTTCCATGTTTTAAATTTCGGGACGAAATTCTTTTAAGGGGGGGAGAATTGTAACGCCCCAAAATGTTGTAGGAGCGACGGGGATCGCTTTTGGCCAAGACAGTTTTTTTGGAGCAGGTGACACGTGTCCCGACACGGCCGTGTCAGAGGCCGTGTCGGCTGTGTCGAGCTCGGTCGTCGAGCTGGCCGTGTGGTCGACCATGTTAAGGTCGACGATAGTCGGGTATGGAACACGGCCAGGCACACGGCCGTGTCCCAGGCCGTGTAACATCGGGTCGTTTCGAACTTTTCTGAGGTATTGCACATGGGGCATGACACGGGTCCGGACACGGCCGTGTCCCAGGTGACACGGGCGTGTCAGGGTCCGTGTCAGAGGCCGTGTACTTCTCTGACTGAAAATGTTGAAAACGGGTGCCGTGACACGGGTCACGACACGGCCGTGTGGAGCGAGACACGGCCGTGTCGAAGGCCGTGTCAGGAGCCGTGTGCTGGTTTTCGAACCGATCGAGACGGCGAATGGGTAACACGGCCAGGCACACGACCGTGTTGCAACCCGTGTTCGGCCCAGTTTTGTGAATTTTTAGGCTGAATCGTGGCCGTTCGTTTCTTTGGTTTGAGATCCGACGGCTTGGGGCTGGATCTGAGGGATTATGCTCGGGAATAGGGTTTGAAACCCTCATTTTCCTTTGGGCTTTATCTCTCTTGATTCTAGAGAGAAGGGAGAGCAAGGAGGAGGAAGAAGGCCAAGATCCGGCCGCCGGCGAAGCTTCGGAGGTCCGTTTCGCGAGCGGAGTTTAGATCGGCGAAGGTGGGAGCGTTGCAGTGGTTTCCAACCGAGCAAATCTTCTTCATGGCTAGTAAGAGGGGACGGAAGGTAACTACACTTCTCCTCTCGGTTTTTAGGATTTAGGATGCATGAATAACATCCCCTTCCTTTCATATTCTGAGCACCGAATCTCTCAAATGAGAGGGATTCGTGTAGCCTAGGTTCAAGAGGAACCTCCGGGTGGAGTATGTTCATCCCGGCATGCTTTGAATTAGAGATCCGCTCCGTTAGCGGATTAGGCATTGTGGGTGAAGCCGTGGTCGCGACCGTTAGTCCGACCCGGTGATGTTGCATAGCGAGATATGAGGATTTGGTAGAAATCCGTAGCGGCAATACGCCGTTGTATGTATGCGTTTTCCCCCTTATATTTGAGTGAGTACTCGTAGTCGGAACCGGACGAGGTTAGCTCCGCTTTGTGCGGTAGATGGTTTCCTTGGAGCATGGGAAAGACACGGTGCGAGTGGCAATTGGGGTGGGGAAACCTTTGTTAGTGCTGTGCTAAGGCGCGGCTATGTCTCTGTGGTCGGCTGGCTTTTCCGTGACGCGCAAGTCATGTGGGGAAAGTGTCCCGGCGAGACTAGCCCCTTGTGTGAGACTGACGAGAATGCCGAGCGGAGGGCAAGCCCGGGCAATGTAGCCATGAGCGGGTGGGGTCCAGAAAGGCTTCTTAGAATCGGTCAGTGTGAGGCGGAACCCTGACGAGCGAAGTCAGATTGTGCGGGCAAGCCCGGGGGTTATGACCCTTGTGCGGGTGGGGCCTTTGCAAGGTTCTGTGTGACGGCGTGTGTGCCGTTAGGGACATGGTGGTTCCCTTGTGTTTGCGGCTTTAAGCCAATGGGGAAACGGAAGTACCCAGTGTCTGATTTTGTGTTAGATGCATACGAACTAGGGTGCCTTGGGTGAAACCCGGGTTGCATTCATGCTGCATAGTAGGCCCCTTTCACTTTGTACAAAACATAGAGAACATGTATGCTGTATGAGACATCCAAGCCTGTTTTACCGCTTTATTATATATACTCTTTTGGTATACGAAGTGCTAACTTGCAGGTGGAGTGGTACCCCGGGGTCCGTTAGGGGCGGCCGGGAGGAGATGTGTTTGTTACACAGTAGAGGTCAGCCTTTGCTGACCCACGTTACTTTAAATCCTTACAGGGCAAGGATCGCATGCAGGAGCTAGCGCGCCAGGCGAAAAGCCCTAAGCCTCATGAAGTGTTGCTGTACTTGGTTTCTCTTGGTGTGTTTGCTACTTTTGTTATGTTTTTGTCCGGCTTGCATGCCGAGGTAGCCTAGGAGTGCTTGACACATTTATATTTTTGTTTGGACTATTATTGTGTAAGGCCTTAAGGCCATTTGATACTCTATCGTTAGTGGATAACTTCTGTCGGTTTGTTCTGTTTCCGCTGTGTATGTCTGGAGTTTTGAGTTTGGGTAGTTTCATATCATCTTTTAATACTAAAGTTGTGGTGTCCGTATGTTGTGGGGCCCCGGCCGGACCCATATTATATGGTCTTTACAGGGGAGGTGTTACATCTTGCACGTGTCATAGAGTCATGAGATCATGGAAAAGTGGATCATGGACACTGGGTGTTCATACAACATGTGCCCACGTAGAGAGCGGTTTACCACTTTCAGGGAGTGCGATGGCGGTCGGGTCTTGATGGGAAACAATTTTGAGTGCAGGACTATGGGGATCGGTACTATCCGGATTTGAATGTTTGATGGAGCGATACGGACACTCGTCGATGTGAGGTATGTGCCTGACCTAAGGAAGAGCTTGATTTCCTTAGGTACTTTAGAGGCAGCCGGGTATTCTTATACAGGCGAGGGAGGATTTATCAGGGTGAAGAGAGGCGCACTAGTTGTCATGAAGGGGGAGCGTACTGATACGCTTTATAGGTTGATAGGCACCACGATAGCTGGTGATGCTACCGTTGTCGCGATGTCTGATGATGATACCTCTGCGTTGTGGCATGCTAGGCTTGGCCACATGAGTGAGAGAGGTCTCGTAGAGCTGCATAGGGGAGGACTCCTAAAGGGAGTCAAAACATGCAGACTTGACTTTTATGAGACCTGCGTTTTAGGAAAGCGGCACAACGTCAAGTTTATGACATCGAGTCGGCGCAGTAAGGACGTCCTGGAGTATATACACTCGGATGTATAGGGGCCAGCCCCGGTGCCGTCACTTGGAGGCACGAGTTATTTCGTGACATTCATCGATGATTACTCCATGAAGGTTTGGATCTACTTCCTCAAACAAAAATCCGAAGTGTTTGAAAAGTTCAAGATCTGGAAGACCCAGGTGGAGAATTAGATGGGGAATAAGGTGAAGTATCTGAGATCCGACAACGGTGGCAAATACACATCGTCGGAGTTTCAGGGGTATTGCGATCAGGAGGGTATCACTAGGCACTTCACCATCCCTGGCACGTCGCAGCAGAACGGCGTTGCTGAAAGGATGAATAGGACGCTTCTAGAGAGGGCAAGGTGCATGCGTCTATACGCAAACTTGCCCAAGCCCTTCTGGGCTGAAGCGGTGAGCACTGCACGATATCTAGTGAATCCATCCCCATCGATGTCACTAGATTTAAAGTGCCCACAAGAAGTATGGTCAGGTACGCCAGTCACATATTCTGACATCTATATCTTTGGATGTCCTGTATACACCCTGATGCTGGACACAGAGCGGACGAAGCTTGATGCCAATATAGGAAGTGCATTTACTTGGGTGGAAAGACCGGCACTAAAGGATTCAAGTTGTGGAATCCCGAGACCAAAAAGACTGAGGTGAGGCGCGATGTGGTGTTTGATGAGGCTTCTATGTTGAAGAAGTCTCAGCCCCAAGCGAAGGAGGTGGAGAAGACTCTGAGTTCACCAGTGGAGGTGGAGCTCGAGAGTAGTAGCAGAGCTGCAGATCGGGGAGTGGAGCATGAGGGTACTAGCAGGACCGATTATCAGGATGAATTATCTGAATCTGATGGATCAGACACTGTACAACCCACTCAAGAGGAGCCATATGCGATTGCTAGGGGAAGGGCTAGGCGAGAGATCAAAGTGCCTCTCAGGCTACAGGATTCTGTAGCATACGCTCTCCACATGATCTCCTCCGACCCCAGATCCTACAAGGAAGCCATCGAGATAAAGAAAAGCTCTCGGTGGATGGCGGCCATGGAGGAAGAGATCGAGTCTCTCCATAAGAATAAAACTTGGGAGCTGGTGTATCTCCCAAAAGGAGCTAAGGCGATTAGCTCCAAATGGGTATTCCAGAAGGAGTCTACTTCCGGGAAGGACCCCTGGAGATACAAGGTCAGGTTCATCGCGAAAGGCTTTGCGCAAAAGAAAGGCATAGATTTCGATGAAATTTTTTTGCCTGTCATGAAGCATTGCTCCATTAGGTTATTGCTCGCCTTAGTGGTACTCCACGATATGGAGTTGAATCAATTGGACGTGAAGATTGCATTTCTTCACGGGATCCTAGATGAGGTGATATATATATTGCAGCCTGAGGGGTTTGTGAAACCCGATAATGAAAAGAAGGTGTGCAAGCTTAGAGCATCTCTCTACGGATTGAAGCAATCACTGAGGATGTGGAACCAAAGGTTCGATGTCTTCATGGCTTCATTAGGGTTCACCAGGAGTCAGTACGACACTTGTGTGTATTTTAGATTCCTGACGAATGGGGATATCTTAATTCTGATGTTGTACGTCGATGACACGTTAATCACGTGCAAATCAGCCCAGGAGATCTCCTTATTAAAGGAGAAGTTGCGTTCAGAGTTCGAGATGACAGATCTCGGACATGCGCAGAAGATCCTTGGGATGGAGATTCATCGAGATAAAGAGTGCGTCATGCTCTGGTTATCTCAAACTGGGTATATTAAGAAGGTATTGGAAAAATTCAGTATGAATGACTCCAAGACTGTCTCAACCCCCTTGGGACAGCATTTTCGGTTATCGTCCATTCAGTGCCCTACCACTGAGAAGGGACGACAGGAGATGCTGAGTGTACCGTATGTGAATGCGGTGGGGTGCCTGATGTATGCGATGATCTGCACTAGACCAGACATCGCTCAGGAAGTGAGCGTCGTGAGCAGATATATGGCAAATCCAGTGTTACAGCATTGGGAAGCTGTCAAATGGATTTTGCGATATCTGAACGGGACACCCAATGTCGGATTACTCTTCAAGAAGAGTGATGTTGCGGGTGTGTTAAAGGGCTATGTAGATTCTGACTACGTGGGTGATCTAGATAGAAGGAGATCCACGACTGGATATATTTTCCTTCTAAGTGGAGGTCCCATAAGTTGGAAGGCTACTCTACAGGATATAGTCGCTCTGTCCACTACAGAGGCGGAGTGTATCGCTGCGGTGGAGGCCGCGAAGGAAGCCATTTGGCTCAAGGGTCTCACCGCAGAGCTACAGGTTTCTCAGGAGGCTGTGAAGCTTCATTGTGATAGTCAGGGTGCTATTTGTCTTGCGAAAGACCCGGTCTATCACGCAAGGACCAAGCACATTGACGTTCGTTATCACAAGTTGAGGGAGTTAGTTGGAGGAGGGGACATTCAGTTGCTGAAAGTCCCAATAGAGGTAAACATAGCGGATATGTTGACCAAGCCTCTGACCGGAATCAAGTTCAAGCATTGCTTGGACTTGGCTCATATCGGCACGTGCTGATCATGCCGGCCCCAGGAAGAGGGGGCTTGTAGTCTCCAGTGGGGGTCTATGTGTTATAGGCGGTATTAGTGTTCGTGAAGCATCAAGGTGGAGATTGTAAATTTGATGGCTCCACAATTGGACCGGTCCAGCTGGACCGGTTTAGTTTTATCCATATTATTTCTTATGCTATATATACAGCTTGCAGAAAAAAAAATTAAGAATCATTCCTAACCTAACAGAGAAAACGAAAGTGAGGAGCGGCTGTGGCGGAGATCTGGAAAACCCGATCCAGAGGGTTTCTTATCCGGCGACGGTCGGAGATCCGGAGGCAGCGGCATCAGGAGGATTGGGATCTTGGCTCTTCTTCTCCGGCGGCAAGGAGGAAGAGGGGCGGCGGCATCGAGGGCTTCTCCTGCGGCGGATCCCGGTCTAGGGCTCGCATCTCCGGCGGCAACGAGGCAGCAACGGCTAGATCGGCTAGGAGCGCCGATCTTGGGTTTCTTATCCGGCTTCTCCGGCGACAGCGGCGGATCCAGCGGCGGCAAGCAGCGGCAGAGACGTTCTCCTTCTTCTCCGGCGACATTAAGGTTGCGGCGGTCTCTCGCCTGCAGCGTCTAGGAGAGAAGAGGGGGGTTGCGACTCCGTGCGTTCTTGCCACGATTCATATCGGCAGAGGCGGCCTCTTCTCCTGTCCGGCGACATCTAAGCTGCGGCGGTCTCACGCCAGCAACGTCCAGGGATGAGGGAAAAAGCAGCGGCACCGATCGGCCGATTTCTTGCGGCGACATCCTCGGCGGCAGCAGTGCATAGAGGAGTTCTCTTTTTCCTCTTGTTTCTTTATGTTTCCTATTTTAGGTTAGTGTCGATCCGCTGAGGATCATTGGGTGATTGTGGTTGTAATCGAATATTTTATTCTGATTAGTGGATCTGGTGCGCTCTACCCTTGGACGTAGGAGCTTTACTCCGAATCACGTAAATCTCTTGTGTTTTCTGTGTTTTGGAATCTCGAACTGTTTCTTGGATTGGTGCGCGCAACTATTTGTTCACAAATTAGCTTCTGTTGCTATTGTCAGCGACGAGTTCTGTACTCGCGGGCCGGTGCCAATTGCACAACAATGTTCAACATGTAATCTCACTTCAGAACATGAATTATGAGCTGCAACTTTTTCTTTGTTTTATAGCACTTGATTCTGAGTCTTGGGTCCAATATTTGAGAGGGAGTTCGATCAGCAAGCTCTCGGGAATGAGGTGGAATCTCCGGCATTTGTCTGCCGCCTTCGTTGTTCTAAGCCATCGAATCGGTATGGTAACCTCCGATCATGAATAGTTCAAGTCCAACACACATCAAACCCAAAATCTAATGGTAGTAGATGAAGATGCATATGATTGATATTAAGTGCTCAGAAGACAATTTTAATATAACTTTTTCTTCCAATGTTGATGTGTGTTTAAAAAAAAATTTAATTTTTTCATTAAAATAGTTATATTAATTTTTGTATTTTTAAAACAATATTTTGTTCAAAAATAAATTATGGCAAAATAAAAAATACGAAAAAACACAAATAATTATATAGCTACATTAAAAACAAATAGGGGACCAAAGGCTCAATTTGAGAGAACTTATTTTCACCAGTCAAAAGGTTACCACCGCATGAACCGGATTGGATCTTAATTAAGATCAGGTTCATGCGGACATAACCGCGTGATTGGTGAAAATAAGTTCTCTCAAAAGGAGCCAAAGTCTCAAGTAGAGTGCAGGATTTTGAAAACAAAAAAAATGAATAGATAAGAATTTGAATTGTTAAAAAGTTGAATTGAGTAGATTTTTCATCATTATTGGCACGTCAGCTTTAATTAGTCATGCGGAAAAATGATTTTTATAAATATATACATGCTTTTTTAATATTTTAATTCTCTATTATGAGAAATGATTAGCGAATCCAGGAGAAAAGTTAAGCTACTTTGCACAAAAAATAAAGTAGGACACATTATGGGACAAATTAGACATCTATATCAACTTTGTTTGGAAAAACTATATAAGTGACAGGCACGGGCCTTCGGCCTTGTGGGCATTCGGCCCTGGGGGCATTCGGTGGGGGTGCGACAATCGGCGGGGTGCAACATTTGGCGTGGTGCGACATTCGTCGAGATGCGACATTAGCCGGTGGTGCGACATTTGTCGTGAGGACGACATTTGTTGTGGGTGACGACATTTGTCGTGAGCGGCGACATTTGTCGTGGGCGGCAACATTTGTCGTGGACAGTACCCGCCCTTATGGCCTCATGCAACAGTACCCGCCCGCTCCCGGCGGGCTCCGCCCGCTCCCGGCGGGCTCCGCCCGCTCCCGGCGGGCTCCGCCCGCTCCCGGCGGGCTCCGCCCGACCCACAACATATACATATGAGTACTCAAAATGACCGTAAAAAAATATAAATCAAGAATACAATTTTTATTTTGTAAAACAAATTATATTTTAACGTTAAAACATTAATTTTTCACTTGTCATTCCTAACTAAAGACAATAGGTTTAGGGTATCTAGGTTTTTTTTTGTATTTTAATATTGTAAAGTTATGTAATTACCTAAAAGATATTGTCTTTATAATATAATAATATAAAGTTTGGTATAATTGTGTAATTATGAATACAACTATAAGGACAATATACGGATATCAGACAATGTTTCACCAAAGAGTAGTTTTCGTATATTAGTATAGATATATACAAGTGACAGGCGAAGGCCCTTGGGGCATTCGGCGGGGGTGCGACAATCTGCAAGGTGCGACATTTGGCGGGGTGCGACATTCGTCGAGATGCGACATTTGCCGGTAGTGCGACATTTGTCGTGGGGACGACATTTGTCGTGGGCGGCGACATTTGCCGTGGGCGGCGACATTTGTCGTGGGAGGCGACATTTGTCGTGGGCGGCGACATTTGTCGTGCATAGTACCCGCCCCTATGACCTCGCGCGACAGTACCTGACCGGCAACGGCGGGCTTCGCCCGCTCCCGGAGGGCTTCGCCGGTCCGCAGCTGGCTCCGCCCGACCCGCAACATATACATACGAGTACTCAAAATGACCATAAAAAATATAAATCAAAAATACAGTTTTTATTTTGTAAAACAAATTATATTTTAACGTTAAAACCTTAATCTTTCTTTTGTCATTCCTAGCTAGAGACAATAGATTTAGAGCATCTAGTGTTTTTATTTTTTGTATTTTAATGTTGTAAAGTTGTGTAATTACCTAAAAAGATATTGTCTTTATAATATACTAATATAAAATTTGGAATAATTGTGTAATTATGAATACACATATAAGTGCAATATAGAGACATCAGACAATGTTTCACTAAAGAGTAGTTTCGTATGATAGTAGAGATATATATATAGGGCCCTGTTCCTCTGCGAACACAGGAACTGTGCGAAGAAACCAAAATCACCGGCCCTGTGCGAAGGTGCGAAGAAAGCAAAATCACGGGCGGCACCGGCGTCTCCGGGCTCGCCGGACACCGGCCTCCCGACATTCGTCGGCGAGGACGCCGACGAACGCCGGGAGGCCGGTGGCCGACGTGCCCGGCGATGCCGGTGCAAAAAAAATTACAGCATCCCACCGCCACCGCCGGCGACTGCGGGCTCGCCGGCCACCGGCCGCCCGGGGTTCGACGGCGTGGTCGCCGGGCGGCCGGTGGCCGGTGAGCCCGCAGTCGCCGACGATGGCGGTGGGATGTCGCAAGTCGAGTGATGCAGGGGAATCGGACGGTGGCTGCGAGCTTCTTCGCACATTCGCACGGTGATTTCTGCGCATATGATTAGGATCCTATATTATGTGTGTGTGTATATATATGTATGTATGTATCTTTAACTACATTAAAGAAGTAGTTTAGACATGTAAAAATAAATTTTAATTATCCAATATGTGACGGGCTTTTGATCTCATCAATCCAATGAAAGAGAGAAAAAAAGAGGAGAGAGAGAAGAGGGGATCTTTATAGCCCTCTTATCCCTACATTTAGGAATAGGAGGGAGAGGGGGAGAGAAGAGATAGAGGGAGAGCGAAATAAAATTTTGAGGTAAAATTTACATTTTCTTAAAAAATAAAAATTGGAATATTGATTCATATTTTTAACGGTCATTTTAAGTACTCTTATGTATATGTTTTGAATAAAAGTAAATGTTCATATACAGGCGCAGTCCACTCGAATGCGGGCGCAGCACGCTCAATTGCGGGTGAAGCCTGCTAAGTGTCAGCGAGCACGGGCAAAGCCCGTGCGAAGGCGGGCGAAGCCCGCCTGGATGAGGCCGAAGGCTGCCCGAGAGCATCGAGCACGGGCGTAGCATGTGCGAAGATGCTCGTATATATATATATATACACGTCTCGGGGATCAGGAGAGGATACGAGAGTGCATCCAGAGGAGCATCGACATCTTCGCGTGGAGTTTGACGGACATGCCAAACATCGACTCAAATGTGGCATGTCACCGCTTGAACCTCGACCTAAAGATGCACCCCATCTGCCAGAAGAGGAGGACCGTCTCCGCAAAGTTGGAGGAGCCCATCAAGAAGGAGGTGGAAAAGCTCCTCAAAGCAGGTTTTGTATCGGAGATCCAGTATCCAGGTTAGGTATCCTATGTGGTATTGGTCAAGAATGGTGATGGACGATTGAGGATGTGTGTATAATTCTCCCTTTTGAATAAATCACGCCCCAAGGATTGTTTTCCTTTGCATCGGATCAACGCGCTGGTTGACTCAACCGTCGGTTTTTCTGTGATGAGTTTTTAGATGCTTTTTCAGGTTATCATCATATCAAGATGCACCCACCTAACGTTAAGGAAGTCTCCTTCATTACAAGAGAAGAGTGTTTCAGCTATAAGATGATGTCATTCAGGTTGAAAAATGTAGGAGCTACATACCAGCGAATGATGGACTGGGTTTTCAAAGGATAGAGGGGAAGGAACCTGGAGGTGTACGTAGACGATCTCATGGTGAAGAGCAAAGATGTGGACTCCCACTTGCTTGACTTGGAGGATTCATTTTCCACCTTGCGGTTAAGATGCGGCTGAGCCCCTTGAAGTGTGTCTTTGGGGCGAGCAAGGGGGATTCTTGGGCCATCTCCTCACCCCAACAAGGGTAGAGCCCAACCCCGACAAGGTGAAGGCCATAATGGAGTTGGAATCACCGTGCAGCACCAAGGAAGTTCAACGCATGACGGGAAGCTCGCTGAGTTGAGTAGGTTTCTCCCCCAGGTAAGGGAGAAGTGCTCACCCTTCTTCAAAGTGTTGCGAGGGAATCAAAAGTTTGAATGGACGAAAGAATGTGAGGAGACATTCCAAGCCCTAAAGAGTCAGCTCGCCCAGGCCCCACTCCTCCAAGGACCTAAAAAGGGGGAGGACCTGACTTTGTATCTGGGAGTGGGTGCTGAGGCCGTAAGATCCATCTTGGCCCAGGAAGTGGGTAAGTAACAGCTACCCATCTATTACGTCAGCAGGATCTTAAAGAAGACAGAACTTTGTTACCCGATTTTAGAGAAGTTGGTTTTCTCTTTGGTTATTTCAGCTAGAAAGTTTAGACCATATTTTTAAGCGCACTTGATCAAGCTGGTGACTAACTACCCTTATCGCAGGATCTTGGAAGGGGTGGAGTGTTGGCTAAGTGGTCCATCGATCTGAACGAGTTTGACATTTCCTTTATACCTCGAATCTCGATTAAGGCACAGGTGGTAGCCGACTTCTTGGGTTACTATGCCGTCGAGGTGTAAGATGAAAGGCCCTCACAGTAGGTTGCCTGGAAGGTGTTGGTCGATGGAGCCTCCGAGAAGCATTCTTTGGTGGGGGGGGGGGGCGGAGTAGTGTTGCTAAGCCCTTAGGGGGACATGATAAAGCAGGTCGTGACCCTGCATTTCCCAGTCACTAACAACCAAATGGAGCATAATGCCGTGATTGCAGCGCTACGTATGGCCAAAGAGCTAGGTGTGCATGATATGGAGGTGTTCACAGATTCATTAGTAGTGGCGTTGCAAATCAAAGGCGAGTACAAGGCAAGGGAGTCAACCCTCATGAGGTACTTGACCAAGGTAAAGAGGATCATCGGGGGTTTCCGAGCATTTTCCATTCAGCACATTCCACGGGAGGAGAATGTTGCAGCTGACCGATTGACCAAGTTCGGATCTAGGGCTGAAGGTACTTTAACAAAACTGTTTTGCCCATCAATTAAGGAGGGTAAATTGATGGAGGTGGATCAGCGCCCCCTCATGGGTAGACCCCTTCGTAGCCTTCTTAACCACGGGCAAACTCCTAAAGGAGATTAGGGACAAAAAATGCTTCATACACAAGTCAGCTTATTATCTGATGCAAGAAAGAGGGTTGTACCGGATGACACTTTCGGGGCTCCTGGCCTAGTGCATGACGGAAGAAAAAGTTCCGAAGATCCTAGAAGAAGTACACTCTAACGAGTGTGATAGCGACTCGAGAGGCAGAACCTTGAAGGCAAGGGTGGTCCGACAGGGGTACTTCTGACTGTCTCTAGGAAAAGACACGGTGGAATTCGCAAGGAAATGTCAAAAGTGTCAGCTATATGCTCCGCTTCAACTCTTGCCAGCCCAGAGACTTAGAAGCAGCATGACACCCTGACCCTTCGCCATTTGGGGGATGGACTAGGTCGGACCTTTTCCCAAGGCAAGTGGGCAAAAGAGGTTTCTCGTAGTCATGATTGACTACTTTTCGAAGTGGTTGGAGGTAAAGACACTAGCCAAAGTGATCTCCCAAGTGATTCACAACTTAGTAAGGGGAGATATCATATGCCGATATGGGCTCCCTCAAGGCATAGTCACGGATAATGGACCCCAGTTCGCTAATGAAGAGTTCATCAACTTGTACACTCAGCTGGGTATAGACCTCAGGTTTTTCTCCGTCCACCGCCCTCGGAGAAACGGGCAGGTGGAGGTAGCAAACAAGATCATTGTGAACCTATTAAAGAAGAATGTGGAGAACCTGAGGGGGAATTGGGTAGAACAGCTTCCCTCGGCAGTATGGGCCTTGAGGACTACCCCAATACATCCACGGGAGAGACCTCCTTCATGCTTTCTCACAGTTGTAAGGCAGTCCTACCGATGGAGTTCGAGGTCAGGTCACCACGGTTAGTGGCCGCTTTGGAAGGAGATGAGGAATGGAGAGTATAAAATGAAGGGGGGGGGGTACGAATCTCACTGAACCTGATAGAGGAACTCTACGATATAGATGCCATCAGGTAGACGGAGATCAAGAGACGGATGACTAGGTAATTTGACATGCATATAAAAATCAAGCAGTTCACGAAGGGGATCTGATCCTAAAAAGGTAGATTATGTAGGGAGATCAGCAGTAGTAGGAAAGCTTCATCCGAATTGGAAAGGTCCATACATCGTCGAGGAAGCACTGAAGTAAGGAGAATACCGCCTCCAGAATGTGGAGGGGGAGTCCTTGAGTCATACCTAGAGCGGTGATGCCTTAAAATGCTACTATCCCTCAACCTTGTAAATAAAATATTCTTGTTTAGTAATTCCCTTATTTCCCAAGATATTTTATGAGTAAACTGTGTGTATGACCGGAAATAGATTGAAATGTTGGCCCGAGAAGATCCTGCTGACCATGCTCCCACTAGCTGGCAAGTCTAGAAGTCACTCGGAGATAGATTGAAGTGTTAGCCCGAGAAGATCCCGCTAATCAGGCTCCCACTTGATGGCAGGGCTGGAAGTCACTCGGAGATAGATTGAAATGTTAGCCTGAGAAGATCCCGCTGACCAGACTCCCACTAGCTGGTAGGGCTAAAAGTCACTTGGAGATGGATTGAAATGTTGGCCCGAGAAGATCCCGCTGACCAGAATTCCACTAGTTAGCAGGGTTGGAAGCCACTCGGAGAGGGATTGAAATATTGGCCCGAGAATATCCCATTGACCAGGCTCCCACTAGTTAGCAGGGATGAAAGTCACTCAGAGAGGGATTGAAATGATGGCCTAAGAAGATCTCGTCGACCAGGCTCCCACTAGCTAATAGATCTAGAAGTCACTCGGAGATAGATTGAAATGTTGGCCCGAGAAGATCCCGCTGACAAGACTCTAACTAGCTAGCAGGGCTAGCAGTCACTCGGAGATGGATTGAAATGATAACCCAAGAAGATCCCGCTGACCAGGCTCCCACTAGCTGGCAGAGCTGGAAGTCACTCATCGATAGATTGAAATGTTGGCCCGAGAAGATTCCGCTAACTATGCTCTCACTAGCTGGCAGGGCTGGAAGTCACTTGGAGATAGATTGAAATGTTGGCCCGAGAAGATCCCGCTGATCAGGCTCCCATTAGCTGACAGGGCTGGAAGTCACTCGAAAATAGATTAAAATGTTGGTCCGAGAAGATTCCGCTGACCAGGATCTCACTAGCTGGTAGGGATGGAAGTCATTCGGAGATAGATTGAAATATTGGCCCGAGAAGATCTCGCTGACCAGGCTCCAACTAGTTGGCAAGGCTAGAAGTCACTCGGAGATAGATTGAAATATTGGCCCGAGAAGATTCCGCTGACCAGGCTCATAGTAGCTGACATGACTGGAAGTCACTCGGAGATAGATTGAAATGTTGACTCCGATCAGATCCCGTTGAATAGGCTCACACTAGATGTGATCTAGTTAACTAGTTGGGGTCAATAACTACTCGACAATAGGTTAGGGAGAAGGCGAGCACTGTCATTCTGGGGAGGATCTCGCCGACCAGGTACCGCACATCTCCCCGAAGAGCCAACATCAAGTATCATGAAGTTTGAAGCTGAGCTAAACTTAGCCTTCCACTCGCGCCTAGTCCTCAGGAGGGGCAAGAGTAGGTAACCCCCTAGTAGGCGAATGTGCGTGATCCGCGAGATGACCCTCTCCAACTATGAGCTTCCCTACCGCATTTCGCCTTACAGAAATCACGCTTCCTGATTACTCGTTCAATCATCTAAAGGTCGCTGGTTCATAGGCAGCGAGTGGTTCGATCCTGGCCACCGAGGGGGCGAGATCTCGAGGCACTTATACAATGCGTGTTCATGAAAAGTGAACCATTTGATACTGACTTAACTCGGAGGGATTCTATCGTAGTGTGTTTTACCTTGGAGAAATTGCGCCTCAAGAGTGGTGTGTGCGTGCGAGTGCGACATGGCAAAGAAACATATTACAAAAAGGTATAAATTACAGAAAGTAAAATTTCATTAAAATATATATCTGATTGCAAAAAGATCGTCTCGCGGGCGAGTGTAAAAAAGAAGAGGGTGACCGTTACAAAAGGAAAAAAGTTTACAGTGAGTCCCCTAATTGCCTCCCCCAGAATGATCATCTCGCCAGCCCTCTACCTCATCAAAAAGTGAGTCGAACTCATTCTCCTCCTTGTTGGGGATAGGCATGGGGATGAACAGCACTGAGACCAAATCCTTGGCGGTGACCCTCTCGTAGTCGGGCATCAGCACTTTGAGCTCCCGCATAATCTAGAGCGTGTGGTCAGCGGCCTTGATGGAGGAGGCCCTCATCATCTCATTGACCTTCATCTCGATGTACATCTGCGACCTCCTTCCTTGGCTGCTCGACTCGCTGCGAGCCGGTGGATGGATGATATCCATCAAGAGAGCAACCTCAGCCTTGAGCTGCCTATTCTGCCCCTCCAGCAGTTGGTTCCTCTCCTCAAGGTCGACGACGTGCGTCCTGCGAGGAGGAATTTATAAAGGAGTCAAGCATGACGAATGAAAGAAAAAAAAGGAAGGGTGGGTATGATCGGCATTTACCACTCCGTCGGAGTTCTTCTCAAGCAGGGTTTCGGGAATCCTTAGCGTGCGCTTCAGGTCCGCTGTCTCATCTATGGAGAGAGCCCGCGCTTCCTCGACATCAAACTACTTGCGGTTGAGGGTGAAGCCACGACAGACAGTCATGCGCACGAGCTTTTGGGATCACATCTGGGCTCGCGTGCTCTCGTGGGCGAGCCGCTGTAGCGTCATGTCAGCATAGGACACTGCGTCATCGCGGTCGTAGAGCCCAAAGACATGAGCAAAGGCATGGCCACTTGGAGGCCGGCGCTCGGACCAGGAGGGGAGGAGCGAGGAGATAGAGACCCGGTTGGCCTTCTCGTCCAATAGTACCATGGGATAGCTAGCTTGATCCTTTACCTTCCCGCCAAGGCCAAAGTTTTGATGGGCACTCGACAGTTCCACCTCACGGGTTTCAGACACCACCACGGCAGGAGACTCGGGGAGTTCACTCTCTCCCCGCTCCCTCTCTGGAGAGTCCCTCTAGACCTACTTTCCCTCAGATATCACCGCCTTCTTTAGCCTCTTTCCCAGCGGCGGATGACGAGGCGAGCTAGAGCCAGCGAGGGCGGGTTGCTTCTAGCTGCCGGAGGGTCTGGTTGTATCCCTCTCTCTCCTACACGCCGTCGTGGTTACCCTCTCCCGGGCGAGTGGGTCGGTGTGCAGTCCAACATCCACAAAGGGCTGGTGCTCCGGGACAAGTCTCTCCCCGACAAGGAATGAATATATGCTCATCAATAAAAATAGCTTTTTGGCGAGTCTAAAGTGAAGCGAGTGTAAAGCATATCTTATCCAGGGAGAACCGGCAGGAGCGAGTCGAGGCCCCTTTGCGGGAAGGCAACCTCAAAGTCCTTGTGGAGGAAGAACTGGTGGACGTTGGTGTCGTCGGCCGATACTGTCGCCGCCCGGTACGTCTCCTCGCCCCGTTTAATATGCAAGTAGGGGATGTTGCCGAGATCACCCTTTATGAAGACGAATTTGGTGAACCAGTGATGCTTCTTTTTGGCGGTCTCGTGTACCTTAAACTGCGAGCCGACGAAGAAGGAAACACTGTCGTTGGTGGCGCGCTAAATAAAGATATTTCAGAAGACGGTGAGGTTGAACTCGATCCGTTCCTTCCGAAGAAAGCTCGCGAAGGCCACAAGCATGGCAATCGCGTCGGGGTTGAGTTGCGCGGGGACGACCCCAAAATATTTCAGGAGCTGGCAAGCCTCTGGCCAGAGGGAAGGCGCAACCCCACCTCGAACTGCGAGATGTGGAATGGTGAGAAAGGTGTTTATCGCCTCGCCCCTCCCCGGCTGGCGCGCAGTGAACTTCAGAGGGATGTAGTCGGCCAAGGCGAGATATTCCTCCTTCAAGGGATTTCCATCAAAGAAGGGGTACTCGGCGAACTACTTCGCGCACTTTGATCTCCCATCAGCATCGGTTCTCGTCTTTCCCATCCTAACAATGGTTTTTGCGAGTGCTAGGAGCGAGAATTCCAGGGTCAAGAAGGTGTGACTACAATAAATGTGATGGGGTACGGGTAGGTAGGGGGTCCTATTTATAAAAAGATCTAGGGTAAGACGAGTTGCTCTATCAGGCTGACTCACAAACCGCGGAGTCGACCTCCCACGACCTATTCTACCAACGAGAGAGCCGAATTCAAATTGAAACCCTGCACTCACGCGAGATCGACATGCATCAAATATTTCATATATTCAATTATTATAAAGTATAGTTCTGTGAATGTCCTCAAACAAAAGTAAAGCAGGAGAAAGAAAATTTATTAAAATGGACGAGAAGACCGGAGGGGGGAAAGGGGCGAGTGCCGGTAGGCTCAGATTAGGAGCCATTTCCATCTTCCCCGGCCTCACGCTCCAATCCCCGGTGGTCGGCGGAGATTACTAAACTCACGGACCCCCTCGAGGTCTTGGTGTACAAGGCGCATATTCTCTTCTATACGGTCTATGCGCGGTCCGGGGGAAGTCATATGGCCGCCTGATCCTCGCCTCACCTCGTCTGCCAGTTTCGCATAGTCCTATTCAAGGGTGCGCAATCGCTACTCACCGATAGACCTCTTCTCGTAGAGCTCCAGCTGCATGAATCCATACTTCTTGAGGACCCTACTGTTCATTTCTTCATCTCGACAGGGTCGTTCGGGACGTCCAAGAAGTATTCAAGCGATTTGGGAGAGGGGCGGCGAGAAGAGCCCCTGGTCGAAAGACTCTTCAGCTTCTGAGTTTCGGGAAGGCCTGAGACAATGATAGTTTTAGTAAGACGCGACTTTAAGTATAAGAAGGGGTCGAGTACTTCAACTAACCATGCGAGGTGGAGATCCACTGGTGGTGAGGCTGGCGAGAAGAGCTTGGTTGTCCTTAGTGGGGCCGACCGAGGGGTGATGTGAGTACTTTTCCATGACTCGGACGGAAGGAGCCTGGGTCAGAGATCAAAGCAGAAGGTGGAATAGGGATGTCCCTAGTGCCTCCCACCATGAGTGTAGGGTCAGGGGCAGAATCACGCTCGGGCTCACAAGCTGATAACCTCAGCGACGGAGAGCCCAGGCCGGTGGTACCAAAGGTAAGAGCTGGAATGAAATGATATAGATGAGAAGGGTAGCGAGAAAGATGGGAAGAGAAGTTGAGTTACCCGGAGTTCTCACAGGATTATCAGTAATGGTCCGAGGATGCGAGTCCGTGGGAGTGTGGTTGACCTGGACTAGGGGAGACTCGTGTCATCATGTGGTAAAGCACCTTGGTCGGTGAGAACCTCATCAACCCCCTTCTCTTTATAATGTCCGCCCTGCAAGCAAATCCAGAATGATTATACCCAGTCCATCTGTTGAATGTAATGGGAAACAGCAGAGTCGTCGAAGACATGTATTAAAGAGAGGAAAGCGAGTCCATGGCATGGCGTTGAGGGCGGCTCGTCGAGGGGGGCTCGCCGACCGCCGAGTCGGGTCTGGACTTCTTCGCATGCTTGCGATTCAGTAGTTTACTCAGGACTGGTTGGTAAGCTAGGGCATGAGTTTGGTGGTATGGGTGGAATTGAGCTCCCTCGCATGATTGAGCCTCTCTTGGAATTCCTTAGAAATATTCATGGTGTAGCAGAGATCAGGGATATAGAAGGGGGCAACAATGTCCCTCTAGCAGGCATGCATATATAACATTTTGTGGAGCCCACCATAAGATTCATTCTGACCCCAGTCTCACTCGCCGAATGCCCGGGATTGGATGATTATTTCCTAGTTTGGGGGCAATCTTGCCAAGAGCGGAGATTGTGTACAATGTCGTGCCCGACGAGTGGGCCCGTCAGGGGAAGACCTAGCTGAATGGAGCACAGTCTATGACTCTGGCGAGTCGGATGGGCGAGTGTTGTGGGACCTCCCCGACTCGCTCAGGCCGAGTGGTCAGGAGTGTGGGGGGCGAGTGGAGCATATAGGCTCGCACTCTTCGTAGGCCCATTACAAGGGGTGAGCGAGTGGGGGTAATCAGACCCGCACTCACCTTAGGCCCCGGGTTGGCTGCGAGTGTCAACCCCATCGAGCACTCGCCGCCCCAAGCGAGTGAAATTTTCATGGACCACTCGCTCACTATTGTCTTTTACCAGATTGTTCATGTTGGCTTGTTAGTAGCCTTTCAAAACAACGGAGTTACGCTGTTGGCAAACCAATTTGGGATGCGTATAACATTTCAGAACAGCGGAGTTACGTTGTTTGTAGAGCAGGTTTGGAATTCTATAAATAGACCCTATGGACACCTTTTTAGGGGATCCAGTTCTTTTGGCTTCTTCCTCGAGTTATTTTGGTTTTGCTGAGAATTCCCTCCAAGGTGCCCAACTCAATTTTTGGCTTGGAAGGGGAAGCGCTCTAAAGATCTTCTGCGTGTGTGATGGGGACTCCACGCTACAGCCCAAGGTCAGTTTTCCAGTTCTAAGTGACTGGTTAGGAGTTCAAGTTCGAGAAAAGTAAGTGTAAGCTACCCCCTTGGTTCCAAATTCTCGTTGAGACCAATTTTGGTTCCAATAATATATGTATATATATTTACACACACACACACACACACACACACATATATATATATATATATTAGTCGTGTGCAAAAAGTCCAAGCCTGAAAAGTCCGCCCGGGCCCGAACCAAAAAAAGCCCGGCTAGGCTCGGCCCGGGCCAAGGCCGAGCTTTGGGGCCTTAGCAGACCCTCTTTTTCACTTAGTGACCGGCCCGACGCCCGATTGCCGGGCCAAGCCTGGGCCCGACACCCAGCCCGACAGAAATCCCACTAGCTGGCGGGATTTCCCAATTTAGGAGGGATTAATCCCGCCTAAATAAGCATTTAGGCGGGATTAATCCCGCCTATGTTGAGAAATAGAGGAGATTAATCCCACCTAAAATTGGCGGGAATAATCTCGATTTACCATGATTAATCCCGCCTAAATAGGCATTTAGGTGGGATTTATCCTGCCTATTGTTAAATCAGGCCAGCCCGGGCCAGCCTGAAAGGCCTTATCAGGCCTCCTCTCTGAGAGGGTGCCCGAGCTCAGCCTGGCCCGGATTAAGCCAGAGCTCGGGCCGAACCTAGTTGACTAGAAGCCTGGGCCCGATCGGGCCCAACCCGACCCGATCGAGCTTTATGTACAAGACTATATATATATTTTAAATTCAATGAATTTAAAATTCATGCAGTTTATATTTCTTTTATAGAGGTTTATATATATATATATATGGTTATTTATCGAGATTTTCTCTCATTGTATAATTACAGCTTGCACCCCTTTAACTTTTAATATTACAAAACCTTTCCTAACTGTTTGCAATTCATAACATCCATGCATCAAAAAATTAGGCTTGACATAGTGGTTTTGACTTTATGTTACAGTCATTGAAATATAGTGAAAATTCTTGGATTCAAAATTCTCATGAAGCCAATATATTTATGTTTTGCATAAATTTACTTTTTCAATAAAAAAATCACTAAAAATGAAGATTAATTTTCTATAATTAGATATATATTAAAAAAAACTCATTAAAGTATAGATTTTTGCATAGACAATATAAACAAAAAAATTATTACTTCTCTATATTTAAATAAATTGTAAAAATATAGAAAAATGAAAAAAAAAAGTTGACATGAATATACAATATAAAGTTTTTTAAATTTTTAAATAAAAATTTCAAATGAATTAGTACTTTTTAATAAATATACTGAAAACTCTTTCATTGATTCCTTACAGTTGCGCTCATTAGTTGGGAATTTGGGCATCTAGGAATTGGAGGTATGTTGCAGGTCATTCGGTTTTTTTCGGTTCAGAAAATCAGACTGTCTTAATTCGAAATTATACCAGACGCACAAACAGTCAACGAAAAACAGTAGCAAATGACAATAGTCTTTTTTACATGAAAAACTTAAAAAAAGTGAAAAACCACGTTGTCAGATCTGTGCCAGGTCAAAATCAACTATTTCGTTGGAGTTTACAAAAATTGAATGTTTCCTCGGAGGGTGGTAAGTCACCTCTCCGTAAAAAAACTTTGACTACAAGAACGATAGAAAATAAACTAAGTCTGCGATTCTCTGACAAGGACGTCCAATGGAGCTGAGGATTGACTAAGGCTTCAGGGCTTGAATGAGAGCGTTCTTCTGGAAAAAAAATGGCTAAGTTCTTGCAGCGTTGAGCGTTGCATTGTTGATGGCCTCGAGAGGGGGCGAAGCGAATTTCGAGCGAAGGAACGATCTAAGTCTCACATCCTCGCAAGAAAATATCAGAGCTCACTCTAGCCTCTGGAGTTTTTTGTCTTCAAATGAGGCCCTGGAAGCCTATTTATAGTGTTCTGGAGAGACATGCTGATAATTAATTGCGTCGAGACATATTTTGTGTTGAAAATTGGCGTTGCTCCATTACGATCACCTGCATCACAAATTTTTAGGAAATGAAGGGCATGTCCCTGGGCGGCTGGGGCAGGTTGCCCGATGGCGGCGGAGGACGACAGCAGCTGGAGGCGACAGAGGCAGCCGGCGCACGCGCGAGAGGGGAAAGCGAGCATGCGCCCGCCAATGCGTCGCGCGCGCGTGGTGCGCGTACTCCCGCACTGTACGGGCGTCATGCGCACGCGCATTAGGAGTGTGTGCATGCTGTGTGGGCGCGCTGTGCGGTCGCATTGCGCGCGGGCACAGTGAGAGCCCACGTGCATGCCGCGTAGGGAGCACCCATGCGCATGCCGCGCAGGGAGCACCCGTGAGCATGCCGCGCAGGGAGCACCCGCGCGCGTGCCTTGCGAACTAATTGGGAGCATGCTCGAGGAGTGCATGTGTGCGTGCTGTGCGGGCATAATGCGCGTGTAACATCGTCATTCCTACTAGACCCCTAGAGTGTCTTAGGACATGTCATATGCATGATATGTATGTTATGGCAAGGTGGTGACCCTAAAACCCAATGTGGCATGGTGATCTCACCTAGTGCACCCAAAGGGGGCATAAGTCAACCTAGGTTAATTCAACAAAAATTGAACTCACGCGTCCAAATTGACCTTACCCATACCCCCTAACCACTAAGGGAGGTCATTAGGTCAATAATAAGTCATTGGACTCAACCAATTCCATGAAATTGACCAAAGTCAACTATGAGTCAGCATAGCCCAATTCAACCCTAAGATGACTTAATTAAACTTCAATTGGTCAATTGATCTCACACCCACCTTCCTAACCTTATTGGTGAGTCAATGACCATGAACCTCAACATGGGGTCGACCAAATCAAGCTATTTGACCAAAGTCAATTATATGTCAATTTATGTCAAAATCACACCTATATGGATCAATTAGCCCCAATAGGGTCCCACTATGGCGCAACCAACATTGAGTGGTGCCATGAGACCCATTACCATCAAGTGGTGCCAACCACCTTATTAAATTGATGTCAACCCAAAAGTCAACCTTGGTCAAACAATGGCCTAAAGGGGAAATTAAGAGCCCAAGCCAATTCCAAATGGGCTAAGAGGCCTTGACACAAGGCCCACTCTACAGTCCACAAGCTAATGAACTTAGTTGCCTTCTGAATTTGACATGCAATAACATGCATGAGGGCAATTTTGACTTTCGTTCAAGTATCCATAATGGGATAAGAGGGAAATGTGAATGAAGGCAAAGTGACACCCCCATTCCCTTTCCCAAGCCTCCAACTGACCTCCCTCAGTGATTCCTAGCCGGAATTGAGATGACTGTGACACTCAGAGCTAAGGAGGAGCTTCTAATGTTGTGTTTGACCCCCCCCCCGCCCTAATGGCTTCTCCTCATACAACCACTATCAGCCTAAACCATCCACACCATTAGCTTCAGAAGTTCTTGAGGAGTTAAGTTGCAATCTTGGATCAAATGATTAAGTGGAGAATTGAGAGGCCAGGCAAGCTCTCCTGAGAGAATGATTTAGTGGAGAATCGAGAGACCAGACAAGCTCGCTTGAGAGAATAAAATCCATGGCTCACCGTCGCAATAGCCGCCACAAACTCTATTAACTTTGTGTTTCTCCTCCCCTCCCTCTGTGCTAGTCTTCTAGATAAAATAAGAGGGAAATCAGACTCAATTGAGACCGATTCCATGTGAGGATTGTGAAGAATTGCCGAGCTTTCTTTCTTGCTCGGGATCATCGGAGAGGCGGTTTCCGGCCGCCAATCCACAGCCATTCGATGGCCACTACGTCAACGGAGGTGGCCGGCCGGCCGTGGAGGCCAGTGGGTGGCCGAGAAAATTGCTTTGAATGTGGTCTAGGTCGGGTAAATCCAGACCCTTGGCTGGAGATTGAGGATGAATAGATGTCATCCATTTATGCGTCAAGATGTGTGTTAGAGATGATATAATACTATAGTATTAGACTTATAATATGCATTTATGTCACATATAAAGAGAGTTTTTCAAGTTTATATTAAGGTCTCTTAGAGGCAGATCTAGGCAAAGTACAAAACATGAAACCTGTAGCCTATGGTCCTAACTTTCTAAGGAATTTTAAATCACCTCATTTTGTGCCCTACAGACCCAAGAATCTCAGTTTTACTGAGGGGTGTCCTAAATGTGCCCTAAAATTTTACATGTTAATTCCTATCTATTAACTCAATTTATGGGACTAAAATTTTGGTTAAGCATGAGGGGTATCTAGATAGAGTTCCCATCCAAAAATCATAATTTTTGGAGGACGTGTTTCTATAGTTTAGGGAAAAATTAATTATGTATGTATAGGTGATATCCATGGTTAGACAACTTAAAAAAGACCCAAATCTCTGATAGATTATCGTTTAGGTCATCATATACCACTGATAAAAATTTGGGACCATTTATCTTTCTGCATGTGGGTGCATTTCACTTACATGAACCTTGTATGTTTGGAAATGGTGCACTTAGCACAAAAGTATATTTGGTGTATTTTTCCAGAATGGCTTGTTGCATGTCAATGATATTTTTACCATGCATGTATTATGATGGAATGTATCACCTCTAGATAAATTAGAAATTTTGGACTTCATTTTTCCAAAGTATTTTATTTATATTAAATATGTCACACTTATATATGAAATAAATGTTACTAAATTGCTTAGGAAAAATCCAAATCTCTACCACCTATTTAGTTAGTTCAAAATATACCTCTGTGAATTTAATGAGATTTTTTGAGTATCATTTTCCTTGTGAAATATTATTAAATGTATTAGCCATATTTATGTATATATGAAATATTTATGGTCGAAAGAACTTAGAAAATTCCAATTATCTGGCTGGACATTTTCAGAACATGATGAACCCCTAGAAAATTAATTAGAATTTTGGATGAATAAACATTATAGTTCATGTTCAATATTGCAAATTCCTCATAACAATATTTATGGAATTTTAATGGTCATATTATTTGGAAAAATTACGATTCTCTGTTAGGCTCATTTTTATGTCATAATGAACTACAAAAAAATTATTTGGAATTTTTCGATGAATAAATAATACAGTTCATGTTCAATGTTGCAAATTCCTCATAAAAATATTTATGGAATTTTAATGCTCATATTATTAGGGAAAATTATGATCCTTTGTTAGGCTCATGTTTATGTAATAATGAACTACTGGAAAATTATTTAGAAATTTTGGATAATTAAATATTATAGTTCCTAGTCAATGATGCTAATTCCTCATAAAAGTATTTATGAAATTTAATGGTCAAATTATTATGAAATTTTTTTGATTCTCTGTTAGGCTCATTTTTATGTCATAATAAGCCTTTGCTAATTTACTTGGAATATTTAGACATCACAACTTAGTACTTCATTTGTAAACTTGGAAGTTGTTTTATATTATCAAATATATTTTTGGCCAAATTAAATTATAAATATTTGATAATATGTTAAATCAATTTTAATGACATGATGAACCTCTTGAATGAATTAGAGATCAATTGACCTTATATTTTTGGTATTTGATTCATAGGGGGCATGTTTAGTTTACTACTTGAACTTGATCTACATATATAAAAATCATGACTTATAAATTTGACCACCAATAACACTTGGATTTTAGATAAAAACAGATTATAACTATAGGACATTAACATGATCATATGCACCTCATGATTTAATCTTGGAGTATATAGATTAGTATAGTATGGGTTTGCACCGTATATAGTGTATAAAGAGTTAGAAGTAAACAACATTCAACAGAATGTTTGCTATTGGGTAAACCTTGAGGATCATAACAGAACTTGATCCTAAATGGATCTATGTTAGTTTTGGAGAACCTTAGGATTCTGATTGGAATCCTAGAAAAAGGTATCAAGCAATGAGATGAGACAGAGTACTTGGACGCTAGGAGGAGTATTTATTCTTGGAGTTAAACGGTAGGTCAACTCTCCCCCAAAAGTATTATAAATCTATCTTAGGCTAATAATAGTAACATGGAGAGAGGGATTTAAAGAAGGGCAGACCACAATAAGATTAAATTTCTTGAGAATGAGAGGTTTGGGATTCAGCCCATCATACCACCTAGTATTGTTGCAAGCCCTTCACCGGGTTGTCCCTAGGAGATCCAAGATTCACCCTAAGTCATTAAGCTTAACTAAACATTAAACAAGATTAGATAAAGTAAAAAGATATTAGAACCGGTGAACGTCATCCCATAAGGATGATGAGTTATGGTTAAGAAGGACTGGATAGTCTAGGGAGTTGAGGCTCAAATGGTTGTGATATGGATGACTGGATAGTCCGGGGAGCGAAGGCTCAGTTGGTTGTGATATGGAGGACTGGATAGTCCAACGAGTTAGAGGCTCAGTTGTGTATGGTGAGGGTGATACTTTTGTATGTGCATATGATATGCTGAGTCTTTGGTACTACCTTAGTCATCACACTGACGAGAGTACATTGACTTGACAAGTAGTTGTGGTATAGAAGACCAGCTCAATTGGTGTCTTGGTGATGTTTTCTTAATGACCCTTCACTTGTCCATAAAAGACTGGTGGATTCCCACAAAAGTACACAGAGGCTCCAATATTTTGTTCTTAGCATCAATGCGTATTAAAGGTCTAGGCCTAATAGTGTGCATACCCGCCTAGGAGTGGAGATACCCGTTTCACTGCCCTCGTAGCCACGATGGTGGGTAACAGAGAGGCCAACTACCCTCCAAAAAGTAGGAACAAAAGCTTTGTGCGCGCAAAATGTGTGTGCGAGTTGCACTTATTTGAAACCATAACATAAACATTGCATGACATATTATACACAAACACTGCACACAATAAGATCCTCATCATATAAATTAGTATGAGCTCTTTAATATGATGAGTTACTTATAAAATCCAATCCTTAACTTATAAGTTTGTATGCACATTTATATAAGTTAAGTTATATTTTCTATGATGGTAGATAGATGCCTTACCTTACCTGTGTACTTTACTCTTTTACTTTACTTTTGCTCCGTCATATTATAGAACTGCTAGTTTAGATATATTGTTTATACTCTACTATAGTATTGGTTATATATTATGTTAGATAGGCCCCCGTCACCTGCTTTTATACTCTATTTTGTTGTCCTTTCTTTTCCTCCCTCCCGCCCCGTGCATAGGAGTCGCGGGGAGAGGGGAGGACAAAACAAACTTAGTCTTTAGGGCTAATGGTTATATGTGGTTGTGAACCCAGGAGTACTAGGAGACAGAGCAGCAACATGATGTCTAGGAGGACCCGCAGGCTAGGATGGAAAGACTTGAGGAGCTGATGCAGCGTACTACGACTCTACCATGCATAGATGTGAGTTGTTGTTTTTCAGAGTACTTTCACGAGAGAGTTTGAGAGAGATGATGTACTAGGATTATGCCCTTATTAGTGAAAATGTCTAGTTGTTTACCTAAATCACCTAGAGGGGGGGTGAATAAGTGAGTTCTGCGTCTTTTTGCAGAATAAAAATTGTACAAGAGATGCGCAGAAAATAAACAAGCAATCCACAGAAGACACCAAAGATTATAGTGGTTCCCCAATCTTGAGTACGTCCACTCTCCACCTCACCGATCTAGCACCACGCTAGACTCGTTTACTTCATTATTATCTTGGATTGGAAAACAATCATACAACTCGGAACAACGTTCCTACAACTTAGAGTAAAACCACTCCTACAACAACTCGTAGAACAACTCCTACAATCTCTGAGAATAACTCCTACAAACTCAGAGAATAACTCCTACAAGAATAAAATGGATTTACAATAAAATACACAAACTTGTCTTTACAGATCTGACTGATTTTCGGCCTCTTCCTTCTTGAAAAATTGTAAAGCTCTGTCAGAAAAGTCGAGAAAGAAATTTGAGAACACTTCGATCTGAGAACGAAGGATCGCCGCGATTAAGGAGAAGATTTGCAAATGTTGAAAAGCTTGATCGATTGAATCCTTCTTGCCTGAATTTTGGGATCGAGAAGTTTGACGATGAATAATACGTCTTGTTGGCGGCGACGCTTCTCGATTTAGAAACTTGAGAACGATTCAGAATTCTGTAAAATGATTCTTAGGGTTTGTCGATTCTGACATGACCTTTTATAGGTCTAACATAAGGGTCTAATTTCATTAATTACAATCCACGTGGACCAATCAATAGTTAATTACATTTGAAATCAAATCCATCTAACACTTTACGAAATTCAGATTCAGAACTCTGTTTCTCAAGAGAAATAAAGAATTACTCGAGTACTAGTTCTGTTTCTCGAGAAAAGATATAGAATTCTCGAGAAGAAATACTTACGTAAAACATAGAAGATGAGTTCTGGTTTCTCGAGAAAGGATAGACTTTACTCGAGAAAAGATTTTCTGTTACTCGAGAACAAGAAACCAGCTCGTGAAAAGATTTTCTCGAGTAAAAACATCTGGTTCTCGAGAACTAACCTTAGCCTTCTCGAGAAATGTCTTTGACTTTCTCGAGAAAAAGACTTAGAAAAATTCCGAGCTTAATTTTAAGATTACTCGAGAAAGTGTCAAGATCTACTCGAGTACTGCTTGACTTTCTCGAGAACTACACTCGGCTTTCTCGAGAACAACTTCTGCTACTCAAGCACCCGACTAAGCTAACTCGAGTAATCAGTTTAATTCTTACTCAAGTAATGACTAATCTTTCTCTAGTAAAATAATTAGAAAAATTTTGTTAACTAAAAAATGATTTTCTTCTAATAAACAAGCAACTAGCCTTTCTCTCATACTTTAGTACTTGAAAATTGAGTGTGTCCCAATAGAGAGGTTACACATGAGTCAACACCATGGATCACACAATGAGAGATTACATTGTATGGTCCTGTGTTTAGTGACCTATTATAAACTGACATTGATCTACACTTGGCAATTATAACCTGTAAGCACTCAACTTGAAAAAGGCATCAAATACAAACTTAATTCATCTTAGTTCAAGGGTGACTTCTTACAAATCTAGGTTATTGTGGATACAATATCCAATAATCTCCCCCTATTTGTAGAAGTCAAAACCCTCTACACTAAGGTGAATTACATCAAAATAAACAAATAAAATTACTAATAAATAGAATAATAGGAAGAAATATTATGTAATAGAAGATTTAGATCATCAAAATTTAAAGATGTATATATATAGACATTGTCCAAGAAAAATTCCTATTCCACAAAATCTCATATAGGAAACTTCTGATCGTCTTACATTACTGCTTGCTCTGTTGTTGATGCTGCCTCTGATATTTCTCTTCTTGTCTCTAAAAGTACATGAACGGCTTTGGAAAGTACTTGAGTGGTCTGGGAGGAGCAGTAGGGTCTTCATGACTATACTTTCTATCATGAAGCCTTCTTAGAGTCATAGATTTTTCATACTTTTCCCATTTAGAGTGAGAGTAATAGGTATCCTTGTTCTCTCTGAATTCCACCACTAGTCTTAAAGTATCCAGAATAATTGATTTAGATGTAAGGCTCCAGAATTCAGCATGTTCCCTTACTGCATGTTCTGGCGTAGGAGTGGACCTGCTTGTAGAAACACCTTCACCATACTTTCTTCCCTTGGGTATCTACACTTCAGGAGGAAAATCAGATGGAAGGTTCTGAGAAGATTCTGGTTGATCTAAATTCCACACCTGAGAATACTGAGCAGGAGGAGCTTCATAATAGGAAGTTTCAAAAAGTTCAGGTCTAGGTGAGAATGAGGGCTTCTGGACTGTTGGATTGAGCTGAGGAGGAGCAGCTTTTGGATCAACTTGAAATTCAGGGAAGATTTGGGTGTGCATCCAAATTATTGTACCATAGGTATGAAGTTTAACATCAATAATTTGAGTTTGAACATCAGTACTTATCTCGTTTAGCTTTGCTTCCCATTGGGTCTTCAAGTCTTCAGAGGCTTTTGATAGATATTCTTTGACTAAGTCCTCCCCCTTTTTGACTTCTACAGTAAGGGTAGATATGACATCTTCTTTGAATTTCCCAACTTCCTCATATGTTTTGAAATTTTGTTCTTCTATTTTCTTCAGTAGATAGATCAGATTGTTGGCCACTGTTTCTACCTGGCTCATAACTTTACCAACACTTATTATAGTGTGGTCTATAGCTTTGCCTCCAATTTGTAGCAGCCTTTTGAATTCATCAGTATTGCTCTGGATTTCTACAAATCCTCGACTCATTTCCTTTTTTAAAGTAGAGACCTTTTTGTGACAGCTTGAATGGAAGTATCAAAATACTCTTTTTTCTTAGCCAACATAGCTTCTATTTTACCTAAGATATTATCTTCAGTAATGACTTCAGTCTGAGGAGGTGGAGGAGGTAGAATTAGAGCTGGCCAGGGAGCTACTTCTTCAATGAGCACAGTAGGTGTGGAGGTCAATTTACTTCTAGCAGTTGTTATTTCATCTTCAGCATCATCACCTATGAAAGTAGGAATGTTGAAGTGTAGGATCGGGAGAGGAGGTTTAACTGCTTTAGGAGATAATTCTTCAGCATCAGAAATTGAAGCTATCTCTTCATCTTACACACCTTCAACAGGAGAATGGAGCTGAGAAGATTTTGGTTCAGATGGATGTTCTGGTTGAGATGGTTTTTCTGGTTGAGAAGATTTTGGTTCAGATGGATTTTCTGGTTTAGATGGTTCTGGTTGAGATGGATCTTCTTCAGGCAGAGAGGAGAAAGGTTCTTTAGAGGTGAGTTCCTCTATGATCCTGTTAATGTCAGCTCTTGTAGACATTACGTGATCATCTACCTGGGCATCAGTAAAAGTTCTTGAGCAGATATGTCATAAGCAATAAGACTTGAGCCATCTTCTTGGACAGAAGTGCCCTTTGTAGCAGCATATGGAGTTGTAGCTTCTTCTATGACTATATGTTCAACAGTTGGTGGAGTTGTGACTTGGGCTGGAATATCAGTTTGGACTGAGGCTGGAACTAGAACTTGAGCAGACTGCATTCTCACTTGTACAGATGGAGCAGGCTCCCCCTCAATAATTGGACAAGATGTGTTAGTTATTTGACGAGAGAGGGGAGATGGGGTCTTGACTTCATCTATAACTGTCCTTGGAGCTGGAGGGGCTTGGCCTGGCCTTTGAAGTTTGATTTCCCATCTCTAGATATCTGACCTCAACTGATTGAGATAGAGAGACAGAATTCTTCCATAGTTGGGGCTTTTTATACTCTCTTTGATCTTGTCAAAAATCATCCCCCATTGAAATTTCTTTCTACAGATTACTGCAGTCATCATGTCAAAGAAATTAGGGGTGATATAGCTTATAGAACTGGTGCGACAGAGAAGAACCTTTCCTAGAATATCGACAAGTAGTTTGCTCTCTGCATTCATGTGCTGTCAGCGAATTATGAGGGTTGTGTCGGGAAGGCCACAGAAGCTGAAAATCCTTATCATAGTCTGGCCCTACTAGGTCATCTTCCTTGTCAATCATCGACAGCCGCAGAATTTGAGAAACATAGGTTGATGTCATCTTGACTTTGATGTCGCATGCCTTGATTTTAAGAACTTTGGCATTACGCTTGACGTTAGCATTCTAGAAGAACTCTTCCACATCAGAAATGAGAACTTTGCATGGGTGTTGAAGAATAAAGGTCAGTCAAGCGGTGTCGAGCAATATAAGAGCATTTTTGAAGTCGTCAGAAATATCGGCGATTCTAGTTGAAATGAGTTCACTGTTGATGCCTATCTTTGATGTGGGAGCCATTGATTGAGGAACTGAAAATCTACTAGCTGGCGAGAAGAGGAATAAGGTTGTTCGCGGGAGTAATGGCAGAGATGAAGAAGATGAAGTGTTTTCTCGAGAAGGAGATTTCAAAATCCGGGATTTGGACTTTTCTGGACCTATTCTATTTATAGAAACTATTGGAACCCTACTTGAGATTTGGGCTAGCTTCACTATTAGGTTTGTTGACCCAACATATATAGCCTAGGGTCATTTGTTAGTTCCAGGGTTAAGGTCAGTCATATTAGGTTAGATTATTGAAACCTACCTTCAGAAGACTTCAGAGACACAAGACTTCATGGATAAGGAGTTAAATCGATTGCAGAAAAATTCGTTCGACGATAGCTAAACTGAGCTCGACGATTGTCGATCTCAGATCGACGAACTCAGAGTTCCTTCTCTGAGTTGAGCTCGATGAAAGTCCAGCTGAGATCTATGAACTTGGAGGTCAGATTGGCAAGTAATTTCTTAGCTTGACGAAGGAGAATTTCTCAGCTCGACAAATTCAAGGTTCATGTCGATGATTTATTTGCTAAGTTCGACTATCTCTCTACAGTTATCTTAGCCAATTTTATTGGCAGAAGCAGAATAATTTTTCAGGCTTAAATTCAGGCTAATCCTTTTAAAGGCAGAATATTCTAATGGGATTACTTTTAGGTAGTTATGGCTCTGACATTTAATGCAATATATTCCAATGAATATAGTCGTTTAGAGGAAGCATTAAATGTGGATATTATCACAGAGTTTATTGCTGATTAATTCCCAAGGGCAGTTTCCTTTCTCAAGGAATGCTCCAGCTGTATCAGAGTTAATGATTTCAAATATTTGAAATCTAGTCAGCATTCTATATATTCTCAGAAGTTTTTCTATCTCAAGGTTACAGAGTTATACATACAGACAGTTACAGGCTTACAAAATAACAAACTGTCATTCAGACTTTCTGCTTCAAGTTTTTCTTCCAGCAAACAATCATCATTATGAGATCAACTTCATAATCACTAAGATACATATATTGGAAGAAGAAGTTTTCATTGAAGTCCTACAGCCTGAAGTGAGAATGACTCCCTCACCTGATCATCAACTATATTAAAATCAGGGGGAGCTTTCTGCTTCATCAGATCCACTAGTCTTTTATCAGATTTTTGACAGAAGAACATCTTCAACTTTTTCTTTATTTTCTTTCACTATGTACAAGGTTATAACTCTCTTCAAAAGTTGACCCCCTTGGTTCACAAGTCACCTGATCAAAAGACTTGGTTTTGTTTTTGGGCACCTGATCAAAAGCTCAAAGGGTTGCTAGATCTCCCTTAGAAAAATTGATCTTGTGGTGATAGGACACTTGAGCAAAAAGCTGTGGTGGCAGGGCACCCGATCAAAACCTATAGTGGATTCCTACCAGGGTGGTAGAAGAGTGGATGTATCCAGGTTTATTAGGGAACCACTATAAATTCCTTGTGTCGTCTGGATTACCTTTACTAATTTATTTTTCTGTGCTATGATTTTCTTTCTTACTTATATATATATCACCTATTTTAATCTGCTATAAAAATTATCTAAAAGTTTTTAATACTCTATTCACCCCTCTCTAGAGTTAATTAGATCTATCTCTCACTTTCAATTAGTATCAGAGGTAAGGTTGTTTGGTTTCACAGACTAACACCTGAACCAAAAGATTTTTGATAGATTCTATTTACTCTAGTTATCTTTTATATCATGGCACAAAATAAAGAGTATTCAAGCACCAAACCTCCAGTGTGCAATCTGAATAAGTTTGCACTTTGGAAGGCAAGAATTAGGCTTTATATGAATTCCATTGATGAAGATATCTATAATTCTATTTTGTCAGGTCCCCCTACTCCATCTGCAACATCCACTACAAGCACCAGCATTGTTCCACCACCTGAGTGGACAGAGGCTCAAAAGAAGCTTAAAGTTACAGATGCCAAAGCAATGAACATCTTAACTCAAACTATGTCTGATGACATATTTCAAAAAGTTGCTGAATACACTTTAGTAAAGGCCATTTGGGACTCACTAAATGCAATGGTAGCAGGATCTGCTGATGAAAGTAAAGATAAGAGATCACACTTGATCTCT
Organism: Platanthera zijinensis; assembly: GCA_039513925.1. NCBI lineage: Eukaryota > Viridiplantae > Streptophyta > Magnoliopsida > Asparagales > Orchidaceae > Platanthera > Platanthera zijinensis. The sequence goes on along the minus strand of CM077079.1, from coordinate 40,718,398 downwards.
TAGTATGAGAACTTCAAGAAGGAAGAGTCAGATTCAGTTACAGACATGTACAATAGACTCAGCCTCATAATTAATGAGTTGAAAACTCTGGACAAGGACATCTCATTAACAGAGATAAATGACAAGATTCTTATGTGCTTCCCTAGCACATGGAACTCTAGGATCTGGCCAACCAAGAAAGCCAGAGGCCTAAATGAGATCTCTACTGAAATCTTGTTGGGCAAGCTCAAGTCTTATGAGCAGATCATCAAGACAAAAGAAGATGAGCAAAGGACTCCATCTTCAGCAAAGAAAGAGCAAAGCATTGCTTTCAAAGCAAGTGAAGAAGCAGAAGCCACTCCAGACAATGAAGATCTATTAAGTCTCTTGGCTAAGAGATTTTACAAAATGGCAAGGAAGGACTCCAGGAGAAGATCTTCCAGAAAAGATGATAAGCCAAGGTATGACAAAACTCCTACTAAAGAAATAGTTTGCTATGGATGCAGAAAACCTGGACACATACTACCAGAATGTCTAGAAAATCAGAAGAAAGACAAGAGAAAGGAGAAAGACTCCAGGAAACATTCCAGCAAGCCCTCCTCCAGTAAATACAAAAAGAAGGAAAGAGGATTTGTTGGTGAGACTTGGAGTGAATCTGAGTCAGAATCTTCATCCAACTCCAGTGAGGATGAATAAGAGGCCAAGGCCAGAGAGATATGCTTGATGGCAATCAATGCCTCTTGTAGTAACAATGAAGCTGCAACTTTTGAAGCTGAAAATTCTAAATAATCAGAATCAGAATCAGAAGAAGATCTGTTAATCTCATCTTTTAATTTTACTTCTGATCAATTTAAAATTTATTTCAAATTATTATATAAAGATTTAATTAAATTTGAGAAGGAAATCAAACTTCTTAGAAAGAAACTAATTGAATTTGAAGATATTTCTTCTGAAAACTTAAAACCTAAAGAAGATTTACAAACTGCTAATAATCAAATTTTTTCTTTAGAAACTGAATTAAATGAGGCTAAGTAATTTGAAGAATCCCTTAATGGGAGAAGACTCAAATTGATGGACATCACAAGAACAGTCAATGCTAGACTTAATGGCAAACTAGGCTTGGGAGCTTCATCAAGTCAGCCTCCTATTCTTTAGAAAATATTTTGCCAACCCCCATAAAATTCATCTCTGTCAAAGGAAAAGAAAAAGAAAAAGATAATAATAATGAAACAAAGGTTTTAAATTAAACTAAATCAAATAAAAATGAAAAATCTCATAAATATAATGTTCAACAAAATTCATCGAACCGAGATTGACGAAATCAGCATTATTCGTCGAACAACCATCGACGAACTCTGAACCCAGAATTTCGGTATGATTACTCAACAAAGGGTGCTCGACAAAATTAACATGTTTCGTCGAACAGAGATCGACGATCGTGGAACGCAGGAAATGAGTATTATCATTCTGTGAACTGAGATCGACGAAATCAATACTTTTCGTCGAACACAGCTCAACGAACTAAATTAAATTTGTCGAACTCAAATTTTCAAAACAAGAATTTTAATTTTTATCAAACTAATAATCAAAAACAAAAACTTGTTAATCCTTTTACTCAGTGGATAATTACTCCTAGGTGATATCACCCATTAGAATATAATGATCAACCAGATTATTCTTATATTTCGAGTTATTCTTATGAAAGAAATCAAGGACCCAAGGTAACCTGGGTTAACAATACCTAACTTACTTTCTTGCAGGTAAAGAACTATCCTACCACAGAGGAACGGTAATACTTGGATAGTGGTTGCTCAAAACACATGACAGGTTCAAAGGCCAATCTTAGTGATTTCAAGGCAAAGCTTGGACCCAAAGTTATCTTTGGAGTCTCTAACTGTGGACAAATAGAAGGATGTGGAAATGTCAAGATTGGAGTAGTCACATTCAAGAAAGTTGCTTATGTAAGTGGTCTGAAGCATAAGCTCATCTCTATCAGCCAACTTTGTGATGATGGTTATTAGGTAACATTTAATAAATCTCTATGCTCTATTACTTCTGATAAAAACAATACTGTTTTAACAGGAATTAGATAAGCTAACATCTATCTATTTAATTTTAATTCTACTAGGTCTAAAATCTATTTATTTAATCAATTTAGTAAAGCTAATGATTTATGGCATAAGAGATTAAGACATGTAAGCCTTAGGACCATAGCTAAACTATCTAAGGACAACCTTATTAGATGACTATCTTCTGGCCCCTACAAGAAGGAAGGAATTTGCAGGGCTTGTTATTCAGGCAAGCAAACTAAAAATAGTTTCAAATCCATTAATAAAAGTGATTCACCCAGAATCTTATACTTGCTACATATGGACCTTTTTGGACCTATTGCAGTACATAGTTTGGGAGGGAAGTCATATACCTTAGTAATTGTTGATGATTTCTCTAGATTCACTTGGGTTTTCTTTCTGAAAAATAAATTAGATAACTTTAAAGTTCTTACAGACTTTCTTAAGAGCATACAGATTGAGTACTCTACTCAAGTTGCATTGATCAGAGGTGATCATGACACTGAGTTTGAATCTCTTCTCATGTAAGAATTCTGTGAGAAGGAAGGTATCGGGCATTATTTTTTTGCTCCTAAAACTCCTCAACAAAATGGGATAGCTGAAAGGAAAAATAGAACCCTGATTGAATCTATAGGGACATTACTTGCAGATGCTCACTTGCCCCTATCTTTTTGGGCAGAGGTAGTAAGCACATCAAATTATGTTCTGAATAGAAGTCTAATTCATAAACTTAAGGGTAAGACCCCATATGAATTACTTAAAGGAAATAAACCTAAAATAAACTATTTTAAAGTATTTGGTTGTGTACGCTATATTCACAATAATGACAAGACATATCTTAGAAAGTTTCAAGCCAAAGCTGCAAAGAAAATTTTTCTTGGATATTCCCAAGTTAGCAAGGCTTATAAGGTATTTAATAAATCAACTCTTAAAATGGAAGATTCTGTGCATGTAAGTTTTGATGAGACTAACATGTTTTACAAGGAGAAGGATTCTTATACCATAGAAAATTTATAGGTACCAAATCTGTGTAATAAAATGGATGATTTAATCCTAACACAAGAGGATATATCACATCCTTCTCAACAGATTATTGCTGATGACAGTGATAAAGAAATTTAGGGAATTCATGCTGAAGACATTGTGGCTAATGAAATTCCACAAGAGGAATTAACATCACAAGTGTTTGAAGAACCAAATCTACCTACTGATTTTGTCATACTTAGAGATCATCCCATATCTCAAGTGATTGGAGACATGTCAGCTGGTGTACAAACAAGACATCAATTAAACCAAGATTTGATGCATGCATACTTTATCTCTCAGATTGAGCCTCAATCCATAAAAGATATAGAGCAAGATCCCCACTGGATTATTGCAATGCAAGAGAAACTCAATCAATTTGAGAGGTGTAGAGTTTGGGATTTGGTTCCAAGACCCAAAGACTACCCAGTCATTAGAACTAAATGGGTCTTCAGGAACAAACTGGATGCATAAGGAGCAATTGTAAGAAACAAAGCCAAATTGGTAGCCTAAGGTTATTAACAGAAGGAAGGCATTGATTATAACCAGACCTTTGCCCCTGTTGCAAGGCTAGAGGCTATCAGAATTTTTCTTGCTTATGCAGCATATCAGAAATTTAAAGTATATCAAATGGATGTCAAGAGTGTCTTTCTCAATGGAGAACTTAAAGAGGAAGTATATGTTGAACAACCACCAGCTTTTATCTCCTCAACTCATCCCTCTTATGTTTTAAAGTTGCATAAAGCTCTCTATGGTCTAAAGCAAGCTCCAAGAGCTTGGTATGAGACCTTAACTAGTTTTCTTTTAGAGCATAAGTTCATTAGAGGCATTGTAGATAAGACTTTATTTATTAGATATCATAAGCATAAAATTTTGCTAGTTCAAATATATGTACATGATATAATTTTTGGCTCTACTCATTCCAAACTTTGCAAAAGATTTTCTGACCTGATGCATTCAAAGTTTGAAATGAGTAGCATGAGTAAACTATCCTACTTCCTTGGTCTCCAAGTGAAGCAATCCCCTGAAGGTATTTTCATATCCCAATCTAAATATGCTAAGGAGCTTATAAAAAGATTTGGGATGTCTGATGCCTCAGCCATGAAAACACCCATGCAATCCAATATTATAGTTGATTCTGATGAATAGGGCAAGCCAGGTTATCAGAAAATATATAGGGCTATTGTTGGGTCCTTATTGTATCTTACAGCTAGTAGGCCAGACATTATGTTTGCTACTTGTATTTGTGCTAAATTTCAAGTAAATCCTAAAGAATCTCATCCTATTTTACTAAAGAGGATTTTAAGATATATAAAGGGTTGTCCAAATCTAGGACTTTAGTATCCAACAGAGTCAGAATTTGACTTAATTGGATTCTTAGATGCTGACTATGCTGGATGTAGAGTTGACAGGAAAATCACATCAGGAACTTGTCAGTTTCTTGATGATAGGCTTGTGTCCTGATTTTGTAAAAAGCAAACATCTGTGTCAACATTAACTGCTAAAGCTGAATATATGACAGCTGGTAGTTGCTGCTCACAGATATTGTGGATTCAAAATCAGCTCCTGGATTATGGTCTCAACTTAAATAATTCAACTATCTTTGTGATAATACCAGTGTAATTTCCACTGCACAAAACCTAGTACTGCATAGTAGGACCAAGCATATAGATATTATACATCATTTCATTAGAGATTGTGTAGACAAAAATAAAATTAACATAGTCTTTATCTCTACTGATTTACAAAGAGGAGACATTTTCACCAAACCTTTAAATGAAAAGAAACATCTGTTCTTCCTAAATCAGCTAGGTATGATTAATGGAGAAGGCTTAATTTAATTTCTGTCTGAGGTCGAAGAATTGGTCACATTTTGTCGAACGGAGATCGATGATCTGTGAACTCTTCTGGAGATTTTCGACGAACGGAGATCGACAAAATCTCTTTATGAAATTTTTTCATCGAATGGAGATCGATGAATTTGTTTCTAAAAATCATTCGTTGAACGGAGATCGACGAATTATTTTTCTCTCATTTCAAACTTAGGTCGACGATTTCTATTTCGTCATGAGATTGTTCGTCGAACTGAGTTAAAAGTTTTTCTTTTTTCGTTGGACGGAGTTCGCCGCTTCATCTTCTAAAAACCTATAATTAGGTTTTTCATCGAACTCCATCCCGTGCTTTCCTGTTCTTTTGCACTTGATCTCTCGTTTTTGCAGGCATGGCAATTTCAGTGCGACTCTCTCTGAAATGAAGTTTGATGCAGGATTCGACATTAACATCGACTTTTTCAATCATTCTGGTCAAATCTTCAAATACATACTTCAATTATTTGAGGCTCCTCAGTTGAGAAAGTTCATGTCCCTAAGAATTAAGCTTCCAGTACAGGAAATCAAAGAATGGGTTTTTATAGTAACAATTCCAGAACAAACCATCATCTCTGGATCAATCTCTGGATCAATCTCTGGACATCAGGTTCTTCTTACCCCTGATATTTTAACAGGAATCTTTGGATTTATAAATGGGAAAGATGATTTTGAATTAACTAGCAGTGAGTTTGAGGATATGCTAGTTGTAATTGGTCACTCCCAGGGAAACCCTAATAAATTGCTGAATAAGAACTTGACTGTTGAATACAAGTTCTTGGCTGATGTGGTCGGCAAGGTGATCTTGGGAAAACACTCTGCTCATGATCATATAACCCGGAACCAATTCCTACTTATGAGTGCCCTGGTTAATCATAAATCAGTGAATTGGGGAGAAATTCTGTTTGATTCTATCAAGAAAAAGATAAGCAAGAAGGATGTAAGTTTTGGTAGTATCCTAGGGATCTTTCTACAGGCAAAGGTGCCGGAATTATTAGTCTCCCAGACCATCTTCATTAATGCCTCTAAGAGGCTTACCTCTGCCCTTTTTGGCAGATAGGAAAGGGTTATCCCTAAGCCCTCAAGGTCTTCCTCTTCCAGGATAGCTTCAGAGGACACCAGGGCTAAAACAGCCACTTCACTAACCCCTAAAGAAGCTCCTGCTCCTCCTCCCTCTCCTCCTCATTCATTACCATCCATTACTATTGCAGAAACCACACCCTCTATTTCCATCCCTCCTGCTTCACCACCTCCACCACAATCACCAATCCACATTCTTGAGGATACTCCATCTACACCTCCTCAATCACCTAATCCATCACATATTGATGACATTCCATCCTCATCTACTCATCCAGATCAACTTCTATCATCTCCAATCAACATTCCCAACTTTAATCTACTATCATCTCCATCTCCACAACATTCCCCTCTTCAAGATAAACTTCCAGATGTCATCCCTCCATCCAATACTCCATCCAATATTCCATCAACATTCCCAACATTCCTACAATTTGACCGACCTCAATCCTCTTCTATCTGTTCAAACTGTGGTCATAGATCCACCTATACCCCATCTACTCCTGATCCATTATATTTGGACTTCTCTGACATAGCTATTGATCTTCTTCAATTCATCACTCCCACTCTTAAGAAGCTAATAGCTGAGGCTATTGCTCCTCTCACTGCTTCCATTTCCCTACTTTTTGCTCAGTTGGCTTCCTCCTCTTCTATCCCTTCTTCTAGGGGACTGGGTTTAGGTATCTCTATAACCAGGCAGGGGGAGATGTCCAATGAAGAAGCTCCTCCAGCAGCAATAATTCTAGCAGCAACAGCAATAACAACAGCAACAATTCCAGTAGCAGTAATTGAAATTCTAGATGATGATACTGAAATGACTTGCTTTGAAGAAGAGTCAGTTGATACAGTGATAAACATTGTTGGTGATTTCATTATTAATCTCACAGTTAATATTTTTTCTTTATTGCAGTCTTTTGATTCAGTTTATAACAGAAATATACCAGTTTTTGTTACAGCTGATACAGTATCTGATTATTTCAGAGCAATTTTTTGCTACTCTACTCCAGTTGATTCTTCAGTCTTAGAAGAAATTATAAATAGTTTCTGTAACATTTCTTCTAGTCTTTCTTCAGAAATTATATCAGTATGTGTTCTAGAGCCAAAGGCTTTCTCACCTCCAACTTTTGGCTGGGTTGAATCCCCCATGCCAAATCTTGATGATTTCTTATTTCAAGACATGGATACAGAAATTATAGAGCCAGAAGTTCAAGCACAGCCTCAGGCTGAAGAAGAAAACATAGCCATACCACCACATGATCATCCAATATTTTCTGATGAAATGCTTAAATAGATTAATGCTCTTTATGATAATCCTGCCAATGAATCTGATGATGATGATGAAGAATTAGATGACTCAGAAGATTCTAGTTCTAAAAATAGAAAACTCATGAAGAAGGTTCCACCCAGGGCTGCTCCAAAACCAAATCCTACTGCTGATACCCCTTACTATATTCTGTACAACATTACTCTCACTCTAGAAACTCCTCACTGGATGAGGTATTCAAAGAATGTGATGAAAGAAAGGAAGAAGAGTAGGCAATACTCTCTATCACCAAGGTTCTCCTCCTCCTCCTCCTGCAGTAGGATCAACAGGAAATGTTTCTCAAGTTCAAAGGTCTACAACTTCTTATCATTCCAGACCATCTTATAGTAGCAGCAGACAACGACACAGCTCTCAAAGTAGCAAACAAAAACAGCATAAGAAGCAAAGCAGTCAACAACAGACATCTGAAAGAAATCAGCAAGACAAATCTAGTCCAGAAAGACCTCCTTCTCCAGCATATGATCCAGAATTGGATCCCAATTATAGAATGGTCAGGTTCAATGAGCTGATAGCTCTATCTCAGATAAGGAAGGCCAAGGAAGAAGGAAGGGGTTCTTCTCAATTCTCTGCAATGTCTTCTTACAGAAAGAAAGAACTGGATAAATATCAGGTATAAAAACTTTTCAATGTTGATTCTTATATAAATTTACATCCAGAAGCTGCAGTGCCCAGAGCTGCAACTGTGAAGATTCTTGGGGCTCAAGATATGAAGATGACCCAAAGAGAAGTAGAGGACCCCAAAAGGATAATGGTTTTCACAAAAATTGCTTCATATACTTCAAAGAAAAATTCTTAATCTTCTGTTTTTGCATTTTGAACTTTATTATTGTTGTATATATGAACATTTGTTCATATCTGCTAAATGATTTAAAATTCTGTTAGATATTTTTATTGCTTTGTGATTTTCTTTAATTTTATTTTGTATAGTGACCTCACCCAAATAGTGGGAGATTGTTGGAACCCTACTTGAGATTTGAGCTAGGTTCACTATTAGGTTTGTTGACCCAACATGTATAACCTAGGGTCATTTGTTAGTTCCAAGGTTAAGGTCAGTCACATTAGGTTAGATTATTGAAACCTACCTTCAAAATACTTCATATACACAAGACTTCATGGATAAGCAGTTAAATCGATTGTAGAAAAATTCGTTCGACGATAGATGAACTTAGCTCGACGATCGTCGATCTCAGATCGACAAACTCAGAGTTCCTTCTCTGAGTTGAGCTCGACGAAAGTCCAGCTGAGATTGACGAACTTGGAGCTCAAATTGGCAAGTAATTTCTTAGCTCGACGATCTTGGAGCTCAGCTCCACAAATGAGAATTTCTCAGCTTGACGAATTCCAGATTCAGGTCGACGATTTATTTGCTAAGTTCGACTATCTCTCTGTAGTTATCTTAGGCAATTTTATTGGCAGAAGAAGAATAATTTTTAGGCTTAATTTCAGGCTAATCATTCTGAAGGCAGAATATTCTAATAGGATTAATTTTAGGCAGTTATGGCTCTGACATTTAATGCAATATATTCCAATGAATATAGCCGTTTAGAGGCAGCATTAAATGTGGATATTATCACAGAGTTTATTGTTGATTAATTCCCAAGGGCAGTTTCCTTTCTCAAGGAATTCTCCAGTTGTATCAGAGTTAATGATTTCAAATATTTGAAATCTGGTTAGCATTATATATATTCTCAGAAGTTTTTCTATCTCAAGGTTACAGAGTTACACATACAGACAGTTACATGCTTACAAAACAACAAACTGTCATTCAGACTTTCTGCTTCAAGATTTTTTTCCAGCAAACAATAATCATTCTGAGATCAACTTCACAATCACTCAGATACATATACTGGAGGAAGAAGTTTTCATTGAAGTCCTACACCCTGAAGTGAAAAGGACTCCCTCACCTGATCATCAACTATATTCAAATCTGGGGGAGCTTTCTACTTCATCAGATCCACTAGTCTTCTCTTAGATTATTGACAGAGAAGAACATCTTCAACTTTTTCTTTATTTTCTTTCACTGTGTACAGGATTATAACTCCCTTCAAAATTTGACCCCCTTGGTTCACAAGTCACCTGATCAAAAGACTTGGTTTGGTTTTTGGGCACCTGATCAAAAGCTCAAAGGGTTGCTAGATCTCCATTAGAAAAATTGATCTTGTGGTGATAGGGAACCTGAGCAAAAACCTGTGGTGGCAGGGCATCTGATCAAAAACCTGTAGTGGATTCCTAACAGGGTGGTAGAAGAGTGGATGTACCCAGGTTTATTAAGAACCACTATAAATTCCTTGTGTTGTCTGGATTGCCTTTACTTATTTATTTTTCTGTGTTGTGATTTTCTTTCTCTCTTATATATACACCTATTTTAATCTGCTATAAAAATTATCTAAAAGTTTTTAATACTCTATTCACCCCCCCCCTCTAGAGTTTATTAGATTTGTCCCTCACTTTCATAAACCCTAAATCTTGATGATTAAGGAAATAAATAATAATAAAATACCCGAAGTATGGCGGTTGGAGTGCCCGGGTGCCAATATAAAAATTTGAACTTTGAGAGAATTCTACATCTGATTTCTCGAGTGAAAGACATTTCTCGAGAAGATTCTTACATGTTCTCGAGTAGATATATAATTTTCGAGAAGCAAACCTTATGTTCTCGAGAATAAATTAAGTACTCGAATAATGATGTTGTTCTCTAGAAGTGAAGTCCTGACTTAGAATTTTCTTGATTTTGAAGGGTAACTTGATTCTTGAACTTTGCTGTAAGGCCCTTTTCTTCAACATTCCTTGTTGAGCATGCCAAGTTCTGTTTTGAAGAACGAGAGCTTGGCTCCGTCTAGTGGCTTCGTGAATATGTTTGCAACCTGCATGTCAGTTGGAACATACTGATTGATGCCCTGGCTTATTATAACAGTAACAAACAATGTCAGATGAAATATGTTTGTTCAGTTTGGAGTTATACCTGTCGTGGCTACTAGAGCCTTTCTTATGACGATCACCATCATGACGTGATCTTCTGGAGGAAAAGCCTTTGCCTTTCCATTGCTTCTTCTTACTCAGGAACTTTTTGAACTGTCTAGAGAGTAGGGAGAACTCTCCATCTGATAGTTCTGAGCCCGAGGTGCTCAGCTCCGAGTCTTCTTCTTCACTTTCTTCCTGTGCAGGAGCAAGAGATGCAACTTTAACCTTCCTTGAGCTTTCTGTCTTTAGTGCGACAGACTTCTCCTTTAATGAGGATCTGCTTCCCTCTTCTTCAGCTTTTCTTGTATTTATTTGAAGCTCATATGACATCAGCTTCCCGAAGAGGTTCTGAGGATCAGTCTCAGCTATCTTTTCAAACTCCCTTATGACACAAATTTTGTTGTCCCATTCCTTTGTTAAGGATCTTAGGAGCTTATCATTTAATTCTCCGTTAGTGAAGACTCAGCCATAGTTCCTCAGGCCGTTGACGATCTTGAATTTTTTTTTCAAAAGTGTCTGTTATAGTATCTTTGGGGTCTTGCCTGAAGGCCTCATACTTCTAGTTCAAAAGGGATTTTCTATCATCCCTTACTTCTTTTGTGCCCTCCATCAACACGATCAGTGAGTGCCACATCTCATTGGTAGATTAGCAGTGAATGAGATTTTGTAGCATCAAATCATCGACAACACTTGTGATGATATTTTTAGCCGTCTTGTCTAGAGAGACAAGTGCAATCTCATCTTTATCTAGATCCATCAGCTTCTTTGGTACTTGCTTTAAGGAATCAATAGTGGAGGCCGTCATAGGAATGTAGGGGCCTTCTTCCACTATCATGAAAATCCTTGGATCCACTACTTCCATGAAGAACTTCACCCTTTCTTTCCACATGGGGAAGTTTGCCTTAGTGCATACGAGGAGCTTAGCAAAATCCTTGACTCTATCCATACTTTTATACTCTTAAGACAACTAGGAGCAGATCTGTTCAAGGTGTTAACCTTTTGATGAACAACCTCCCTCTGATGCCAATTGAAAATGTCTAGTTGTCTACCTAAATCACCTAGAGGGAGGTGAATAGGTGAGTTCTGCGTCTTTTTGTGGAATAAAAATTGTACAAGAGATGCGCAGAAAATAAACAAGCAATCCACAAATGACACCAAAGATTATAGTGGTTCCCCAATCTTGGGTACGTTCACTCTCCACCTCACCAATCTAGCACCACGCTAGACTCAGCTACTTCACTATTATCTCGGATTGAGAAACAACCATACAACTCGGAATAACGTTCCTACAACTCGGAGTAAAATCACTCCTACAACAACTCAGAGAACAACTCCTACAATCTCGGAGAATAACTCCTACAAACTCGGAGAATAACTCCTACAAGAATAAAATGGATTTACAATAAAATACACAAACTTGTCTTCACAGATCTGACCGATTCTCGGCCTCTTCCTTCTTGGAAAATTATAAAGATTTGTTAGAAAATTCACGGAAGAAATCTGAGAATACTTCGATCAGAGAACGTAGGATCACCACGATCAAGGAGAAGATTTGCAAATTTTGAAAAGCTTGATCGATTGAATCCTTCTTGTCTGAATTTTGGGATCGAGAAGTTTGACGATGAAGAATGTGTCTGTCGGTGGCGGTGCTTCCCGATTTATAAACTTGAGAACGATTCAGAATTCTATAAAATGATTCTTAGGGTTTGTCGATTCTGACATGACCTTTTATAGGTCCAACATAACGGTCTAATTTCATTAATTACTGTTGGGTCCCTTGACCCTAATGTTCCATATTTGTAAGAAGTCAAACTGCTCAATGACATACACACATAGATGTATTTGATGTGTGCACAAGATCATGCATACAGGTTTTCCTTAATTGGATAGGTGAACAAAAAGAGGAAGCTGGAAGTCAGACAATTTGACTAAGGCAAAAGGGTAAAGACAGCTGAGACAGCTGAGAAGAATGTCTCAGCATAACCGCTGAGACAGCTGAGAAGAATGTCTCAGCATAACCGCTGAGACAGCTGTGAAGCTCAACGCAAAACGTTGAGAGAAGTGTTGGTCTCAGCAAAATCGCTGAGACAGGAGATAGTCTTAGCTGTGAAGAAGAAACCACTGAGATAGGAGATAGTTTAAGCTGTGAAGAAGAAACTGCTGAGACAGTTGAGAAGGAACCGCTGAGACAAAGCCAGCAGAAATTCTCAAAGTCCAGAAGCGTTGAGTGAAGTAGGCTCACTCAATGCTTCTAAAGAAGAGCTCAATTCAGAATTTGTCGAACTGAATTCTGAGTTCATCGAGCTGAGCTCACCTTTCGTCGAGTTAAAGTTAAAGTTTAAGATTGTGAGTTCGTCGAGCTCAGTTCAGAATTCGTCGAACTGATTTCAGAATTTGTCGATCTCAGCTCACCTTTCGTCTAGCTAAAGTTGAAGTTTGAAGATTCTGAGTTCGTCGAGCCCAGTTCAGAATTCGTTGAACTGATTTCAAAATTCGTCGATCTCAGCTCACCATTAGTTGAGCGCAGTCAAAGTATTTCATGCTATTACAGGAAAGCTACAGCGGCGCCGAAAAGTACTATTTGTCCTCTTCTGAGAAAGGTGGTGCTCACCATCCTTGGCGGGGCCCACTTTCAAATTTTGTCGTTAATTCAAATCAACAGATATAAAAAGAAAAGAGAAACGAGGTTTACGTTTACGAAAAATAGAGGCGGCTGGACTTCATCTTCTCCCACAAGCTTGAAAGTCAAGTCCAGCAGTGCATGCCAGCAGGCAGAGAAAGATAGCTGAAGATTTTCTAGTTCAGCAAGATTGTTCTTTGGAGAACAAGGTGGTTGATTCATCTAATCAGCAAGAAGAGAGAGCTGTGTGAAGGGCCGTCAGCCTTCAACAGTAGACAACTGTTCTTCAGTACAACAGAGAAATAGCCAGTTGTAGAAGAAGACTAATTCCTTCTACAGCAAGAGGGCTGGACTGATATTTTCTCAGTACAGCAAGGTAGACTCGGAGATTTATCTCTGAGTCTGTATTTCAACTACTTGATTAATTTTTTATAGGATTCAGGTTGCCTGAATTTGAGCTGTAGGGCCTTTTGTGCCAGAGTTGTAGGTAACTAATTAGTCACTGAGGTTGGTGCCCTGCTGGGGTACTAAGGCAGGATCCAAGTGTGGATCTGAGAGTAGGGCTATCCTCCCAGCCTAAGTAGTAGGTCCTAGTGCCTGAGGTTGGTGACTGTTGAGTCACTGAGCTATAGGTGACAAGTGTGTCACTGAGTGTAAGTCTTGGAGGAGACTGAGTGTAGGGCCTTTTGGCCTGAGATAGGTGACAAGTTTCTCACTGAGCTGTAGCTGCCTGGAAGGGCACTAAGGTAGGTACCTGGAAGTGTACTAAGCTATAGGAGTGCTGCAGCACTTTGAGAGTAGGGCATTGTTCCTGAAGTTGTAGGGCTGAGAAGCCTGAGCTGTAGGCCTTGGAGATAAGGCTGAGGTAGGTGGTTTGAGGACCACTGAGCTGTAGGAGCATTGCATGGATCTGAGGTAGGAACCATTGTGGTTTTGAGGTAGGGTTCTGAAGAGAACTTGAGTGTAAGGCTGAGGGCCTGAGGTGTAAGCTCTGAGCAGCATTTTGGAGGAGTTTGTGCATTGTCTAACATAAGTTAGAAAGGTGGGAGGGAAATTGGATGTACTTAGTTGGGGAACCACTATAAACTTTTGTTTGCTTTGCTGTGGGCTTGTTCTTATATTATATTGCAGGTACTAAGAACAAGCTCTAGAACACTTAGAAAGAAAACAACAAAAAGACTTGGGAATTTTAAATCACTTATTCACCCCCCTCTAGGTGACTAGCTAACCTTGAAATAATAACTTTAAAGTGGTATCAGGGGGAGGTCTTGCAATAAAATTAAGAGTTAATTACATTTGAAATCAAATCCATCTAACACTTAACGAAATTCAGATTCAGAACTCTGTTTCACAAGAGAAATAAAGAATTACTCGAGTACTAGTTCTGTTTCTCGAGAAAAGATATAGAAATCTAGAGAAGAAATACCTAAGGAAAATAAAGAAGATGAGTTCTGGTTTCTCGAGAAAGGATAGACTTTACTCGAGAAAAGAGTTTCTATTACTCGAGAACAAGAAAGCGGCTCGTGAAAAGATTTTTGTTTCTCGAGTAAAAACATCTGGTTCCCGAGAAATAACCTTAGCCTTCTCGAGAAATGTCTTTGGCTTTCTCGAGAAAAAGACTTGGAAAAATTCTGAGCTTAATTTTATGGTTACTCGAGAAAGAGTCAAGATCAACCCGAGTACTACATGGCTATCTCGAGAACTACACTCGGCTTTCGCGAGAACAGCTTCTGCTACTCCAGCACCTGACTAAGCTAACTCGAGTAATCAGTTTAATTCTTACTCGAGTAATAACTAATCTTTCTCGAGTAAAATACTTAAGAAAAATTTTGTTAACTGAAAATTGATTTTCTTCTAAGAAACCAGTAACCAGCCTTTCTCCCATACTTTAGTACTTGAAAATGAAGTGTGTCCCAATAGAGAGGTTACACATGAGTCAACATCATGGATCACACAATGAGGGATTATATTGTATGGTCCTGTGTTTGGTGACCCATTGTAAACTAACATTAGTCTACAATTGGGAATTATAACCTGCAAGCACTTAACATGAAAGGACATCAAATACAAACTTATTTCATCTTAGTTCAAGGGTGACTTCATACAAATCTAGGTTATTGTGGATACAATACCCAATAATTAGATATTGTACCGGGCTTCACCCTTATCATTTCTTATTATATCTCATTTTTGGACAATATATATATATATATATATATATATATATATATATATATATATATATATAGATTAATGAATTTCCGCGCAGCACGTTTTGCTCTAAAAAACGCGCTGCCCGGAAAAACGAAAAATACACCCTCTAAACAGCATTTTTAGAAAAAGTGGTCAACATGAAAGTTGTAGATCTCGTCGAGATCTACAACTCTCATGTTGACCACTTTTTCTAAAAATGCTGTTTAGGGGGTCTATTTTCAAAAGGCGCGAAGGGGGTTCCGCCCGGTAAATATTACGAATTTTTTTTTTGCGCGGACCCCCTTCGCGCCTTTTGAAAATAGACCCTCTAAACAGCATTTTTAGAAACAGTGGTCAACATGAAAGTTGTAGATCTCGTCGAGATCTACAACTTTCATGTTGACCACTTTTTCTAAAAATGCTGTTAAGAGGGTGTTTTTTTCATTTTTCCGGGGAGCGCGTTTTTTTGTCCAAAAAGCGCTGCGCGGAAATTCAGTGTCCCCATATATATATATATCATATTGTGATATAGGTTTATGACAATGTAAATGTTCCTTATCCTTGTGATTGGCCTGTGTGTTTGTTTTAGCTAACAGGATCGACGTCTTGTAGTTGTGACTAATCCATGAGTTAGTGTCACCGCAATACGAAGATTCTGGGTATAAAGCTCCCCTCAGTCGAGCTTAATTACCCGGAGGGGGGATTTTACAACACATGTATTACGTTTGCGTGCACCTCCTTGCACAGGTGTTTGGCTTCTTTGGCTTGGTTTGGGAAAACCCATGGCGAATCCTATCAAATGCCGTAAATTTTCGCGGGTCGTGATCCGCAAAACGACAAGTCCGAAAATTTCTAAGCTTGATCATTTCATCTCGGGGTTGTGGGCTTTGGATTACTTCACATAACATTCACCATAAAGCACTTCTTGTTTGCGTACGCTGATCACTTGGTGCTACTCGTGTTCTGCGGTGGACGCTTAGATAGTGAGTCTTGCAGTTGATTGCTTGTGTATCGTCCTTGCTTGTTACGCGATGCTTGCGGCGCGTTGCAGAAACATCCTTCTGCTTTGTACTTTGTGAACTGCGTTGGTGCAGAAGCGTGTAACTTTTCACACTTTCCCTTTGCATGAATGTGTGAGCATGACGATGCGCGCTAGCTTGTGAGGTTGCTAGCGCTGGTGGCAGATTCTTAAACATGATGTGGAGGGATGTTCTTCCCCCTGTCTTGGTGTTGTGGAGGGATCAATGGGTCCGTTCATACTACGAGATTCAAAAGGACTCTGTGTTTGTTGCCGCTTGATGACCTAGAGAGGGAGCATAGCGAATTCTGAGCGGAAGAACAATCTACGTCTCACGTCCTCACAAGAAAATGTCAGAGCTCTCTCTAGCCACTGCAGTTACTTGTCTTCAAATGAGGTCTTGAGAGTCTATTTATAGTTTTTTGGAAGGACATACTGGTAATTGCGTCGAGGCAGATTTTTTGCTGATGAATGACGTCGCTCTATTACGGCCAGCTGGATCACTAATTTTCAGAAAATGGAGTGCCCCTCTGGCGGCTCAAGCAGCCCGGAAAGGTTTCCCGGCGGCGGCCGGAGGCGCGGAGGCCGCCAGAGGCGGCAGAGATGGCCGCGACCGCCGACGTGCTCCCTATGCGCGTGCGCACAGTGCACCCGCACGCTACACACATGCATAGGGAGTGCGCGCACGCTGCGCGCGCGCACATCGCTTGGGTGCATTGTGGGCATGCGTGGGGAACGCATGCACGCGTAATGTGCGGGCGTACTGCAGGCGTGTTGCGCTTGTGGGCCCCTCCTTGCGTGGATGCTTGACTTCTTTGGCATGGTTCGGGGGAAAACCCATGGAGAATCCTATCAAAGTCTAACTTTAATGATAAATTTATGTTATATGCAAGTCATTTTTGACTATGTTTAGTTCAAGGATAAATGGAGGCCAAACTAAAGAGTCATGGAAAATTGTGAACACATATAGACATTGACCTGCACATAACCTTTATGAAATTGCATGATTTGCACATAACTGAAGTCAGCCTACATATAGTTACTGCCTAATGAATATTGGCCAGCTCAACTTTAAATAACCCAATAGAGCATAATAAATATTTTGACACTTTTAATTATTCTCATCGACACATACACAGAGACAAAATCTCCAGTCAATCCAAATTTTTGGAGATAGGCCTTATTGATTAATTACCCTGTCCTCACTAACCTGGATCAAAGCCTGACGATTAACAGCCTTCAAACTACTAATAAAAAATTCACAGCCTTATTATTTAACAAAAAATGTTATCTTGAAAACCCCCAAAAATTGGGCATGCATGATGAAAACTTAGAAACTTATAGGTTCCGTTTTGCATTGTGGTGGCGGTCATAAACATTGGGGAGTTAAATTGTCATTGGTTAACGCCCATCTAAAAAACTTCATCCACTTTATGTTCAAGCGGATGATGTCTGTCAGGTGATCCTTAACGAATGACGGTTAAACCCGTGCGTTAACGTCTTTGCGACCGCCGTCACGGTACCAAACGGAGCCATAGGCCCCAGATCCGGTTTTTGACCGGTGAAAATAAGTCCCCGAACGGAGCCATAATCTCTCCAATATGGTGTAATTAAGCACATGCAGCATGAATCATGCAAACAAATAAAACATTACCTTGCTATCTTTGCTTCCGAGAAGAAGATGAAGCAGGAAAAAAGTAACCCAAATGATCAACAAGATCATCATTTTCCTCAGTGGAAGAAATCCTTCATTAATCTGTTCCCCTACCAACAAAGCCTCCCCTTCTTCTTCTTCCAACCCACAGCCCCTATCAGTCTCCTCCTTCCACGACTTAAACCCGGCGCCACAAATCTTACAGGTGGAGCAAGCGAGAAAAATGGCAAAAAGAGCGGTGATGAGCCACTCCGGAAATATCATATTGCAGACCACACCAACACTGACTCCGAGGAGCATTGAAGGCTGCGACAGCAGCGCGATATCATAGTCAATGGTGGCCGGCCGGCGCTTGGAGGCGTCTTTGGAGAAGAAGGCGAGGTTGAAGATGACGCTGGATACAGAGCCAGCGGTTACCATGGAAGAGGAGACCGCCGCGGCGGCCTTGAGATCCATGCCGGCTATGAGGTTGAGGATGGGGAGGTAAAGGGAGCCGCCGCCGACTCCACCGGCGGCAGAGATGGCGGCGGCGGCAACGGATAGGACGTAGGATGCGACCGTGTGGGGGCCGAAGTTTGTATTCTCTATTGTCCTCCATTGAGAAACATGGTAAAGGAGGAGAGAGAGCTGCGACATTGTGTTTTTGGTTAAGAGCGTTGGAGGCCGTGTGATCGGTATGGAGATATAAACAATGGCAAAGACTGTTTGTCTTAGTTTTGGTCACCACGGAGTATTAAATTGTGGATTTTTTCTTGGGTCTGGGTCCCGGACGGTGTCCGGGACTAATGAGAAGTCAGAACTATGTGGCCTCATGTAAAAGTGTATGGCAGATCCGCAGAAGTCACGAATGTATGTGCCTAACCTCCTCATTTGTCCCGGACTCCAGTTGGAACTGGCGTCCGGACCTGAAAGCAAAAATTTCCCTAAATTGAGAGATTGGGTAGCATTATGCAAGCTACAAAGAATCCTGACCACGATGAAGTCACCGTTGGTAGTTTATGATTTTATAATATCGGATTTTAATATTAAAAAAAAACTAATTGATATATAGATACTTTTTTTATAAATTAATAAAACTGAACGTATATAATTATATATTTTTATCATAGGAGCACAGTGTACTTAAGTTAGTAATTGTGGACAATTTATTATATATTTTTATCTTAGAAGCACAGTATATTTTACATTGCATTTGCTCTAGGATCTGACCTCTTTATTATAAGATTTACTAACTCTTTTTTATGAATTTTGTGCTTAATGGATCCATTTTATGTAACTTCTTTAACTTGCTAATCTGAGTTACGTTAAGATTATCCCTTTCTTGCTTTTCTTCAAAATCTTCATGCATAAACTCCCAATGACCTTGAAGATTCATAGTTACTTTTGTTTCATGTTAATTTTTTGTCACATATCTTTTCTTGCACATCTTGAGTATTGAAGTGAAGTTATATAGATTTTAAGAATTGAAGGGTAATCTTTAATAATTTTATTGTTCTCTTGTATTGGTACCAATCAAATTTATTATTAACAATGGACAGAAGATAGATGAGAAAGTTACGTCATTCAAAAACTTATTTAGATGGATGAGAAGTGTCCATTGTAACATCCTGTCTTACACCCACATGTCCTTGTAACAAGTGTGTAAATCTAAAGAAGTTGGATAGAGATGAGATAGAGTAACATCTTTTATGAAATGATATTATAGAGAAATACATATAATGGATTTACCATGATGGACGTCTAACTAATACTGAGGTTTTACAAAATAATAATTGTCCTTAAATTGCATACCCTCTGAACCATAATAACAACTTTAGTGATCCGATGAATGAACTTTTGTATGATGTTACTCCTAATTTAACAAACAATTAGAGCTTGTTTGAACAAGAATTACTTTATGATGATATTGGTGTAACACATATTTTGATAATCCTTAAGCTCCCATTAATGCAAATGCAGATAATCTATACATGACTCTCTTAGAGGAAAATAAGTCATTGTGTGAAGGATGTCAAGAGTACACAAAACTATCTTTCTTATTGAATCTCTTCATATTAACTTACTTGTACATCTGAGTAATAATGTACATTTTGATATGTTTTTGAAAGTTCTACAAGGTGAAGTGTTAGGCAGATATGAATCAATGCCGACTAACAATCGTGTGGCCAAGAAAATCACATTTAAATTGGCCATAAATATATTAAGATTCATGCATGAGTAAATAATTGTTCATTTTTTGGGACATACACAAAAATTATAATTCTTGTCATATATGTGAGCAATAATGATGGGTTGATGTACAAGACGATCAATTGACTCACCAATCAAGAAAACTTAAGTAATATGATGTGATCGTTATAAGGAAGATGCCTAAAAGGTTTTTCGGTATTTTCCATGGAAAGAACGTTTAGATCAACTATTTCTTTGCAAACAAACTGCCGTGATGATGTAGCGGTATGCTAAAGCTCTTAATCAGGACAATTTTATGCATCATCTTAGAGATGGCTAGACATGGAAAGAATTTGATCAACACACCAAAGAGATCTCAAGTGATCCTCAAAATATTTGTTTAGGACTTGCTACTGATGAATTAAATCCATTTGATGAACATAACAACACAAATAGCCCGTGACCGATTATGCTAGTGATACATAAAGTTCCACCTTGGGAGCGCATAAAGAAAAAACCTATGATCATGTTGGGTTTGATACCATGAGCCGAAGATATCAGAAAATAACATCGATGTGTATCTACAACCATTAATAAAAGAGTTGAATGATTTATGAGAAGTGGGAGTAGAAGGATTTGATGCTTTTGATGAGAAACAAATTACACTACACACAACACTATTATGGACTATTAGTGATTTTCTAGCGCTTGGTAATCTATCAAGATGGAACACACATTCCAAACACGAATGCCCATCATACGGGTTGGACACTCAATCATGTTGGCTAAAGAATATAATAGTCAAAAATAGTTTATTAAGCACACCGTCGATTCCTGCCAGTTGATCATCCATATCAGAAATCAAAAAAGTTGGTCGACATGAAATGCATATTTCTAGTAAAAAACCTCATAACGGACGAAGTGAATCAGAGGAAACACAAAATTTTTATGTTGTATTTTGCAAAACAAATTTGTTGGGAGAACCTACTAAGTATTGAAAAAAAAGGAAGTATATTTTTTGATCTTCCTTATTGAAAGATAAATTTACTCCGCCATTGCCTTGATACAATGCACATAGAAAAAAATGTGTGTGATAATTTTTGAAACACTATATCGGGTGACCCGATCAAGTCCAAGGATGATGTGCATGCTAGAAGGGATTGCAAGGATCTCGGGATTCTAAGACATCTATGGATCCAAGAAAGAGATAATGAGACTGAGATTATTTCTCCAGCTTGCTTCACCATGAGTAAGATGGAGAAAGATACTTCTTAGGAATGATAAAGTCATTAAAAGTTCCTGATGGATATGCCTCCAGCATATCACATTGTGTTAAACTGAAACATTGTAGAATACAAGGCTTAAAGAGCCATGATAATCACATTAGAATGCAATAATTTGGGTGATTAGTTTATGATAAATGTTATTAATGTATATAGTGACACCATTGATGATGGCTTTCATGTTCTTTAAAGAATTATGTTCAAAAAAACTAGATGTTTTTGATTTGTTAAAGATTGAAGATTGCATTATATTGGCTTTATGTCAGCTCGAAATAATTTTCCCCCTTCATTTTTCACTATAATGATTCATCTCATGGTTCATCTTTCACTAGAAGCTATTTTGAGCGGTCTGACACAATTTAGATGGATATATTCCAACGAGAGGGAACTTGGACATTATAAAAATATGTACAAAATAGAGCAAAATCAGAAGGATCTATAGCAGAGTGTTATATAGCGGAGAAGAATTTAACATTTTGTTCTCTATTCTTAGAAGGGATAGAGACATGATTTTATTGACAAAGTCGTAATAGTGCAAATTCCACGTCTCCAGCTCTAGCATTTATGATTCTTCCACAAGTTGGGAGTGGAACAAGGGGAGTTGTCTTGAAGCCACTTGACCCAATTAGCCTTATGCAAGCTCATCGATATATTTTATTTAAATGTGTTGAGCTTGAAATTTTTTAAAGGTGGTTTAATAAACTTTATAACTATTTCAAAGATTATTTATTCTTGAAATATACACTAATTAATAATTTTTTTATGGTGGACTCCGAGAAGAATTAAAGAATCGTCACAAAATGTAATGTATTCATGTGGACCTCTTGAAAAATCTACTTCATAAAGAATTATCAAAATGGTTTAAGCAAAGAAAAAGAATCATCATATGCATGTACATTAATTTTCACACATTTGTGCGCGTACCTAGATCTACAAATGAAGAATGACAATTAAATGAATTATGTTTCCAATTTATCATAATGGGTTAATCATGATGGTGCGATTGTTGATGACCCTCAATTACGACAATTGACTCTCAGACCAAACTCTATTGTTCGTTTCTAAAAAGGATACAATATAAATGAGTTTTCATTTTGAATTGTAGACGATGAGATTCATAAAAGGATGCAGTATAATGGAGTTGAAGTAATGTCTAACCATGTTGGGCTTTAAGAGGATATCAATTATTTTGATAGAATAAATGAGATCGCGGAGTTAGATTACTTTAACATTGCTAAAGTGGTGCTTTTTAAACGTGATTGAGTGGATCCTGCAAAGAGTGTGAGCGTGAAGAAAGATTTATATGGGTTTACATTGGTTAATTTCACAAATTTAATACATATAGGAGCAACACTTGAACATGGATCGTATTGTTGAAATTGGTGAAGTGAAAGTGGGGGTGATCGGCAGTCCGGGCGACCTGGGTGGTTTGACCGCGCGGACTGGTTCTAGTCCGGCGGGTTGGTAGTTGGCGACCTGGGTAGTGAGCTGCGGGTTGGCCTTGCGGACTGCGCGGA
Organism: Platanthera zijinensis; assembly: GCA_039513925.1. Lineage (NCBI taxonomy): Eukaryota > Viridiplantae > Streptophyta > Magnoliopsida > Asparagales > Orchidaceae > Platanthera > Platanthera zijinensis. Next base: position 40,695,643 of record CM077079.1, on the reverse strand, counting down.
CTGGTTGAGTCCGGCAGTGGGCCGAGCTCTGCAAGGAAGTGTGCGCGGCCCGTGCGGACTGGGCTTGGAGTCCGCACGTCCTCTTTGAAAGGTGGTAGCCGCGGTCTGGGCTTGGAGCTGGCAGACTGGACTTTGTATCCGCCGAGCTCGCGCCTTCTTGTCTTGCTCTTGTGGAGTTGGTTTCCGCAGTTCCGCTGTGACTGGGCTTGTGCCAGTGGTCGCGGACTGCGCGAGATGAATTCGGTTTCCGCAGTATCCGCTGTGACCGGGCGGGTTGCCTGTGGATGCGGTCTGGTGCTTGCGGGTTGGCGGGTTGGTTGACCTTTATCGAGCGGACTCGGCGAGATGGCATTGCTAGTTGCGACCAAGGGGCGGTGTCTCTATCTCATAGGGTGGTGACCGCACTCCTCACCCGGCCTATAAATAGGACCCCCCGGCACCTCATTTGGTAGCAGAGTGAACAGTAAGTTGGGCTTGAGTGTTGGCTGCGGACTCAATTTTCTGTATCCGCGCGGGCTATTTGCTTAACCGGTTTCTCTGTGCAGGTGGCGCGGCTAGCAGTGTCAAACCAGGAGTTTGGTTCTGACCGCTGGAGTTAGCGGGCTGCATTGGCGGTTACCAGCATCAGCTTTATCTCAAGTTTCTTCTCTGTCCGCGCGACCTCGCGGTCTCGGCGGATAGGCGGCTTGTTCCTCTGTTCACCAGCAGTTAGGCGAATAACGAGTTGTCCGCGCGACCTCGCGGTCTTCGTGGACTCCTTGTTGTTGTTTGGCTTCAGCAGTTTGGCGGGGTGTGAACTGGGCGAGCTCGGCGGTTTCGGCGGTCTCGGCGGTTTTGGCGGTCTCAGTGTTCTATCCGCCCGGCTTGTTTTTCTGCTTTTTCATACTGGCGAAATCATGTCTCGCCACGTATGCCTCGCCTTGTAAAGAAGTTGAATATATATTTTGATCTGCTTGCTTCTGTCTGTGTGTTTGGTTATCTAAGTTGCTTCCTACTTTCCGCGGTTCAAGTTGTGATCTGGGTAGTGCCGAAGATATTAATTTGGTGTTTGGGCTACCTTGTTGATCAACTTGAGAAAATTCAACATGGTATCAGAGGAAGGTTCAGTTGCTTGAGTGGTGATCAACAGGCTTTGTTGTTGCTCTGTGTGCTTCTGAAGGATAACCAAGTTAGCGCCATGGACAGTGGTTTTGCAAGAGGTCTTGGTATTGAGCTTCTGACGCCGACTAACTTCAAGAAGTGGAAGTCGTGCATGAAGAGCTATCTTCTAGGTAAGGAGTTATGGGAGGTCGTCAGTGGAGATGATCAAGTAGAAATAACTGCTGAGTTTGGTACAGCCGAGCAGGTGAGAGTGTGGAGGAAGACAAATGCCAAGGCTGAGTTTGTTCTCAAGCGGGCGGTGTCACCTGAACTCTTTGATCACATCTTAGGATGTGAGTCTGCTGCTGAGATTTGGACTTTCCTTGATGAGTTGTTCAATAGGAAGAATGTAGCAAGGCTACAGTTCTTAGAGAATGAGTTGGCTAAGGCAACTCAGGTAGATCTTTCTATCTCCAAATTCTTCTTGAAGATAAAGAGCTTGTGTGCTGAGCTCTCTGCTCTTGATCTTGATGAGCCGATCTCCGAGGCTAAGCTGAAGAGGCACATAATCCGCGGTTTGCGGAAGGAGTATGTGGCCTTCGTTACTTCTGTTCAAGGCTGGGCTACTCAGCCCTCTCTTCTGGAGCTGGAGAATCTGCTTGCTTCGCAGGAAAGCTTGGCAAGGCAGATGACCGGGGTGACGGTCTCTGAAGGAGCTAGTGATGCTCTCTTCACTGAGAAGAAGAAGAAGAGATGGGAAGGGAAGAAGAAGCAGACTTCGGCTGGAGATGAATCTTCATCTTCTAAACAGCAGGAGGGGAGCCTTGCTCCTAAGAAGGATTGGAAGAAGAACTTGAAGTGCTTCAGGTGTCATCAACCAGGCCACTTCAAGCGAGACTGCAAGATCAAGCTGCAGCCTGGGCATGCTGCAGGCAAGGAGGAAGCCTCCTCAAGCAAGGAGGAAGCTGGTTGGGGTGGAGCGTTTATGACGGGCACTTGTGTCCGTGCTTTGTCCACCAGTGACATGGAGGACGACTGGATCGTTGACTCCGGATGTGGTCATCACCTCACCGGAGATTTTTCAAAGTTCTCTTCGCTGTAGGCATACTCAGGTAATGAAGCTATCATAACTGCTGGTAATACCATTCATGCATTAAAGAAGGAGGGTATAGTAACGGTGGGTAGTGATAAGGGGCCACTCACGTTAAGGAGTGTTTATCACGTACCGGGTATGAAGTAAAACCTCTTCTCTGTGACCAATGCAGTTGATGCTGGTTATCACGTTCTGTTTGGGCCAACAGAAGTGAAGTTCCTTCGCAACGTATCAACGGTTAAGGCTGATGTTGCTCATGTAGGAAGGAGAGTAAAGGACTTGTTCTTCTTATCAACAAGCTCCTATGTTGATCGTATGAGGGCCAATGATAGCGCTGATATGTGTCATGAGAGGCTGGGGCATGTCGGGATGGATAAGCTGAAGGCTATGTCAAGTAGGAGCCTGGTGAGAGGCTTGCCTAAGCTATCATCTTTCGGTGAGGGTCATGTTTGTGCTGGATGTCAATATGGGAAGTCTCATCGTCTTCCATTTGATAAGTCACAAACAAGAAGCAAAGCACCATTGGAGGTTATCCATGGTGATCTGATGGGACCAACCGCGACTGCTAGCCTTGGTGGAAGCAGGTATATGCTAGTCTTGATTGATGACTACTCAAGATACACTTGGGTGTATTTCTTGAAGGAGAAGTCTGAAGCCTTCCGATTGTTTGTGGAGTTCAAGGAGCTGGTGGAGGGAAGGCTTAACCTGAAGATCAAAAAGCTTAGAACTGATAACGGCGGAGAGTTTGTCTCCTCCGAGTTTTCTAACTTTTGCAGGAAGCATGGAATCTAGAGGGAGCTCACTTGTGCTCATACTCCACAACAAAACGGAGTAGCGGAGCGGAAGATCCGTCATCTGACGGAGACTTGCAAATGTTGGCTTCATGCCAAAAGTATCCCAAGGTCTTTCTGGGCAGAGGGAATGTCTTGTGCTGCCTATGTCATCAATCGGATGCCTCTGAGTCCGATCAACATGAAGTCTCCCTTTGAGATGTTGCTGAAGGAGAAGCCTAGTGTGGAACACCTTCGGGTGTTTGGATCAACTTGCTATGTGCATATCCCTGATGCGCTAAGGACTAAGCTTGATGCAAAGGCAAGGAAGCTTGTCTTTGTTGGCTATGATGAGCGGAAAAAGGGATGGAGATGCATGGATCCGATGACGAAGAAGTTCGTGGTGTCAAGAGACGTTGTCTTTGACGAACTGACGTCATATGGAGGAAGCTCGGTTGAGCTGCCAGAGAGCAAGGTTGATGAAGGTCAGGAGGTGGCTGAGGTAGCTGATCAAGTGGAGCTGGCTGTGTCACCAGCAGCTCCAGTTGCTTCAAGTTCTGGAGGAGAAGCTTCTAGGTCAGGAAGCAGGGGGAGCATTGCTCCAAGCTTACCAGAGAGCAGAGGTGAACCAGAAGAAGCAGCAGAGGTGATTAGCAAGGAGCAGCCTCTTCGGAGGTCAAAGAGGGTTATCAAGCCTCCAGCTCGCTACTGCGAAGGAAACATTGTGAGCTATGTCTCAGGCTTATTTGCAGGTCCTCTGGATGAGCGAGAGCCTGCTAGCTTCAATGAGGCCACTGGTGTCAAGGAGTGGGAAGATGCCATGAGAGAGGAGATGGATGCTCTCAAGAAGAATGAAACTTGGGATCTTGTTCCCAAAGTTGATGGCATTACTCCGGTGACATGCAAGTGGGTGTTTAAGTTGAAGAAGAAGGCAGATGGGAGTATTGAGAGATTCAAGGCTCGCCTGGTGGCTCGGGGGTTCTCTCAACAGTATGGAGAAGACTATGAGGAGACGTTCAGCCCTGCTGCAAAGATGACTTCAGTTCGGATGGTGATTGCATTGGCTGCTTGCCAAGGATGGAGGATGTGGCAGCTTGATGTAAAGAATGCTTTTCTTTACGGAGAGATTGACAAAGACATCTTTATGGATCAACCACTTGGTTTCGTTTCTGAAGTTCATCCTGATTATGTCTGCAAGCTCAGGAAGGCTCTCTACGGGTTGAAGCAAGCTCCTAGAGCTTGGTATGGGAAGATAGCAGAATATCTGCAATTCTGTGGAAACCTTACTTCAAACTCGGATTCTAGCTTGTTCATCAAGAAGAAGGGGGAGCTTTCTGTCTTGGTCCTGCTGTATGTTGATGATATGATCATCACAGGGAATTCTGAGGAGGAGGTTGCTAGGCTCAGAGCTGAGCTAGCCATTCGCTTCGAGATGAAAGACCTGGGAGAGCTTCATCACTTTCTTGGTCTCGAAGTGGAGAGGAAGGAGAGCGGGATCCTTATCTGCCAGAAGGGATATGCTGAGCGCATAGTGAACCGGTTTGGCTTGATTGAAGGAAAGACTTGCTCTACTCCTATGGATCAAGGGCTGAAGCTTCGACGAGATGAAGGAAGGGTTCTTCCTGATCCTTTGGTGTTCAGGGCCCTTATTGGGAGCTTGATCTACCTGACGATTACTAGACCAGATATAGCTTATGCTGTTGGTCGAGTAAGTCGGTTTATGGCAGAGCCAAGGAAGTCTCATCTTGTAGCGGCAAAGAACATTCTGAAGTATGTCAAGGCAACTTCTGACATGGTACTTCTTTACAGAAGGGATGCGAGTTTCTCTCTGCTAGGTTACACGGATGCTGACTATGGTGGTGATTCGGATGACCGAAGGTCAACTTCTGGTTATGTGTTCACTTGTGGATCAGCAGGCATTTCGTGGTGTAGCAAGAAGCAGGACTCGGTATCTGTATCTACTACGGAAGTTGAGTACAAGTCGTCTGCCTTGGCAGCTCGGGAAGCCATTTGGCTAAGGCGGCTAGTAGATGATGTCCATGAGGAAGTGCAAGGCCCTACTTTGCTCCGAGGGGATAATGAGAGTGCTCTCAAGCTGGTGAACAATCCAGTTTGTCATGTCAGGACTAAGCATATTGAGATCGATCACCACTTCATAAGAGAGAAGGTGTTGGAAGGATCTCTTGTGGTTGGTCATGTTTGGAGTGAAGATAACCTTGCTGACATCTTCACCAAGTCGCTGTCGAAGGGGCCTTTCCAGCGGCTTCAAGGTCTGCTTGGTTTGATCACCACTTCTCACTTCAAGGGGGAGTGTTGAAATTGGTGAAGTGAAAGTGGGGGTGATCGGCAGTCCGGGCGACCTGGGCGGTTTGACCGCGCGGACTGGTTCTAGTCCGGCGGGTTGGTAGTTGGCGACCTGGGTAGTGAGCTGCGGGTTGGCCTTGCGGACTGTGCGGACTGGTTGAGTCCGGCAGTGGGCCGAGCTCTGCAAGGAAGTGTGTGCGGCCCGTGCGGACTGGGCTTGGAGTCCGCACGTCCTCTTTGAAAGGTGATAGCCGCGGTCTGGGCTTGGAGCTGGCGGACTGGACTTTATATCCGCCGAGCTCGCGCCTTCTTGTCTTGCTCTTGTGGAGTTGGTTTCCGCAGTTCCGCTGTGACTGGGCTTGTGCCAGTGGTTGCGGACTGCGCGAGATGAATTCAGTTTCCACAGTATCCGCTATGACCGGGCGGGTTGCCTGTGGATGCGGTCTGATACTTGCGGGTTGGCGGGTTGGTTGACCTTTATCGAGCGGACTCGGTGAGATGGCATTGCTAGTTACGACCAAGGGGCGGTGTCTCTATCTCATAGGGTGGTGACCGCACTCCTCACCCGGCCTATAAATAGGACCCCCCGACACCTCATTTGGTAGCAGAGTGAACAGTAAGTTGGGCTTGAGTGTTGGCTGCGGACTCGATTTTCTGTATCCGCGCGGGCTGTTTGCTTAACTGGTTTCTCTGTGCAGGTGGCGCGGCTAGCAGTGTCAAACCAGGAGTTTGGTTCTGACCGCTGGAGTTAGCGGGCTGCATTGGCGGTTACCAGCATCAGCTTTATCTCAAGTTTCTTCTCTGTCCGCGCGACCTCGCGGTCTCGACGGATAGGCGGCTTGTTCCTCTGTTCAGCAGCAGTTAGGCGAATAACGGGTTGTCCGCGCGACCTCGCGGTCTTCGCGGACTCCTTGTTGTTGTTTGGCTTCAGCAGTTTGGCGGGGTGTGAACTGGGCGAGCTCGGCGGTTTCGGCGGTCTCGGCAGTTTTGGCGGTCTCAGTGTTCTATCCGCCCGGCTTGTTTTTCTGCTTTTTCATACTGGCGAAATCATGTCTCGCCACGTATGCCTCGCCTTGTAAAGAAGTTGAATATATATTTTGATCTGCTTGCTTCTGTCTGTGTGTTTGGTTATCTAAGTTGCTTCCTACTTTTCGCGGTTCAAGTTGTGATCTGGGTAGTGCCGAAGATATTAATTTGGTGTTTGGGCTACCTTGTTGATCAACTTGAGAAAATTCAACACGTATATTTTCCATTCTCAAGCAAGAATGATATATTATATTTGTGATCCTAAACAACCAAATTGGGAGTTTCTCATGAGGATGGTACCACGAGATGAGTATGAAATGGGACAAATTGAAGCGGTAAGTGTTGATGATCATGGAAACTTCATTTAATGTGTTAGTGATGAAAAATACAAGATTCAAAATTTATATCAAGATGATGATGAAGGCACTGAGATGGATAAAAAAGATGTTGAGGCTACAATTGTGAAAAGTGAATTATAAATTCACATGCCGGGTTACGAATGCAGCATTCACATGTGTATTTATTCGCGAGTCAAGAATAACCTTTCAAGCCCTTCCCAGGTATCCATATGATGTGATCCTTCATAAACTTGTAGTATTTTATAGTTTCCCGTTGATGGGCCCCTTCGATGCGATAACTGCACCCTGTGCATGGGGTGTGGATATCCAAAATGGCCCTCACTATCTGCTTGCAACAAAATTGCCCGGGACATAACTGCTCTGGGCGAAACTCCCTGAAGCGGAGCCGCCCAAGGAACAGCCGAACCAGCTCCGTCACCCCGACATCGTCGCCCCAATCGAGGGTAAGGCCGCCCAGATCGGGAGGCCTTCTAGCTACCCCATCTGGGCAGCGTATTTTCCATATGGGGAGGGCAACCACCTGGCTGCCCAGCCCATGGCATCATCCCGCCTGGGGGCAAGGTTTTAAGACTCCTCCCCTAACCTTTGTCGGGGTCAGGTCGGAGATGGGTCTTATTACCCAAGACGAGCACCCAGTGCTTCTTAAGTGGCAACAACCAACTCTTCTAAGCACTAGTTGGTTGTCCTATCCGGCAAGAAGCATAACACATTAAAACAAGTCACAAATACGGACGCAAATCACAGAGAGCCAACCATGGTTAGACACAGGCATTGAGTGAAGTCAACACACTCAACGCTATGCTACTAAAAAGAAATTTGGTTAACTGTTTTGGCGTTGAGTGATGAATACACACTCAACGCCATACAACTAAAAGGCTGTAAGTTGAACTAGTTGAACCATGTTCAAAATTCGTCGAACTGAGTTCAGAGTTCGTCGAGCTCAGCTCACCATTCGTCGAGTTAAGTTCAGAGCTTAAAATTCTTAGTTCGTCGAGCTCAGTTGAAAATTCTTCGAATTGAGTTCAAAGTTCTTCGAGCTCAGTTCACCATTCGTCAAACTCAGTTCAAAGTAAGACAATCTAAGCCCAGTGTTTTTTAAACACAAAAATTAACTAAAGCAGAAAACGTTGACTGAGGCAAGCTCACGCAACGCTCTCATCGCTTTAGATTCTGAAGAGGCAAAAATATGGTTAAGGCAAAAAGCATTGAGTGAAGATTGCTCACTCAACGCTGTCAATGTCTAGTGAAGACATAATTTTGTCTAAGGGGATTGACGTTAAGTAATGCTCACTCACTCAACGCCAAGCAGCAGAAAGCTGATAAAGAAAGATGACGTTGAGTGAAGCTGAATCACTAACGCCTAGGAACAGATTTGTATTCTAAGTAGTTTAGCATTGAGTGAAGGTTACTCACTCAACGCCAAGAGACAATAAATCTATCAAAGTGTTTTGGAGTTGAGTTATGCTTAATCACTCAACACCTATTCTCTGATGATCAATTTTGCCTAAGTCCACAGGTGTTGACGTCAACAAAATCGAAAAAATCAACTAATGTCAATTCAGGCATGAGGAAGCTACAGTACACGACAAAACTTACCGTGAAGCTACTGTACATCTTCTTTCGTTAAAGCAAGGCGCAGCTGGAAGCTACAGGTGGGGCCCACCGATCTCTAAGAGCCGTTGATCGGCAAACTACAAAAGGAAGAGATAGGGACAAAACAAAAACAACTTTTAAGGGAAAAAAATATTCAAAAATGAGAGCAGTCGTCTTCATCTTCTTCATCATTGCTGCATGTGAAAAGCTTGAAGCTCTCCAACAAGAAAAGTTCAGTTAGCTGTGCAAGTCTCCATCTTCCACAGCAAATTCAGAATCAGTTCTTAAGAAAGAAGAACCTTCATCCTTAAGCCGGTTCAGTGAGCTGTTTGAAGACTCAAGATCAACAGATCTTTATCCTTCTACAGCAAGATCAAAATTTAACTTCTGAGTTCCTCCAGTAAATCTTTTTCCTGCTGTGAGGAGAGTTAGAGCAGAAATTTTCTGCTCAAGTTGTTGACACAGAGAAATTTCTCCGTATCAAAGTTAATTAAACTATTTATTTTTATAGGATCCCTTTGGATCTGAGATATAGGACCTTTGGGTCTGAGGTAGGGAAAATTTGCCTGAGCTATAGGAGAGAGTATCTCTCTGAGTAGTAGGAGCAAGTTTGGTCTTAGGTAGGGATATCCTCTATAACCTGAGTGGTAGGGCTTAATTTCCTGAGGTAGGTAATACTTGTATCACTGAGTGTAGGCCTTTGTGGCTGAGGTGAAAGTCTTGGAGGAGACTGAGAGATCCTAAGGGATCTGAGGTATAAGCTCCTTGGAGCATTGGTTTAGAGATGTGCCTTAACTAACAGGAAGTTAGCAAGGTGGGAGGTGAGTGGATGTACCCATAATTTTGGGGAACCATTATAAAATATTTGTGTGCTTTTTTGTGTTTGCTTTTATTTTCCTAACTGCAGGTGTTAAGGACAAGCTCTAGATCACACTAAGCTGAAAGCTAAAAGAAATAAGCAAGACATCAAAAAGCTATCAAAATACTTAGACAAACCTATTCACCCCCCCCCCCTCTAAGTTGCTAGCTACCTTGAAAACAAGATCTTTCAAGTGGTATCAGAGAGAGGTTGCTCAAAAAGGATTTAACAATCTGAGTGATCCCCAAAGGTAGCTGCAATTAAGTGATCATGGTCTCAGGAGAGAGCTAGAGAGAGTTGAGTTCCATGAAACTCCCCATCTGTAGAAAGGAGCAGTTTGGAATATGGAAAGAGAGGGTGAGGCTATTCATGGAAGCCTATGATCCAAGAATCTTTATAACTATTATGGAGGGACCTATCATTCTAATGAAGGTCTCTGCTTTGGATGCCAACATCCTAACACCAAAGACACTCTCTGAAATGACCAAAGGTAAGGTCATATTAGCTGGCTTGGACAAGAGAGCACAGAACATCATTGATAGTGCTGTAGATGACTCAACCTTCCTGAACCTGGTTCACTGCCAAACCTCTAAGGAGATGTGGGACACACTTGTGGTCTATATGGAGGGTACTGATGAGGTAAGAGAAGATAGGAAGTCTCTTCTCGACCAAGAGTATGAGGCTTTCAGGCAAATTTTGAAGGAGAACATAACTACCTGTTATGAAAGATTCTCCAGGATCATAAATGAGTTGAAGACCTATGGAAGGGTCTTTAATAATTATGAAATAAATGACAAGTTTCTCAGGTCTCTCACTAGAGATTGGGTTACCAAGATCTGTGCCATAAGATAGATGACCAAGCTTGCTGACACTCCTCCCCAAATATTATTTGGGAAGCTGCTCTCCTATGAGATGCAGCTAGCTGCCAGGAAGGAGGAGGATGCCACCAACAAATCACTAGCAAAAGAAAAGTCCTTGGCCTTTAAAGCTGAAAGCACAAGGAAAGGCAAGGAGAGGATTCCTTCTCCACCAAGGAGATCAACTGAGTCAGATAGCTCAGACTCATAGGCATCAGACAACAACATATCTGATGAAGACTTTGTAGCCATCTCTAGACAACTCCAGAGGCTGAAGAAGAAGCATTGGAAGAAGAGGCCTTCTAATTCCACTCATCACAGGAAGAACTAGTCCAAGACAGACAGATATGGTTCTAAACATAATAAATATAACACTTCTAAAGTAGTTTGCTACTATTGCAGCAAGCCTGAGCATGTGATAGCTGACTGCCCAGAGAAGAGGAAGGAGACTTAGGAGAAGAAGCAGCACCAGCACAAAGGAAATAAGGAAAAGTCCTTCATTGCCAAGAAGGAAAAGAGTTGGACAGACTAATCATCATCTGAGTCTGAATAAGAGGAAGCCTACATTAGGCTGTTTGCTACTGCTGTTAAAGATGAGCTGATACAGCAGGAGAAGTCAATTATCCAGGGAGGATAGGAATCAGGGCCCCTCTTACACTATCAGACAGTGAGTCAGAGGTAGATGAAGATGTCCACAGCTACAAAGGGCTAATGGCAATGATAGATGAAGAAGACAGCCAGGATCAGCCTGATCAAGGCAAGGTACATCCATCACCTAATTCTGCTTCTTTATCTGAGTTTGAGATTAGTCCTTGCTCAGAAGCTTCTTCACCCTATGGTGAAGAAGATTTTGGATCTGAAGGAGATGTCAATCAACTAATTGACAAGTATGGAGAACTTCTGAATGCCTTCAAGAAGGTCAAGAAGCTGTCTAAGAAGCAAACTAAAGAGATTTCATCTCTTAAGCTTGCAGTTGCCTAGCAGACTGTAACAGCTAATCTGCTGGACCAGAAAGCTAGGGAAATTAGTCAACTAAAATCCATCTTGGATGTTCAGGTAGCCTCTATCAAGCACAAGAACTATCTCATTAGGGAGCTTGAAGATAAGCTTGAGAAGGAGAAAAGAATAGTGGCTAGCTATTCTAAGCAAAGTACTGTCCTCCCCTTGATAGACTCCTTCTCCTCTCAAAAAGGCAAGAAGGGGTTAAGATTCAAAGGAAGCACAAGAGTTACTCCTTCCAAAAGGAAGGGCATAACTCCAGCTCAATCTCAGCCTATTGCTTCCAAGCCTCCCATTATTTTTAGAAAAGTTCTGATACTTTCTAACAGGTATGACCAAGAAAGCTCTTATGGTCACTGGGAGAAGGGGTGTTCATCTAGAGTGAACAAAGATGTTCATTGCCAGGGTGAAAGTTTTGGAAGGGTGTGTACAGTCAAGGCTGCCAATGAGAAATTTCAAATGATCCAATCTGGACCATTTGTCTTTGGTACTTTTGAACCAACACTCAAGAAAGTTTCTGTAGCCAAGAGTCAGAGTCTGACAACAAAGGTTCAGACTAAGGGCAAGTCTAAAAGTCAGGTTGATCTGGGCATATCTGAAGCCATCAGAAGCATGCTTTCGGAAAAGAATCTTGTTGCTACTATCACTCAGGGCAGACCAAATCAACCAGCTAAAAGACTTACCTTCAGTCAAATTTCAGCTAGAAGTAATCAGAAAAGGGCAGCAGCACAACTTCCTCCTATTAAGGCTGCTGCTAACCAAGCCACAGGGCCTATACAAAAGAGAAGATATAATATACATGACTGTTGGTGCTGTGGTAAGATAAGGAATTTTGCCTTTGACTGCTGACACAATCCCAATGTGGCCAGAACTAGGGTCAGTCCACCTGTAAAAAATTCTGCTAGCAGACAAGTTCAGTTTCATGCTAACATGAACCTAGGACCTAATAGGTATTGGGGTCCTAAGGTTAAGTAATATGTGTATTGCAGGTTAGTCCATGATATCATACCCTTATATGGTACTTGGACAGTGGTTGTTCCAGGCATATGACTGGAACAAGGAGCAACTTGAAGGAGTTTACTCCAATAAAAGATGTACCCAAAGTCATTTTTGGTGGGTCAGATAGAGGGGTAACCATAGGATATGGTAAGATTACCAATGGTATATTCACCATCACCAAGGTGGCTTATGTTGAAGGGTTGCAACACAACCTGATTAGCATAAGCTAGCTCTCTGATCTTGGCTATGTTATTGTCTTCTACAAGGATAAGTGGCTAATTAGGAGGTCAAGTGACCAAGAGGTCATCTTGACAGGCACTAGGAGTAGAAATATTTATTGTTTAAACTTTCTATATTTAGACATAGATTCTCCTATCTGTTTAGTGGCAAATGAGAGAGTCTCCTACTGTGTCCAGTTGAACAAGAGACTAGCCCATTTGAATTTCAAGACTATTGACAAGCTCTTCAGTTAAGATCTAGTTAGGAATGGCTCCAATGTGAAGTGCTCCAAGGAGGACATTTGCTTAGCTTGCCAGAAGGGTAAACAGACATAAGTCTCCTTCAAGGGCATTGGGACCAAAGACTCTGTGAGATGCTAATACCTTTTGCACATTGCCCTTTTTGGTCCTATGCCAGTTCACATTCTTGGTAGGAAAGTCTACACCCTTGTGGTAGTTGATGACTATTCCAAGTTTACATGAGTTTTCTTTCTTAAGAAAAAAGATGAAACCATTGATGTCTTCATGAGGTTTGTCACGTAAATTCAGAATGAGCTTGGCAGTTCTGTGGTCAAAATCAGAAATGACCATGGGACTAAATTCTAGTCTGATAGCATGACAAAGTTCTGTAAAGAACATGAGATTCATCAAGAATTTCCTTCTCCTAGAACACCCCAGCAAAATGGGATAGTTGAGAGGAAAAATAGGACTCTCATAGAGGCTGGTAGAACATTGTTGAGTGATACATCTCTCCCAAAATATTTCTGGACTGAGGTAGTAAATATTGCATGTCATGTCCTCAACAGTGCCTCTATCACCAAAGGACACAAGAAGACTCCCTATGAGATCTTGAAGTGCAGAAAACCAAATCTAGGCTATCTCAGAATTTTTGTTAGTAAGTGCTTTATGCTTCACAATGGAAAGTCCTATGTGACTAAGTTTGCTGCCAAATCATATGATGGAATTTTTGTTGGGTACAACAATCATAGCAAAGCATATAGGATCTACAACTTGAAAAGCAAGGTCGTAGAAGAATCAGTTCATGTAGTCTTTGATGAGTCTACCATGATTAACAGTGGACTGCCTAGCTCCTCTTATAGCACTGCAGGTACAGAACAGATGATGAAAGCAGAAGTTAGAACACCAAATCATTGGTGAGGTAAGTCATGGTATAATGATAAGGAGCAGAAGTCAGAACACAACCATGCATTCAAGCTTTCTATCCCAAGTGGAGCCCAAGAAGTTTGAAGAGGCCAACATAGATCATCATTGGATTGAAGCTATGCAGGAAGACATGAACCAGTTCAAGAGGTGCAGGGTCTGGAAGCTAGTTCCCAGACCTCATGGTCATAATGTCATTGGAGTGAAGTGGATCTATAGAAACAAGCTTGATGAAAATGACATTATAGTTAAAAATAAAGCCATACTAGTGGCTAAGGGGTACATGCAAGAAGAAGGGATTGATTTTGATCAAATCTTTGCCCCTATAGCAAGATTGGAGGCCATTAGATTATTCCTTGCATATGCAGCACACAAGGGATTCAAGGTCTACCGAATGGATGTGAAGTCATCCTTCCTAAATGGTGACTTTAAAGAAGAAGTCTATGTTGAGCAGCCTCCAGGTTTTGTAGTTTCTAACTCACTTGATTATGTTTACAGACTTAAGAAAGCTCTATATGGGCTTAAGTAAGCCCCTAGAGCATGGTATGAGACATTGTCTAGTTTCCTCATTGAGAACAAATTCTCAAGGGGGAAAATAGACAAGACCCTATTCCTAAGGGAATCTAAGGGTAAGATCATCCTAGTTCAGATCTATGAAGATGACATCATCTTTGGATCTACTGATGATAACCTTTGCAAAAATTTGGTTAAACTTATGCATGAGCAGTTTGAGATGAGCAGTATGAGTGAGCTTAAGTTCTTCTTGGACCTCCAAGTAAGACAGAATGATGATGGCTTGTCCATATCCCAATCTAAGTTCACTAGGAAGTTAATAAAGAAATTTGGTATAGAGAATTCCTCCACCATGAGAACTCTCATGGGGTCAAGTATGCCTATAGGCAAAGATAAAGCAGGGAAACCTGTTGATGAAACTTTGTATAGAGGGATAATTTGCTCCCTTCTATATCTGACTACAAGTAGGCCATACATCATGTATGCTACATGTATTTGTGTTAGGTATCAGACTTACCCTAAAGAATCTCACTACTCTGCAGCTAAGAGAATTTTGAGATATCTTAAGGGCACTCTAGATCTTGGCCTATGGTACCCTAGGAATGGGGAGTTTGAACTAATAGGCTATTCAGATGCAGATTTTGCAAGCTGCAAAGAGGACAGGAAAAGCACATCGGGCACCTATCAGTTCTTGGGAGGGAGATTGGTATCTTGGAGTAGAAAGAAACAAACTAGTGTGGCAATATCAACTATAGAGTCAGAGTACATCACAGTAGGAAGCTACTGTGCTCAGTTATTGTGGATCCAGCATCAACTTCAAGACTATAACCTCTAGATAAGTAGAACTCCTCTATTCTGTGATTCTACTAGTGCAATCTCAATTGGTAGGAATCCTTTCTCCCATAGCAGGACTAAACACAAAGAGATTAGATATCATTTCATTAAGGAGCATGTAGAATGTGAAGACATCACCCTTGAGTTTGTTCCAACAGACAAACAAGTGGCTGATATCTTCACTAAACCACTAGATGAAGCCAAGTTTAACACCTTCAATTTTGAGTTAGGTATGTTAAACTTAGTATAGCTTCAGTTGCTCCTCATCTGGTTGCAAGCTACTTGGAATTTTGCAGATGGAATTGTACTTTTAAAAAATGAAGATTCTCAAATTAAGGGGAGCATATCCAGCACAATTCCAACATTTTACTGCTTCCTATTTGAGGGGGAGCAGGTGATAAGGTGATCAGATGATCACGAGCATCCTACCAGCTATTTGCTGAAGTCAAAAAGGGGGAGGATAAGATAATGATAAGATGATCTGATGATCAGATAAGTGAGGTAACAATAATTCAGGGGAAGCAGATGACAGATACCGTAATGTTCCATTCTATAGGCAAGGAAGTGTGGTAACTATAGTTCACTTCTCAATTATATAGTTTTCTTTTATGCTTATTGCTGCATGGTTCTGTGTATGTCATTGAATCATTTGCTTAAGAGTTTTTCCTTCCTCAAATAGGGGGAGATTATTGGATCCATTGCCCACAATGTCCTGGATTTGAGGAAGTCAATCTTATCAATGATATACACATATCAGTAGATGACTGTGATGGGTCAGGTAGCCTATGTGGCTAAGTTAGGTAATCACTTAGCTAAGGTGTGGGATGACAGAAATCTGTCTAAGTCCACAGACGTTAAGTGAAGGTATATCACTCAACGCTAGATGACTTATAGCGCTGAGTGAAGCCTATATAGTCATAGTCTAAGTGGGAATGAGCAAAATATGGCTAAGTTCACAGGCGTTGAGTGAAGTCAACTCACTCAACTCCATGCTACTAAAGAGAAATTTGGCTAAGTGTTTTGGCATTGAGTGATGAATACACACTCAACGCTATACAACTAAAAGACTGTAAGTTAACTAGTTGAACCATGTTCAAAATTCATCGAACTGGATTCAGAGTTCGTCGAGCTCAGCTCACCATTCATCGAGCTAAGTTCAGAGCTTTAAATTCTGAGTTTGTCGAACTCAGTTGAGAATTCGTCGAACTGAGTTCAAAGTTCGTTGATCTCGGTTCACCATTCGTCGAACTCAGTTCAAAGTAAGACAGTCTAAGCCCAATGTTTTTTAAACACAAAAAATTGGCTAAGGCAGAAAGCGTTGAGTAAGGCAAGCTCACTCAACGCTCTCATCGCCAAAGATTCTAAAGAGGCAAAAATATGGTTAAGGCAAAAAGAGTTGAGTGGAGGTTGCTCACTCAATGTTGTTAACGCTTAGTGAAGACAGAATTTTTTCAAAGGGGTATGACGTTGAGTAATGCTCACTCACTCAACAACAAATAGCAGAAAGCTGAAAAAGCAAAATGGCGTTGAGTGAAGCTGATCACTCAAATCCTAGGAACATATTTCTATTCTAAGTAGTTTGGCGTTGAGTGAAGGTTACTCACTCAACGCCAAGAGACAGTAAATCTGTTTAAGTGTTTTGGCGTTGAGTGATGCTTACTCAATGCCTATTCTTTGATGCTCGATTTTGGCTAAGTCTACAGGTGCTGACGTCAGCAAAATCGACAAAATCAACTAAGGTCAATTCAAACACGGGGAAGCTACAGTACATGACAAAACTTATCGTGAAGCTACTGTACTTCTTCTTCCGTTAAAGCAAGGCGTAGCTGGAAACTGCAGGTGGGGCCCACCGATCTATAAGAGTCATTGATTGGCGAACTACAAAAAGAAGAGATATGGACAAAACAAAAACAACTTTTTATGGCATACAATATTCAAAAAGGAGAGCAGTCGTCTTCATCTTCTTCGTCATTGCTGCATGTGAAAAGCTTGAAGCTCTCCAGCAAGAAAAGTTCAGTTAGCTGTGTAAGTATCCATCTGCCACAACAGATTCAGAATCAGTTCTGAAGAAAGAAGAACCTTCATACTTAAGCCGGTTAAGTGAGCTGTCTGAAGACTCAATATCAACAGACCTTTAGCCTTCTACAACAAGATCAGAAGTTAACTTCTGAGTTCCTCCAGCAAATCTTTTTCCTGCTGTGAGGAGAGTAGGAGCAGAAATTTTTTGCTCAAGTTGTTTACACAGAGAAAGTTCTTCGTGTTAAAGTTAATTAAACTATTTCTTTTTGTAGGATCCCTCTGGATCTGAGCTGTAGGACCTTTGGGTCTGAGGTAGGGCAAATTTGCCACAGCTGTAGGAGAGTGTATCTTTTTTAGTAGTAGGAGCAAGTTTTCACTGAGGTAGGGCTATCCTCCATAGCCTGAGTGGTAGGGCTTAATTGCCTGATGTAGGTGATACTTGTATCAATGAGTGTAGGCCTTTATGGCTGAGGTGTAAGTCTTGGAGGAGACTGAGAGATCCTGAGGGATCTGAGGTGTAAGCTCCTTGGAGCATTGGTTTGGAGAAGTGCCTTGACTAACAAGAAGTTAGCAAGGCGGGAGGAGAGTGGATGTACCCATAATTTTGGGGAACCACTATAAAACACTTGTGTGCTTTTCTGTGTGTGGTTTTCTTTTCCCAACTACAGGTGTTATGGACAATCTCTAGATAACACTAAGTTGAAAGCTAAAAGAAATAAGCAAGACATCAAAAATCTATCAAAAGACCTAGACAAACCTATTCACCCCCACTCTAGGTTGCTACCGACCTTAAAAACAAGATCTTTTAACTTTGTCTGACAACAGGTGACTAAGTTCCGAGCGCAAAAAGTAGATATGCGCATCTACAATAGTCCACACGAACAGAGGAGAACACTAGGGACTTGTCTAATAAGATCTGGGATGGAGAAAAGAATGCCGTCTGCATCTCCACAAACTGCTAGGTTTGCTCCAGTAGAGGCAGCGATAACAAGCGTTGGGATGGGTCTGCAGAATCTAAGGAACACTTTTGTCTTGATCTCCAAAAGGGAATACAGAAAACCCTAGGGTTTTTTAAATTTATACCCAGGAGTATAAAATATACATGCGTCATCGCTATATGCATACCCGTGACCAAAAGGAGTAAGCCATGACGGTATCATTGAGATGACCTCAACGATATCGATGGTATCGTTGAGAAGATCTCAACGATCACGACGGTCACGATGGTATCGTTGAGATAATCTCAACGAACTCAATGATCATGACAGTATCGTTGAGACGATCTCAACGATCTCTATGGTATCATTATGAATGCCACAAAATAGTGCCAACAAGCAACTCAATTGAGTCAAGGGATTGTTCATTCTCTCATATCCAATATCAGTAAGGCCAACACAATTCATTCCTCCAACTTCTCCAAACGCTTTTTTGTGTGACCCTATAGGCTCATAACGTATTGGTAGTGAGACCAAATTCTTGACTACTTCCAAATCACCTTGGAAACACCAACACTCCATTCATAGAAGGCAAGTTCAGTTCCATCTTCATTCAAGGAGGCTTCTTATTGGATTTCACCAATTATTAATGTCCGATAAATAGTTCAATTGCGCCTCTTAAACTTGGCTCAATCGGACCTGAGGAACTTATTATGAGTTCCTTATTTTCTCGATACATATATTTAACTGATTTAATTATCGAGAGTATCAACCTTCATTCGAGGATAAGAGCCAACTTGATTGCTCGTGTCAGGACGATTGCGACTATTTTAGAGAGCTTGATTTTCCTCGAATACCAACCTTGTGAATCATTTCAAAGTTAAGGAAAAATCCAAACTTCCGAATTGAGATTGGGAATCGCCCCACTCATCGCTCGTATCATTCATTTCCCGATATGCACAAACGCTTGAATTTCAATTTTTCGAGAAATATTTTTAATATGACTACAATATACAGAGCTAAAAAATTTGCAAACCCCCCAAATTGCTTTGAGCTTGAGATTTCACTTCCAAAATTCCGATCATTTTAATTTGGAAAAGTAATTCATAACTTACATTACGATCGCGCGCCACGATCCTTTCTTCCAAAATATTTGATTGATCAAAACTAAAAAATGCAACCTTTTTATTTGTGAAAACAAAGAATCCTAAATTTTTTTTTCCACATACTCTGGAATTTTAATAGGACATGAAATAAGGCTTCTTTTGAGCCTAGGAAATTTTCCAAATTTTTCAACCAAATTTGGGTATTTAATTTGGTCAAACAAATCTTATTTAGGATTTTAAGAATACCAAATTAAATTATAAAATTACTAAAATTTTAGTGGAGATAACCCTCATAATGAGAAACAACTTTCATGTTCAAAGATTTTTCTATAGAGGCCTAGATTTCTCTCAAATAAATCATCAATTTTCTATTAATAAGTTGGTCTGCAAATATGAATCATCACCCTAACCCGTGGCTGAGATTGAGCTAGATTGCGGGTTTTATTCTTCTGACTCCATAATGGATCTGGTGTCGATCCGCTGTAGGTAGGTGCTGATGCTGAGGCAGGAGTGGGAAATCAGGAAATCCTGACCGTCTGATCTCATCGTCGAGATCAGACGTTTGTTGCTGCTCCTCGACGGTACAAAAAGGTGATGGCCTCTTCCACAGCCGGCCAACAATGTCCAGTTGTCGGCGCCTCCCCTAATCAACTCGTCGGGGTGTCGGTGAATCATTTGGCGGTGGTCCGACGGGTAGGTGCCACCGGCCACCGCCAAAAATCTTCAACCCGAGAGCAGGGTGGCGCGATAGGCTCTGCTCCTGGCAATGCCATGCAACCCTGCATCCCTGGTGGCTTACACCCCACTCCACCACCACCCTCGTCTGGAACACTGGGGGTCGAAATTTCCTTCGACGATGGCTCCGAGGCCTAGCATTGCCGGCCGCCGCCAGAAAATCAAAATAGTGCCCTAACATATATATATATATATATATATATATATATATATATATATATATATATATATATATATATATATATATATATATATCGGGTGCCGCCGGAGATGCGATTTTCGGCGGAACCATCGCCTTCCATTACTAGGGAGGTGTTCCTCCAGTGGAGTAACACCCTCCCAATGCCACCATTGGCGTTCGGTGGGACTCACCATGCGCGACCACTACACAAGCCTGGAGCTTGGCGCTGGCGACGCTGGCGGCGCTCCGGCGGTCGGGGGGGGGCATGTAGCACATTGGGGAGATGAGGAAGGGGGGAAGAATTTTCACCTAAAGAGGGGGGACTCGGGAGGAGTTGGGCCGATTCGAACTTAAGGGTGGCAGAGGTACGGGCTGGTGGTTTCAGGCGAGATAAGGTTAAGGAAAG
This sequence comes from Platanthera zijinensis, assembly GCA_039513925.1. NCBI lineage: Eukaryota > Viridiplantae > Streptophyta > Magnoliopsida > Asparagales > Orchidaceae > Platanthera > Platanthera zijinensis. Next base: position 40,675,596 of record CM077079.1, on the reverse strand, counting down.
GGGTGGGGGATGGGTGTGTGTTGGGTACATTGATAGCAATGTACTTGATTTGAAGAAGTCCTTTCAGCTCAATGATATACATAGTTGTATTTGATGAATGTTAAGTCCATTTGTGCAGGAAAATAAAGCTAAGTATAAAAGCGTCGAGACACAAGATCAGTGTCGACACTTTTGTTAAAAATGCGCAGAGACAAGGAGAAAGTTGTGTCGACACTCAGGACTAGTGTCGACACACTTAAACAAGGAGTGCTGAGTCAAGGAGAAAGTTTTGTCGACACCCAGGACTTGGGTCGACACTATGATACAAGAAAGCAACTGTGTCGACACTCGGGACTAGTGTCGGCATACTCTACACAAGTCGTGTCGAGACAAAGAGCAGTTGTGTCGACACAAAAGAGCAAGAGTCGACACACTCTTTACAAGTAATGTCGAGACTAAAGACAACTGTGTCGACACTCAGTACTAGTGTCGACACACTTCACCAGCTGAGTCAAGGCTAGAAGCAATCAACTAGAATTAAGAAGTTGGAGAGAAGCCAGATCAAGAATTGTCTTCAACATCCTTCAGCCTAGATCAACCCTAATTTCAACTTCAAGAAGCTTTGAAGAGCTAAGAAGGGTTGAATCAAATCTTTCACTACAAGATCAAAGGAAGCAAACATATCAGAATCAGATCAAGAAGAAGTCATCCATTTCTCTCTAGCTGGGTGATTAACTCTGAATCAATTTCTTTTATCTTTGTTTATCTTGTAAAGATCTACCTATAGATCTGTGAGTAAGGGATTTATTTTCTCTGAGTTGTAAGCCTGAGATATAAAGGCTGAGGTAGGGCTAGGATTGCCTGAGGTAGGAGAAGTGGGTATTTCTCTAAGTTGTAGGGCAGGATTTGCCTGAGGAGTAGGACTATGGATTCACTCTGAGGTAGAGTTCTTGGGAAGAACTTGGTGTGTAGGATCTTGGTGATCTGAGTGGCAAGACTTGTATAGTCTGAGTTGTAGGAGCCAGCTGGGCTCTGAGATTTAAGATCTGAGAATCTGATTAAATGAAGAAGGAGTTTGGCCTAATCTAGTTCATTGCTAGATAGGAGAAGGGGGAAGTGGATGTACCCATAAATTGGGGAACCACTATAAATCTGTGTGTCTCTACTGTGATTGCTGTGTTGAGCTTGTTTTAAATTGCTGTTAAGATTATATTGTTTAACTGACTGAGATAATAAGTATATCTCTGAATTAAAAAAGGTATCCAAGATTCAAATTGGACCTATTCATCCCCCTCTAGGTCACTCTCAATCCTAAAATAAACAATATCAATTGGTATCAGAGGTAGGTTCACTGAAAATAAAAGGCATAATAGCTTAGTGAGAATCCAAATGATTGTAGAGAAAGATTATCATGGCTCAGAGGAAAAGCAATTCCATCAAGCTTCCTGTCTACTCCAAAGAAAATTTTGGAATATGGAAGGAGAGAGTCAGATTAATCATGGAGGCAGCAGATCCAAGAATATACATCACAGTGATTGAAGGGCCCTTCATTCCTATGAAAGTGTTAGTTCTTGATGCAAACATCAGGACACCCAAGACATACCTGGAGATGGATAAGGATGAAATCATTCTGGCCTCTATGGACAAGAGGGCTCAGAATATTATAGTTAGTGCAATAGATAATTCTACTTTTCAAAATCTGATTCATTATAAAACTTCAAAAGAAATGTGAGAGTCACTGATAATCTATATGGAAGGAACTGAAGAGGTTAGAGATGATAGAAAATCTCTGTTAAACCAACAGTATGAAGCCTTCAGACAGGATAAGAAAGACTCAGTGGCTAATTGTTTTGAAAAGTTCTTTAGAATTGTAAAAAACCTGAGAACTTTTGGCAGAAAATTTACTAACTATGAACTTAATGACAAGTTCTTGAGGTCCCTGAACAAGGAATGAGACATCAAAATCTATGCCATAAGAGAAATGGGGAACTTAGCCAACATAGACCCTCAGGCTCTATTTGATAAATTGTTGTCCCATGAGTTACAGCTCAATCTCAGGAAGTCTGAAGAAGATTCAGCTAGATCACATAGCAGAGAAAAGAACTTAGCCCTAAAGGCTGAGTCATCCAGAAAAGTTAGAGAGAAGTCAATACTCTCAAAAAGACTGGAAACAACTTCTGAGCATTCAGAATCATCCTCATCAGAAGGAGACCTGACTAAGGAGGAACTATCTCTCTTCTCTAAACAGTTCAATAAGATGTTGAGGAGAAGAAAGAAATACAGCTGGAAGGGACCAGCTGGAGACTCTTCTCTCAAGAAGACCAATCATCCAGATAAGCCCAGAAAAAAGAAATCTGGGGACAGGTATGGTCCTTTACAGAACAAATATATTAAGACTAATATTGTTTGTTATTGTTGCAATATGAAAGGGCATGTCATAGCTGATTGCCCAATGAAAAGAAAGGAGAAAAAGTCAGAGAACTAGAAGGATGGACATCACAAGAAGGTTGACAAAATCCTCTTAGCAAAGAAACAGTCTACACTGTCTGACAGTGAATCTGATTTAACAGAATCAGAAAAGGAGGAGGCTCTCATGGGCCTGATTGCTATTGAGGAGACCCAAACAGCAGAAGGAGGTCAGGATTGTTCAGATCCTACAAAGGTAAAATCAATATCTCATAGTTTAGCCTCATATTATTTCTCTATATCAGAAAATGAATCATGTTTACACTCATCTAATGATAGAGAATATGATTCAGACATTGAAGCTGATTTCAACACCCTTATCAACAGATATAGGAAGTTACTCAAGGTCTTGATTGCAAGCAAATAGCCTGCTAAGGATCAGGCTAGAGAATTAGAATCTCTGAGGGGTGTATCTTTTTAGTTGGAAAGGGCCAACATAAAGTTGGACCTACAAAAACTAAAGCTTGTTGAACTAACCAATAAGATAGCTAGCCAGGCAAAAGGAAATAGTAGAATAGGTCAAGACTATCAAAGACCTGGAAGCAAAGCTAACCCAGGAAAGACAGCTCCTGACTCAATTCTCAAAACCCAAGTGAGTGCTACCTATCATAGACACCTTCTCCGCACCATTTAGAAGTGGGTAGGGTATGGAAAGAACAAAAAGTTCAAAAAGAAGTCTGTACCTAAGGGTAAAGCCCTAATTTGTCCAATAAGGCAACCACTCAAGTATCTGCCTTCTAACAGATGATTGAGATCATGTGTTCCTGGACACATGATGTCTGAGTGCTCTATCAGCAAGGTCAATAAAGAGCCTTACTGGAAGGGACAGACATCTAAAGGCAATATAGGCCTAAAAGCACCACAAAGGGTGATCGATCCAAAAAGCCAAGGAATTCTTGGAGCTGATGCCAGTGCACATCACCTAAATCTGAAAGGTAAGGGTGTGAATTTTGCACCACTACCTTGGAAGGTGGATGACAATTCTGTGTTGCACATAAGAATAACTTCAAATGTGCAACCAAAGAAAAGATATAATCGATTTGAGTGTTGGTACTGTGGGAAGGTTTGGCATTTTGCCCTAGATTGTTGGTATAATCCAACAGCACCTTCATTTAAGACTCAACCTAGTTTGTTAAGTAAGCCTGTTGTATTTCACACAGCAAAGCTTAACATGAACCAAGGCCTCAAAACTATTTGGGTGCCTAAGGTAAATTAACGTTGTGTTTGCAGGTGGATCCAAGTACCACAGGTAGACCAATATGGTACTTGGATAGTGGTTGTTCCAGGCACATAAATGAAACAAGGAGTTTGCTAAGAGATTATACTCTAGTTTGGAATAGACCAAAAGTCATATTTGGAGGGTCAGAGAAAGGACTCACCAAAGGATATGGTAACATTTCTAATGACCTAGTTACCATCACTAAAGTGACTTATGTGGAAGGATTGAACCACAATCTGATAAGCATAAGTCAGCTTTGTGATATAGGTTATGAAATTGCGTTCCACAATGACAAGTGTCTGATAAGGAATTCAAGTGATCAAGAGATCATCTTGTCAGGCACTAGGAGCGAGAACATTTATTTTCTAAACTTCTTAAGTATAAATGAAAAATCACCTGTATGCCTAGTAGCTAGTGAGAAAGACTCATTATGTGTGCAATGACACAAGAGGCTGTCTTACTTAAACTATAAAGCAATGAGCAAACTATTCTCTATGGACTTAGTTAGAAATAGTCCATAAATCAAATTCTCCAAAGAAGGCTTATGTTCTGCATGTCAAAAATGTAAACAAAAAAAGTTTCCTTTAAGAGCATTAAGTCCAAGGACACTAAGAGGTGTCTGTACTTACTTCATATGGATCTATTTGGTCCTATGCAAGTTCTTAGTTTGGGTAGGAAGTCTTATACCTATGTGATTTTGGATGATCACTCTAGGTTTGCTTGGGTATTTTTCTTTAGGAGAAAGTCTGAAATAGTAGACATCCTTGCTGATTTTGTCAGACAAGTTCAGAATGAGATGGGATGTTTTGTGGTCAAACTTAGAAGTGACCATGGTATAGAATTTTAATCTGAAAAGATGAAAAATTTCTGAAAGGAACTAGGGATTCTTCAGAAGTTCTCCTCTCCAAGAACACCACAGCAAAATGGAGTTGCTAAAAAGAAAAAATAGAACTCTCATTGAGGCAGCTAGAAAAATGTTAAGTGATACATCTCTCTAAGAATATTTCTGGGCTGAGGCTGTGAACACAACATTATATGTACAGAATAGAGCATTTATCAACAAGAATCACAACAAGACTCCCTATGAACTAATGAAAGGCAGAAAACCTAATCTGTCCTACTTCAAAATTTTTGGTAGTAAGTGCTACGTTTTGGACAATGGGAAAACTTATCTAACTAAGTTCTCAGAGAAATCCTATGAAGGAATCTTTGTAGGGTATAATGTACATAGCAAAGCATACAAGATCTATAACTTGAAACATCAAGTTGTAAAAGAATCTATTAATGTAGTTTTTAATGAAACTTCTGTTCTTTATAATGAGATTTCTAACAACACTAGTCTACACTACTAGAAAAATGACTTTTAGCCACAATTTTTTTTGCCACGGGGGAAAACCGTGGCTAATACTGCAGTATTAGCCACGGTTTCTATTCCGTGGCTAATAAGCTAGTATTAGCCACAGATGAATATTTCGTGGAAAATAACCTGACTTTTTGCCACGGTTTTCCTATTTCGTGGCTAATAATCAAGTATTAGCCACGGAGGCCAAATCCGTGGCAAAAAGTCGGATTTTTTTTAGTCCCACACCGCCAACTAAAAGATCGATTTGGGGTTTATATTGTCCAATCTCGATTAATGTTTGAAATAAAATTTGCTTGCAGGCGGCGGCGGTGGCGGCCTTGCGGCGGCGGCCGGGCGGCGGCCGGGCGACGGTGGCCGGCCGGATTTCTTTATGTTATGAGATAGCATTTGTTACAAGCCCTTTAGCCACGACAATTGAACCGTGACAAATAAGGAACTTTTAGCCACGACAATTAAATCGTGGCTAATAACTTATTTGCCACGAATTCAGCGTGGCTAATACTATTAGCCACGCTCGCATTGCCCACGCCCATTTGCCGTGGGTAGGCCGTGGCTAAAAGGTATTAGCCACGGTTTTGGACTTTTAGCCACGGCAATCTGCCGTGGCTAAAAGTCTGTTTTCTAGTAGTGCTAGGTGATATAGATTCTAGTATGGAAAAGTTAAATATAGGTGATTCACCTAATCTAGAGTTAAACACTAGAGATAATTTAGAAATTCCTATAGAGGATACAGTAACTCCCCAGGGGAGGAGGAAAATCATCCTAATCCTCCTGCAGAACTAGGTGATGGTAGGCATCTCCCAGCTGTAGTTAGGCATCTTAAAGATCATCCTATTGATCAAATAATTTGTGATGCCAGACTAGGAGTAACTACTAGGAGTAGACATCACAATGAGGTTCTATACTCTAATTTTCTCTCACAGGTAGAAACTAAAAAGTTTGAAGAAGCCAATTTAGACCCCAACTGGATTATGGCTATGCAAGAAAATCTCAATCAATTTGAGAGATACAAAGTTTGGAGACTAGTTCCTAGACCTAGTGATCACAATGTCATGGCACTAAGTGGATTTATAGAAACAAACTAGATGAGCATGGGGTTATAGTCAAGAACAAAGCTAGATTAGTGGCTAAAGGATATAGACAAGAGGAATGGATAGATTTTGACAAAACCTTTGCACCTGTAGCTATGCTATAAGCCATAAGGTTTTTCTTAGCTCATGTAGCATAAAAAGGATACAAGGTCTACCAGATGGATATAAAGTCAGCATTTTTAAATGGTACACTAATGGAGGAAGTCTATGTAGAGCAGCCACCAGGTTTTGTAAAATCTAAACTCAAATCTCATGTCTTCAAATTGCACAAGACTTTATATGGGTTAAAACATGCACCTAGAGCCTGGTATGAGACCCTGTCTAGCTTTCTTATAAAGAACAAGTTCTTTAGAGGAAAGATAGATAAGACACTATTCCTTAGGAACATCAAAGGTTCAAGCATTCTAGTCCAGATTTATATGGATGACATAATTTTTAGATCTACTAATGAGAAGCTATGTAGAAAATTTGTCAGGCTTATGCAAGGCAAGTTTGAGATGAACAGCATTGATGAGCTAAAGTTCTTCTTGGGATTCCAAGTTAGGCAATCTGAGGATGGTATATCCATCTCTCAATCTAAGTTCACTAAGGAATTGATTAAGAAGTATGGTATGGAAAATTCTACTAATATGAGAACTCCAATGGGTTCTTCCGTGTCACTACACAAGGATGAATCTGGGAAACCAGTTGATGAAACCTTGTATAGAGGCATCATTAGATCACTCCTGTATTTGACTGCTAGTAGGCCAGATATTATGTTTTCAACATGTGTCTTTGCTAGGTACCAAGCTTACCCCAAAGAGTCTCATTATACTACTATAAAGAGAATACTGAGATATCTTAAGGGCACCCCCAATCTTGGGATTTGGTATCCTAGAGACAGTGATTTTGAACTTACAGGGTACACAGATGCAGATTTTGCAAGGTGTAAGGAAGACAGAAAAAAACAAATCTAGAACTTGTCAGTTTCTGGGAAAAGGACTCATAAGTTGGAGTAGCAAGAAACAAACAAGTATTGCAATTTCAACAACAAAATCTGAGTATATATCTGTTGGAAGCTGCTGTACACAATTGTTGTGGATTCAACATCAACCACTGGACTACAGTATACAACTAAGGCTCTGTTTGGGACAACTTATGCTGATCTATAATCTCTACTTAAAACGCAAAAGTTGTTTTATAGCTGTTTGTTTGTGCAGCTTATATAAAATCACTTATTTTAAAACAGATTATAAGTTGATTTTTTATAAGCTATCCGGGTCCAGCTTACGATTACTCATAAGCGCTTATTTCTTAAAAAAAAAATCATATGAGTGATTTTTTCTCAGGATGTGATTTTTTCGTTCGGAGGCGAATTTTTCGCTCGGGCTCGAATTTTTCGCCCCGACTCGAATTTTTCCCCCGAGCGCAAATTTTTTGCCCGGGCGCGAATTTTTCGTCCGGGCGCATTTTTTCGTCCACGCGCATTTTTTTTGCCCGGGCGCGTTATTTTTTCGCCCGGGCGCGTTATTTTTTCGTCCGGGCGCGTTATTTTTTCGCCCGGGCGCATTATTTTTTCGCCCGGGCACGTTATTTTTTCGCCCGGGCGCGTTATTTATCGCCCGAGCGCGTTATTTTCGCCCGGGCGCGTTTTTTTCGCCCGGGCGCGTTTTTTTCGCCCGGGCGCGTTTTTTCGCCCGAACGCGTTTTTTCGCCCGTGCGCGATTTTTTCGCCCGGGCGCGATTAATTTACCCGGGCGCGAATTTTTCGCCCGGACGCGAATTTTTCGCCCGGGCGCGATTTTTTCGCCCGGGCGCGATTTTTTCGCCCGAACGCGAATTTTTCGCCCGGAAGCGATTTTTTCGCACAAAAATGATTTTTTCACCCAGGTGCGCTAAGAAGCGATTTTTTCGCTCGGACGCGTATTTATTTGCCTGGGCGTCTTTTTTTCGCTCAGGCATGATTTTTTCATCCGGACGCGTTTTTTCGTTTTTCTCCCGGCGAAAAAAGTGTTTCGGGTTGAAAAAATTTTGCTGAGGAAAAAATCACACCTGTGAGAAAAAATGCGCCCGGGACAAAAAACACGGTCGGTCGAAAAAATCGCGCTCTGGCGAAAAAAACGCGCCCCGACAAAAAAATGTGCCTCGGCGAAAAAAACGCGCCCGGACGAAAAAACCGCGACCGAGCGAAAAAAATCGCGATCGGGCGGAAAAAACGCGCCCGGGCGAAAAAAACCGCGGTCGGGCGAAAAAATTGCGCCCGCATAAAAAAAATGCACCCGGTTGAAAAAAATCGAGCGGGCGAAAGAACGCGATCGAGCGAAAAACGCAACCTGGCCAAAAAATCACGCCCAGGCGAAAATAAACCAGCTTGGGCGAAAACAATCTTGACTGGACGAAAAAAATCGTGACCGGCGAAAAAACACGTCTGAGCGAAAAATTGCCCCCAGGCAAAAAAATCGTGCACCGATAAAAAAAACGCGTACAAACAAACAAATCCTTATGAATGAATGAAATTTTAGATAAGCATTTTTGGACAAACTATCCAAACAGTCGACTGCTTATTCATCATTGATTATATAAAATCTCTATTCAGCCATCAATTTTTAATTAGCGGCTTATTCATCATCCTAAGCTGTCCCAAACAGAGCCTAAGTAAATCTGTAATGTTTTGTGATTCTACTAGTGCAATTTCTATTGCTAATAATCTTGTTTCACATAGTAGGACAAAACATATAGAAATTAGATATCACATTCTTAGAGAGAATGTTGAAAAAGAGAATATTAGCTTACAGTATACTCCAACAGGAAGAAAAGTTGCAGACATCTTTACAAAACCCCTAGAAGAAAGCAAGTTCAATTACTTTAAATTTGAATTAGGTATGTTGAACATTGAGTAAATATTTTCTATTAGTAACTATAAAAGACACCTAACCATGTCAACAAATCTACACAAATAAGAAAGAATTGATATAAAATCAATAAATTATAGTCAGAACACAAATTTTGTCTAAGTCCAAGTATTATGTCGAGACACCAGGGTGTGTGTCGACACTATAGGCAGTATTGTGTCGAGACACCAGAATGTGTGTCGACACAACAAATAGTCATGTGTCGAAACATTAAAATTAGTGTCGATACATAAGGGTGTTGAGACCCTGAGGGCTATGTCGAGAGACATGAACCTTGTGTCGACTTATGTCGACACATCTCGACTAAGTAGGTTTTCAGTGTCGACACCAGACCTTTTCCGAATTTTCAGAAAAGTCTAAAAGTACTGCGCCTTCTCATCTTCCGTATTAAGTTACTATAAATAGGTGGTGCAAGAAATTATTGACTTTGCTTCCAAAAAACTTGAGAGACTGTTCCCAGAGTGTCGAGACCTAGAAATCGTTAGTTGACTCCTCTCAATCTCAAATTCACTCAAGCTTATTCAACTAGAATGGCACCTAAGATGGACAACAACATCAACGAGGGTTACGAACTGGTGCGAAATTCTTTCGTCTCTGCTCCAGCAGAAATAAAGAATGTGATTGACCTTGTAAATGAGGCAGGTCTTGAATATCTGCTTTCAGAACTAACAAAGATATGGAAGAGAGAAGTATAAGAATTCTATTCCAATGCCTCTCTAAACCCTAAGTCAGGTAAGATCAAATCCAGTATTAATGGAGCAAGAGTAAAAGTCACAATCAAAAGATTGGGTAAAGTCTTTTAGATTCCAAGAACTGCATAGGAAGATGAACTGGATTCAAGCAAGACTACAAAGGCCTTAAGAATGGTGTGGACTAGCTCCAACCACTAGGTTTGGCAGTTCCTTAAATAGGAAGGGAATGAATTCCCAAGGTTCTATCTAAAATAATTGGAAAGGTGCTCCTCTATAAGACTGGAGCACATTACAGGATTTTCACATTTATTTTTAGCCTAATGACAAGGATTAAGACTGAATGGAGCAGGATAGTCTTTGATAAGATTGTAGAAGGGATTCAGAAGCCCAATATGGGCAGAATAGTTAGTCTGTATCTGGTAAAGGTAATTCTAGATAGTATCAATCAATAAATTGGATCTAAGATAAATCATATGAGGAGAATGGACCTAAGAATACTGTCTAGATAGGACAAAGTCTTGTCTAAAGAGACACCAGAACCTAAGAAGACAAAGGAGGTAAAAGGCAAGAAATCTGCGGTAGAGGAAGTTGAATCCACTAGTGATTCTGAAGAAGAGGTGAACTTTAGTTCAGATAAGGATGCTAAGGAAGCACAAAGAAGATCTCCAAGGTTCTCACCTGAAACTAGTGTACAGGTACAGAGGGAGAACATTCCAAAAAAAGAAATAATTGAGGGGGAGAACCTCTATGAATATCCAATGGATACAGCTACTACTATAATAATGGATATTGTACAGGAACTAGAAAAATCAAAAGAACCTGAACAAGAAATGTCTGAGAAAGAGACTGAAGAAGACATTCTTTTGTCAAAAGTATCTAACATCCTGGGGGAGATAGCTGAAAATTCCCAGATTGAAGTTCCTGATGCTGAGAATCAACATGCAGATGTCACCTTGGAAAGTCTTAATACAAATACTGCAGGTATAGAATAGCAAAACTTTGTTGAGATGGTCAACTCATCAGATTCTAAGGAAGAGGAAGCCTCACAGCTTAAGAAAAGGAAACTATCTGAGTTAAGAAAAGGGAGTAAGAGTTACAAGAAGTATCTCCAATCTGCACCACAATCAGCTCCTGCAATGGATTCTAGCTCCCTTCTAGTTCAACTAAAGATAATGCTTGATAAACAAAGGCAAGACCTTGAAAAGTATGTGGATGAAAGCAACAAGGAGTTGTAATCATGGCTGGCATAAGACATTAAGTTAATTAGATTTGAAGTCAACTTGTTAAAGACAGACATGACCAACTTCTTTGAGAAAGGAGCAAATGATGTTGTCTACCTGGCCAAGCAACACAGGAAGCCAAACAACTAGAGGCTGATATGGAAATCAAGCAAGACTATGTCCTTGAGAATCAGAATAGAATAAATGAAAATATGATAGTTATGCATGATATAACCTTGGGAGAAATAAAGAATCAAACCACTACTTTGGAGACCAAACTTGATTCTACTGCCAAAGATATAGAAACCAAAATAAAAGATCATTCAGATTCTTTGCTTAAGGACATCAAGGCTTCTGACATAACTTTGCACAGCAATTTACTGAGAATTAAGAACACTGTCACATCAGGAATCAATTATCTGGATGGTCAAGTAAGGTTTCACAAAAATGATTTGAGGGATTATATTGAAAGAGAAGTCATAAAGGGGGAGAGGGTAATGATAAGGGCTAGTTCTGAACATGCTACCTGGATATCAAATAATATCAGAGACACTTTATGCTATCCTCCCCTATAGTATGATGGGGATCATACTGTTGAGTCTGGTTGTCAAACAGCTCAACTTGAAGCACCTCATGCTATTGGATCTTATGATGCTGAGCAAACTTTGTACAACCCTACATTTGAGTCTTTCCAAGCAACTGTCAAACACATGTACAGTCCTCCTCAAGGGTTAGATAAAAATGTTATCTGTGAGAAAGTGTACAAGTCTTCCACTGCTTAGGAGATATGAAAGTCCACCTAGTATCAACTACTTACACCTATGGGGGGGATATGTGTCTTTGCAGCGTATTTGCGGAACTAAAATTTTACCTGCACAAGAAAACAAAACAACACAGGACAGAAAGGACACAAGCAGTTTATAGTGGTTCCCCGATTTGGGTACGTCCACTTTCCCCCTTCGACCTATCTCCCAACCAGGGACGACTCGGTCACTTCACCAACAGGATTGAAATCCAATCCTTGCACTAATGGAAGGAACCCTTCCACACGTAGGAGTCACCACTCCCACAACACGGGTTGCACCCAACCCTTACAACTAGAGACCAATCGGTCCTTTACAACGAATTGAAAATAGCTTGTAAGAAATATAAACAACGTATGGAGACTAAGGTGTCCCTCTTCGTTCGACGACGTGTTCTTGAAGTCAACGAAGAGTCCACAGCCCTAGATCTCACTTGGATTGAACCTTCCCGAAACCGGCGGCGGCTTGGAGCGGCGGCAAGGTTCACGGAATAAGTGGCGGCGACGGAGAGCTGCTACCATGCAATCGAGATTCAAACTTCGTAGCAAAGGAAGCAAGGTCTTCCAACGGTCACACTAGGATCGGTCGGCTCGATCGATTCGGAAGGGGAAGGTTTTTCCCGATCAACGAATCAAGAGACAAGGGATCTCTGGTTAGACGCGTGAGACGCTATGCTAGCCTAAGCTTCTATCGCCGGAGATCTGGAAGAACTTCAGATCACAGCGGCGACCACGACGCGAACGGCGGAGACGATCGGCGGAGCAGGATCGTGCTTTTAGGGTTAGTCGGCGGCTCGGCTTTCATTTTCTATCTCCATTCTTTTACTGCACACAAATACCTGTGTATTTATACAATAGGTCATGGAGATGACCGTTGTGGGCCCCACCAAAGCCAAGACCAAAGTCCGGTTCAAATAGCTGCAGGTAACATGGACCGGTCCAGACAGAGTTGGAAAAATACCTAAGTCAAATTCGGCGAGAATCGTGAGTGATTCTCGACGAATCGGCGAGAATCACTTACGATTCTCGCCGAATTCTACTTAGAGAATTCAGGCTGCACAGGTTATAGAGGCCGGGGAGAATCGGTGGGAATCACCTTGGATTCTCGCCGACTCGTCGAGAATGCAAAGTCATTCTCGACGAATCGGCGAGAATCACTTGGTGATTCTCGACGATTCTGCCTTAGATGATTTTTCTGACTACGTCGAGACAGCCGGCCCAACCCGGCAAGAATCAACTAGTGATTCTCGTCGACTCGTCGAGAATCACTAGTGATTCTCGACGAATCGGCGAGAATCACTTAGTGATTCTCGACGAATTATACTTAGAAGAATTCTCGTCTTTCCACCCATGAGCTGGTCTTTGGCCCATCCTTGCTTCTTGTCTACTCTTGCTTTATCATAGCCCTGTACTTGAACTTAAGTACACCCCAATAGAGAGAGTACACGTAGGCCAACACACTGATCTGCTCAACGAGGGATTACGTTGCACAGACCCGTGTATATTGACCCACTGCACCCTGACATTGGTGTGTACTTAGCATGGAATAACTGCAAGCACAACTTAAAAGATTTCATCAAACACATTGTCTATTTACCTTAGCTTATACAGGGGCTTCTTCAAATCAGGTACATTGTGGATACAATACCCAACAATCTCCCCCTATTTGAAGAAGCCTAAACCCTACAAGCTAAGGTGAATAGAGCATATAGGAATGAAAATTATAAACTTAAAATTGAGTTGAGAGAGATATTCATTACCAATTTCTTGAGAGCAAACTTGGAGCCACCTTAGCCTTAGTCGAGAGGGTAATCTCCCCCTTTTCGGCTTCTGCAAATCGGGGACTGAAGCATGTGACACCATGCTCCCCCTCAGTTCTTGTACCTTTGCTTTCACTAAATTCCTAGCAGAGGCTCCCCCTAGACGCATGAGCCTTGAGCTCCTGTAGTCTTCATTCCTCGTAGTTTAGCATCCCCAATTCAGTTTTGAACATACTGAACTTGGCCTCGTCAAGGGGCTTTGTGAAAATGTCTGCAATCTGCTTGTCAGTGGAAACATAGCAGAGAGAGATGTCCTTGTTCTCCACGTGCTCTCGAATGAAATGGTAACGCACTTCAATATGCTTCGTTCTGCTGTGCGATACCGGATTGTTGGCAATAGCAATTGCATTGGAGGAGTCGCAGTATATCGGTACTTCCTTGAACTAAAGATCATAGTCTGCTAACTGATTTTTGATCCAAAGGAGTTGTGCGTAACAGCTGCCAGCCGAGATGTACTCAGACTCTGCTGTGGAGGTTGCTACACAGTTCTGCTTCTTGCTATTCCATGAGATGAGCCTTCTTCCCAGGAATTAACACGTCCCGGAAGTGCTTTTCCTGTCATCCCTGCTTCCTCTTCGAGTTCTGACACCATCACGAGGATCTCCGATGATCTGTTCTCTAGGATGATCCCTCACGTGTTGGAGCTCTAGGAGTCTGGCATCTGGAGCTTTGACATCTTCTCGGGCTTCTCCTTCTTCCGAAAGATTTTCTCCATCCTGCTCGTCAACTTCTCCAGCTGATGTCGAGGTGAAAACCTTGACGTACTTGGGAGTTGTACCTTTAGCATTCTCATCTAAACTTAGCTGTTCAAGCCTTTCACCGTAGTTAGCGTTATCTCTTTTCCCTTAATCTTATTCCATGGCAAGCCTGGAACATCTTTTGTCTAGGTCCCATCATGTACCTGGGTACCTGACTATCCTGCAAAAAAGAATTACCTTTCCTTAGGAACCCAATATGTATTGGGTCCTAGGTTCTTGTCAGCATAAAAACACGAGTGCCTTCCCTCAGAAATCCTGTCAGGAAAACTACCTCTGCCCAGAGGAGGTGGAAACGCCCTTGCCCTTGACACAGAGGGGTTATGCCAACAATCTATGGCAAAGTGACCCACCTTGTCACAGCACCAACATGTGTGAATGTTGTATCTCCGTTTCTGACCTGACCCGGTGACTGAGGTAGTCAAGGACCTAGGTCTAAACGGGATAGAGCCGGATCTGCTCTCAAAATTGCCTCTTCCATCGTGACACTTGGAAGGGTGGAAGGAAGGCATGTAGTGAGCGTTATGAGGCCTGGGAGGTGGTGCCTTCCTTTCAGTCAGCACCCTTTCAGAGGCCCCATGAGCACTAACTGCATGACTTCTAACCCCCCTTTTTGTGTCCTAGGGTGGTGAGAGGAGCATTGAGAGCTGATATCAGCAGATTCATGCAGAGTTGGGGCTGTGGCCGAGAATACAAAGGGTTCAGAACGAGCCTTAGGCATTCTCTCAAGGGTGGCCATGATAGCCCTTGCATTATGGGTGTTTCCACATGAGGGCAGATCACCCTTGCAGTGACCACGGTTGTTCCTGTGATCATACCTGTAGGCATGATGAGTACCTTTCCTTCCTGGAGTGGGGGGTCTAAATACCGTTTCCCCATTTCTCCATGAATTGATAATTTGGGAGATCCACCCGTTTTCTTCCTTTCTTTTGATAGCATCAACCTTGGAAAAGTTGGATACTATCCTCTTCTCATTCCCTAGACTACTCTCTAGATCTGAGATTTTAGAGTCCTTGACCTTATTGGATGCCAATTGGAGAACCAATAAGATTTTCAGCCGAGCAATCTCCTGAGCTTGCTCCTCAATAATCAGGTTACTTTTCTGAAGGACACTCTTCAGGGCATCAGGATTTACTGGAGGGCAATCATCCAAAATATTCCTGTCTTCAGGAATATAAGGAAGAAAGGGGCAAGGTGAAGAAGTTACCTGGTCCTGACTTAGCTGAACAGGAATAGTGTTAGGACTGACCGGGGCAGCTGAGTCATCCTCAGCTGAGCAGTCTTCATCAACTTCCTCCTCAGTCTCTGATAAGGACACAGGAGCCCTGATACTGAGAAATTGGTCATCACTTTCTTCTTCAAAAATGTTGACCCCCATATATGCCTCATCCTCTTGCTGACGACTTATCCCTGTTCTGTCTGATCCCTCCATGAGGTCTGATACAGTTTGCCACAAGGACTTGGCCGTCTTACACTTTTCAAGTCTTGACCGGGAAGGTCCAGTCCAGACATCCAGGATGATTTTACGAATCATTTTATCCAAGTTGAAAAGAGAGAATTCAATTTCAGACATTTCAGTAGTCTCCTTGGGGATCTGCATATCCTTTCCAGAGCAGGAGGCCTTCATGGGAATGAAGGGACCCTCTTCCAGAATGAGTGATGCTCGAGGGTCGATGGCCTCCAGATGAAATAGTACTCTCATCTTCCATACAGGATAGTACTCCTTTGTACATGAGGGGAGTCTTAGAGGAGGGACATCATAATCCAACTCCATGCTTGAGTCTGATCTTCTTGTTGACACTAGATGTAGGAACTTACTCGAGGTGTTAACCCCTTTGATGAGTAACCTCCCTCTGATACCACTTGAAAGTCCACCTAGTGTCAACTACTTACACCTATGGGGGGGATAGGTGTCTTTGCAGCGTATTTGCGGAACTAAAATTTTACCTGCACAAGAAAACAAAACAACACAGGACAGAAAGGACACAAGCAGTTTATAGTGGTTCCCCGATTTGGGTACGTCCACTTTCCCCCTTCGACCTATCTCCCAACCAGGGATGACTCGGTCACTTCACCAACAGGATTGAAATCCAATCCTTGCACTAACGGAAGGAACCCTTCCACACGTAGGAGTCACCACTCCCAAAACACGGGTTGCACCCAACCCTTACAACTAGAGACCAATCGGTCCTTTACAACGAATTGAAAATAGCTTGTAAGAAATACAAACAACGTATGGAGACTAAGGTGTCCCTCTTCGTTCGACGACGTGTTCTTGAAGTCAACGAAGAGTCCACAGCCCTAGATCTCACTTGGATTGAACCTTCCCGAAACTGGCGGCGGCTTGGAGCGGCGGCAAGGTTCACGGAATAAGCGGCGGCGACGGAGAGCTGCTACCATGCAATCGAGATTCAAACTTCGTAGCAAAGGAAGCAAGGTCTTCCAACGGTCACACTAGGATCGGTCGGCTCGATCGATTCGGAAGGGGAAGGTTTTTCCCGATCAACGAATCAGGAGACAAGGGATCTCTGGTTAGACGCGTGAGACGCTATGCTAGCCTAAGCTTCTGTCGTCGAAGATCTGGAAGAACTTTAGATCACAGCGGCGACCACGACGCGAACGGCGGAGACGATCGACGGAGCAGGATCGCGCTTTTAGGGTTAGTCGGCGGCTCGGCTTTCGTTTTCTATCTCCGTTCTTTTACTGCACACAAATACCTGTGTATTTATACAATAGGTCATGGAGATGACCGTTGTGGGCCCCACCAAAGCCAAGACCAAAGTCCGGTTCAAATAGCTGCAGGTAACATGGACCGGTCCAGACAGAGTTGGAAAAATACCGAAGTCAAATTCGGCGAGAATCGTGAGTGATTCTCGACGAATCGGCGAGAATCACTTACGATTCTCGCCGAATTCTACTTAGAGAATTTAGGATTCACAGGTTATAGAGGCCGGGGAGAATCGGTGGGAATCACCTTGGATTCTCGCCGACTCGTCGAGAATACAAAGTCATTCTCGACGAATCGGCGAGAATCACTTGGTGATTCTCGACGATTCTGCCTTAGATGATTTTTCTGACTGCGTCGAGACAGCCGGCCCAACCCGGCAAGAATCAACTAGTGATTCTCGTCGACTCGTCGAGAATCACTAGTGATTCTCGACGAATCGGCGAGAATCACTTAGTGATTCTCGACGAATTATACTTAGACGAATTCTCGTCTTTCCACCCATGAGCTGGTCTTTGGCCCATCCTTGCTTCTTGTCTGCTCTTGCTTTATCATAGCCCTGTACTTGAACTTAAGTACACCCCAATAGAGAGAGTACACGTAGGCCAACACACTGATCTGCTCAACGAGGGATTACGTTGCACAGACCCGTGTATATTGACCCACTGCACCCTGACATTGGTGTGTACTTAGCATGGAATAACTGCAAGCACAACTTAAAAGATTTCATCAAACACATTGTCTATTTACCTTAGCTTGTACAGGGGCTTCTTCAAATCAGGTACATTATGGATACAATACCCAACAAGATAGAGGCCCAGTTATCAAAGAAAAGGTTTAGAGAACAAGCTGAAACTAGACTTGATTTTGAGCAGTGGAGTCCAACCTCCAGATCCATAATTATCACTGCATGGAAGGCTGTAAATGCAAATATGACAGATAGGGGCAAATGGTACAATGAATAGGAATGGGACAAACATTTAAAGCAACAAGAGGTTATCAAGAAGTTCAGACATGATCTGAAGAAAGGAAAGCTTCCTGCTAATTCTGTTGAGTCTAGTAAATATTTTCCAAAGCCATACCATTATTTTGAAAGACAAAGGCTGAAAGAAGAAGCTATTGCAAAAGCTAAAGCTAAGGATGACAAAGGAAAGAAGGTTGTTGATGACAAGGTGCTTGAGCTGAAAGCAAAGATACAATATGGAAGTGGCAGAGTCATCAAAAAACCAGAGCTGCCTTAGAATGTTACTAGTTGTTATTTCTTAAAAAAACTTAATCTGTAACTATTGTATAACCAAAGCCTGTAGTAGTAAACCTTGTAATAAACAATCAATGAAAATTTTGGTTTACTTAATATTTCATATGCTATTAATTAGGATTGCAATTGTTTGCCTTATTTTCTGATTCTGCATTATTGATTTTAAATATGTTTTTTTTATTTGTGGTATTTCATATATTGTACTGCACTGTACTCTGAATGTCTTTATCATAATATATTTTTGGTATCATGTTGTATATCATTGAATTGGAATTATGACTTCTCCAAATAGGGGGAGATTTTTCGGTACATTGATAGCAATATACTTGATTTGAAGAAGTCCTTTCAACTCAATGATATACATAGTTGTATTTGATGAATGTTAAGTCCATTTGTGCAGGCAAATAAAGCTAAGTACAAAAGCCTCGAGACACAAGATCAGTGCCGACACTTTTGTCAAAAATGCGTTGAGACAAGGAGAAAGTTGTGTCGACACTCAGGACTAGTGTCGACAAACTTAAACAAGGAGTGCCGAGTCAAGGAGAAAGTTTTGTCGACACCACAGACTTGGGTCGACACTATGATACAAGAAAGCAACTATGTCAACACTCAGGACTTATGTCGACACACTCTACACAAGTCGTGTTGAGACAAAGAGCAGTTGTGTCGACATAGAAGAGCAAGAGTCGACACACTCTTTACAAGTAATGTCGACACTAAAGACAACTGTGTCGACACTCAGGACTAGTGTCGACACACTTCACCAGCTGAGTCAAGGCTAGAAGCAATCAAATAGAATTAAGAAGTTAGAGAGAAGCCAGATCAAGAATTGTCTTCAACATCCTTCAGCCTAGATCAACCCTAATTTCAACTTCAAGAAGCTTTGAAGAGCTAAGAAGGGTTGAATCAAATCTTTCACTACAAGATCAAAGGAAGCAAACATATCAGAATCAGATCAAGAAGAAGTCATCCATTTCTCTCTAGATGGGTGATTAACTCTGAATCAATTTCTTTTATCTTTGTTTATCTTGTAAAGATCTACCTGTAGATCTGTGAGTAAGGGATTTATTTTCTCTGAGTTGTAAGCCTGAGATATAAAGGCTGAGGTAGGGCTGGGATTGCCTGAGGTAGGAGAAGTGGGTATTTCTCTGAGTTGTATGACAGGATTTGCCTGAGGAGTAGGAGTGTGGATTCACTTTGAAGTAGAGTTCTTGGGAAGAACTTGAGGTGTAGGATCTTGGTGATCTGAGTGGTAAGACTTGTATATTCTGAGTTGTAGGAGCTAGCTGGGATCTGAGATGTAAGATCTGAGAATCTGAGTAAAGGAAGAAGAAGGAGTTTGGCCTAATCTAGTTCATTGCTAGATATGCGAAGGTGGAAATTGGATGTACCCATAAATTGAGGAACCACTATAAATCTATGTGTCTCTGATGTGATTGCTGTGCTGAGCCTGTTTTAAATTTCTGTTAAGATTATATTGTTTATTTGCCTGAGATAATTGATTTAAAGAAAGTATATCTCTGAATTAAAAAAGGTAGCCAAGATTCAAATTGGACCTATTCACCCCCCTCTAGGGCACTCTCAATGCAAAAATAAACATTATCAGGGTGCTCGACTAAGCTTATGAGTTTATCCTGAGGGGGTAGGGCCTATATATAGGCAAGGGAAAGACCCCTCCATTCCACACCATCGATGTAGGATTAATACTGATGGAATGAGTAGCTCCTCTCCTCCCTCCAGCTGTCCGACCAGGTGTCACTCATTTGGTAGGAGAGTGCATCATAAAAGACAAAATTAAGGGGGGGGAGAGCCTTGGAGGATTGATTTGGGCTTGGGTAAATGAGATGTGTTTGGGTTGATGGGACTTTACCAAGGTCCAATATCAAAGCACTTTGTTGCTTTTAGAGGCCCATGCGGTGTGAGAGGTGGGGCCCAAGTGCTTTCTGGTGAAGGAGAGGTGAATTCTCCATTTGGAATTTTCCAAAAATATGGATTTTTGAGTGTTTGAAAAAGGTCAACCCTAGGGAGTGTCCCCTATATAGTAAAGGTAAAAGTAGGTTAGGGTCGTCAAGAGATGGGCCAATGTTGGGGGTATTGTGGTACAATTGATGTATGCACTCTTTTCGGTGCACAATAAGCTTGGTTTTACTATAAATTGACCACCCATTATCAGAATTGTCCAGAACAAACTCTGTTGATCTTATATTGATCATACAAATCCAATGCCATTGACCGGGGTCAAATCGAAGTTTATTTGTTCAATATTCAAAAATTATGTGTCTTAGCGCGCTGCAAAACTCAAAATGGTCATATTCGCCATATGTATTCGGATATAAACACAATGAGTCTCATAATACTCATATTGACTATACGCATCCATAGGAACTGGCAAAACTCAAATTGGAGTTCTCTAGCTCAATATCTCTAAAAAGGGTCACCTTCCACCTCTTTTGTGTTTTGGGTAGAGGATCAGATCACTTTTATTGGGTCCACTAAGGTTCTAGTGACCCAATTAAAGTCAGGATGTTATAAAAGCCACCTAGATTGGGAAGTTGCCCGATCTGGGAGGCATCTCTATCGCATGGTGCGAGCAACCCCCTGGTCGCCCGCTCCCTTGGCATTGCCCTGCCTAAGTGCAAGGCTCCCAGATCAGGAGGCCTTTTAGCCGACCGATTTGGGCATCTATGCCGCATGAAGAGGGCTTGTCCCTGGAGGCCTACTACTATGGTGTTGCCTCACATGGGGGCAAGGCCGCCCAAGTCAGGTAGCCTACTGGCCTCCCAACATGGGCGACCTCTTTGCTTCTAGGGGCGGGTGGCCCTATGGCCATTCTCCCCCTCGCCAAAGGTCTGATAAGGGACGAGACCACCCAAAATTGGGTGGCCTTCTCCTAGCACGACCGCCATTTCTCGTTGAACCACCCATCCCCTATCAGGAGGGGCAGTTGGTTTTTTTTCAAGGGCAAACTTGTCATTTCCATAAAAATGGTGATCCACGTGCCCTATTTCGGACGTTTCTATCTGTCCGTCGTTTAGTTATTTGGGGAAATTGTCGGGTCTTACCTCTTGAAATCTATAAATAGAGCTTAATTTTTCTTCATTTCCACTCTCTAGTGGCCTCGAGAAAATCCTCCTACATATTTTCTCTCTCTTACTTTTCTACTATGACTTTCTCTCTCTTCCTTTCTACCCTTGCATGCTCTTGCGTGCGCCTCATTCATGTGTGCTCCTGCATGCACCGCCTCCTTGTGCGCTCTTGTGTGCATCTCTTCCTTGCGTGATCTTGCACACGCCTCATCCTTGCGGGCTCTTGCGCGCCCCGCCTCCGTGCGCGCTCTTGCGCGCGCTGCATCCTTGCTCATACTGCCTACTTACGTACTCTTGTGCACGCCTCTTACTTTTGTGCTCTTACACATGCCTCCTCCTTGTGTGCTTCTGCACGTTCTGCCTCCTAACACTCTCCGTCTTAGTGCCCCCCCCCCCGTGCGTTCGGCTCTAAGTGCGCCCTAGCGCGTTCCGTCTAAGTGCCCCTCCGCGCGCTCTGCTCTAAGCCCTCATTCGGCATGACAGACTCTCCACAAAACCTTTGAGAGCACTCTTAAAGCACCAACAGTTCACTATACAAACTTTGGAAACAGTTGAAGTCTGTCTAGACCACTGAAGTCCGCCTTGACAGCCAAATTCTGTCTTGACCGCCAATGTCCATCAAGACCACTGAAGTCCATCTTGACCGGTGAAGCCACCCACGAGATTCATCAAGCACTTTGAAGGTCGCAGGAAGTCTAAGAATTTCCTTCTATCGTCTATCATTTGCGTGGCAACCGAGCAAACCATAAGCCTCCTCAATATAAGTAGACCAAGCATGCTAGCGCTTTCAAGTTAGTTTGCCCTACAATGTTAGCAGAAGCATGAATGCAGTACTCTCCTCCCCCTAACTTAGTATTAGGCCCATCAGTCAACCACTCCAGACTCATTTAAATGTTATAGGAGACAGGCTGCAATGGATAAGGTGCACAGAGCACATCGTGCAGGCATCCAAGCCATAGATACCAAGACGTATAGGGAATGTCGTTCCCACCTCCAAACACTAAAGGAGTTTTCCGGGGAAAAACATACGTCACACTCTACAAAATATAAGAGGAAATACTTAGCTCCTTGAGCAGTGGCCTATCACCCTCCAAGCCCTTCTTTCTCTCTTTTTCTAAAAATATAACGATAGGCGTCATGTCGCCCTCGATTCTCTTAAAAGCCTTGCACAACATCCAACAAATAATGAAAGTTTGGCCAGCACAAATCCATCCATGTGGTTTTTCACCCTGTTGGCAGGTTTTCCACGTTAAAAGAATTATCATGTCAGCTATCTTCTCACCATTAACTGTTTGCGCGCTCGACCACTCCCGGCCTAAGACGGTTCAATTTAGTCCCCTCTACCGTAGCCTCAAGTGATCCACAATAGTTTAGCACCATCTATAGGAAGGAGTTCCCAGCACCCTTCTAAAGATTCAAAAAATAGTATCCCCAGCACAACGATACATTCCGCCAACCACCATGACAAGAAGAAACACTCGCATCATCAAAAGAAAACCATTGGGGTACACGCTGCTCCAGCTCTCTCCCATTCACACGACAGTATGTCTCTCGTGGAAGAGTTCATGCTTACGCTCTATGTAGAATGGAGAAACACATACACCGATCAGAGGAGAGAAAAAGTCAAACACTCTCACTTTTGAGAGAGCAAGTGGTCTCTCTTGCCCCTTGCTCAGCATTATGGCTCGACAATCCACCTCTGCCAACTTTGGATAGTGCCATAACCGAGCAGTCTTCATGCAAGTACTACATGTCGGTAAGTGATTCTGTCTGTGTTGCAAGCTCAGCCAACCCCATCCCTCAGGCCAAAGATCCAAATCTCATCAACTTCATTACCACATGGGGATTCAAGACCCAACCCTTCGTTCTGAAGGACCACTCATGAGGAAGTTTGCAACACAGACACCAAGGAGCACAGACAAGATGAGCAGCAGATCTCTTTGGCCTTACATCTCATACACCATCATCGTAGTTGACAGCAAAAGTGTATCAACAACAAATCAAAAATAGCCAAAAGATAAATAGGGGCGCGACCCACCGAAGATAATCAAGATGGGTGGTAGACTATGTGGTAAATCCAGCTAAACTAGGGGGCATCACTATTATCAGTCCTTCATTCCCCTCAACACTGATCAAACTAACGTACTACACGCCATCCATGATGACGATTCCCTTCACAAGCCCGGGTCTGTTGGAGTTGGTGACCGGGCGGTCTGGCAGTCTGTCTTGGCGGGTTGAAGACCGCACTGTTTGGCGGTTTCCCTTCAGCAGTGTGGTTGCTGGGCTGTTGCTGTCTGGAGTCTGAGCAGTCTAGCGGTTTATCACAGTTGACTTAGAGACTAGGAAGTCTAGCGGTCTCCCATGATGACATCTCTCTCTCTCTGGTGGTAGCCGAGTGGTTAGCCCTTCTCTTCTAACCACACGGCTTGCACGGGTTGTTTTTTGTATAGTCGCTTAGTCCTGTAATTTTTTAGTCTCACATCTCTAGTTTGTATTCTCTCCCTTCTCCTCCATTCTATAAAAGGGAGGCCATACCTTTGTAATAGATACATTTTTTGGATAATAAAATTTCTATTAATCCACTTCCGGTTTGTTCTTGTTCGTCTCTAACATGGTATTAGAGGACTCGATCTTTTTCGCCTGATTCAGTTCCTCTTTCTGTCCGCACGGCTTGTTCCTCTCTAGCTGTCTGTTCGCGCGGTCTCTTTTCTCTTCTTCTTATCGCAGTCCTCTGTGTGCGCGGCCTCTTTGTGCGACCTCTATTCTGCTCGCATGCCCTATTCGTTTTCCCACGGACTCCTTTCTATTCGCGTGGTCTTCTCTTCCTTCTATTCGCGTGGGCTGCTTTCTAGCCACTCGAATTCTTTCCCTCTGCTTGGTTCTGCGGCTTGGTCATGGTTTTCTTGCCGCTGGTGTCTATCACCATAACCGCTGCAGCTCTCTTTCTCCTAGCCGCCGCGATTTCTCCCTGTTCACGCGGCTTGTCTTCAATTCGCGCGGTTTCCTTGTTTTTCTCCTATGGCTCTTTCTGATGCTTCTACTACCACCACCACTGTCGCCAATCCACCCCCGCCTCTTCATCCTACTCCTTCCGGGAACCTTGGCACCATTTCCAAGCTTGTCGGCTCCAACTACCCGGATTGGAGTGTCTCCTTCACCTTTCTCCTTCGCTTGCAATGCAAATGCCACCATCTTGTTGATGACCCTCCTCCTACCACTTCCCCTCTGTTTGATGACTAGGATGCGAGCGACGTGCTTGTGCATACTTGGCTCGCTAACAGCCTATCCGATGAATGACTTCTCGTCATCCGTCATGATGAGACGGTAAAGGCAGCTTGGCTTCATCTTATTGCTCTGTACTCCAAGGGGGCTCAGACGTCCCGCATATATACATTGTATGCGGACCTCTTTGCCCATCCTACCTTGTCTCCTGCTGCTACCTACCAACAGGTTCTTGCTCTCGTGGCTGAGATTCTTCAGAATCGCCCCTTTTCTGCGGATTTGGCTCAACAACACAAGCACTTCTAGAAGCTTCTGGTTGTGTGTTATCGTCTGCGGCTTCCTGATACTTGTGATATAATCTGCCAGCAAATTCTGGGTGAGGCAGAATCTCCTACCTTAGATGCCACTACTTCCCGCATCGCCGCTGTCACCTCTCTCCTTCAATGCCCTCTTCTGCCCGCTCCTCCTCCACCGGACAACTATGCTCACCAAACTCAGTGGAGTGGCTCTGGTAGACAAGTGCTTGTTGGACAGGTGCTTGTTGGACAAGTTCATTGGAAGTAACCCTTTTGGTGATCATCGACATGGAAGCTTCTTGTTGTCAATCGATGGATTACCTAGTTGTGACTATATAGATTTATCCTTATTACCTGAAGAATAATCATCACTCATGAATGAATTTCTATGTACTTAAGAGACTATATGGTACTTCCTCTAGCCATGAGGAGGATCCGGTTCAAATGGTCATAGTCACTAATTCATGGAGTGAGATGTATGCCAGATATGGGAATTCATTCGTTTGTCTATGCAACAAATTTGATGTCCTATGAGATCCAAATTGAGATAAGCATAAATCCTTGGTCAAGGTAGATAATAGAGATGAAAAGGGTTTCATCTTCTTAATTCTTATTTTTTACTGGATTGACATAGTTATCAAGCGTGAGGGTATTGACTCTCTCCGTGACATTTTGCTTGACCAGGACATGTAAGGATGTTAGGATCTTACTATATTATTTGTCACATACTGAATTAGGTTCTATTAGATGATGAGCATTTTTGGCGTGTTATTCACCACTATCTGGGGGCCATGATACATTGCTAGATGTCAACCATGGTCTGCATAAGTGATCATTAATGGAGACATCAATATCATCTGATGTGCTAAGTTGTTAGCCATCACTGAATGATTAGTGTAGTCATCCTCTTTGCTGCCAGTTTAGTGGGGACCTAAATAGGTTACACACCTATACCTATATACGAGAATTTCAATTGGACTATATCAACTACTAAGGATTAGTAGTCATGTTCTATGTCTAAGTGTTAGACACTAATGAGTTGTAGGACTATGGGAGGGACTAGTATCCCTCATTAGTTCCTTAAGACCTATTAAAGTAAACAAAGATATAATAAGGATTATATCTCTTCAGTATTTGGGAAGACTAAATAAAGTATATTAATTAATATGATTATTTAATTTACTTTATTAAAGTTGATTAATATCATTAATTAATTTGATTAATTTTTAATCTTGGTCATGACATAATTAATTGATGAGATCAATTTGTCATGTCATGCTTGGTTAATTAAATGGATGATGTTCATTTAATCATAAAGCATAAAGTATAAAGTATAAAGCAAATGCTTTATGCTTTATGCATGCTTTATGTTTTTTGCGTTTTGCTTATATGGAAAAAGCACTTGAGAAGTTGTCTTTTGCTTTATGCCAAATGAGATCTTTTTGGAGGGAAACTTGAAAAGAGAAAAAGAGGTCTTTTTGGATAAAGACTTGACCATCTCATCATCTTCATGAAATGATAATTTTGGCCAAGGAAGTAAAAGAAAGCTTCTCCTTCATCCCTCTTGTCTCCTTCTCACTCATGTGAGAAAGGAAGTGTGCTAGCATAGTCCATTGTTGGCAAAGGTTGCCTACCTCGTTGGCGGTGTGTCTCATTTAGAGGCTCTACCATTTGTGGAGCTCCGTCCATATCTCATCAAGATCTTGAATCAGAGAAACATCGGTGCTTGAAGCCGTTCACGACGACCATTGATAAAATTGTCACGAAGGTATAACTATCTATCGAATGTGATAGTTTCTTTATATGCTTTTGCTATGATTTGTTGATATCTTGTTTCTTATTGTATTGCACTTGCCCTATTTTGATTGTAACATAGCATTCGAACCGTTTCCATTATTGGGAAAGTTTCCTATTTGAATCGAAATTCTCCCAAAATTTCCCTCAATTAGTATAAGAGGGAGGTTGTATGGCTATGTTGCATTTCTTTGAGAATGGTTCTCTATAGAGAAATGTTCTCTTTAAGTCAATATAATATTTTTGTTTTCTAGTGTTGATTAGTTTTGTATGAGCTAATGGTCATTAGGTTTTCTCCTTTTATTATTGTATCTGTGAAATGTATGATGTAATAAATGTGGGTATGTATCCACTGGTTTTATTTGTTATCATTTGTAATTACCCATAAGGGTATTTAATTCTAGGGTTTTATTTTTGATGGAGCCCTTGAAGACTACATTCTCGGTACCTTCAATGTGGAGAGGTGCAAAGATGGACTTGGAGGAACATTGTTGATGGCATTTTCGTTCAGTTCTTGATCCATGAGATGGTTGCATATTCTATTCTTCATGGTTTGTCTCTTTTCTTAAAGCAATTAAGAGAATTTATTTGGGCAATAAAATCTCTTAATTACATCTTGGCCATTAGCTTCATTTTTTTGTGCTTTATTCATGGGATGAATGTTGTGAGTTTTTTTAATCCAAGTCATTTACTTTTATATTAGATATAATGTTAAATGATTTCTTAAAAAAAACTCTTCTTATGTATTAGATACATTTCTAAATATGAAAATATATTTTTTGATTTTGTATATGCATATATATGATATATGTGTATACTTTAAACCAAATTTGAAATATCCTATTTATTTTATTATTAAGTGGAAATGGGTTTTCCGACCCGTGGCCTTCCTTTACCGTGATAGAGTCCATCTACACACTTTTGACATACCTTCATGGTTAATTGGGGTTTGATCATTGTGGTGGTGATGTGAGGATGTCATGCATAAGATGTTGTGGGTTGAGAATTGTTCATTTCCAATAACTAATAGGTGAGGGGATGTTCAATCTCTCAATGCTTCTTGATGGTAAAGGGTCATCACTTAACTATCAATATATTTCCAATAACTATTAGGTGAGGAAATATGTTCTAGAGGCCATAATTTGATGGATATTTGCATAAGATGTAATGAATGAGATTCAATCACCAAAATATGTGGTCATCAATAACTGTTAGGTGAGGTGATTACATAAGTTGATGAGACTTCCAATCCCACTAATGGAATTTGATATTCTCCGTCTCCCATTTTAGAAGTATGGGTTTTTAAGACTTTTTAGTGGAAGGTCACCTTATTATTTTAAGCCCTTAATGATAAGGTTTTGATTCTTTCGACAAAACCTAATAAAAATTTCTATTTCTGCACAGATTTATTAAAAGCTTTTTCAAAATGGATAGTAAAAATCCCCTGCCTTATATGCTTGAGAAGCACACTCTTAATGGGCCTAACTTTCTGGACTGGTTAATTAACATAAAGATAGTTCTCAATTATGAAAAATTGACTTTTGTTCTTAATGAGCAACCCCCTACATCACTGCCCTCTGAATCAACCGAAGATGAAAAGGAAACATATGAGAAGTGGAAAGATGATGATTTAAAAGTTAGATCATACATGCACGCTTCTATGAATGTGGACCTTCAAAGGCAGCACCATGAGATGGAAAATGCTAGAACCATCATCTTGCATTTGCAAGAATTGTATGACAAGAGTGGTAGGGACATCAGATATGATGTGTCCAAGACACTATTTCGTTGTAGAATGACAGATGGGGCATCTGTCCATGATCATGTCATAAAGATGATTGGGTATATTGAAAAACTAGGTAGATTGGGTCTAGCCATGGAGCACGAATTGAGTATAGATCTTGTGCTATAAGCACTAACAGATTCTTTTTCTCACTTTGTCCTAAACTTCCACATGAACAAGTTGGAGGGAACTCTTCCTGAGTTACTCAACATGCTTGTTATGGCCGAAAAGGATTTGAAGAAGAATGGCGGTGCAATTGCACTGGTAGTGAAAGGAGGGAAATCATCTTTCAAGGGCAAGAAAGTTGTCAAAAGAATGATGAAAAAGCTAGGTAAAAGGAAAGTGGACAGTAGGAAAGATGAAAAAGGAAAGTGTTTTTTTGTGATGTTCCTGGACACTGGAAAAGGAATTGTAGAAAGTACCTTGCTAGTTTGAAGGATAAACCCAAGACTGCACCTTCTGAAGGTACAGTAGTTATGCTCACTCATATTGATTTAAATGTTAGATTAGAATCTGACACTTGGGTCCTAGATTCTGGAGCAACTACTCATATTTGTATGAATGCGCATGATCTGGAGATACGTCAGATGCTGGAGCCAAATGAAGTATTCCTTACTGTCGAAAATATAACAAGGGTTGTTGCTATCGCTATAGGAGACTATCATTTTCATTTAGCATCTGGGCATGTTATCATTTTGCGAGATTGTTTAGTTTTTAAGAATGTATTGAAGAATCTCATTTCCATTCCAAAACTTTTGAAGGAAAATTATGAATTTTCTTTTAAAGACAATTGTTGTTGCATTTATTTCAAATCTAAATGTGTAGGTTATGGAAATATGATTGACAATCTATTTATGATAAGAACTAGTTGTGAGATTACTAATATTGAGCATAAATCAAATCTAATAGTGACTAAGAGACTTAGAGATGACCTTAATCCCTTTTATCTCTGGCAGTTAAGGCTTGGTCATATTGGAAAGGATCGCATTACAA
Organism: Platanthera zijinensis; assembly: GCA_039513925.1. Lineage (NCBI taxonomy): Eukaryota > Viridiplantae > Streptophyta > Magnoliopsida > Asparagales > Orchidaceae > Platanthera > Platanthera zijinensis. The sequence goes on along the minus strand of CM077079.1, from coordinate 40,646,141 downwards.
AGTTAGGAAAAGAAGGATTTATTGATCCATCAGATTTTGAACCTTACTTAACTTGTGAAGCATATCTCCATGGGAAAATGACTAAAGTACCCTTTATGGGTCAGAGTATCTGGGTTGATCAATTATTAGGGCTCATACATACTGATGTCTGTGGTCCTTTTCTAGAGTCAGCTCGGGGAGGGTATAACTACTTTATGACCTTTACCGATGATTTTTCACGGTATGGCTTTGTGTATCTTCTAAAGCACAAGTCTGAAGTCTTTGAAGTATTCAAGGAGTTTAGATTAAAAGTAGAGAAACAAGAAAGGTATGGGCATTAAGGCTCTTCGATCAGATCGAGGAGGTGAATATCTTAGCTCTGATTTTCTTAGTTATCTTAAAGATAATGGAATATTATCCCAATGGACACCACTTGGCACTCCTGAGCATAATGGAGTCTCTGAAAGATGAAATCAGACCTTATTGGATATGGTCCGATCCATGATTGGTTATACTGATCTACCTATCTTCTTATGGAGTCATGCCCTGGAGCCGGCTACCTTCATCTTAAATAGGGTACCTTCTAAATCTGTTTCTACTACCCCATATGAGATATGGAATGGTAGAAAGCCAAATCTTAATTTTTTTAAGAATTTGGGGATGTCCTGCCTATGTTAAGAAACTTAAGGTGGACAAGTTAGAAGGAAGATCTTCTTTATGTAGATTCAATGGTTATCCAAAGAAACTATGAGATATTGTTTCTTCCATCCCACTGATCAAACTACTTCTGTTAGTAGGCATGCTATATTTTTGGAAAAATAGTTTATCCAAGAAGGCGGTGCTGGGAGAAAAATTAACTTGTATGAACAAGTCAAAGAAATAACCACTGAGCCCATATCTAAAGAGATCCCTATTCAAGTGGGAGGTTTTTCTAATACATGTCCTCTTAGAAGGAGCACTAGAGAGTCTCATGCTCCAGAACGTTATGGTCTCATGCATGATGCAGTTGAGTCACTTTCCTTATTGAGGATAGTGATCTTAAAGACCCTAAAAACTATGAGGAAGCAACATGTGATGTTGATTCTGGAAAATGGCTTGAAGCTATGAAATTAGAAATGGACTCTATGTATTCTAACAAGGTTTGGAATCTTGTAGATCCTCCAAAAGGTATTGTACCTATTGGATGTAAATGGATCTATAAGAGAAAATTGGATGCTGATGGTCACATTGCAATATACAAAACAAGACTTATGGAAAAGGTTATCGTCAAAGACAAGGTGTTTACTATGATGAAACCTTTTCACCTGTAGCTATGCTTAAGTCCATTAGAATTTTACTTGATATTGCAGCATATCTGAATTATGAAATAATTCAAATGGATGTCAAGACTGCCTTCTTAAATGGGATCCTCTCTGAGGATATCTATATGGAACAACTTGAGGGATTTTTTATTCCTAGTGACACTCCAAAGGTATGCAAATTGCATAAGTCCATTTATAGACTAAAGCAATCTTCTAGAACATGGAACATGAGATTTGATGAAATTATAAAAATGTTTGGTTTCATTCAACATCCTGATGAACCATGTGTGTATAAGAAGACCAATGGGAGTGCTCTAGCTTTCCTTATACTTTATGTAGATGATATTCTCATTTTTTGAAATGATTTGAATTTTCTCTCTTCTATTAAGTCGTTCTTTTTTGAGCAATTCTCTATGAAGGATTTGGGAGAGGCTTCCTATATTTTAGGAATCAAGATTTATAGAGATAGATCTAGAAGGCTTATAGCCCTCTCTCAATCGTCTTATATAGACAAAGTCCTAAATAGGTTTAGGATGCAGAACTCTAAGAGAGGATTGTTACCATTCTCTCATGGAGTACATCTCTCTAATAAAATGTGTCCTTCCACACTTGAAGAGATTAAGTATATGGAAAATGTTCCTTATGCTTTTGCAGTAGGTAGCATAATGTATGCTATGCTTTGTACTAGACCGGATATTGCCCATGCTATAAGTGTTACAAGCAGATATCAGACAAATCCAGGAGAAACTCATTGGACAGTTGTAAAGAACATACTTAAGTACTTAAGAAGGACTAAAGATATGTTTTTGGTATATGGAGGAGGTGAACTTGGTATAAAAGGTTATACCAATTCAGATTTTTCCACTGATGTAGATGACAGAAAATATACTACGGGGTATATTTTCATTATGAATGGAGGAGCAGTGTATTGGAAGAGTTCCAAGCAAGAGATCACTATTGCATCACCCTATGAGGCAGAATATGTTATTGCATGTGATGCTGCAAAGGAAGCTGCATGGATGAAGAAATTTATCTCAGAGCTTGGAGTGATTCCTAGTATTGAACAACCAATTGACTTGTTGTATGATAACACTGGGGCTATAGCTCAGGCTAAGGAACCTAGGTCTCATCAGAAGTCTAAGCACATTGAAAGGCGCTTCCATATCATCAGAGAGATCGTCAAGTGTGGCGACATTCTTGTACAGAAAGTACCTACGTTAGAGAACGTAGCAGATCCACTAACGAAGCCTTTAAAGTTGGAGCTTTTTGAAAGACATCTCCAAGAGATGGGGTTGCAAATTAAATTTGAGTGGCTTTAGTGCAAGTGGGAGATTGTTAGATATGTGCCCTTAAAGCCATCTTTTGCATTATGTTTGTTTTGTAGAAACAATTTATCTTATAAAGGCGAGACTTATTTTATTATGCATTTATTATATCCAAACATTATTGTAAGATAATGCATGATTGGGTCCATAGGAACAATGGTGATTATAACTTATTCTTGAGAAGTCAAGTATATTGTGATGAGTTTTTGAGTATACCATGTTTCTTAAATATCCCTAGTAAATGGACTATTGATAGGACATCAATAGTCTAGTTAAGACTAGTGTGTCCTTTAATTCCCTTCTTAGGGATGACGAGTCACAAGTCAGTGACATGAGATGTCTAAACAAAGGGGACAGGTTCTTGTTGGACAAGTTCACTGGAAGTAACCCTTTTGGTGATCATCGACATGGAATCTTCTTGTTGTCAATCGATGGATTACCTAGTTGTGACTATATAGATTGATCCTTATTACCCGAAGCATAATCATCACTCATGACTGAATTACTATATACTAAAGAGACCATATGGTACTTCCTCTAGCCATGAGGAGGATCCGATTTAAATGGTCATAGTCACTAATTCATGGAGTGAGATGTATGCCAGATATGGGAATACATCCGTTTGTCTATGCAACAGATTTGATGTCCTATGAGATCCAAATTGAGATAAGCATAAATCCTTGGCCAAGGTAGATAATAAAGATGAAAAGAGTTTCATCTTCTTAATGCTTATTTTTTACTGGATTGACATAGTTATCAAGCGTGAGGGTATTGACTCTTTCCGTGACCTTTTGCTTGACCAGGACATGTAAGGATGTTAGGATCTTACTATATTATGTCACATACTGAATTAGGTTCTATTAGATGATAAGCATTTTTGGCATGTCATTCACCACTATCTGGGGGCCATGATACATTACTAGATGTCAACCAGGGTCTGCATAAGTGATCATTGATAGGGATATCAATGTCATCTGATGTGCTAAGTTGTTAGCCATCACTGAATGATTAGTGTAGTCATCCTCTTTGCTGCCAGTTTAGTGGGGACCTAAATAGGTTACACACCTATACCTATATACGAGAATTACAATTGGACTATATCAACTACTAAGGATTAGTAGTCATGTTCTATGTCTAAGTGTTAGACACTAATGAGCTGTAGGAGTATGGGAGGGACTAGCATCCCTCATTAGTTCCTTAAGACCTATTAAACTAAACAAAGATATAATAAGGATTATATCTCTTCAGTATTTGGCAAGAATAAATAAAGTATATTAATTAATATGATTATTTAATTTACTTTATTAAAGTTGATTAATATCATTAATTAATTTGATTAATTTTTAATCTTGGTCATGACATAATTAATTGATGAGATCAATTTGTCATGTCATGCTTGGTTAATTAAATGGATGATGTCCATTTAATCATAAAGCATAAAGTATAAAGTATAAAGCAAATGCTTTATGATTTATGTTTTTTGCTTATATGGAAAAAGCACTTTAGAAGTTGTCTTTTGCTTTATGCCAAATGAGATCTTTTTGGAGGGAAATTTGAAGAGTGAAAGAGAGGTCTTTTTGGATAAAGACTTGACCATCTCATCATCTTCATGAGATGATAATTTTGGCCAAGGAAGAAAAAGAAAGCTTCTCCTTCATCCCTCTTGTCTCCTTCTCACTCATGTGAGAAAGGAAGTGTGCTAGCATAGTCCATTGTTGGCAAAGGTTGCCTACCTCGTTGGTGGTGTGTCTCATTTAGAGGCTCTACCATTTGTGGAGCTCCGTCCATATCTCATCAAGATCTTGAATCGGAGAAACATCGGTGCTTGAAGCCGTTCACGAAGACCATTGATAAAAGCGTCACGAAGGTATAACTATCTATCGAATGTGATGGTTTCTTTATATGCTTTTGCTATGATTTGTTGATATCTTGTTTCTTATTGTATTGCACTTGCCCTATTTTGATTGTAACATAGCATTCGAACCGTTTCCGTTATTGGGAAAGTTTCTGATTTGAATCCAAATTCTCCCAAAATTTCCTTCAGGGTCATCCACCAGTCCATAACTCAAACAAGGGCTTTAGGTAGTAACGTAGACGAGACTCTATTAAAAATGTGCACTACAGTCTTAAGTGTCTCACCCCATAAAAATTCAGAAAGTTTCGTTCTACTCATCATGCTTCTCATCATTTCCTTAAGGGTGTGATTACTCTTTTCAGCAACACCATTTTGCTCAAAACTACCTGGCATGGAGTGCTGGGCAACAATGCCGCAACTATCCAAGTATCTGGGAAACAGACCTTTACGTTACTCGGAGGAATCATGTCAACCAAAATACTCGCCACCTCTATCAGACCTAACAATCTTGATGACTTTCCTTATTTGTTTCTCAACTTCAGTCATGAAAATCTTAAACTTTTCAAGAGATTCAAACTTTTCTTTAATTAAGTACAAATAACCAAAACGGGAGTAGTCATCAATGAATGTAATAAAATAGGTGTTCCTATAGAGGGTAGTGAAATAAGCTTGAACTATGAGTTGAGCCTTTCTACTTAATCTTGGTCATCTTATCTCAACAATAGTCCACACATGTCTTTAGGTCACTGAAGTGTAGGGTAGGAAGAATATTTTCTTTAATTAAACTTTCTACTCTTTCCCTAGAGATATGACCTAACCTTTTATATCATAGCATGAAGGACTGTTTCTTAATGAAAGGTCTTTTACTAGCAAAGTTTTCTACATTATATGAGGTGACATAATAATTAACAGGTGTAAGACATATTCTATATAAACTATTACATAGAGAATATTGGGCAATTAATCGTGATTCATTAAGAAGCTTAATTAAACCACAAGAAATATGAAAGTCATAATTAAGTCTATCTACTGTAGAAGCAAAAATCAAGTTCCTTCTAAATGAAGGAATATAAAATATGTCTTTTAATAAAAGTTCATGTCCTGAATCAAGGACTAAACAAATGTCCTTGATGAACTCTACTTTTACCTCAACAGTGTTGCCAATAATGAGTGTGCACTCACCTTTGCTTGACCTCCTTTTGATGAACGCCTTTAGGTGCAAATCCACGCTTCTCCATCCAAAATTTAAACTTGAGGCACTCGTGCTTCACATGCTCCTTCTTATTATAAAAGAAACAGCTGAGAGGCTTCTTTCCACCAGTGTCCTTGCTCCCTGAAACCTGTCCATGCATCCTGAGCTTAAAAAAAGCTTTGAACTTCTTCTTCTTAAACAGGGATTTGACTACAAGCAAAGTAGTGTTCGTCTTCTCTTTCTTCAGTTTCTCCTCCTCAGCAACATAGCGAGTGATGAGATCATTTATCTTCCACGCCTCATCCTGGGAACTCTAGACAGTCTTCAGAATGATGAACTCTGCAAGAAGTGTATTTAGTGTCAGATGCACTATCAAGGCTTCTGGGAGAGTAATCTCCATCTCATGCAGCTTGGTATAGTAATAGACCTTCTTCAATATATAATCGCGGACTCCGCCTCCTCCCGAATACCTCATAGAAAGGAGGTCCTGAATTGGAGTCCCAATCTCAGCATTGGAAGACGCCTTATACCTTTGTCCAAACGGTAGTCAGAAAATTCCCGATGACGGTCGCGTCTGGAAGACCACTCCGCAGGTGCTCCAGAATGGAATGCTTTATAGTCAACAAGCAGATCTTGTTGGACTTGTTCCATGCACCATACAGATCCTTCTCAGCTATAGTGCTGGTCATTGTGCGAGCCACATGCTGGTTGGTACTCAAGGTCATCTCGATATCCGTCATCTCAAGAGCAAACACGATGTAATACTTCCACTTTTAAAATTTGATATAGTGAGTTTCTCAATGGTCATCATATTATTATAGATTGTAAAAATAATTGTATAGTAAGAAAAGAAATATCAGAGACAAATAGGGTAACGGTGGCTATAAAACCTTAAATAACACACTAAGTAGAGAATCCAAACGCGTTAACGCGCAACACCTTTGGGCAGACTACGCGCCACGCAATTAGTAATTCTCCACACAAGAATGAGCAACAATTACGCTTGAGCTTTTCGTAGATCTACCACTTTTGGGATAATAGATTGCTAGAGCCCTACACTACCGTCCAAATGTCCGTGTGTATCCCTCTGAACCTATTGCGCAAGTATCACCTTTGAGTGAATGATTGAGCACTAGTCTCAGAGAACTCCCTAAAACATGTGAAACTGTAATCTCATGACTGACTCGAAAGTGTCACTTTGGCGGCTACAGTTCTTATCAATCCACAAGACCCTTTCACATCAGGATATCTGAATATTGCCCTAAAATTAATGTCGTGTTTCTTTTAGTTAAAGACGTAAGTGCTCTTAATCGTCTAAAGAAAACACGAGGTTTTTGCCAAAGACTGATTAAAGAAAATACTTCAAATTTCAATCCCAAATTTTATTTCTCTCTAAGATATTGAATGGGTTTTGTAAATGTGTTCTTTAAATAAATTAAATAGGTAAATATTTTTCTCCTAAATTATGAAGGAGACTGGTAGGCTTAAGTTAACTGTCTCTGATACCAATTGTTATAAAATTTAAGACTAAGCGTCTCTACGACAAAATAATATTATAAAAATTTTCTAATGAATGCAACAAAACTTGAACCTATATGATCGTTTAACTAAACAATACTAGTTTCAAAATTGGAGTTTATACTAAAATTTTTGCTAAATCAAGAACACGGTAAAGAGAACTAGAATGAACGATTACTATAAGTGTGGATAATCAATTTATATCATTCTTGAATTCGAGCTCGTGCTTCATGGTGGCGGCCATTCCCAACAACCTTGAGGTGTTTTCCCTTATGAATTCTGAAGCACTAGCGGATCCTGTCAACATACAAGAATTTCTAAAAGGATCTCTGAAAACTGCAGCTCTGTCAACAATGAAAACACTCCTGTAGGCTTAGATCAAAAATAAGAGTTGGGATGAAATTCTGCTTCAATAGAGGTGGTCGGCCACTGCAGATCTGGTATTTTTTTGTCTCCCAAAACAGCAACAATGCCATGTTCTTCAAAAATCTGCAACTAGGATCACCTTCTGGAGAAGTAGGCCTGACAGTGGAAATCTGTATGGCTGGATCTGAACGCCGACGAACTGGGAGGATGAAGACGAAGACCCGATTTGCACTTTTCCTCGCCAGCAATGGTGGTCGGGTTGAGGGCCGACCGTATATTTCCGTAATCTCCGTCGGCCTGCTAACACCACCTCTCGAATGGATCGGGAAAAATGAAGAAGAAGAGAGGGGCGGCAGTTTCACGATGAAGAAGAAGACGGGGTCGGGTTTTTTCAGCCCTAGTTCACACCGAAAGATCAAAATGAAAATTCATTATAGCTACTAATAAGGGATAGTCACATATGGAGTTACCAATTGAGGAATTAGGCTTCATTTGGTTCGGCGGTGGCGGATCGATCCGGCGGGTGGAAACGGAGTGTTCGAACCGGAGGGGGGAGGTGGTTGCTCCAAACGGAGCTTTTTGGGGGCGTTTCTCAAGGGGGGCGGGTGGAAACGGAGCAAACGCCGCCGGAAGTTCATTTGTTTTTCCTCCTTCCGGCGGCGTTTGCTCAAAACGGAGCAACGAAACGCCCAAACAAATGGAGCCTTAGTTGTGATTAATTCCTCAAACCCAAAAACAACTCTCCTAGTTAATTGAATTCTCATAACCATCAAATTTGTGTCTATAGTGAGACCGAGTCCACGCCCTTAATTTACGAGACGATCTAGACCTATCAAAGACTTCGATCATTCGCGCGACTAAATTAATGTGCGCTCGTAGGAGTCCAAATAGACTCAAAACTCGTGTACGATTTCACCGGACGTCCCGATGAGTCAAGTCCACTTAACGGAAAATCTCGAACAATATGTACATATTTCTCTAAAAAATCTGTACTTTCCCTAAGAAATCTATGTACAAATTTCTTATGATTCCACATCTTTTCTCATTCCTTCTCTAAGAAATCTGTGCGAGAAATCTGCACAGATTTCTTATTGAAATCTGCACGAATATTGGTTGATTGCCACTCTGGCTTCGTTTGGAGGGACTTATTTTCACCGGTCAAGCGGTTACGATCGCATGAACCGGTCCATAATTAAGGTCTAATTCATGCGATCGTAACCACTTGACCAGTGAAAACAAGTCCTCCCAAACGGAGGCTCTATCTGTTAGTAGTATTTTAGTGGGACTATCACTCAATATTTCAATTACAGATAGCTAGATTTTTTCTACCAAGGCTTATTCATTGACACTCTTTCTTTTGAGAAATTCTTGGTAATTGATCATGATGGTGCACTAGTATTCTGAATTTCTGCTTCAAACTAGTGATCATCATTCCCATCAGAAGTTTAAGAAGGCTGTTGCCTGTTTAAATATGTTAGTTTCATTTTAGTCTCATATTATGCATTGATTCATGGTGTATATCTTTCCTTAATTTATAGCCCTCTTGGGAAGAATAACGCACAACATTCAATTCTTTTCTTCTCCTCCTTCTGATAGCTACAAGCTTCCCTCTAATACTTGTGAGCAGCATATAAGCTACTAATGAGGAGTGAAATATGATGGTCACTTACTGTTGTATTATGTTCTCAAGGGCATATATATGTATGTGTACATGTGTTGTGCAATTGGCACCAGTCCGCGAGTACGGAACTCGTCGCGGACAATAGCAATGAAAGCGAATATTGAGCAAATAATGGCGCGCACCAATCTAATAGAGCAGTTCGAGTTTCCAAAACACAAAAAAAACACAGACGACAAGAGATATACGTGGTTTGGAGTTAAGCTCCTACGTCCACGAGGAGAGCGCGCCGGATCCACTAAACAAAATAGAGGTTCGATTACAACCACAAGGCACTCAACGATCCTTTCAGATCGACACTAACCTAGAATAGGAAAAACCAAGAAAAACAAGAAACAATAGAGGAAAGAAAACTCCCCTAGCATGCTGCCGCCCTCCAGCCAAGAAAGTCGCTGCCCTCTTCAAGATGAAGGAACCGCAGCTTTATGCTCTCTTTCACCGCCGGAGTTGCCGCCGCGGCTGGATCGCCAGAGCCGCCAAAAGAAGAAACCCTCTGGATCGTCGTTGGATCGCCGGAGCCACTGATCTTGATGTCGAACGCCGCTGGAGGAGAGACCCAAGATCGGGCCCTAGCCAATCTAGCCGCCGCCGCCTCGTTGCCGCCGGAGATGCGAGCCCTAGCCCGGGCTTGCTGCCGGAGAAGATGAACCAAGATCCCGATCAACCGCCGCTCCTTCCTCCTGTGCCGCCGCTGCCGGATGTAGAGCCCTGGCCGCCGCTCCCTCTTCCTCCTTGCCGCCGGAGAAGAAGATCCCAGATGGCGCCGCCCCGTCTTCCTCCTTGCCACCGGAGAAGACGAGCCAAGAAGCCTAGCCCGCCGCTCGCCTCTTCCTCCCGTGCTGCCACCGCCAGATCCCCGATTGTCGTCGGAGAAGGAAGCCCGCCGCTCGCCCCTTCCTCTTCCGTTCTTTCCGCCGCACTCTGCTCGGTAGTTTAGGTTAGGAAAAATCGGGCCTCTGCTCTCCTGTCTGTGCAAGTTTATGTATATATAAAAAATCCAAAAAGACAAAACCGGACCGGTCATGCTGGACCGGTCCGGTTGGAGCATCATAAAATAACAATCTCCACCTTGATGCTCCACGAACGCTAATACCGCCTAAAACACACAGACCCCTACTGGGGACTACAAGACCCCTCTCCCTGGGGCCGACACGATCAACGTGCATCAGTCTGAGTCAAGTCAAACTTGACTCGCTTCACTGATTTCTCCCGCATGCTCGCAACGCATTCCTCCGTAGGAATCTCCCGCAACATTACGCCTCCACCTCGAGCGAACTCCCTCAACTCCCGGTGATGCACGTCGACGTGCTTCGTCCTTGCACGATAGACCGGGTCTACTTCAAGACGAATCGCACTCGAACTCTCACTGTTCAACTCCACCTTCTCCTGAGTGATCCTAAGTTCCTCGGTGAGACCTCTGAGCCTGATGGCTCCTCTCACGGTGTCTGGGTACTCCTGAGATGACTCTCTACCCATATCCTCTACGGCTGCGAAAATTCTACCTCCGTCAAGGTCCTCTCTCTGCGCATATGCCCTTGCCACGAATCCTGCCCTGCTCCTCCGCTGGTCCTTCCTAGCTTTTCGCTGAGAACGATCTCTGTTCTCTAAAGCTCTATCAAAGGAACCGCGATCTGAGGAGATCGCCTGAAATGCATACGCTACTGTATCCTGTAGCTCGAGAGACGGTCTGACCTCTCTCCTCGCATTTCCCCTGGCAATCGTGGTGCCAATAAGTCTATAGAGCGATCCAAAACGCTCTCCTCTCAAGACTATCTGCGCGCCTCTCCTGACCTCCAAATACCCGTTGCTACTGGTATAAGAATACCCGGCAGCCTCCAAAGTGCCTAGATAAAGCAAGCTCTTCCTCAACTTAGGCACATACTGAACGTCAGTGAGGGTCCTAACCACTCCATCGAACATCCTAATCCTGATGCTCCCGACTCCCGATATCTCGCACTCTGACTGGTTCCCCATCCAAACACGACCACCTCCACAGTGCCTAATACTGGAGAACCATTCAATATTTGGGCACATGTGGAACGAACATCCTGTATCCATGATCCAGGAATCTGTGGTCCCGACTACCACGTCGTGACTTTGTGAAACGTGTAGAACGTCATCATCGCTCACGCACTCTGATGCCACTGCAGCCTGCTGAGGCACAGACCCTTTGCCCTTGAGTTTCCTCACTGGACAGTTGGTCTTCCAATGCCCCTCCTCCTTGTAGTAATGACACCTACCCCTGGACCTAGGTTGATCATCCTCCTTGCCTCCCCCTCTCGATCTACCTCGGGATGGGTCTCTGCTCTTCACAAGCAGACCCTCGCTCGCACTTGATCCAGAACTGCTGCTCTTCTCATTAGAGATGAGCATCGTCACCACTTCCTCCATCTTAAGGGTATCCTTCCCATACAATATGGTGGTGACTAAATGATCGAACGACCTCGGGAGTGAGGACAATAGGAGAAGAGCCTGGTCTTCCTCCTCGACCTTCACATCCATGCTGCGCAACTGGGATACCAACTTATTGAACACATTTAAATGATGCAACAGTTGCGCGCCATCAGACATCCTCAAGCTGTACAACTGCTTCTTTACGTACAGCTTGTTCGTGAGCGACCTGGATATGTAAAGCTCCTTGAGCTTCCTCCACAAGTCTACCGTATTTTCCGCCTCGATTACATTGTACATTACCTCGTCTGCCAAACACAGTTGTATGGTGCTGATGGCTATGAGGTCCAGCTCATCCCACTCGTCATCGTCTTTCACCTTAGCCTTCTCCTTTCCAAGGAGTGCCTTGTGAAGACTTTGCTGAACGAGTACGACCTTTATGCGCTTTTGCCAAAGACCGAAATCGATCCGCCCATCGTATTTTGGAACCTCGAATCTGGCCGCCATTGAATTTGCTCACTGATCCGAAGAACAAACCTCCCTCTGATACCAATTGTTGTGCAATTGGCACCGGCCCGCGAGTACGGAACTCGTCGCGGACAATAGCAACGGAAGCGAATATTGAGCAAATAATGACGCGCACCAATCTAATAGAGCAGTTCGAGTTTCCAAAACAAAAAAAAAACACAGACGACAAGAGATAAACGTGGTTTGGAGTTAAGCTCCTACGTCCACGGGGAGAGCGCGCCGGATCCACTAAACAAAATAGAGGTTCGATTACAACCACAAGGTACTCAACGATCCTTTCGGATCGACACTAACATAGAATAAGAAAAACCAAGAACAACAAGAAACAATAGAGGGAAGAAAACTCCCCTAGCACGCTGCCGCCCTCCGGCCAAGAGAGTCGCTTCCCTCTTCAAGATGAAGGAACCGCAGCCTTATGCTCTCTTTCACCGCCGTAGTTGCCGCCGCTGCTGGATCGCTGGAGCTGCCAAAGGAAGAAACCCGCTGGATCGCCGGAGCCGCTGATCTTGATGTCGAACGCCGCTGGAGGAGAGACCCAAGATCGGGCCCTAGCCGATCTAACCGCCGCCGACTCGTTGCCGCCGGAGATGCGAGCCCTAGCCCGGGCTTGCCGCCGGAGAAGATGAACCAAGATCCCGATCAACCGCCGCTCCTTCTTCCTCCTGTGCCGCCGCTGCCGGATGAAGAGCCCTGGCCGCCGCTCCCTCTTCCTCCTTGCCGTCGGAGAAGAAGATCCCAGATGGCGCCGCCCCGTCTTCCTCCTTGCCACCGGAGAAGACGAGCCAAGAAGCCTAGCCCGCCGCTCGCCTCTTCCTCCCGTGCCGCTGCCGCCGGATCCCCGATCGTCGCCGGAGAAGGAAGCCCGCCGCTCGCCCCTTCCTCTTCCGTTCTTGCTGCCGCTCTCTGCTCGGTAGTTTAGGTTAGGAAATATCGGGCCTCTGCTCTCCTGTCTGTGCAAGTTTATGTATATATAAAAAATCCAAAAAGACAGAACCGGACCAGTCCAGCTAGAGCGGTACGGTTGGAGCATCATAAAATAACATACATGGTGTTCTAATCCAGATCTTGTTTTGATATTAAAGCTAGTTTATGTCTCTTTACATTCTACAGTGCTCAATCCCTTGGTAATTAATTATGGTTCTGTTTGGGGGGATTTATTTTTACCGGTCAAGCGGTTACGACCGCATGAACCAGACCTAAATTAAGGTCCGGTTCATGCGGTCGTAATCGCTTGACCGGTGAAAATAAATCCCTCCACGCGGAGCCTATGTTGTGCATTGTTACATGTAGATTAATTATATATTTTAAGAAAATTTATGCTAATCTCTGCATTACAGAAGTTCAACGTTTTCAATTGTGACGGCCTTAACGAGCTGTAATAGTATAGATGATTCATATGTGGACAAAATATAGTTGAACCCATTTTCACACTACTGCTACTAGTAGTTATGAAATCTTATAAGACACCCACGAATCATGCCCTTTTTACCATCTATTTTTTTTAAAATCCCTTTATCTACATTCCCATTTACCAAAGGCTTAAACCCATCATACCATCTTGTAATTTAGGGTTTATTTGGTTAGGCGGTGGTGGGAGCAGACGGTTGGAGGAGACGGAGGAATTGAACCGGGGGCGGAGGCGGGGATCGAAACGCCCGTTTCGTCGGCTTTTCCTCTGTTCGGCAAGAGGAAATGGAGGAAACGGAGCCGGCGATCCGTCTGTTTAGCCGCTGCCCGGCTGTGATTCCTCCAAACAGCGGCAAAAACGCCGAAACAGACGAAGCCTTATTCTCTCAAGGTTAACCGTTTTTCACCCACTAGTGAGGGCTCTAACATCCTACAGGTCTGTCCTAAAAATGTCCTTCAAGGGCATCTTCACGTAGTTTCACATTAGCAAAAGCCATATTCCTTAACCATGCCATTCAACACGGATAATTTTCATGGAAAATTTTCATATTTAAATAAGAAAATTGAAATCTCAATAACTAGTATATATCTACAAGGACTCAACTAGTTAAATGTTTTATAATATAAACATTGCTAAAGGGTGATCGACTAACTTGTTGGTTAAAGGGTGATCGACTAACTTGTTGGCAAGTGATCTGTGTACCGTCCACAAATTTAATGCCTCTCCACCTGTCTCCTCTATTTGACCTCTTTGATCCCTATACACTGACGTCCAGTGTTGAAATTGTTGAAGTAGAAAGTGGGCAGTCAGGATGGTGAAGACCGTAAGGAACGCAGAGACCGAGCGTGGTTAGCGCAGATAGGATTGGCGAATAGTCAGGTGTTTGGCTAAAAATTTTCTCGCGGTCTGACCTTGCAGGTTCCCTGGGGTGTATCTGTGCGGTTAGCTTCAGCTAACCGCAGACTGCACGATCTTGTATGGGAGACCGGCAGACCGACACTTAGGTGCAGTTAAGGTTCAGGTCGCGTGATTGTATGGTTATCTACGCGGACTGATGGTGATGTCTGCATGACTGTGCAGACTGATGGTGTTGTCCGCATGACTGTGCGGACTGATGGTTCTAACCGCGTGAGCTGTTTGGTACTTAATTGTGTGGTCTGGTGTGGCAGTCCGCATGTGGGCGGACTGGTGTTGCTAGCTGCCATGTAACCGACGGTTATCCTATTCCCCTGGGCGGTGATGGTATCCAACTACCCGACTATAAATATGGGTGTTAGACTCATCATATCTAACTAGAACTGTAAGAACTGAAGCTCAGGTTAAACTCTGCAGTTAGATATTTTGTATCCGCGCGGCAAGGAGTAGTAACCGTTTATTTCTGTGCTTTGCAGATTGTGCGGCTAGCGCTTGGTTCTGACGGACAGGTCAGAGGAGGCAGTGCAGATAGATGGTAGCAGTCGACGACGGTTAGCAACAGGTCGCAGTTAGGCGGCTAGGTAGTCTTCCTTGACAGTTTAACAAGCTTGTTTTTTTCAGTTCCTCTTTAGCGGAATAAACAATAGTTCAGTTCTAGTTCAATCTGTCCGCGACAGACTTCTGCGGTCAGGCAAGCCCGCGATCAGGCGACCAAGAAGTGCGGACAGAGTTATCTTCCTCAGCATTCAATAAGCAGGCAGTTCACGCGGCTAAGGTGCAGTCTGGTAGTTCGGCGATTTGGCAGCTTTAGCTATGCAACGATTTGGCGGTCTCGGCGGATAGCCTTGGCGGATAGGCGGTTTGGCATTTCTGGGTTCAGTTTGCCAGTTTACTCTTGTCTGTATTTTGCCGTTTCGCAATGTATGCTTCGCACTGCAAAGAAGATTATTAATTCCATTGTGGCTCTTGTTCTTCCTCTGCTTCTTATATATTTGGTTTGATTTAGTTGAGTGTTCTTACGACCGCCTTGGTTCACAAATTTTTTACAATATATTAGAGGGACAAAGGAGTTAGCAGTGATCAACCTCAGAGGTGTGCTAAACTAGAGTTACATGAACTAGAGTTACATCAATGGTAGTCGGTTATACAAGAGGTCGGAGAATTGAGCTCCTAACACAGAACAACTTTAAAAAGAGGAGGTCTTGTATAGAGATATATCTTTTGGGCGAGTACCTTTGGGAGGTTGTTAGTGGAGTCAACAGACAAGAAGTAGTTGTTGTTGGAGAATGCTGAGGCGGTGACAGCTTAGAGGAAAACTAATGCGAAGGTAGGGTTCCCTCTGGCACAGGCAATCTCACTGAAGCTCTTCGAACGCATCATTGGATCGGCTACTGAAATTTGGACAACATTGGATGACCTATTAAATAAGATGATTATAGCCTGGCTACTATTTTTGGAGAATGAGTTGGTGAAAGTAACTCAAGGAGAGCTTTCCATATCATCTTTCTTCTTGAAGATTGTAGCCCGACTACTATTTTTGGAGAATGAGTTGGCGAAAGTAATTCAAGGAGAGCTTTCCATATCATCTTTCTTCTTGAAGATGAAGAAACTTTGCGCTTAAATTTAAGCATTTGGACCCAGATGAGCCTATCTCAGAGGAAAAGCTGAAAATGTACATTATTCGCTGATTGCAGAAGGAATATATGACCTTCATTACCTCGGTGCAAGGTTGGACCAATCAGCCATCTTTGCTAAACCTGGAAAATCTGCTTGCTTCATATGAGAGCTTACCAAGGAAGATGGCTTGAGTGTCTATCTCAGGTGAAGATAGCGAGGTTCTTTACTCTGATAAGAAGAAGAGATGGGACAGGTAGAAAAAGACACTTGTAGAAGTTGGTCTATTAACTTTATCATAATAAGAAAAGAGCAAGCCTCCTAAGCAGGATGGAGGGAGAAAGGAAGGACCAAGATGCTACAGGTGCAACAAGTTTGGTCACTTTAGGAAGGACTGCATGGTCAATCTTCAGTAGGGGCACGCTGCAGATAAAGAAGGAGCTGATACCATGAAGGAAGAAGGCAGATGGGGTAACTACTTCATGGAGGATATGATGACAACGTCAGTTCACGCGATGACCGCCATCAACTATTAGGATGACTTGATCATGGACTCGAGGTGTGGTCATCACCTCACCGGAGACAAGTCAAAGTTCTCTTCTTTGCAGATATACTTAAGTAGTGATGTTATTATTACTGCTGATGACACTATACATGTAGTACAGAATGGGGGTACGGTTTCTCTAGGCAGTGATATGGGGCCGCTCATGTTAAGGAGTGTATATCACATGTCAGGGATAAAAAAAACCTCTTCTCGGTGACCAATGTTGTAGATGCAGGTTATCACGTTCTATTTGGCCCGACAGAAATGAAATTTCTCCGGAATGTATCAGCGGTGAAAGCCTACGTGACTTATGTTGGAAGGAGAGTGAAGGACCTGTTTGTATTGTCAACAAGTTCTTATGTTGATAAGATGATGGCCAATGATAGTGCAGTGATCTATCATGAAAGACTGGGACATGTAGGAATGGATAAGCTAAAGGCTATGATGGCAAGAGGTCTAGTGAAAGACCAACCTAGTCTCATCTTTTGGGGATGGTCATGTTTGTGTAGAGTGTCAGTATGAAAAGGCTTGTCGCCTTCTGTTTGACAAGTCTCTATCCAAGTGCAAGGCACTATTGAAGTGAATCCACGGTAATCTGATGGGACCGACCGTCATCCCCAATCTTACTGGTAGCCAATATATACTGGTTTTGGTTGATCATTTCTCCAGATATACTTGGGTATATTTTGTGAAGGATTTTGTGAAGTTCCAAAAGTTTGTGGAGTTCAAGGAGCTAGTGGAAGGCTGGTTAAATCTACAAATTAAGTAGTTGAGAACAAACAATGAAGGGGAGTTAACTTCAAATGATTTCTTCAACTTCTGCAGAAAGCATAGAATCTAGAGAGAGTTTTCTTATGCGCATACTCCATAACAGAACAGAATTGCAGAGAGGAAGATCTGCCATTTAGAGGAGACCAGCAAGTACTGGCTTAACTCCAAAGGAATTCCTAAGGCCTTATGGGCTGAAGGAATGGCCCGCAAAGCTTATGTCATCAACTGAATGCCTCTCATTCTCATCAACATGAAGTCTCCACATGAGCTCATTTTTAAGGAGAAGTTAGCATGGGACACCTTCGGGTGTTTGGATCCACCTACTACGTGCATGTCCTAGACGCTCTCAGGATAAAGCTGGATGCGAAGGTAAGAAAGCTTGTCTTCATTGGATACGATGAGAGGAAGAAGAGATAGAAGTGTATGGATCCCGCGACACTTAAATTTATGGTCTACATGGATGTGGTATTTGGCAAATTAACGTCATACTAGGGTAGTTCATCTATAGAACTACATGAGAGCAGAGTGGACGGAAGGGAGGATGAAGCTGCTCGAGATCTCGTAGTGGAGCTACCCGCGACTCTAGGAGCTTCGACTTTGTCTAGCTTTGGGTCAGATGCTTCTGGATTAGGAAGTTGGGTGAGCGATGCTCCTAGTGTTCGTAGGAGGAGATTTGGATCAGAAGAAGTAGAGAAAGTGGTGGATCAGGTTCAAGCCCTGTGGAGGTCCAAGAAGACCATTATTCCACTAGCTCGGTATAGGGACTAGAATATGGTGGGTTTTGTCTCATGTTTTTTGCAGGTTCCTTGGATGAGAAGGAACCATCTTGATTTGAGAATGCCACTGGAATTAAGGAGTGAGAAGATTTCATGGATGAGGAGATAGACCCCCTCAGGAAGAACAAAACTTAGGATCTTGTGCTTAAGGTCGATGAAATCACTCTTGTGACCTACAAGTCAGTGTACAAGCTCAAAAAGAAAGCTGACGATGGTATTGAACGGTACAAAGCTCTCCTTGTAGCTCGAGGGTTCTCACAACAGTATAGGGAAGAATATGAGGAGATGTTTAGTCCGGTGGCCAAGATGACTTCACTACGAGTGGTGATTGTTTTGACGGTTTGCTAAGGGTGGAAGATTTGCCAACTTGACGTGAAGAATACTTTTCTTTACGGGGAGATTGACAAAGACATCTTTTTGGTTCAACCACCTTAATATGTATCTGAAGAATATCCAGGACACACCTGTAAGCTAAAAAAGTCCCTTTATGGTTTGAAGCAGGCGCCTCGGGCGTGGTACGGAAAGATCGCAGAATACCTCCAATTTTACGGATATTTTTCTTTGGATTCTTATTCTAGCATGTTCGTTAAAAAGAAGGGAGAGCTTCAAGTCTTAGTATTGATGTATGCTGATGATATGATCGTCACCAGGAACTCAGAAGAGGACATTACTAGGCTCAGGGCAGAGCTAGCTATCTGATTCGAGATGAAA
Organism: Platanthera zijinensis; assembly: GCA_039513925.1. Lineage (NCBI taxonomy): Eukaryota > Viridiplantae > Streptophyta > Magnoliopsida > Asparagales > Orchidaceae > Platanthera > Platanthera zijinensis. The sequence goes on along the minus strand of CM077079.1, from coordinate 40,627,269 downwards.
GATCTATGAGAGCTCCACCATTTCCTTGGTCTCAAGATGGAGAGGAAAAATAGCGGTGTGCTTGTTTCCCAAAAAGGCAATGCGGAGCGGATAGTTAAACGTCTTGACACGTGGGAAGGGAAGAACAACTCTACTCCACTATAGGTTGGTCTTAAACTTCAGTGTGATGAGGTAAGAGTTTTTCCAGATCCCTTGGTATTCTGGGCTCTGGTTGAGAGTCTCATATACTTGACAATTACAAGGTTTGATATCGCTTATGTTGTGGGCCGAGTAAGTTGGTATATACAGGAGTCGCGGAAGCTTCATCTGGTAGCGGCAAAGAGCATTCTGAAGTACGTGATGTCCACCTCTGATATGAGTCTCTTTTATAAGAGGGGCATGTGCTTCAGTGTCTATATCCACTACTGAAGCGAAATACAAGCTATCGCCTTGTCAACTCAGGAAGCCATTTGGCTGAGGAGGCTGGTGAATGACATCCTTGAGGAGGTATGATGTCCGACTCTGCTACGAGATGATAATGAGAGTGCTCTCAAGTTGTTGACTAAGCCAGTTTATCACGCATGAACAAAACACATCAATATCGTGCATCGCTTCATTCGAGGGAATATGATGGAGGGATCTCTGATGGTAGGATATGTGCAAAGCCAGGACAATGTCGCTGATATCTTCACAAATCCGTTGTCGAAGGGATCGTTTGTGCGTTACGGGGATTGCTTGGGATGACTTCCACTTTTCACTTCAAGGGAGAGTGATGAAATTTTTAAATTAGGAAGTGCGCGGTAAGGATGGTGCAGACCGCACAGACCATCAAGATCACGCGTGGTTAGCGCGGATAGGATTGGTGAATATCCAAGTGTTTGGCTATAAATGTTCTCGCGGTCTAACCATGCAGGTTCCCTGGGATTTATCTATGCGGTTAGCTTCAACTAATCGCGGGTTGTGCAGTCTGGTATGGGAGACCGCGGAGACGGGAAGACCGACACTTAGGTACAGTTAAGGTTCAGGTCATATGGATGTTTAGTTACCTACTAAAGTGCACGGGGATTTATAGTGTTGCCCGCATAACTGTGTGGACTGATGTTTCTAAAAGCGTGAGCAGTTTGGTAATTAATTGCACAGTCTGGTGTGGAAGTCCGCATATGGGCGAACTGGTGTTACTAGCTACCACATCACCGACGATTATCCTATTCCCCTGGGCGGTGAAGGTATCCAACTAACTGGCTATAAATAGGGGTGCTAGCCTCTTCATATCTAACTGGAACTGTAAGAACTGAACCTTGGGTTAAACTCTATGGTTAATGATTTTGTATCCGCGGGACAAGGAGTAGAAACCATTCATTGCTGTGCTTTGCAGATTGTGTGACTAGCACTTGGTTCTGTCGGACAGGTCAGAGGAGGCAGTGCAGATAACTGGTAGTAGTCGACGGCGGTTAGCAGCAGGTTGCGGTTAGGCGAGTAGGTGGTCTTCCTTGGTAGTTTAACGAGCTTGTTTTTTTCAGTTTATCTTTGTCGGACTGAATAACAATTTAGTTCTAGTTTAACTTGTTCGCGGCGGACTTCTGTGCTCAGGAAACCTCGTGGTCAGACAACCAAGAAGTGTGGACAGGGCTATCTTCCTCAACATTCAATAAGCAGGCAGTTCACACAGCTAAGGTGCTATTTGGCAGTTCGGCAATTTGGCAGTTCGACAATTTGGCAGCTTGAGCTGTGTAGAGACTTGGCGGTCTCGGCGATAGCCTTGGCAGATAGGCGGTTTGGCGGTTACTGGGTTCAGTCTGCCGATTTTCTCTCGACTGTATTTTACTGTTTCTAACTGGTGTATTGCGAAATCATGTTTCGCAATGTATGTCTTGCACTGTAAAAAAATTATTAATTCCATTTTGGCTATTCTCCTTCTACTACTTCTGATTTATTTGGATTGGTTTGATTTAGTATTCCTGCGACCTTCCTGGTTCACAAAAATTTTACACCCAGATTCCTGCAATTACTTAAAGCATCATTAAATAGTTTGTATCTGTATTTACCTATATAAGAGGCCACTCTGTAATGTTTTTTGTTCCAGTTAAATAAAATGCAATGTTCTCCCTTTCCTATATCCTCTGTGCACACATTCATCTTTGTTATGTGCTTTCAGTTTTTCTACAGTGGTATCAGAGATGGTGATGAACGAGATGGTCCCATTTCCTTCAATTTCCTGAGCTTTCCAGTCTCCCAACTAGACTTGGGATTTGTAGGTTTTATTGATGTGAATAAAGGATTATTTGTTTTGAGTCATATGAATAGAACACTCACACGGGAGCCATGTATAAGAAAATGCCCTCAATTGCTCACCTAAGAACATTTGGGAGTATAGTTTATCACTATATCTCCAATAATAAGTGTGACAAACTGGATAAGAAATCACAGAAATGCATCATGATTGGGTATAGCCTTGAAACTAAGGGCTACTGCTTCTACCATCCTTCAACCAAAAAAAATCATCATTTCCAGAGACAATACCTTTGATGAAATTGAGAAATGGGCTTGGCAGTGAGAACAAGAGATTGACAAGCAGGTGGTGGTTGCCTATGACCATTTGGAGGTCGACAAAGCCATCCTTCCCACACCTTCCATTTACTCCAATTCCCCTTGTTGTGGCCAAACTCAACCCTCCTACTAGATTGGACTAAATTTCACCATCTTAGCCCGAGAGCGGTCGAGCGTGGAAATAGTCACAGAAAATAAAAGTTGTCAAGGTAAATTTTTTAACGTGGAGAATCTTAGAAAGAGGTGAAAAATTACGTGACCAGATCTGTGTCGACCAAACTTTCACTAGTTTTTGCTGTGGTTATAGAGCATTTTTAGAGAACTCGAGGGTGACAGGGCGCCTCTTGTTATAGTTTGAAAGAGAATGTTGGGCTCGAAGGGTGACATGTCACCTCTCATAGAGCTAATTATTTTTCAGGCAATGACGAGAAGCTTTGCACTGGATGCTTTAAAGTCTTTGACAGTTGCTTGGAGGAAGAGAGCAGCTTGTTGCACTCATTCTGATATTTGGGGCCTGGAAGCTCAGGTGGCGCACTCAGTGCGCCTTATTCTCTGCGACTTATCTCTGATTGTTTTTGGGAGAAGCCTGACATTGCTGCCCATTCGATGGTTGGAACACTTGTTCTTGAGTGCACGAGGTGCTTTTCGGCGGAGATCGCGCGGAGCGCTTGCTCGAGGAGAGCATGTAGAGCATTCGCTAGAGGAGAGCGTGTGGGGCGCTTGTTTTAGGAGAGCACGCAGGGCGCTAGATTGAGGAGAGCGTACATGACGCTTGCTAGATGAGAGCGTGCGGGGCACTTGCTAAATGAGAGTGCACGGGGTGCTTGCTATATGAGAGTGTGCGGGGCGCTTGATAAATGAGAGCGCGCAGGGTGCTTGCTTAGAAAAGAGCATGTAGGGCGCTTGCTAGATGAGAGCGCACTGGGCGATTGCTAGATGAGAGCGCGTTGGGCACTTGCCGAATCGCGTAGGAAAGTAGCTCATGAGAAGGCGCGTAAGTAGGAAGCGTGCGCGGGAGCATGCGAGGAGGTGGCGCAAGTAAGCGCGCATGGAAGCGGGGCACGTGGGAGTGCGCAAGGAAGAGGCGTGCGCGGGAGCGCACAAGGAGGAGGTGTGTGCGGGAGCGTGCAAGGAAGAGGCGTGTGCAGGAGCGCGAGGAGGTACATGCGGGAGCGCGCCAAGAAGAGGAGTGTGCGAGAGAGCGCCAGGAAAACACGTGTGTGGGAGCGTGCGAGGAGGAGTCGCGCATGGGAGCGTGGAATGAAGAGGCGCGAGAAGGAGCACGCAAGGAAGAGGTGCGCATGGGAAGACGCAAACAGGAGGCGCACCCTGGAGCACTCAATGAGGAGGCGCACGTGGGAGCGCTCAAGGAGGAGGCGCGCGCGGGAGAGCTCAAGGAGGAGGCGCGTGCGGGAGCATGCAGGGAGGAGGCGCGCGCGGGAGCTCACAAGGACGAAGCGTGCACGGGAGCCCGCAAGGATGAAGCGCGCGGGAGTGCGCATGGAGGAGAAGTGGAGGAGAGAGAAAATCCATAGGAGGAGTAAAGAGAAAATCCATAGGAGAATTTCCTCGGGAGGAGGGAAGATGAAGATCTTCGAAGGAAGCTTCGAAGGCGAAGGAGATCTTCAAGGAGCGCTTGAAGATCTCCAAAGGGGGTGAAGAAGATGAAGAAGGTGAAGGAGGAAGGAGAGAGAATATCCATATGAGGATTTTTCGGGTGGAGAAGAGGATCCCCAATAAAGGAGGGAATGAGTGTATTTATAGATTCCAAGGGGGGGGGGAACCTGGTAATTTCCCCCGATAACTACCAAACAGGCGAAAAGGAACGCTCCGTTTAGATCACGCGGATCAAAAAATTTATCGAAATGACCGGACCCCCCCCCGGATGATTAATAGAGGTAGTGGGCGATTTTGGGTTGACCGGAAAAATAACCCCCCCTATAGTGAGGGGAGAGGCGACTGACTGGGTCATAGAGGAGGAAGGAACGGTGCCCGGTCGGAAAGTCGGTCGCGAGCCTTGCGGCTTCGTGTGGGCGGCTGCTTGCCGCAACGGCGACCGGCTGGGAGGCCAGCCTTGGGAAACGCGGTTGTCGACGGGCGACTGCTTTGCCCGGTGATGGCCGGTGGGAGGATAGCCGCAAGCCTTGCGGCCACTTGCAGGCGGCCTCTAGGTGCGACGGCGAACAGCCTGGTTGCCAGCCGCTTGGGGGGCGGCCGCTTGGTGTAGCAATAAACGGTCTGGAGCCGGCCCCAAGCCTTGCGGCCGCTTGCGGGAGGCCTCTTGGCATGATGGCGACCGCCCGGCGACCTGAAGGTCGGTCGGGGGAAACGCGGTCGCCGCCGGGCGGCCACTTGGCACGGAGACAATCAGCGGGATGCATCAGTGATGCGGTTGCGATGGTTGCGGAGATGGCGGTTTCGACGCTAGTGGGGTTGATTAGGTCAACCCCACTACCTCCATCAAGGGAGGTGGGTGGTTAAGCTATACCCGCAACCTATATCATTTTTAGGAGGACTGTATCACCCCTTTTCCTTAATTGGATCAGTAGACACCTTTTCTTCATCACCAAATAAAATGGGTTCTTTGCAAGAGATATATGAGAGTTGCAACCTTGTCCTATTCTCCACTGCTCCTGTTGAATTTTCTCAAGAAGCTCAGCAAGATAGTCTAAACACAAAATTAATATCTTCACAACTATCCAGATCACAACATGACCAAGCGAAAAACAGGAAGTAACTCAATCAACCAGATGCAAAGACAGAGACAAGCAGATCATGAATATATCAAACTTCTTTACAGAGCGAGGTATACATGGCGAGACATGATTTCATAAGTATACTAGGGAAAACAGAAAAAATACAAGTATCAATTCGGGCGGACAGCACACTGGAGACCGCCGAGACCGCCTGTCCGCAGAAGTTGCAGAGACCGCCTGAATTGCTGCTGAAGCCGAACTAAACAATGGAGTTTGCCGAGACCGCGAGGTCGCGCGGACACTCCGTTATTCGCTGAACCACTGCTGCTTCCGAACTGGAGAACAAACCGCCTAACCGTCGAGTCTGGCAGACAGGTTATTGAACTTGGAAAATTGTAGCAGAGAGAAAACTGCGGACTTCACTGAGCCTGACCGAAGTCAAAACCAAACTCCTGGCTCCATAGTACTAGCCGCGCCACCTGCAAATAGCAACCGGTTAAGTCTGCTCAAACCGCGCGGATAGGAAAACCGAGTCCGTAGCACTTAGTCCAAGTTCAACTTACTGCTCACTCTATTACAATTGAAGTGTCGGGGGGGTCCTATTTATAGGCAGGGTGAGGAGTGTGGTCACCGCCCTATGAGATAGGCTAACCGCCCCTTGATCGCAGCTAGCAAAGCCAGTCCGCCGAGTCCGCATTGACTAAATCAACAATGTCGAACTCGCGAACAGTCCACCAACCACAAGGCGCAAGATGCCGCCAAAGCAGATCAGCTAGCCAGAGGCCAGTCCGCACAAGGCAGTCCGCCCAGTCTACAAGGACAAGGCCAGACAACAACCAAAACCATCAAACACCAAGGTGAGATGAAAATCCGCACAGAGAAGCGGACACTACACCAGTCCGCAAGCACAAGTCCACGACCAACAGGCAAAACACCTGGTCACAGCAGACTTTGCGAACACCGAAGCAGTCTGCAACCTGTCCACGACCAACAGTCAGACCGCCTGGTCACAGCGGACAATGCGGACACCCTGGACTTGTCACAATGTGTGACCAAGTCTAGCAACCTGCCAAACATATAGTGCGAGCTCATCGGACACCAAGTCAGGTCGCCAGCTCCAAGAACAGTTCGCCATAAAGAATGTGGCTCACCACCGTAACTCGAGACAAGACCATCTCCTATCTCGCAGACTCCAAAACAACAGTCCACGCAGTCCGTAAAGACCGCGGACTCCAACCAGTAAACCGCCAACAACAGCCAACTGCCGAACTCACACTCAGTCCGCGCAGTCCGCGGATTTCAACCCGCACAGTAGCACCAGAACTCCATAGGTCGCCAACACCAGACTGCCAGACTACATCATCAGTCTGTGCGGTTAGTCCGAGCAGGCCGCGCGGTCTGCCCGATCACCCACTTTCACTTCACGAATTTCAACACTCCCCCTTGAAGTGAGAAGTGGTGATCAAGCCCAATAGTCCTCAACGTCGCTGGAAAGGCCCCTTCGACAATGGCTTCATGAAGATGTCAGCAAGGTTATCTTCACTCCGAACATGCTCGACCACAAGAGATCCCTCCAACACCTTCTACCTTATGAAGTGGTGCTCGATCTCAATATGCTTGGTCCTTGCATGACAAACTGGACTGTTCACCAGTTTGAGAGCACTCTCATTGTCTCCTCGGAGCAAAGTAGGACCTTGCACTTCCTCATGGACGTCCTCTACTAGCCTCCTCAGCTAGATGACTTCTCGAGCAGCCAAGGCCGAAGTCTTATACTCTGCTTCCGTAGCAGAGACAGACACCGAGTTCTGCTTCTTGCTACACTACGAGATGCTCGCTGATCCACAAGTGAACACATAACCAGAAGTTGACCTTCGATCATCCGAATCACCACCATAATCAGCATCTGTGTATCCTAGCAAAGAAAAGCCCGAGTCCCTCTTATAAAAGAGTTCCATATCAGAAGTCGCCTTCACATACTTCAAGATATTCTTTGTCGCCACCAGGTGAGACTTCTTTGGCTCTTCCATAAACCGACTTACTCAACCAACAATGTAAGCAATGTCTGGTCTCGTAATCGTCAGGTAGATCAAGCTCTCTACAAAAGCTCTGAACACCAAAGGATCAGGAAGAATCCTTCCTTCATCTCGCCGAAGCTTCAGGCCACAATCCAGAGGAGTAGAACAACTCTTTCCCCCTTCTATGCCGAATTATTTCACAATCCGATCCGCATAACCTTTCTGAGAAATAAGAATCCCGCTCTCCTTCCTCTCCACTTCGAGACCGAGAAAGTGATGAAGCTCCCCCAAATCTTTCAACACGAAGCGAATAGCTAGCTCAGATCTGATCCTAGCTACCTCCTCCTCAGAATTCTCTGTGATGATCATGTCATCAACATACAGCAGGACCAAGACAAGAAGATCCCCCTTCTTCTTGATGAACAAGCTTGAATCCGAGTTGGAAGCAAGATAGCCGTGGAATTGGAGGTATTCTGCTATCTTCCTATACCAAGCTCTTGGAGCCTGCTTCAACCCGTAGAGAGCCTTCCTGAGCTTACAGACATAGTCTGGATGATCTTCAGATATAAAAGCAAGTGGCTGATCCATGAAAATGTCCTTGTCAATCTCCCCGTAGAGAAACGCGTTCTTCACGTCAAGTTGCCACATCTTCCACCCTTGGCAAGCAGCCAATGCGATCACCACACGAACAGAAGTCATCTTTGAAAACGGACTAAATGTCTCCTCATAGTCTTCTCCATACTGCTGTGAGAATCCTCGAGCAACAAGGCGAGCCTTGTACCTTTCAATGCTCCCATCAGCATTCTTCTTCAATTTGTACACCCACTTGCAAGTCACTGGAGTAATGTAATTAACCCTGGGCACAAGGTCCCAAGTTTCATTCTTCTTGAAAGCATCCATCTCCTCTCCTATGACATCTTACCACTCCTTAACTCTAGTGGCCTCATTTGAGCTTGAAGGTTCTCGCTCATCAAGAGGACATGCAAAGAAACATGAGATATAGCTCACTGCATTCCCTTCGCAGTAGCAAGTTAGAGGCTTGATGACCCTCTTTGATCTCTGAAGATTCTGTTACTTGCTCACCACCTCTGTTGCTTCTTCAGACTCAGCTCCATTCCCGGACACACTTGGAGTATCGCTCCCCCTGCTTCCTGACCCACAAGCATCTGCCGCAGAGCTTGAAGCAACAGGAGCTGCTGGCGAAACAGCAAGCTCCTCTTGAAAACCTTCAGCAAGCACCTGCTCTTCATCAACCTTGCTCTCTGGCAGATCAACCGAGCTTCCTCCATACGACGTCAGTTCATCAAAGACCATGACTCTTGATACAACAAACTTCTTCATCGCTGGATCCATGCACTTCTATCCCTTCTTCCGCTCATCATAGCCTACAAAGGCAAGCTTCCTTGCCTTTGCATCAAGCTTTGTCCTTAAGGAATCCGAGATATGCACATAGCAAGTTGAACCAAACACCCGAATGTGTTCCACGCCTGGCTTATCCTTGAACATCATCTCGACAGGAGACTTCATGTTGATCGGGCTGAGAGGCATCCAATTGATGACATAAACTGCACAAGACATTCCCTCCACCCAAAAGGACCTTGGGATACTCTTGGCATGAAGCCAACATTTGCAGGTCTCCGTTAGATGACGGATCTTCCTCTCCGCTACTCCATTTTGTTGTGTAGTGTGAGCACAAGTAAGCTCTCTCTAGATCCCGTGCTTCCTGCAAAAATTAGAAAACTCGGAGGAGAGAAATTCTCCGTCGTTGTCAGTTCTAAACTTCTTGATCCGCAGGTTAAGCCGGCCCTCTACCAGCTCCTTGAACTCCACAAAAAACTGGAAAGCAGCTGACTTCTCCTTCATAAAATACACCCAAGTGTACCTTGAGTAGTCATCAATCAAAACAAGCATATATCTGCTCCCACCAAGGCTAGCAGTGACGGTTGGTCCCATCAAGTCACCATGGATACACTCCAATGGTTTCTTACTCCTTGTTTGAGATTTATCAAACAGAAGACGATGAGCCTTGCCGAACTGACAACCTGCACAAACGTGATCATCGCCAAAGGATGATAGCTAAGGCAAGCCTTTCACAAGGATTCTGCTAGCCATAGCTTTCAGCTTATCCATCCCTACATGCCCCAACCTCTCATGTCAAATAGAAGCGCTATCGTTATCCCTCATCCGATCAACATAAGAGCATGTTGCAAGAACAAATAAGTCCTTTACTCTCCTTCCAATGTGAGCAACATCAGTTTTAACCACTGATACATTATGGAGAAACTTCACTTCTATTTTTATAAACAGAACCTGATATCCTACATCTACTGCGTTGGTTACCGAGATGAGATTCTTCTTCATGCCCGGTACGTGATAGACACTCCTTAATATGAGTGAACCTTAATCACTACCCACAGACACTACACCCTCCTTCTCTATAGTATGAATAGTATTATCAGCATTTATGATAGCTTCGTTACCTGAGTAAGTTTGCAGGGAGGAGAACTTCGACTTGTCTCCGGTGAGGTGATAACCACACCCGGAGTCCACGATCGAGTCGTCTTCAAAGTCGATGACTGATAAGGCACAGACACAAGTGCCCGTCATGAAGGCTCCACCCCAGCCAGCTTCCTCAGTACTAGAGCAAGCTTCCTCTTTGTCTGCAGCATGCCCCGGCTGTAGCTTGACCTTACAGTCACGCTTGAAGTGACTTGGCTGATGACATCTGTAGTACTTCAAATTCTTCTTCCAATCCTTCTTAGGAGCAGAGCTCCTCTCTTGTTGACTAGAGGTTGAAGGCATATCTTCAGCCGTAGTCTTCTTCTTCTTCCCTTCTTATCTCTTCTTCTTCTTCCCAATAAACAGAGCTTCACTGTCACCATCATAAATAGTAACTCCAGCCATCTGTGTTGGGTCCGGCGTTCCTTCACTTGACCCGTGGCGCTTTGCTACTTATTTAAGAAATTAAGTAGTGCCCTCTCCGGGCTTTTGGTGCAGTTGGGTATACGCTTGATCCTTCAATTGGTATCAGAGGCAGGTTACGGGTTCAAGACCTGGGGGACGCTATTAAATCCTGATTTTTCCCTTCTACCTGTGTGGGTCTGGCGGGTCTGGCAAACTGTGGACATGTGGTAACCCCACCTCTGAGCCATGTGGTACCCCCACCTCTGAGCCGACGGGTTGTGCTGGACGCCGGGGGGGATTGTTGGATCTGACGTTCCTTCACTTGACCCGTGGCGCTTTGCTACTTATTTAAGAAATTAAGTAGCGCCCTCTCCAACAGTTCGGGCTTTTGGTGCAGTTGGGTATGCGTTTGATCCTTCAATCTTCCTGGCCAAACTTTCCTGCGAAGCAAGCAAGTTCTCAAGTTCCAGCAAAGATGGCTGAGTTGTCCAGCCTTGAACTGAAGTAACAAAGGCCACGTACTCCTTTCGCAAGCCGCAGATTATGTGCCTTTTCAACTTAGCCTCAGAGATATGCTCATCAGAGTCAAGCGCTGATAGCTCAGCACACAAGCTCTTCATTTTCAAGAAAATTTTGAAATGGAAAGGTCTCCTTGAGTTGCTTTAGCCAACTCATTCTCTAGGAACTGTAGCCTAACTACATTCTTCCTGTTGAACAACCCATCAAGGGAAGCCCAAATATCAGCAACAATTCACATCCAATGATGTGATCAAACTGCTCTGGTGAGATAACCCGTTTGAGAGTAAACTCTGCCTTTGCATTAGTCTTTCTCCAAACTCTCACTTGCTCAGCAGTTACAAACTCTGCTGTAATTTCCACCTAGTCATCACCACCGATGACCTCTCACAGCTCCTCGCCCAAAAGATAGCTTTTCATGCACGACTTCCACTTCTTGAAATTAGTCGGCGTCAAAAGCTCATTTCTTAGATCCCTTGCATAAACTCTGTCCATTGCAGAAAATCTGATTAAGTTCCCAGAAGCACAGAGCACAATCAAATGTTGATCACCACTCAAGCAACTGAACCTTCCTCTGATACCATGTTGAATTTTCTCAAGAAGCTCAGCAAGATAGTCTAAACACAAAATTAATATCCTCAGAACTATCCAGATCACATATTGACCAAGCGGAAAATAGGAAGTAACTCAATCATCAACTAAATGCAATGACAAAGACAAGCAGATCATGAATATATCAAACTTCTTTACAGAGCGAGGTATACATGACGAGACATGATTTCGCCAGTACACTAGGGAAATAAGAAAAAATACAAGTATCAATTCGGGCGGACAGCACACTGGAGACCGCCGAGACCGCCTGTCCGCAGAAGTCGCAGAGACCGCCCGAACTGCTGCTGAATCCGAACTGAACAACGGAGTCTTCCGAGACCGCGAGGTCGCGCGAACACACCGTTATTAGCTGAATCACTGCTGCTTTTGAACTGGAGAACAGACCGCCTAACTACCGAGTCCAGCGGACAGGTTATTGAACTTGGAAAATTGTAGCAGAGAGAAAACTAGTAATCCGCTGAACGCAGTCCGCAAACTTCACTGAGCCTGACCGAAGTCAAAACCAAACTCCTGGATCCACAGTGCTAGCCGTGCCACCCGCAAACAACAACCGGCTAAGTCTGCTCAAACCGCGCGGATAGGAAAACCGAGTCCGCAACACTTAATACAAGTTCAACTTACTGTTCACTCTATTACAATTGAAGTGCCGGGGGGTCCTATTTTTAGGTGGGGTGAGGAGTGTGGTCATCGCCCTATGAGATAGGCTAACAGTCCCTTGATCGCAGCTAGCAAAGCCAGTCCGCATTGACCAAATCAACAATTCCGGACTCGCGAACAGTCCACCAACCACAAGGCGCAAGATGTCGCCAAAGCAGATCAGCTAGCCAGAGGCCAGTCCGCACAAGGCAGCCCGTCCAGTCCGCATGGACAAGGCCGGACAACAGCCGAAACCGTCAAGCACCAATGTGAGATGACAGTCCGCACAGAGAAGCGGACACTGCACTAGTCCGCAAGCACAAGTCCACGACCAACAGGAAAAACACTCGGTAACAACGGACTCTACGAACACCGAAGCAGTCCGCAAGTTGTCCACGACGAACAAGCAGACCTCCCGGTCACAGTGGACAATGCGGACACCCTGGACATGTCACAATGTGTGACCAAGTCCAGCAACCCGCCAAACATATGGCGCGAGCTCAACGGACACCAAGTCAGGTCGCCAGCTCCAAGACCAGTTCGCCATAATGAATGTGGCTCACCACCGCAACTCGAGACAAGACCATCCCCTATCTCGCGGACTCCAAAACAATAGTCTGCGCAGTCCGCGAAGACCGCAGACTCCAACCAGCAAACCACGAACAACAGCCAACTGCCGAACTCACACTCAATCCGCGCAGTTCGCGGATTTCAATCCGCACAACAGCCACCAGAACTCCACAGGTCGCCAACACCAGACTGCCAGACTGCACCATCAGTCCGCGCGGTCAGTCCGCCCAGGCCGCGCGGTCTGCCCGATCACCCACTTTCACTTCACAAATTTCAACAGCTCCCACTTGTTATGAAGAAGCCTCAGAGAAGATGAATGGAAAACTGCTATGAATGAGGAAATACGCATGATAGAAAAAACAACACATGGACCCTTGTAGACAAGCCTCTCAACCAAGCTGTTATCAGCCTGAAATGGGTCTACAAAATTAAGAAAGATTAAAATGTCAATCCCAGTAAGTATAAAGCTCATGTGGTCACAGAGGGGTATTCACAGGTCCCCGAAAGAGATTATGACGAAACATATGCTCTTGTTGCAAGAATGGATACCATACGGCTTATCCTTTCCTTCGCTGCGCAACATCACCTTCCTTTCTTCCAAATGAGCGTGTGGTACGCTTTCTTAATTGACAAAATCATAGAGGATGTTTACGTTAGTCAACCCCAGGGATATAACACAAAGTCTACAAACTATCAATAGCTCTCTACGGACTCACATAGGCACCTCATGCCAGGAATGCCAACTTTGACGCATTCCTCTGCAACAAAAACATTGTGAAAATCCCGAAAGAAGTCTCTCCGTACATCAAGAGGAAAGGGATCACTAACATTCTTATTGTTTGCATTTATGTTGACAACCTCACTGTTAAATAATATTAAATAATGTATTTATTTAATGTATTTATTGTTTTCCCTTTAGTCCCACATTGCCTATTGGGATCTCTCCTCCCTTCTCTTCTCCTATATGTAAGACCTATTGGTCACCATTTTTTCATATAAATACAAGGACCTATTTGTGTACATCTCACCTCTAACATGGTATCAGAGGACGGTTAATTTTTTCTCGCTCACCTCTCTGCTCGCGTATCTGTCCAATCCTGCTCGGAGTTGTCGACCTCTGCCCAAACCCGCCCTGCCCAGCTCGCCACCTTCCGACTCTCCCCAGCTCGCCCCCCCTGCCCGCTCGCCGCTCTGTCCAACCCGCCCCCCCCCCCTGCCCGCTCGCCAGCTCGCCGCCGCCCTGCCCTCGCCCCCCCCCCTGCCAACTCCCCAGCTCGCCCCCCTACCCGCTAGCAGCCCTGCCCAGCTCGCCCCCCCCCCTGCCCGCTCGCCAGCTCGCCGCCGCCCTGCCCTCGCCCCCCCCCCCTGCCAAGCTCGCCCCCCCTGCCCGCTTGCAGACCTGCCCAGCTCGCCCCCCCTGCCCGCTCTCCAGCTCGCCACCACCCAGCTCATCCCCACTCGCCACTGCCAGCTCTCCCCCCCTACCAGCTCGCCCCCCTGCCGAATCTCCCCAGCTCGCCGCCGCCCTGTCCGCTAGCAGTCCTCGCCCCCCCCCTGCCAAGCTCGCCCCCCCTGCCCGCTAGCAGCCCTGCCCAGCTCGCCCCCCCTGCCCGCTAGCCGCCCTGCCCAGCTCGCCCCCCCTGCCCGCTCGAGCTCGCCCCCCCCCTGCCACTGCCCGCTCGCTCCAGTCCAGTCCCCCTCTCCGATTCGTCAACTCCCTGCAGGTTCACCACTCCTTGCGTCTCCATGTCTGTTCCTCTGATCTCGCCACCCCTGAAGGCCACGTCTTTCCAGCTCGCCGGCGCTAGCGACTGGCCGGACTGGGCCCTTACCGTTGAGGCCGCCCTTTCCTCTCGTGATCTTTGGGATCACATCATTGGTGTGCCTCCCGCCCCTGCCGCCCCTGCCGCCAAACCAGCTGCTGCGACCGGTTCTGACGCACCCCCTGTCACCGCCACTCCTACTGATGATCTCACTCTTTGGCGCCGGCGCGATCAAGCCATTCAGGCCTACCTCTTGGAATCCGTTGCTCGCCCGCTCCTCACGTCTATCGGCCGCCTTTCTTCCGCCCGTGCCATGTGGGAATATCTCCGCGATCGATTCGTTCCCCGTGGAGGAGCTCGGCGTCACCGTCTCATCTGTGATTCTCAGTCTGCCCGCCAAGAAGGCCGCTCCATTCAGGACTTCTACACTGTGATGAGTGCCTACTGGCACGAACTCGATTCCATGATTCCCTTACCCTGCGGCTGTCCTCGCTCCTTGGAATTTCAGTGTCACCTCTCCGAGGGTCATCTTCATCAGTTTCTGGCTGCCTTGCGTCCTGAGTTTTCTCTTCTTGCCGCCCAGCTCCTTCACCGTGTCCCGCTTCCTACTCTGGATGATGCCCTGACTGCTCTGCTTGACGAAGAGACTCGTCTCCGCCCCCCCGTCGCCCTTCAACCAGCTCTCCAGACCGATACTGCTCTTGCGGTTCCTCCGCGTCACACTACGGTTACCTGTAATTACTGCAAGAAGGTGGGGCATATGAAGTCTGCTTGCCCCACTCGTCCCCCTCGCCCTGATGAGCACAGAACTTCTGACCATCGTCGTGACGGCCGTGGTCGGGGCCGGGGTCGTGGCCCTGGTTCTCACCCCACTGCTGCTGCTGCCACTGATCGACTGCAGCGCTTAGAGGAGCTTCTCCTCCAGTCACCCCTGTTACAACCTGCCTCCTCTGTGGAACACAGCCTCTCAGCTGCTTCTGGTACTGTTGCTACTCGAGTTTCTCCGCATGCACCTTGGTATTTCGACTCTGGGGCCTCCTGCCACCTCACCTCCGACTCACGCAACTTAACCAATTGCACTTCCTCCCCCACCAACCTTCAGGTCACCACAGCTGATGGGGAATCTCTCCCTATTTTGCGATCTGGCTCCATCACCCCGATCTCTGACCCTCCTGGTCGCCTTACTCTCTCCAACGTCCACCATGCCCCTCGGCTCCACATGAACCTCATTTCTGTTAGCTCCCTCTGTGATCTTGGTCTAACAGTTTTGTTCTCTTCTTCTGATTGTGTTGTGCAGGATTCACGGACAGCTCAGAGGATTGGACGGGGCCATAGGACTGGTGGCTTGTATCAGATGGAATATCTTCATGTTCCCCCCTTATCATCTTCAGCTTCTGCTCTCTCTGCCATCTCTACTGCCGACTTGTGGCACAGACGTTTAGGACATTTGTCTTCCGATCGACTTCAAAGTGTTATCCGCTCTGGAGCTTTGGGTCGTGTTTCTCCTTCCCCCCTCTCTGTTTGTACCGGTTGTCGTTTGTCAAAGCACCTTGCTCTACCATTTACAAGTAGTGCTTCACAAACGACAGCCCCCTTTGATTTAGTTCATTCTGATATTTGGGGCCCAGCGCCAATTGCTTCACATTCTGGGTATCTTTATTATGTTAGTTTCATTGATGATTTTTCACGTTGCGCTTGGGTGTATCTCCTCCGGACTCGTTCTGAAATTCCCGACGTATATCACTCGTTCACCACTATGCTTCACACTCAGTTTGGGCGTCGCATCAAACTTTTTCGATCCGACTGTGCTCAAGAGTTTCTCTCCTCCACTATGCGTGATATCCTCAAATCGCATGGTACTCTCCACCAACAATCTTGCCCACACACCCATGAACAAAATGGGGTTGCTGAACGAAAACACCGTCACATCATCGAAACAGCTCGTGCTCTCCTCATCTCTGCATCGGCTCCTCACTCCTTCTGGGCTGAAGCTGTCCTCACTGCCACTCACCTCATCAACATCACTCCTTCCACATCCATCTCTGGCGCCACTCCCTATGAACGACTTTACTCTCGTCAACCAACCTATGCCTCTCTCCGAACGTTTGGGTGCACCTGCTTCGTTCTTCTTCCCGGGCCTGAACGCACCAAACTCTCCGCTCGCTCCTCTCGTTGTGTTCACCTCGGCCTCAGCCCTCACCACAAAGGTTATCGTTGCTACGATCCGGTGACTCGTCGCATTCGCATCTCTCGCCATGTCTCCTTCGTCGAACATGAAATGTTCTTCTCCACACCACCACCCCGTACCTCTCATCCCTCCATTGCTCCACCGCTTTCCCTTCCGCTGCTTCCTCCTATTCCAACTCGCCCCAGGACTCCTCTACTCCCTCCTACCCGGTCGCCAACTCTTCCTCCACCCGCGGATCCTCCCTTGACATCCGCTCCTCCTCCAACACCCATAGCCCCTCCTCCAGCTACTGCTTCTGATACGGCTCCGTCCGACGCTCCGTCCGCCTCTGCCACCGTGGATCCTGCTGCTCCTCGGCGTAACCCTGCTCGCCACCGCCACACGCCAGCTCGCTACAACCAAAGTACTGACCGATCTACAGCCTCTGCTCTCACCACCAATAGCTCCTATTCCCCTGCTTTTCAGGCCTTCCTCACCACCCTTCACGCACACCGGGAGCCCAGGTCATACCAAGAGGCAGTTGGAAAACTTGAATGGCAGCAAGCCATGGCACTTGAACTTCAAGCTTTTCACCGGACTCACACTTGGGATATCGTTCCTTGCCCTCCTGGTGTCATCCCTGTCAGTTGCAAGTGGATATTCAAAATTAAGACCCGTCCGGACGGTTCTATTGAGCGCCATAAAGCCCGCTTAGTGGCTCGCGGGTTTTCACAGGAACATGGAATCGACTATGACGAAACATTTGCCCCAGTTGCTCGGATGACCACCGTTCGCACCTTACTTACGGTCGCCGCTGCCCGGAACTGGCCCCTCCATCAAATGGATGTCACCAATGCCTTTCTTCATGGCGATCTCACCGAAGTCGTTTATATGGCACCTCCCCTGGGTCTCTCTGCTCCACCTGGCCACGTCTGCCACCTCCGTCGGGCCCTCTATGGTCTCAAACAGGCTCCTCGCGCCTGGTTTGAGCGCTTCCGCACAGCAGTTCTAAAAGTTGGGTTTGTTGAACGACACACTGATCATGCTTTGTTTACTCGCACCTCCGCTCAGGGTTGCGCCATATTGCTCCTATATGTGGATGACATGATTATCACCGGTGATGACCACGCCACCATTGCCTCTCTTCAGACACACCTGCGCAGTCAGTTCGAGATGAAGGACATGGGCCCCCTCCGCTACTTTCTTGGATTAGAGATAGCTCGCTCTCCACGCGGCATTCTGGTCTCTCAGCAAAAGTACATCTCTGATATTCTCTCTGTGGCTGCTCTCACTGACACCCGCACTGTTGCCACCCCTATGGAGCTAAATCTGAAACTTCTTCCATCCGATGGGGAACCGCTTTCTGATGTCACCCGTTATCGGCGTCTTGTCGGGATGCTCGTCTATCTCACTATGACTAGGCCTGACATTGCTCACGCTGTTAGCTTCGTCAGTCAATTTGTTCAAGCTCCTCGCTCCGCCCACTATGCCGCGGTCCTCCGGATCCTCCGCTATCTTCGCGCCTCTGTCAGCCGCTCGCTTTTCTTCTCCGCTACTTCGCCACTCACCCTCCGAGCGTTTTCTGATGCTGACTGGGCGGGGGATGTTACGACACGTCGCTCAACTACGGGATTCTGCATCTTTTTGGGCGACTCTCTGATTTCCTGGCGCAGTAAGAAACAGGAATCCATTGCGCGCTCCAGCACGGAGGCTGAGTATCGTGCCATGGCTTCTACCACTGCTGAAATTGTTTGGCTCCGTCGTCTTCTTCATGATCTTGGTGTGCAAATAACGGGACCCACTCCCTTATTCTGTGATAATCGAAGCGCCATTCAAATTGCCTCAAATCCGGTGTTCCATGAACGGACAAAACATATTGAGATCGATTGTCACTTTACTCGTCAGGAATTCCTCGCCAACACCATCTCTCTGCCGTTCATTGCTTCTGAAGAACAAGTTGCGGATTTCCTCACCAAGTCTCTCACAACTGCTCGACTGCGATATCTTATTAGCAAACTCTCAGTTTATGATCCACCGTGAGTTTGAGAGGGCGTGTTAAATAATATTAAATAATGTATTTATTTAATGTATTTATTGTTTTCTCTTTAGTCCCACATTGCCTATTGGGATCTCTCCTCCCTTCTCTTCTCCTATATGTAAGACCTATTGGTCACCATTTTTTCATATAAATACAAGGACCTATTTGTGTACATCTCACCTCTAACACTCACTATCAATAGGAACAACCTGATGATGATTGATGAAATCAAATGCAAAATGAAAATAGAATATGAGATGATAGGCCTTGGATTTCTCAGCTACTTCCTCGGCCTCCACGTCGTAGTGCAAAATCCTAGACATATTTTCTTATCGCAGGAACGTTATACAACTGACCTTCTAAAATGATTCTCTATGAACTGAACGTTATACAACTGACCTTCTAAAATGATTCTCTATGAACTAATGCAACCCATGCACTACTCCCATGTCACCTGGCCTAAAGTTTACCCAGAACGATGAAGAAGAGAATGTTGAAGAAGATTTCTACAGAAGTCTGATAGGATCTCTTTTATACCTTACCCACACTCACCCTGATATAGAGTACGTCGTGGGAATTATCTCTCGTCTTGTTAGCGAGCCAAAAGCTAGTCATATGTTGGCTACCAAATGAATCCTGAGGTACATCCAAGGCACAAAAAGGTATGGGCTTGTTTATCAGCATGAAGACAACAACCATCTAAATGGATTCAACGATTCGAATTGGGGCGGCTCCAGCCTAGATAGGATAAGCATTAGTGGCTATGTTTTCATTGCCGGCAACAAACCAATATCGTGGACCTCCATAAAACAGAGCATGGTTGCCCTATCCTCTACAGAAGCAGAATACATGGTCATGTGCTCTACTTCCTGTAAGGCCATAGGGTGTTAAAAAAAATTTATGGAGAAATAACAAGAGGGGAGGGAGAAGAAGTGGCCATCCTAATCAGCTGTGATAATCAATCCACAATTTCTTTGTTAAAAAATCCCGTGTTTCATCAAAGAAGCCAGCATATTGACCTAAAGTAGCATTTTGTGCGCAAAATGGTAGTGAAGAAGGAAATCCATGCTAATTTTTGCCCAACTGACCAGCAGCTTGCCGATATTCTTACGAAACCTCTGGAGAGAATTAAGTTTGCTCTCTTAAGAAGTGCACTAAACGATCAGGAAGGCTCTGATCAAGAGGGAGTGTTGGCAAGTGATCTGAACCATCCACAAATTTAATGTCTCTCAACCCGTCTCCTCTATTTGGCCTCTTTGATCCATGTACACCGGCCCCCTGATTTGCATTTACTTAAAACATCACTAAATAGTTTGTATATGTATTTGTCTATATAAGAGGCCTCCCTGTAATGTTTTTTTTGTTCAAGTTAAATAAAATGCAATGTTCTCCCTTTCCCATCTCCTTTGTGCACTCATTCCTCTTTGTTATGTGTTTTTTGTTTCTCTATATAACTATATGCACTTTATTACCCTCTTCTCCGGAAGGACAACAATCTATATTATACTTTCATACTTCTTCAGTCACCACAATTTCATATGTTTCTCCTGTTAATTTATATTTGGGTACATAACGGGTTTGGAGGTTTAACGAGTCTGGTTCGGATATCGGGATATCCGATACCCGCATTAAACTTAGGGTTTGCCTATAAAACCTAAGTTGGGGGCAACAGGGAGGTAGTTTCACTTTGACCACCACCCGGGATGCTTCGAGCGACCTAACAATCTCGAAAGATCGGGGAAGATGAGATTAAAATTCATCGAAATATGAAATTTTCCTCCTATGTTTATGTTTTGATAGTAAGAACCTATAGTCGTAACATTCAAGCATCTAATAAAAGATTGAAAACCTTGATAATTCTCGAATTAACCTTCGACTGTGTTTATAAGTTTAAGCTTTATCGTTATTAAGGCTCTATTTGGTGGGGCATCTAAAACCCTTCTCAGAATAGAAGAAAACTATGTTTTCTGGTTTATGTAGGCATCCAACCACATCATGTGGAGAGTGGAATGCTGCTCTGCCCAACGCTTACGCGCATGGATGTGACACGATCCAAAAGGAATGGAGCACCGATGTCGTGTCAAATGGGCTCTCAATCTGAACTATGCTTTTTGGTCTGGAAATGAAGTCCTAAACAGTTTGAGACATCTTAGTCTGAATTATGACTGCTGTGGAGGACATTTTAAACTGAATTTTTGTGTGTAAATAATATGTTTATTACTTCTGAATGGTGTAGACAAAGTGAATGAACTAAAGAGGCGAATGCACTCCTTGGAGTATAGCGTCTGTGTACACATGATTTTAATTCACTTCTTCTGCATCAACATCCTCTTTGCCCGAGTAAGTCATCATTTGAAATGCTTGAATTCGTCAAAATTGTCGGAATTATTGAGATACCTTCTGTTGGGATTTGTCTCCACAATACCTCAGATTTGTAGGAAGTCAGACCTTGAACTAAGATGAATTAAGGTGTATTTGATATTGTGTTTGAGTTGTATGTGTGCAGGTTCTTATTGCCAAGTGTAGACCAATGTCAGTTTATAATGGGTCACCAAACACAGGACCATACAATGTAATTCCTCATTGTGTGATCCAAGGTGTTGGCTCATGTATAGCCTCTCTATTGGGATACACTTCATCAACATGCACTTGGACTATAGAGTTTTGAAGTCTATCTCAGAAGAATTTTTCTAAGTCCACATAATCGAGTACTTCTATAGTATACTCGAGTAAGTGAGTCTGTACTCGAGTAGGTTGGACTACTTACTCGAGTGGATTCTCTATTTACTCAAGTATGAAAGCTTATACTCGAGTAGATTTTCCTTCACTCGAGTAAGTGATACCTTATACTCGAGTAGATGGTTAGTTACTCGAGTAAGCGTTCTGGTGGTACTCGAGTAGATCTGAACTTCTTATCCTAGAAAGTTTCTAAGTCTTCATACTCGAGTAGTTCTCTGAAATACTCTAGTAAGTAACTCTGTACTCGAGTAGATTGTTTTTCATACTCGAGTAGGTTAGTGGTCACTCGAGTAGTTTTCCTTAGATACTCGAGTAGTCTATCTTCTCCATACTCGAGTATCTCAAACTCTTATACTCGAGTAGCTCTTCAAGTCTTATCTGAGAAATTTTCCTAAGTGCTTATACTCGAGTATATTTGCTCATACTTGAGTAAGTTCTCTAAGTCACTCGAGTATTGATCCCTGAAGCACTCGAGTAGTTTCTATCTTGATACTCGAGTATATCCCTCATACCCACTCGAGTATGTAACCTCTTATTCGAGTATGTCTCTGTCTCTCGAGTATGTCTGTTCGAATTTCCTAAATTTCTCTAAGTCAAGTTTCTTTGTGTATTTTCAAATAGTCCTTTCTGATTGGTCCACGTGTCATCCTTAATTATGTTTATGACCGTTGAAGACCACCTATAAATAGGTCTTTTCAGACTTGACTAAATACACGCGTTTACAGAGATTATCTTTTTAAGAAAGAGAAAATCCCGAAAACCCTAATCTTTCTGTCCGCCGTCATTACTGTTTTCGGAAGAAGCTCTGGATCGTCGTTCTCTCGCCGCTGCTATCGATCTCAGTTTCTCCAGCGATCCAGACTCAACAAGAATCATCCGATCACGTCGTGCTTCATCGATCTCTGATATTTCTATTCGATCGTGGTGATTCCAGATTTCAGATCTCCGGATTTTGGTCAAGTCTTCCTCAACCTTTTTCTGTCCAAGCCGAAAGCTCTCAACGAAGAAGACAAAGCCAAAGATCCAGATCTGTATTATTTTGTTTGTATTTTTCTTCAAACAATTTCATTGTAGGAGATTTATCTCCGAGTGGTAGGAAGTTTTATCTTCCGAGTGTAGATCCGTTTGGGATCGAGTTTTGTAGGAACGTAGTTCCGAGGTGTAGGATTGGTTTGCAATCCGAGATAGTGGAGTAGCCGAGTCTAGTGATTTGCTAGATCGGTGAGGAAAGTGGACGTACCCAAGAATGGGGAACCACTGTAAATCTCTTGTCGTCTGTGTGATTGCTTGATTACTTATCTGTGCTGTGTTAATTTTTTATTCTCAATTTGGCACGTATTTCACCTATTCACCCCCCTCTAGGTGATTTTGGTTGACAACTTAGTTCTCTCAATTGGTATCAGAGGAGGTTGATCGTTAAAAGGTTAACACCTTGATCTAATCCTCACCAAGTTGTCTCAAGAGAAGTATCAAGCATGAGTAAGACCAAGGATTTTGCTAAGCTCCCTATCTGCACCAAGAATAATTTTCCTATGTGGAAGGAAAGAGTTAAGCTCTTCATGGAAGCAGTAGATCCCCGGATCTTCATGATTGTGGAAGAAGGTCCGCATGTTCCTATGACTGCATCAACAATAGGCCTAACCAAAAAGGTTCCAAAGAAGTTGATGGACTTGGATAAGGACGAGATTGCACTTGTCTCCCTAGACAAGAAAGCTAAAAATATTATCGCAAGTGCAGTCGATGACTCAATGCTGCAAAATCTTATACATTGCCAATCTGCCAAGGAGATGTGGCAATCCCTGGTGACTCTGATGGAAGGGACTGAGGAAGTTAGGGATGATCGGAGATCCCTCTTAAATCAGAAGTATGAAGCCTTCCGACAATGTCACAAAGAACCCATAGCTGACACATTTGAAAACTTCTTTAAGATAGTCAATGGACTAAGAGTGTATGGCCGAGTCTTTACTAATGGGGAGCTGAATGATAAGTTTCTGAGATCTCTCACCAAGGAATGGGATAACAAAGTCTGTGCCATCCGAGAGTTTGGCAGACTAGCAGAGACAGATCCACAAAATCTATTAGGCAAGCTAATGTCCTATAAACTGCAGATCAACTCCAGAAAAGCTGAAGAAGAGAATAGTCGCTTCTCCTCAAAAGAGAAGTCGGTTGCTTCAAAGGCTGACAGTTCAAGGAAGGGCAAAGCTGCCTCACTGTTGGAACACCCTATTACTATTTGGGTCAGGATGACTATATTTCTATAGGGATTTTGTGTTGTGACCTCCTTATTGTTATAAAGGTCACATAGGTTAGTTAGAGTCGACTTCAGCTCGACGCAGAGTCTACTTCAGCTCGACGCATAGTCGACCTCAGCTCGACGCTGAGTCGACCTCAGCTCGACGTGGAGTCGACCTCAGCTCGACGTTCCGTCAAGCCCAGTTCTGCTTTCTGAAACCACTCTCTGGCCGACGTGTGTCGTGCTCAGATCGACGTTTTATTGTGAGCTCGACGTTTTCCAGGCTCCCGTCAGTTTTGAATAGGAATTCAAATTCCTTCTGTCAGAACAATTAATGCTGAAGATTTATTGGCCGTTACAGCAAATCTGGTGCATGGCTCAAGGAATTTTCTAAGGAATGTTTGTCTGACACTTCCTTTTGAGACATGGACATTTAAGGAAAGCATTTAATGCTCGCTGCCAACGGCTATCAAAGACTCAGAAGAAGAACACAGAGATATATTTCTATCAGTCAACAGAGAAACAACAAGTCTTCTTCTTCTTGCTCTCTGTGATATTCATCCAAGCTTACATACAGGAATTCTGATTGCTTCAGACACAACCATCCAACTTGTTTGTATCATCTTTTGCTGGAGCAGATCAGATCATTGAAGACATGTCACCCTTGTGCAAAGCTCTCCTTCCTGAACTACTTCTTGATCTCAGGGGGAGCTTTGACAACATCAACAGATCCACTTTGCTTCTCTCTACTTATTGATAGAGAAGACAACATCAGCTTTTTCTTTTTCTTTCTGTACAGGGTTTTAACTCCCTTCAAAAGTTACCTTTGGTTTTGCTGAAACCTGGTCAAAAATCAGCCCTTTGGTTTGTGAGAACCTGGTCAAAAACTCTCTGGTGCTCAAGACCCCTGATCAACTCATCTTGAAGTGGATTCCTATCAAGGGTGATAGAAGAGTGGACTACCCAAGATTTTGGGGAACCACTATAGCTTCTTGTGTATTCTGGTTGCTTGTTTCTTTGTGTTTTGCTTTGTGCTGTGATTCTCTTCTTACTTTGATTAATTGCTATAGCACCATACACTAAGTAAATCTAAGCCTTCTCTCCATACAAGTTTTAATTTGCAAAACTATTTTAAATCACTCTATTCACCCCCCCCCCCCCTCTAGAGTTAGGATTGATCTTATCCCTCACTTTCAATTGGTATCAGAGGCAGGTTGATCATTCATAAAGGCTAACACCTGGATCAAAAGATCTCTGATAAGATCATTTCTCTCAAAAGGGTTATTTCTTTTAGTTTTACTTATCCTTAAAACTCATGGCACAAAACAAGGACTTTGCTAGCACCAGACCTCCTATGTGCAATCTCTCTAAGTTTGCACTATGGAAGGCAAGGATTAGACTTTACATGAATTCATTTGATGAGGACATCTTTAATTCTGTGTTGACAGATTGTCCAAGGCCTCCCACAGGAACAAGTACATCAGATGTTCCTCCTCCTTCAGGAACTGATGCTGACATAAGAAAGTGGAAGGCAGCAGATGC
The DNA here is from genome assembly GCA_039513925.1 of Platanthera zijinensis. Taxonomy (NCBI): domain Eukaryota; kingdom Viridiplantae; phylum Streptophyta; class Magnoliopsida; order Asparagales; family Orchidaceae; genus Platanthera; species Platanthera zijinensis. Next base: position 40,602,312 of record CM077079.1, on the reverse strand, counting down.
TAAAGCCATGAACATCTTGGCTCAAACCATGTCAGATGACATTTTCCAGAAAGTAGCTGAATGCAATACTGCCAAAGAGATCTGGGAAAAACTTTCAGAAATTGTATCAGGTTCTGCAGATGAAAGAAAGGATAGGAGATCCTACCTCATCACCCAGTATGAGAAATTCAAAAAGGCAGAGTCTGAGTCAGTTGCTGACATGTACAACAGACTGAGTCTAATCGTCAGTGAGCTTAGATCACTAGATAAGGACATATCTCTCACTGAGATAAATGACAAGATACTGACTTGTTTCCCTAGCTCTTGGGACTCAAGAATCTGGTCAATTAAAGATGGAAGGAATGTCTGTGAGTTATCCACAGAAGCTCTTCTAGGAAAGCTCAAGAGTTATGAGCAATTCATTAAGAAGAGAGAAGAAGAGCAGAAGATATCCACACCAACTGAAAAGGTTGAGAAAACCATTGCCTTCAAGGCACAGGAAGAACAACCTAAAGAAAAGGTGTTGGGAAATGAAGAGCTTATGAGCCTACTTGTCAAAAGGTTCAATAAGCTGAATAAAAAGAACTTCAGAAGATGGTCATCCAAAGACAAAGACAAGCCAAGGTATGACAGATCTACTAATAAAGATATTATCTGTTTTGGCTGCAGGAAACCAGGACACATTGTCCCCAACTGTCCAGAAAATCAAGATAAGGACAGAAGGGACAAGAAGGAAAGAAAAGATAAAAGGAAGGATAAGGAGTCAAGGAAGTACCATGGCAAGCCTTCCTCCAGCAACAGCAAGCACACCAGAAAAGGATTTGTGGCTGAATCCTGGAGTGACTCTGATGAGTCTGATTCATCATCCAGTTCTAGTGATGATGAGGATGATGCAGAAGAAAAAGGATTCTGCATGATGGCCATCAATGCATCTCAAAAGAATACTGATTCAGAGCTTGATGTTGACTACCTATCTGATCAGGAACTTACTGAGGATCAGGTAATAGATTCATTTGATTTTAATTCTGATGAATTTAAATCTGAGTTCAAATCTATGTGCGTTGACTTGATTGAATCTCAAAAGTTAATTATAACTCTTAGAGAACAATTGATTGAATGCAAATCCATTAACTCAGATAATCTTAGACTCTTAGAAGAGTTGAAGCAGTGTGGGGAGGAGATAGCTTCACTGAAAGGTGAACTATCTAAGGCCAAACAATTTGAAGAAACCCTTAATGGGAGAAGTATCAAATTAATGGACATCACAAGTACAGTGAACTCAAGATTGAATGGTTCACTGGGCTTGGGTGCTTCATCCAGCCAACCCATAGTGCTGACAACTCCAATCAAATTTACCAGTGACAAAGGTAAAGGAGTCTTGATAGTGGCTAGAAAGAATGCTGACTTAACCCAGGAAACTGGACAAAAAGCGTCGAACGAAGCTCGACGGAGGTCGAACAGAGCTCGACGTAATCGCAAGAAAACGTCGAACTCAGGTCGACGCCTTCTACCTTCTGAACAAAGCAAGACTTCGCCGTCGAATGGAGCTCGACGCACTCACCAGAGTCCGTCGACCGAAGCTCGACGTGCGTCGAGCCAAGTTCAGAGCAAAAGTCAGTTCTCAGGGGTTAATTCAAGATTTAATTCCAGCTCCACATCTCATCACTTTACCCTTATGCTGAATGGATAATACCTCCTAGGAGATATCATCCTGTAGGCTATAAGAGTCAACCTGAGATGTCTTTTATTTCAGAGTTTAAAGGATATCAAGAAAGGCCCAAGGTAAACTGGGTCAAAAACAATTGATTTGTTGTATGTGCAGGTAAAGACCTATCCAATTAAGAACCAGCAGTGGTACTTGGACAGTGGGTGCTCAAAGCACATGACTAGCAACAAGGAGAACCTTGTGTCCTTCAAAGCCAAACATGGACCCAAAGTAATCTTTGGAGATTCAAACTTTGGACAAACAAAAGGCTATGGCCAAGTCAAAATAGGGTCAATTACATTCAAGAAAGTGGCCTATGTGGAAGGACTAAAGCACAACTTAATCAGCATCAGCCAGCTATGTGATGCTGGTTATCAGGTTTGGTTTACCAACTCAGCATGTAATATTGCATTAAATAACAACATTGTTTTAATTGGTAATAGGCAAGATAATATATATCTAGTTGATTTCAATTCATCTAAAGTAGATATTTGTTTATTTAACTCCCTTAGCAAATCTAATGAACTATGACATAAAAGATTAGGACATGTGAACCTTAGAACCATTGCTAAGTTATCCAAAAACAACCTTGTTAGAGGACTACCTTCTGGTCCCTACAAGAAGGAAGGACTTTGCAAGGCTTGTCAATTAGGCAAGCAAACTAAAAATAGTTTCAAGTCACTTAATAAGAGTGATTCACCTAGAATTTTGTACTTATTGCACATGGACCTTTTTGGACCAATTAATGTACAAAGCCTAGGAGGGAAATCTTATGCTTTAGTAGTTGTAGATGACTTCTCAAGATTCACTTGGGTGTTCTTTCTGAGAAAGAAGTCTGATAACTTCAAGATTTTGACAGATTTTCTCAAAGGCATACAGATTGAGTTCAATACTCACATTGCCTTGATCAGAAGTGATCATGGGACAGAGTTTGATTCTCTTCTTATGCTAGAGTTCTGTCAGAAGGAAGGTATCAGGCACACTTTCTCAGCTCCGAGAACTCCTCAACAAAATGGGGTAGTTGAAAGGAAAAATAGAACCCTTATTGAATCTGCCACAACATTGTTGACAGATGCTCACCTTCCTCTAACCTTTTGGGCAGAGGCTGTGAACACCTCCAACTATGTTTTGAATAGAAGCCTGATACATAAACTGAAGGGTAAGACTCCCTATGAGTTACTCAAAGGGAAGAAACCTAAAGTAAATTATTTCAAAATTTTTGATTGTATTTGCTTCATTCACAATAATGACAAGAAATACCTAGCTAAATTTGAAGCCAAAGCTGATGAAGGAGTGTTTCTAGGATACTCCATGATTAGCAAGGCTTATAGGGTTTTTAACAAGTGCTCTAATAAAATTGAAGAATCCATGCGTGTTACATTTGATGAAACTAATATGTCTTATAAGGAGAAGGAGACTTCTACCATAAGCAATTTGCAGGAACATTCAATTTCAGAAAATCTGAAGCAGCTTACCATCACAGACAAAGATTCATTACCTTCAACAATTCAACAAGACGCTGAACTTAGTGACAATGAAGATGAATCTCAGGTTTTGGAAAGCTCAAATGGTCAACAAATTGAAGAACCAGTTGTTGTTCCACAAGAGGAAACAACAACACAGGTTGGTGCACCATCAACACCCCTTGTTGATTTAGTAACAACAAGAGATCACCCAATTTCACAAGTAATTGGAGATATCTCAGTAGGTGTGCAAACAAGGAATCAAGTTAATCACAATATTATGCACACTTGCTTTCTTTCTCAAATTGAGCCTCAAACAATACAAGATGCAGAGCAAGATCCAAACTGGATCATTGCAATGCAAGAGGAGTTGAATCAATTTGAAAGGAATAAAGTTTGGGAATTAGTACCAAGACCAAGGAACCAGCAAATTGTTGGAACCAAATGGGTATTCAGGAACAAGTTGGATGATCAAGGAATAATTGTGAGAAACAAGGCAAGACTTGTTGCACAAGGATATTGCCAAGAAGAAGGGATTGATTATGACCAAACCTTCGCACCAATTGCAAGGTTGGAGGCCATAAGAATCTTTCTTGCATATGCAGCTCACAAGAGATTCAAGGTATATCAGATGGATGTCAAGAGTGCATTTATCAATGGAGACATCAAGGAAGAGGTTTATGTAAAGCAACCTCCAGGTTTTATCTCTCCAACCTCTCCTGATCATGTTTTTAAACTGCATAAAGCTTTATATGGTCTCAAGCAAGCTCCTAGAGCATGGTATGAGACCTTAGCTTGTTTTTTATTGGAAAATGATTTTAAAAGGGGTGGAGTAGACCAAACTCTCTTTATTAGAACCCATAGGTCCCATATCCTACTAGTACAAATTTATGTAGATGATATCATATTTGGGTCTACTGATTCAAACTTATGCAAAAAGTTCTCACAACTTATGCATTCAAAGTTTGAAATGAGTAGCATGGGTGAGCTTGCTTTCTTTCTTGGATTGCAAGTTAAACAACATGTGGATGACATTTTTATTTCTCAAACCAAGTATGCAAGAGAACTGGTTAAGAAATTTGGAATGTCTGAAGCATCTTCTATGAAAACACCTATGCCTACAAATGTTGTTTTAGATGCTGATGAATCTGGAAAACCAGTTGATCAGACAAACTATAGAGCAATCATTGGCTCATTACTTTATCTAACAGCTAGTAGACCAGACATAATGTTTGCTACATGCATTTGTGCTAGATTCCAAGTAAGCCCTAGAGAGTCCCACCTCACATTAGTTAAGAGGATTCTTAGGTATGTAAAAAGTTGTCCTAATCTAGGTCTCTGGTATCCACATGACTCAGGATTTGATCTAACTGGATTTTCAGATTCTGATTATGCTGGATGTAGAGTAGACAGGAAAAGCACCAGTGGAACTTGTCAATTCCTTGGTGATAGACTTGTCTCCTGGTTTTGTAAGAAACAAACTTCTGTGTCCACATCAACTGCTGAAGCTGAATACATGGCTGCAGGCAGTTGTTGCTCACAGATTTTGTGGATTCAAAACCAGCTCCTAGACTATGGCTACAACTTAGAGATGTCTAAAATTTTTTGTGATAATACTAGTGCAATTTGCATTGCACAAAATCCAGTTCTCCATAGTAGGACTAAGCACATAGAGATCAGACATCACTTCTTAAGGGATAATGTAGAAAAGAAAAAAATTGCACTAGAATACATTTCCACTGAACTACAAAGAGGAGATATTTTCACCAAGCCCTTGGATGAAAAGAAGCACTTCTTCCTCAATCAGTTGGGAATGCTAGATGGAGACAGTATAAATTAAAACTCCAAGATTTTGAAACTCATAATTAACAGGAATAGGAAAAATTTCATTTTAAAATTCCTCTGTCTGAGTGGTTTCTTTGAGCTCTGAACTAAGCTCGACGCTGCGTCGAACTAAGATCGACGGTCCGTCGCCCTCAAAAGCGTCGAACGTCGACCTCAACTTCTAGCGTTGAACTAAGTTCACAGCTCCCTGGCTTCTTGAGTTTTTCTCCCTTCGGTCGACGCCTTCGTTCAACGTCGACCTGAGCTCGACGTATAGCATCAGCCCAAGCGTCGAACGTCGACCTAAGCTGCACGCTGTTGAGCCGTTTCAGTTCTCCTAGAGCCTTAGAGCATCGACCTGAGCTCGACGTTCTTTCCATTTCTGCGTGGAACCCTAGTATAAAATCATTCTTCTCCGTCGTTCGCAGTTGCGCTCTCATATTTTTTGCTCAAGCTTTCTCCCTCCAAATCCTTTACTCTTGATCTTGGAAGGTATCTATTTGCAGGATAATGACAATTGCTGCAGGTGCATTGGCGGCAATGAAGTTTGATTCAGGTTTTGACATCGACATCGACTCCTTTGATGGATCATCGCAGAATTTTCTGGATATTCTGGAGCTATTCAAAGAGCAGCACCTGGTTAACTTCATGACAACCAGGATTCCTCTTCCAGAATCTGAAATCAAAGAGTGGATTTTTACTGCAGTAAATTCAGATAACAGTACGATGACTGGAACAATTTCAGGGAATGAGGTAGCCATTTCTCCTCAAATCATTTCAGAGGTTTTCGGTTTTGCTGTTGGAGATGATGAGATAGAACTCTCTGTGGAAGAGTTTGCTGTGATGCTAGACAGAATGGGGCATAATTCTGGTAACCCCTCTAAACTTTTAAAAGTTAACCTAGCTATTGAGTTTAGGCTGTTAGCAGATATCACAGGCAAGGTAATTTGTGCAAAGAGGACTGCACATGATGCCATTACTAGGCATCAGTTTTGCATTATGGCTGCAATTTTGGATAAGAAGCATCCCAATTGGGGTTTGATTGTTTTTGATATGATTAAGAAGAAAATGGATAAGAACTTTGTCCACTTTGGAAGGGTTCTTGGTTTGATTCTGAACCACTGTTGCCCTCAGTTGCTTGTGTCCTCAAAGAAGCATATCAATGCTTCTAAGAGGCTCACTTGTGCACTGATTGGCAAGTGGGACAGGAAGATTGTGAACTCCAGGGCAGCTACAGCAATGAGGACTTCTGCAGACACCAGGACTGTAGAGGTCACTCTTCCTCAGTCTACTGGCCCAGAAGCAGGGGTTTTGCCATCTTCCTCCATCATCCTCCCATCCTCTTTCATTCCAACAACAACAATCATCTCATCCACTCAACCCATCCCTTCATCCATTTCTACTATTGCATCCTCCATTCCACCACTCATTACTTTCCATCCCCTCCACTATTTTCCTCCCATGAGCTTGGACTCTTCATCTCATGAGGACATCCTTTCCCTTGACATTCATGATGAATCCTTCATGGATGCCTCTCCCTCCTCTCCTCATGACTTCCACCCTTCATCAACATTTTCAGAACTTCTCCTATCCTCCATCCATGAACCATCTATCCCTCCCGTGTCTGCACCACCAACAACATCTTCTACCTTCACCTTCTCTACTGCTCCCTCTACCTCTACTCAAGTCCCACTTGAGCAAGTAGATCTTTTGCCTTTGGCCAATAAGCTTTTTGATATTTTGGCCCCTAGGCTCTCCTCTCTATTGGATGCCAAGCTGGCTCCTCTAGTCCTTTCCCTGAGCTCTCTCTCTGCCTCAGTCTCATCCCTCTCATCCTATCTGGCATGCCCTTCTTCTGGGGGCCTAGAGTCAGCTGCCACTGATTCTAGGCAGGGGGAGATGTCAGTAGAAGAAGAGCTGCAGCCTTCAGCAGTACAGGTAGTACAGGTTTGTTCAGAGACAGTTTCAGCAGTAGAAGTTCAGATGACCTCTGAGGCTCCTCCTCAAGGTTCAGTTCAGATGATCAGCAGTGCCTTAGACTTTCAGTCCTTGGCATCTTCTGTCCAGAGCTTCTACCTTCCAGCACATCTTCACTTCAGAAACTACAGCCTCCTGCCTCCTCAAGAAGACCTGTCTAGGGCCATTGTCCCTTTTCAGAAGATCATTCAATCCTCCTTGGCTGTTGATGCCATGATCCTTGATGAAGCAGTGGTAGCTGTGGCTCCTGCTTGTGATGATGTTGTTGTTGAAGCAGTAGTAGCTGCTAAGACTGTTCCCTCAGAAACTTCAGGTGAATTGATTGAGACACCAGATGAAGTTGAGACCATTGTCTCCCAAGTTCTTTAGGAACTAGCCACCTCAGCCTCTATGGCTCCTGAGGCTATTTCCCTTCCTGCAGTGTTAGACTCCTCTTCTACAATGTCAGTAGACCTTCCTCCAGTTACTTCTTCAGCTGCTCCAGCCCCCATCAATTTTCCTATCTCAAAGAGAACTTACATAGATCCTTATGATGAATCTCAAAGCTCAGAGGATGAATTTGCAACTGATTCTGATGACTCCTCTACAACCATTGCAAGGAAGAGGAAAGCAAGATCCAAAGAAATGAAAAGAGTTCCATTGGCTAGAGCCACAGATCATGACATCCCTTACCACATCAAGTACAACTGTGAAATCACTAAGCCCTGGATGCAATATTCTCTAAACCAAAGAAAGGCAATGAAGAAGAAAATAAAGTTCAATGAAGGCCACTCCAAGCCTGTCCATCAGCCTCCACCTCCACCTCCTCCAGATGCAGGTGCAAGTGCAAGCCTCTCTTCCAATCCTGCCCCATCATCTCTGCATGGCAAGACCTATCAGTCAAGAAGATCCCAAGGGTATAACCAGCAAAGGGGAAATCAGCAAAGGGGAAACCAGAAAAGAGGATACAATAGAGGCAGGTAGTCCAGAGGAAGATCAGGATCTCAACCTTACCAAAGGGGAGGACCCATTGATCCAACCTCTGGTCCCTATCCTTACAGACCCAGAGTTGACTTCACTCCAAGAACTCATCAAGAACACTCTGCCAACAGATATGAACCAGCTATTCCTTTTGAAGATCCTACTAAAACTCCAGCTTACTGGAAGGCCAGGATGACTGAGATGGCTGCTTTGAATGAGATTGACAGAGCTAGAGCAAGAGGTCTGGACACCTCTCACATCAGCACCATGTCAGATCAAAGGAGAGAAGAATTGGAGAAATACAACTCAAAGAAATTCTTTGATTCTGATAAGTATATGCAGCTTCATCCTGTAGCTGTACCAGCTAGTGGAAAAGGTCAGAAATCTTTAGGTGCAGCTGAAGATTACAGATCCAAGAAGGATGCTACAAATCCTAACAGGGAAATTATCTTCAAGGGAAGTGATCAAGACAAAGCTCCAAAGGAAAAGTAATGTAAGGTGTTTTATTTCTTTTTCTCTACTGGATACAGGACATTAAACATTATTGCTGCTATATAGTGTTATATATATGCTGCTTTATTCTGTCATATGTCTGGTTGTATTTTATTCAGCTTTGTCTTGCTTTACTTCTTTTTGAATCCCTAAATTCATGTAAATAGTAATCCTAATCCAAATAGGGGGAGATTGTTGGAACACCCTATTACTATTTGGGTCAGGATGACTATATTTCTATAGGGATTTTGTGTTGTGACCTCCTTGTTGTTATAAAGGTCACATAGGTTAGTTAGAGTCGACTTCAGCTCAACGCAGAGTCTACTTCAGCTCGACGCAGAGTCGACCTCAGCTCGACGCTGAGTCGACCTCAGCTCGACGTGGAGTCGACCTCAGCTCGACGTTCCGTCAAGCCCAGTTCTGCTTTCTGAAACCACTCTCTGGCCGACGTGTGTCATGCTCAGATCGACGTTTTATTGTGAGCTCGACGTTTTCCAGGCTCCCGTCAGTTTTGAATAGGAATTCAAATTCCTTCTGTCAGAACAATTAATGCTGAAGATTTATTGGCCGTTACAGCAAATCTGGTGCATGGCTCAAGGAATTTTCTAAGGAATGTTTGCCTGACACTTGCTTTTGAGACATGGACATTTAAGGAAAGCATTTAATGCTCGCTGCCAACGGCTATCAAAGACTCAGAAGAAGAACACAGAGATATATTTCTATCAGTCAACAGAGAAACAACAAGTCTTCTTCTTCTTGCTCTCTGTGATATTCATTCAAGCTTACACACAGGAATTCTGATTGCTTCAGACACAACCATCCAACTTGTTTGGATCATCTTTTGCTGGAGCAGATCAGATCATTGAAGACCTATCACCCTTGTGCAAAGCTCTCCTTCCTGAACTACTTCTTGATCTCAGGGGGAGCTTTGACAACATCAACAGATCCACTTTGCTTCTCTCTACTTATTGATAGAGAAGACAACATCAGCTTTTTCTTTTTCTTTCTGTACAGGGTTTTAACTCCCTTCAAAAGTTACCTTTGGTTTTGCTGAAACCTGGTCAAAAATCAGCCCTTTGGTTTGTGAGAACCTGGTCAAAAACTCTCTGGTGCTCAAGACACCTGATCAACTCATCTTGAAGTGGATTCCTATCAAGGGTGATAGAAGAGTGGACTACCCAAGATTTTGGGGAACCACTATAGCTCCTTGTGTATTCTGGTTGCTTGTTTCTTTGTGTTTTGCTTTGTGCTATGATTCTCTTCTTACTTTGATTAATTGTTATAGCACCATACACTAAGTAAATCTAAGCCTTCTCTCCATACAAGTTTTAATTTGCAAAACTATTTTAAATCACTCTATTCACCCCCCCCCCCCCTCTAGAGTTAGGATTGATCTTATCCCTCACTTTCACTCACCAACACCTCCTCAAGAAGTAAGTGAAGAAGAAGGCTCCGAGCCAAGCACCTCAGCCTCAGAAATATCTGAAGGAGAGTTCTCATTGCTCTCGCGGTAGTTCAAGAAATTCTTGAATAAGAAGAAGCAATGGAGAGGCAAAGATACCTCATATAGAAGATCACGATATGACCGTGATCAGCGAAATAAAGGCTCAAGTAGCCATGACAGGTATAACTCTAAACAGAATAAACAGATTTCAACTAACATCGTTTGTTATTATTGCAATCAGCCAGGTCACGTCATCGCGGACTGCCCTCACAAGAAGAAAGAGGGTGGAAGAAGAGAGGAAAATAAATCCTCATACCACAAGAAGAGGACAGAGAAGAGCTTATTAGCCAAGAAGAGCAAAACTCTCAGCGACTCCGACACATCTGAGTCGAGTGAAGTAGAGGAAGCTTACTTCGGGCTCATGGCTCACTCTGATGATGAACAAGTCCCCCAATTCACTGGGGAGGTAAAATCTCACACTCCTCTCTCTGAATCTGATGATGATAATGAGCAAGAGGGTCATTCCTTTGAGGATGAATCTGAACTCATGGGACAGTATGAGGAGTTACTCACGGCTTACGAAAAATGTCGCAGAGTCGTGAAAACTCAAGCCAAAGAGATAAAATCTCTACAGGCTATTGAGAGCAGCTTGAGAGAAGAAGTCACTAGGACTAACTCTCTTCAAGAGAACTTCAATGTTGCTATGGAGGAATATAATCAAGCTCTCAAGAACCTCGACCTTAAAGATGAAATCATCAAAGAATTGGAACAACTACTCGAGGCTAAGAAGAAACTTATTGAGAGTTTCTCCAAGCCTAAGACAGTTCTTCCACTAGTTGCTGAGTTCTCAGCTAAGGCCAAGGGTGCTGGTTTAGGCCACATTGGTGCTTCTAGTAAATCTTCTAGGAGAAACAAGGCCAAGAGAAAGAATAAGGCTGCCCAGAAGGCTCTAGCTGAATAAAAAGGGAAAGCTCCCTTGGAACCAGTTTCGTTCAAGAAAGTTATCTTTCCTACGAACGAATACGACTATGAGTCCACCTATGGACACTTCTCTAGGCCGATCCCCGAGAAGCCTAAGTCAAGATACCAAGGTTGGACTCGTCCTCGTAACTTTGGAGAGAGCGTCTTTAAGGCCCCTTATGAAGAGATTCAATTTCAAAGCTATGGACCTTATGCTCATGGTCATAACATCAAGAAGACACCAAAGGTAAAACCTATTGTGGAAAAGCCTATGAAGGAGAAGACTTCATGTAGCTGCCATCATCATGAAGCTTCTTCCTCCAAGAGTGAAGTTCCTGCTAGACCATCACTTAAGAAAATCAAGCAGGAATACACTAGGCAAAGATACAACAGGTTCGACTGTTGGTGCTGTGGCAAAATTGGTCATTTTGACATCGATTGTTGGTTCAATCCTAGAAATGTTGCAACCCCTCAAGTTAGCAACGTGAGAATGACCACTTATGAGGCTAATGCTCGTAGGGGGAGTATTCTAACTCGAGACCAAGGACCCAAACTTGTTTGGGTTCCTAAGGCTAAGTGATTGTAATTGCAGGTATGTCCAAAGACCACCAAAATGCCAATCTGGTACTTGGACAATGGATGCTCTCGGCATATGACCGGGACAAGAAGCCTACTCCAGAATTTCACCTCAGTCTGCAACGGACCAAAGGTCATCTTTGGAGGTTCAGATCGAGGAATAACTAAAGGTTACGGTATGATTACTAACGGTAGCGTATCCTTTTCGGATGTAGCCTATATTGAAGGATTGGAACACAATCTCATCAGTATAAGCCAACTATGCGACAAAGGATATGTGGTTGAATTTCATGCTGACAAGTGTTTGATAAAATCGGTTGACAACATGGAAACTGTTTTATCAGGCACTCGAAGCAGAAATATTTTCTGTTTAAACTTCATTTGTATTGACTCGTCTACACCAGTGTGTCTTTTAGCAAAAGGTAGTGCATTTCTTGCTGACAAATGGCACAAGAGACTAGCACATATTAATCTCAAAACTATTAATAAACTATTCTCTCAAAACTTAGTACGTGATGCACCTAATGTCAAGTGCGTTATGGACAGTCTTTGTCACGCCTGTATCAAAGGCAAGCAAACAAGGAGTTCATTTAAAAGCATAATAAGCAAGGATTCCAATAGAAGCTTACAGCTTCTCCATATGGACTTGTTTGGTCCACTGCAAGTTAGAAGTTTGGGAGGTAAGGAATATACGTTGGTTATTGTGGATGATTACTCGCGCTTTGCGTGGGTGTTCTTTCTGAAACACAAATCAGACACCTTCAGTACTTTCACTAGTTTTGTTAGGCAAATCCAGAATGAATACAACTGTTCCGTAGTCAAAATCAGAAGTGACAATGGAACGGAATTCAAGTCTGGAGCCATGACAGAATTCTGCGAAAGTCAAGGTATCTTTCATGAGTTTTCCTCTCCTCGCACTCCATAGCAAAATGGAGTAGCTGAGAGAAGGAACAGAACACTCATAGAGGCTTGCCGGACTATGTAGAGTGATGCCTCACTTCCAGAGTATTTCTGGGCTGAAGCCGTCAACACCGCTTGTCACGTGCAAAATCGAGCTCTCATCAACAAGAACCATGATAAGACTCCTTACGAACTTCTAAAAAGCAGGAAACCAACCATCTCATATTTTAGAATCTTTGGCTGTAAGTGCTTCGTACTTAACAACGGCAAGTATCACACTACCAAGTTTAGCGAGAAAAGCTTTGAAGGTATTTTTGTAGGTTATAGTGGCCATAGTAAGGCCTATAGAGTATTTAATAGAAAAACTCTGGTGGTAGAAGAGTCGATACACCTTGTATTTGATGAGACGAGTCTACTGCAAAACAACTCTTCTAGTGTGCCTATTGAAGATGCAGGTACAAAGATGAAGGAACTCAGCTTGGATGAACCTACTGAAGGTAAAGATGAGACGTTCATCAAGATCACCTTTACAACCCCCATTGGAGAGGTAGATGATCAAGATGAAGAACACATCCCAGCTGAAGATGCAACTCCAGTGGCTGAAGAGATCCCAGATGCAAGGACTCTAGAGTTTAGACACGTGAAGGATCATCTCTTAGACCAAATCATAGGAGATCCTCGGGATGGCGTCAGAACTCGTCGAGGTACAACTAACGAAAATTTACACCTAAGTTTTCTTTCACAGGTTGAACCAAAGAAATTTGAGGAAGCCAACTCCGACGCATCCTGGATTCTAGCCATGGAAGATGAGCTGAATCAGTTCAAACGATGCAAAGTTTGGACACTTGTACCTAGACCCAAGAGGAAGAACGTCATTGGGACAAAATGGGTCTACCGGAACAAGATGGACGAATATGGAACAATTATAAAGAATAAAGCCAGACTTGTCGCCAAGGGCTATCGTCAAGAAGAAGGAATCGACTTTGACCAAACATATGCTCCAGTGGCAAGACTGGAGGCGATCAGGTTATTTCTTGCCTACGCTGCACTTAAGGGCTTTACCGTCTATCAGATGGACGTCAAGTCCGCCTTCCTGAATGGTGACATAAAGGAAGAAGTGTATGTAGAGCAACCGCCAGGTTTTGTTGACTCAACTTTTCCTAATCATGTTTATTTACTGCAAAAAGCTTTATATGGCCTTAAACAAGCTCCTCGAGCTTGGTATGAGACGCTGTATACCTTTCTTCTTGAGAACAAGTTCACAAGAGGAAAGATAGACAAGACATTATTTCTTAGGGAAATAAAAAGCAAGATTTTGCTAGTGCAAATCTATGTCGATGACATTATTTTTGGCTCTACAGACAACAACCTCTGCAAGAAGTTTTCTAAACTTATGCAAGGGAAGTTTGAAATGAGCAGTATGGGAGAGCTGAAGTATTTCTTAGGGCTTCGAGTGAAACAGTCTGAGGATGGGATTTTCATCTCACAGACCAAATTCACCAAATAGCTACTTAAGAAATTCGGAATGGAGAATGCAACCTCTATGAGGACTCTAATGGCCTTAGCTATGTCTCTGGACAAGGATGAGAAAGGGAAACCTTTTGATGAAACCAAGTATAGAAGCATAATTGGGTCCTTGCTCTACCTTACCGCAAGTAGACCAGACATAATGTTTTCAACATGTGTATGTGCTAGATTTTAGGTGAACTCTAAGAAATCTCACTACATTGCTGCAAAGCAAATCTTGAGATACCTCAAAGGTACACCAAATCTTGGGATAGTGAACTAATTGGATTTTCAGATGCAGATTTTGCAGGAAGCAAAGACGACAGGAAAAGTACTTCCGGGACTTGCCAATTTCTCGGAAGGAGACTTATTTCCTGGAGCAGTAAGAAGCAGAACTGTGTAGCCATCTCAACGGCTGAATCAGAGTATATCTCTACAGGCAGCTGTTGTGCACAGCTTCTATGGATCAAGAATCAATTTGAAGACTATAATATGAAGTTCCAGAACGTTCCTCTGTTCTGCGACTCATCCAGCGCAATAGCAATCGCCAACAACCCAGTCTCCCACAGCCGAACAAAGCACATAGAGCTTCGATATCACTTCATCCGGGAGCATGTGGAAAACGGAGACATAGATCTACAATATGTCTCCACAGACAGGCAAGTTGCCAATATATTCACCAAATCGCTGGAGGAGTCCAAGTTTTCATTCTTCAAAACGGAACTCGGGCTGCTCAATAAAGAGGAATAGTGATAGTGGATTCAAAGACAGGCTCAGAGTTGAAGATATCAGTGGCAATAAAATTTCTTCCAAGTAAATTGTATTTCAAAGTTATATACTCGAGTATATAGAGACTTATACACGAGTAAACGGAAATACTCGAGTAACAGAATCTACATACTCGAGTAGTTGGTAACCTACTCGTGTATATACTAGATCTACTCGGGTATGCTCCATCTCATACTCGTGTATGGCGAAATCTACTCGAGTATACGGAAATCAGAAATTTGAATCTCTCAAAATCTACTCGAGTATACGGAAATCAGAAATTTGAATCTCTCATTTTTTTTCTATTCTCACCAAAGCGTTTGCCGCTCCACAACAGGTATGATTTTATCACTCCTACTTAAACCTAATTAGGATCATAAATATATTTAGAAAAATCGGAAATCCTTTCCACTCCTCATTCTCCCGAGTAGCCATCGTCGCTTCACATTCCGGAACCTGCAGAGCTCTGTTGCTTCGTCTCCTCCGTACTCCAGAATCGCCGATGGCTCCCTCCTCCAAGATCGGAATCGGCTCTGAGCTCGACCCTGAAGGTATAGCCGACCTCTCTGATGATTTCCGAAACCTGCTAATTCTGTTCGACACCGCCGGTCTCTCATTCATCCTCCAAACACCATGCAAAGTCATCTTCCCTGCAGTCGAGGAGTTCTACAAGAATCTGAAGGTCAAGCGCAATGGTATAGTTCTGAAATCCAAGGTCAGTGGAATCAAAATCCGTCTGGACAAAACTTCCTTAGCTACTCTGTTAAAATTGCCAGTGGTGGATGAAGAAGATGATCTAACTCCTGAAGATTCCGAGAGAACCAGTTTCTTCTGTGGAATAAACCCGTATGAAGCATATTCGTTCTGCCGTGCAGATTACAATTCAGAGGGCAAATTCCTTGTGGATGTGATTGCCAAAGTTCTTCTATGCAAAACCTATTCCCTCAGAGAAATTTCCCAAAAAAATTTTGATGTTATGCAAGCCATAGTATGCCGGAAGAAATTCCAGTTTGGAATGATGATACTGGACAAAATCAAAGAAAGTGTGAAAAAACCAAGCTATGCCAGGATTATCTCACTCCTCCTCCATGAGATCAATCCTACAGTGTTTGATTTATCTAAAGGCACTCCCCTCCATCATATGAAGAAAGTATCCATCCTCTCAATCCAAAGATATGAAATCAAACTCCTCAACACTGCTCAGGCCTCCAAAGCAGCTGTCACCTCAGAAGATGAGCCCAGAGAGCCCCTTGTCTCAGATGACAGGATTCCATCTCCTCCTTTACATCACACTATTACCACCTCGGGTGCAATAGTTGAGGGGGAGCCTGCCTCATCTAATCCTCAGCACAAAGCATCAGAAGACTCTGCTCAGCAAGATCTGATCCAAGATCCTACTCCTACTCCTTCTCCACCTCCAGAAGATCTCACCTCAGAAATTCAAGCTCAAGAAAACCTTCTCACTACTGCTGCAGACATTAACAGACTGATTGATGAACTCAGGTCAGATGATCCAGTATTTCAAGATAATTCAGTTATACTATCTCCTGAGGATCACTCTCAAGCAGATCCTTCCCCTGCTAAGGATCCTTCTCCCTCCCCTGTAAAGGTACCCCCTACCTCTCCTGCTCAGTCCCCTGATAAACAGTAAGGTCAGCCAGAGATTAATCTACTATCTGATGATGAGGACATGTCTCCAGAACCAGTGGATGCTCCTCTGAGGACACTAGACTTCTCTCTTCCCTCTTTCATCCCTACAGAAGATTCAGTTGTGGTACCACCTTTCAAGAGAGATGAAAGCTCAGTTAAGATTACTGAAATCCCCCCTGGGTTACTCCTGTTCCTTCAGCCTCAGCCCCAGCCTCAGATCCCCCTAGCTCCTCAAATTTTGTAAGTAAGATTGAGCAAATGCTCCGTGAACATAGAAAGTACTTTGATGATTCTCTGACATCAGTGAACAACAAGATCTCTACTCTTGAAACTGAGATGAGTAGAGGATTTGCTGAAATTCAAGCAAACACTGATGAGCTCAAGAGACTATTTTAGTTGGGTGGCAAAGCCATTGATCATACTATTACCAGTATAGGTCTACTCAAGGATCAAGCTGAAACAGTTGCAAATAATCAGATACAATTGGAAAAGGATGCTGCTTCAAATGTCATGAAAGTTTGTGAAGAAGTTGGAACATTCAGAGATGAAGCAATTGCTCAACTATCAGTAGATATCAGCAAGGGGGAGAAGATTGTCAAAGAACAAGTTGAAAAAATATCAGAACAATCTAAAGCATCTATGGATAATCTAGTCAAAGAAATGAAAGCAGACATTCTAGCTCAACTCCAATCTGTAAAATTCTATACCTATGATACTGCAGTATGGTTGCATAATCAGAATTTTCCCAACTCCCAGCTTAACCCTGCCATAATTCCAAAGTCCTTAGATCCTCTTGAAGATCATCCTCCCTCAAGTGCTCCAGATCAGGCCAACTTTCCAGAGTTTGTGCCAGTCTTCTCACCTAGACCTACTGGTGACATGACTGAGCCCCCTCTTTCTTATGATGATGTGTGGCAAGATGATTTTCCTCAAAGCTCTCAGGGTGCCCCTAGAAAGAAAAGAAAATATGGTGACGGCGCTTCTGCTAGCCGTTCTGCACCAAGGAAAGAGCCTACCCCAGCTCCAGAAGGTAGACCAGAAGTTATTCATGCAGAGGTTTGGAGTCCTACCTCCAAGTCTCTTATCCTTGATACCTTGAAGCTGGTAACAGATTTTGGTGAAAATAGAGATCAGTACTACAGCTACTCTGAATGGAAAGCATATGATGCATCCCAAATCAAAATCAGATTACATGACAGAAATTGGGGATATAACAATCCAGCTGCTCCTCCAAGGCCCAAGACCTATTTTCCCAAACCTTTCAGCTACTTGGAGAGGCAAGAGCTTAAAAGAGAAAGAATGCATAGAGGAGCCCCTTCTTGAGTAAATGAGGATGTGGAAATGGACATTTAATCTTTTGAAATCATTTCTATATATATATATTTGATTCTAATTATGGCTATCTTTATTATTTCTCCTGCTTCATTTTATTTTTCATCAGTATATGTTTTGTTGTTCTTTTTACTCTAAGTATTTCACCTTAGTGTAGAGGATGCTGACATCTACAAATAGGGGGAGATTGTTGGGATTTGTCTCCACAATACCTCAGATTTGTAGGAAGTCAGACCTTGAACTAAGATGAATTAAGGTGTATTTGATATTGTGTTTGAGTTGTATGTGTGCAGGTTCTTATTGCCAAGTGTAGACCAATGTCAGTCTATAATGGGTCACCAAACACAGGACCATACAATGTAATTCCTCATTGTGTGATCCAAGGTGTTGGCTCATGTATAGCCTCTCTATTGGGATACACTTCATCAACATGCACTTGGACTATGGAGTTTTGAAGTCTATCTCAGAAGAATTTTTCTAAGTCCACATACTCGAGTACTTCTATAGTATACTCGAGTAAGTGAGTCTGTACTCGAGTAGGTTGGACTACTTACTCGAGTGGATTCTCTATTTACTCAAGTATGAAAGCTTATACTCGAGTAGATTTTCCTTCACTCGAGTAAGTGATACCTTATACTCGAGTAGATGGTTAGTTACTCGAGTAAGCGTTCTGGTGGTACTCGAGTAGATCTGGACTTCTTATCCTAGAAAGTTTCTAAGTCTTCATACTCGAGTAGTTCTCTGAAATACTCGAGTAAGTAACTCTGTACTCGAGTAGATTGTTTTTCATACTCGAGTAGGTTAGTGGTCACTCGAGTAGTTTTCCTTAGATACTCGAGTAGTCTATCTTCTCCATACTCGAGTATCTCAAACTCTTATACTCGAGTAGCTCTTCAAGTCTTATCTGAGAAATTTTCCTAAGTGCTTATACTCGAGTATATTTGCTCATACTCGAGTAAGTTCTCTAAGTCACTCGAGTATTGATCCCTAAAGCACTCGAGTAGTTTCTATCTTGATACTCGAGTATATCCCTCATACCCACTCGAGTATGTAACCTCTTATTCGAGTATGTCTCTGTCTCTCGAGTATGTCTGTTCGAATTTCCTAAATTTCTCTAAGTCAAGTTTCTTTGTGTATTTTCAAATAGTCCTTTCTGATTGGTCCACGTGTCATCCTTAATTATGTTTATGACCGTTGGAGACCACCTATAAATAGGTCTTTTCAGACTTGACTAAATACACGCGTTTACAGAGATTATCTTTTTAAGAAAGAGAAAATCCCGAAAACCCTAATCTTTCTGTCCTCCGCCATTATTGTTTTTGGAAGAAGCTCTGGATCGTCGTTCTCACGCCGCTACTATCGATCTCAGTTTCTCCAGCGATCCAGAATCAAGAAGAATCATCCGATCACGTCGTGCTTCATCGATCTCTGATATTTCTATTCGATCATGGTGATTCAAGATTTCAGATCTCCGGATTTCGGTCAAGTCTTCCTCAACCTTTTTCTGTCCAAGCCGAAAGCTCTCAACGAAGAAGACAAAGCCAAAGATCCAGATCTGTATTATTTTGTTTGTATTTTTCTTCAAACAATTTCATTGTAGGAGATTTATCTCCGAGTGGTAGGAAGTTTTATCTTCCGAGTGTAGATCCGTTTGGGATCGAGTTTTGTAGGAACGTAGTTCCGAGGTGTAGGATTGGTTTGCAATCCGAGATAGTGGAGTAGTCGAGTCTAGTGATTTGCTAGATCGGTGAGGAAAGTGGACGTACCCAAGATTGGGGAACCACTGTAAATCTCTTATCGTTTGTGTGATTGCTTGATTACTTATCTGTGCTGTGTTAATTTTTTATTCTCAATTTGGCACGTATTTCACCTATTCACCCCCCTCTAGGTGATTTAGGTTGACAACTTAGTTCTCTCACCTTCCAATATGGTTCTACATGTTTTCTCGTACTTGAAACCGACAAAAAGCATATCATGGAAATTATAAGAGAAAGTTTAGGAATTGGAAGTGTTAAATTTTTGAAGTGAAAGTGGCGGTCTGTACGCGCGGGCTGGGAGGATAGAAATGGAGACCTGGGCAGACTGTCAGCGGGACTGGGCAAACAGGAATGACGACTAGCCAGTTCGGCAAGATTTAGCGTCAACTTATTCCCAGGTTATAACCAGGCGGATAGGATGTTTATCCGCGGGACTTGCAGACTATTTTGGAGTTCCCCAAGTCCGGCTCGTTGCGGACTCACAAGATCGGTATTGTTTGTGCCTTGGCCTTGTTCTGGTAGTGCGGTTTGGTGATGACCGCGGAGTTCGCCAGAGTGTGGACTGGTGTTGGAGTTCGCCGGTCAGAGCGGACTGGGGGTTGAGTCCGCCGATTTGGAGTTCGCGCCGTGGACTTGGTGGTATGGACTTGGTCTAGATTTATACCAAGTCTGGTTGTGCTTAGTCTACAGAGTTCGCCGGTTAGTACAGACTACTTTTGAAAAAAATTGTGATAGAGGAAAATGAGACACAAGGCGCAGGAAAACTCAACCACACTGAGCCCAAGCAAACCAAAATACAACCAGAAGAGCAATAATCTTTTGCTTGTCAAAAAACTTTTATAAATCAAGGCATACATGACGAGACATGATTGCCAATGTATTCGATGGAAGCAGGAAAATTACAAAGCAAAAAACAAACTGCGTGGACTCAAGGAGTAACCGTCGGCCCTACTGCTAACCGCTAAGGAGTCCGCTGAAGCCGCCTGGTCGCAAGACCACAATAAGCTGCCCGGACTGCCCGTTATTCAAGTGCTGAAAGAAACTTTGTCCGCTGAACTGCAAGATGCCTGACCGCAAGATCGCCTAGCCGCCAGATCACGCGGACTGCTGTCACCGAAAAGAATAAGCCTCCTAGAGTTGGGCATCTTATTGAACTGGGAAACAAGTTGCAGAAAGGAGACCGCTTGGTCGCAAGCCGTGACTTGCTGCTAATCGCCGGTTGAAACCGCAGAATCCGCACTGACCCTGACAGAAATTAGAACCAAGTCTGCGGCTCCTCAGCACAATTCGCACAACCTGCACAACACAAACTGGTCATACTCTTCAAACCATGCAGATAGAAAACCCTAACCGCAGTAACCTAACACAAGTTAACTTACTGTTCACTCAGTGTCTTCTGATATGACTGGGGGGTCCTATTTATAGGCACAGAGTGGAGTGAGATAACTGTACTAGATGATAGGATAACCACCATATCCTGTGTGAGTACCAAGTGTATCCGCAAATGCTGCAGATACACAACAGACCGCTGCGACTTAGCCAATAGCGAGTCTGCCAAGGTTGAGCCACCAAGGCCGGATACCAAGCCTCTAACAAGCCGCCAAGGCCAGCTAGACTAGATCACCAAACAGGCGGACTCAGCGAGTACCACCCAAGTCTGCCCACCTGCGAGCATAGCTCCAGACCGCAAATGTAAGACCCCTCTCCCCTTACCAAGGAGCTAACCGGGTCTTATGCCCTGAACCACTGCTTTACGGTGACACTAACTCACGGGTTAGTCGACACCGCAAGACGCCAATTCTGCTGGCTAGTACGATCATTCAACCTATTCAGCCAATCGAGAATAGAAGCAAAGGATGTAGTAATAAAACTGACAAGTCCACAAAAAATCATAGTATATAGTATATATAAGATAATGAAAGGTACAACAGTAGTCCACAATGAGTACAACGAAAGAGAAAAAAGGCTTATGCCATGTACATGAACATCAAATATCTCTCTTACAAAATCAAACTAAGCAGAAGCTAAACTATCATCGGTACACGCGTCATCACCTTACGTCATTCTGCAGTAGTAGTAGTAGTAGTAGGTGGTGGTATCAGCTACTCATGTCCTGCCATCTCATCTTGCTAGTCGTCCTGGTGCTCCATCTCCTCGAGCTCCTAAAATTATACAGTCACAACCGACCGTTAGCCATAAAGACTAAGCCATTTTGTCCTCGCCTCACCCCCACGACTCCTAGGCACCGAGCGGGAGGACGAAAGCGGAGTACAACAAGGGGTAGAAAAAGTATAGTATGCGATAGTGGATCTAATCTATTTAGATTATGTAATAGCAAGTATATCTCTACTCTAGCAGTTCTATATAGTACAAGTAAGGTAAGTAAGAACAGTACTGAAAAGAAGTGCGGTAAGTAAAGTAAAGAGAGAAGCAGAAAGTAAACTATCTACTGTTAAACTATCATCACAGAAGTATCTTAACTTATATAAATGCCCATACAAACTTATAAGTTAAGGTTTCACAAATGTAACTTATCATATAAAAGGGCCCATACTAATTTATATGATAAGGATCTATGATGCGTATGTCCTAAGTATGTATGTATGATATGGTATGCAGGTTATGATTCATACAAGTGCAACTCACACACACAACTCTATAATCACAAACCTTTAGTTCCCGCTTTTTGGAGCTAACATCACTCTCTAGTACCACCGTTGTGGCTACGTCAACAACGGAACGGGCGCTTCCTCTTCCTAGGCTTGTATACACACTACCAAGCCCAGACCCTTCGTACGCCTCTGTACATGTCCTAAGTGCACTCTAGAGTCTCTGCATACTAATGCTGGCCGATTGCAAGACTTTCTTGGTCGGGTGTGCGTTTTTGGGGATTGTCCTTCAAACCGCAGTATAAACAACCTACTAGTTGTAAGATCCGTTTCTCCCTTTCCGGGGCTAACCCAGATCTTATACCCAGAACCGCCGCCTTACGTTGACACTAACACACAGGTTAGTTGACACTGCAAGTCGCCGATTCTGCCGGCTAGTACGATCATAACCTGTCGGCCAATGTGAGAAATAGAAGTATAAAACAGAGTAAATATCACAGTAAGTCCACAGTCACAGTACTAGTCATATATAACAAATGAAAAGTACAACAATATGTAGTCCAAAATGAGTACAATAATAAAAGAGTGTAATAAGGGCTTATGCCCAGTACATCAATATCAAATCACTCTCTCTCAATCTAACAGCAGTGGAATCTATCATCTCAAATCATCACACCTGAACATGTGCTCCAGTAGTGGTAGTAGGTGGTATCGATGCCTGCTCCTCAAGTCCTGCCTCCTCGACGTGCTGGTCCATCTCTTCGGGCTCCTAAAATGATATGGTCACCGACCATTAGTCAAAAAGACTAAGTCGTTTCCTCCACACCTCGCCCCGCAACTCCTAGGCACCGAGCGGGAGGACGAAGCAGAGGACAATAAGGGGTAGCAAAAGTGAAAGCAGGTGACAAGAGTTAACTAGCAGTTGTAATAGGTATTGTTATCCTACTCTAGCAGTTCTAAGTATGTAGTACAGGTAAGTAAGAACAGTACTAGTAAAAGAAAAGAACTGAAAGTAAGAGCAGGAAATAAAGTAAGCTGAAATGTAAAGCTATCTACCATCACAGACGTACCTTAACTTATAAAAATGCTCATACAAATTTATAAGTTAAGGTTTCCAGGAATTGTAACTTATCATTTAAAAGAGCCCATACTAATTTATATGATAAGGATCTATGAAGCGTATGCCCTAATTCGAATGAATGGTATGATGCAATTTATGTAGCAGGCAAGTGCAACTCACACACAACGACTCCGTGATCACAGACCTTTAGTTCCCCCTTTTCGAGAGCTAGCATCACTCTCAGGTACCGCCATTGTGGCTACGGCAGCAGCGGAACGGGCGCTTCCACTTTCTAGGCGGGTATACACACTACAGGGCCAAGACCTCTCCTATACGCCTCTGTACACCGACAAGCGCACTCTAGAGTCTTTGTGTACTATTGCTAGCTACCTGCTAGACTTTTAGGTCGGGTATACGTCTTCAGGGATTGTCTGCCTGACCGCAGTATTAAACAACATACTTGCCCTTCCACCCGTACACCTCACCTGAGTCACCGTACTGCCATCGGTGTGACGATTGGCCCAGTACCGCATGACCCACCACCATTTATGCACATGCAAGTATTTCATCTCGAGCCTCCAACTCGTAGGACCAACCTGTCCTGATTCCTCCAACCCTGCCTGGGTGAGCAAGTAAACAAAACACTTCCTTCCAACTCTACACGGGTGAGCAAGTAGTCAACAAACTCCAAGTCCCTCCAACCCGGCATGAGTGAATATATAACTCATCAATTCCCTCCAACTCTACACGGGTGAGCAAGTAGTAAATAGACTCCAAGTCCCTCCACCCAGCACGAGTGAGAACAAGTACAATTTACCTAGCCTATTAGGCTACTCTTGCCATCCGGTTATTATACTTAGTGAATTAAGGTTAATCCCAGGACTGCCCAGGGTATGCCCAATGAAGGGGTCTCGGGGGCACTAGGAACCAAGATGGAATTAAAATCCAAAGTTCCCTTTCGCAAGGATAATTACTTTTAGTTGATGTCTACCCATAATCCACACTCAACTCTCATTGTTACTCTTAGTTGACCCTAATGACTTAAGTTGTTATCGGGAGGGCGACGGTCTTCCGCCGACCTCCATTTCCAGTGGTTACCCAATTACTTGCACTTTTACTCTCATCACTAAGACGATACTAACCACCAGGGTTATACTTCAAATCATGTTCTCTAGTTTAATTGTCGATCTATCCCCTGGTGGGCCTATAGTACAACCTACTTTTACTATGCGCAGCCCTTGACCTAACTCCACCCCGGAATCCAACTTCTAAATACTTGGCCCATATGTCTCAAATTATTTATCCTAAGGTGGTATGGACCTATATGATGACCATGATGATTTTCATAATTTCCCCAATTATTTATACCATTAAATTAATTTCTTCAAATAACTCTTCAAGTCATTTAACACATGGAGTATATCATATCATAATCCTAATAGTGTGAGAAATTTTTCTGACCTACAACATAATGAAATATCACTATCTTCCAAGATTTATAATTTTCCTTTAGGTATATATATTTATTACTTAATTAATACAAAATCATCAAAATTATCATTTTACAAAGGAAGTATAAGGAATTCAATTACAAAAATTCTAGGAAAATTACAGATCATATAACACATTAATTTAAGACTAATGGCAGAGTTTCATTAACCACTATAGAGTAATGGCCTAACAAATCCCATTCTTAAATATTTACCCAAATGCCATTATGTTAATTTAAAATTATCAGTATATCCATAAATTCTGAGATAATTATGCAAAACTAATAATACAATTATATAGCACTAGAAATATTTACAAATTTTTCTGATATGTATTTCCATCAATTCATGACTAAACGAAATAAGGGCAAAATGGTCATTTCAAGGTATTTTTACTCTAGAAGTTCTCAAACAGAAAGATCAATTTTTCCTAAGTTAAATATAATCTTATTTTTAACTTGGCAAAGTTTGAGTATTTTTTCTTGAGGAAAACCTATTTTCCCAATTTATTTTCAAAAGGAGCTATATTTTTAAAAATTCCAATTAATGGGATTTTTGATCCCAAAAATCCCATAATTAATCTGAGGGGTCAAATTTATCCTAATGATCCTCTGGAATCACTTCCATGATTTTTAGATGCCTCAATTAGGCTGAATACACAATATTTCAAATATTGCTATTTGCACCCCAAGGCTATAACTAGCCAACACATGCAAGTGGATTAACCAACATGCAATGATCCAAACGTAGGGAAATTTTTATCACATACTTATAATGTCCCCAAGGACCGGCCACAAAAATTTGGGGCCATTTGGAGGCTTAACACTCCAATTATACCATTTATTTAATTATTGATATTATGATAAAAACTATAGAAATTTTGTCCCCAAAAATTTCTAAACTTTGGCAGGGGCTAAATATGCCTAAATTAGTAACATGCCCAAAATTTCAGGCCATGTGGACATCTGGTTTGGCAAGGGCTTCACTTTTAATTTCTGCCCTAGCCTAGGACCAGTCCTAGGAAAAATGCCCTACAGGCCAGACCACTACACCAAAACCTAAGTTTAGGGTGGCAAATTAAATTTAACCCCAAGGGCTACAATTTTATTCAAAAGTAAAGTTAATTTGAGGTCTATAAGTACCCTAAATATCACATGCAAGGTGACTGTAATAATGTGACAGAAATACACATTTCATAACATTTATATTATTTTAATAAGCACGAATCTTAAAGAAGGAATGGAGGGCATCCCGTCATCATCCCCGATGGATGGATGGCTGGGATTGAATTTCCTGGGCCATGTTGCGGGGCCATTTCCGTCCAGCTGAGGCAGCGCCACTGCCAGCCAACAGTGCCACCACCTTCACGGGTGTGGTGGCCATCTTTTCCCGGTGATGTGGCGGAGGGAGACGGCGGCGACGGCGATTCCGAGTGGGATGAAAAGCATAGAAAATTCTCTCATTTATCACATGGCATCGGGCTCAATTGAGCCCGATATCTCGCCTAATGGATCTAAGAAGCTAGTACAGAGAGAGGGGCGGCGAAACAGAGCTATTCCAGGCCTTTGCGGCGAGTGTGGCGGCGGTTTGCCATGGAAGAGTTGCTCCGGCGATCTCCTGCCCGAAACCTTGTTCCACCACCAAATGCACTGATCCATCACTCGAATTCCACTCGTTTCCACTCACTGAAGCTGATAGTGAGGTTGGTTTGGGCTGAGGTGGGGTATATGGGGAGA
This sequence comes from Platanthera zijinensis, assembly GCA_039513925.1. Taxonomy (NCBI): domain Eukaryota; kingdom Viridiplantae; phylum Streptophyta; class Magnoliopsida; order Asparagales; family Orchidaceae; genus Platanthera; species Platanthera zijinensis. The sequence continues at coordinate 40,576,124 of CM077079.1, read as the reverse complement.
TACAACCAAGGTGAGCTCGGGCTCAGCCTTGGTTGCTCCGACCATGCTTGCCAAGTGGCTCTCAGCCCCTAATTCCTTCTGGAATGATGTGAGGAGGTCGGCCAACACCTTTTGGGCTGAAGGAGTGAAGGCCACATGGCCACTTCTCATTATATTCCATTTCTCTCTCCTCTTTTTTGGTGATTTCTCCATAATGCCCCCTTGCATGCACTCTCTCTCCTCATTTTTGGGGTTAGGGGATTTCCTTGTACACTTGGGCTGGTCATGGGCCAAATTTGGTGGGTTTGGCCCAAGGGAAATGGCTTGGGCTTCTATTTTCATCTTTTAGGTCAAATTGTTGACTTTGTTTACTTGGAGAGTTGACTTGGTCAACATGATTGGTAGGCTGACCCCACTTGATGGTCATGAGCCCAATGGCACCACCCAACTTGGGTTGGGTCAAGGGTGTGCCCTACTTAGGCTAATTGTGCCTATGAGTGTGGGTTTGACCAAATTAGGCCTAAGGTTGACTTTGGTCAACTGGGGTCAAAGTGTTGACCTAGTGACATGCCCTAGGGTCCACTTAGATTGTTTTTAGGGTTAGGTAAATGTGGTGGGGTCATGGTGTGGCTAGGGTCCTTATTTAGGCTAGTTTGACTTAGTTGACTTGGTCCTATAGTGGGCCCACATGGCTACAACCCACTACCTAGGATCAAACCTAGCTAATTACCCTAAAACCCACCCCATGCCTAACCCAATCTAAGTTAAGGGGTCTAGAAGTAACATGGGATGTTACACTGGCCCCTCAAACCTTCACACGTCACCAGAGTCACCGTATTGTCATCGGTGTGATGATTAGCCCAATACCGCATGACCCGCCACTAGTTTTTTTTCTATGCACATGCAAGGTATCTTAACCCGAGCCTCCAGCTCAAAGGACCAAACCCGTCCTGATTTCATACTCCTGAGCCTCCAGCTCGCAGGACCAACCTGTCTTGAAATAAACCTCTTGAACTTTCAGCTCGCAGGACTAACTGTCCTGAAACCCTCCAACCTTTCACGGGTGAGATTGCACATCAATGCCTTAGTTCTGAATCCCTCCAAACCTTCACGGGTGAGAATGTCACCATGTTATATTAGCCTATTAGACTACTCTTGTCTAATGTTTGTTATACTTATCAATTTAGGGTTAATCCTAGGACTGCCCAGGGTATGCCCAATGAAGGGGTCTCGGGGTCACTAGGAACCAAGATGGGATTGAAAGCCCAAAGTTCCCTTTCACAAGGATACTTACTTTTATTAATATCTACCCATGATCCATACCCAGTTCTCGTTATTACTCTGGAGCGAACCTAATGACTTAGGATATTATTAGGGAATCGACGGTCTTCCGCCGGTCTCCGTTCTACCTACGGTCCTTGGGGTTTTGCACTCTATCACTTGATACTATGAAGTGACCTACACGACACCAATCAGGGTTTATCTTCCCAATATAATTATCAACTAACCTTCAATCGTATCCCATGTGGGTCCAAGTAATACCTGCTACTTTTGCTAAGCGCAACTCATGACCTAATACCAACCCGTCTAATAAGATTTCCAATTCCTTAGGCTAAATGCCCCTAATTAATTATCATGGGTTGGTATGGTGTATGATGTTGACCATTTAGGATTTCACCATTTTTTCTAAGTAATTAAGACCATAAATTAAATGTTTTAATTAAGTGGTCTAAGTCACTTTGTACATGATGTATTAAATACAATGATTCCACAAATCTAAGAAATTTACCTGGTGTTCAATGAGGTTAAATATGACTGCCTACCAGAGTTCATAATTTTCCCATGTAAATTTCTATATAATTTACATTTAAGATTAAAATCACAATTTGGCCGTTTTCCAAATGAAGTGCATCAAACATACAACCAAAAATTCTAGGAAAATTAATGGAGGCCAATATTGATATAATAAAATATCATACAAAAATTGATGACTCTAAACAGTGATTTGACCTAGCAAAATTCAATAATAGTAATATTACCAAGATGCCACTACTTGAGTTTTCAACATACATAATCACCCATAAATTCTCAAATAATTACAAAGGATTTTTAATCACAGAATTAAGATGCTATGAAGTTTTCCATAATTTTCCAGTAATAATTTCCTTTACTTTTAATTAATTTCCAAAAAGAGGCAATAGGGAAATTCTATTAAAAACTCAAAGTAAAGTTTCCAAACAAGCTTATAAAATTTTCTAGAGGTGCATGATGTCCTACTAGGGTTTTTGACAGAGTTTTAGAATTTATAAAATTAATTGGCCCTATTTTTAAATTTATTTCCAAATGGACATAATTTCCAATAATTCCATTTAATTGAATTTTAGATCCCAAAAATCTCATCCTTTCTATGGGAGGTGTAATTAATCCTTATAAGCCTCTTTCCAGAGTTTCATGGACATGCCGTTGGTCAAATGGGCCAAATTCTCATTTTCCCATTTCTACTATAGGCACACCAAATTTCAATATACCTTCATCATGCATGTTTGATTTCCCAAACATGCATAGGTCCAAATGGCCTAATATTTTTACCATGGTCATATAATTACCCAATTACCATGCCAACCAAATTTGGAGGCATTTGGAGTTGTAGATCTCCAAAATTTTAATTAATTCAATAAATGATATTTCTCCAAAAACTATGGAAAAATACTTTCCAAAAATTCCCATTTTTGGTCAGTGCCTAATTTTGACCTAATAACCTGCATGACCACAATCTCAGGTCATTTGGACTTAGAGTTTGACTTAGGCACTCATTTAAAGATCTGTCCTAGCCTAAGACCAGTCTTGGTAGAATGGTCATACATGGAGTTCCACTATTTCAAATTATGACTTTAGAATGTCATTTTAAAGGTAAGACCTAGGGCTACATTTTATATATTGAACATATTTTCTGAATCTGCCTTTAAGTGTCCTAAAATTAGCATGCAAGTGTCTAAATAATGTGTGACAGAAACATTAATAACACTATAGTTTAATTTGCATTTAAATCAACGACATCTCATCATCTTCCTCCTCCAGCCGACGATCTGAAAGTGAAGGGATAGATACTCTCTAGAGCGGGGGTGAATAGAGTTATCAAATTTTGCACTAGACAAAACTTAATAGTCTGCCCAACTCCCTTGGAGTGAAATGCAGAATGAAAAGCTTATAGATACGGAGAAAACCCTAAAGCCTAACACAAGTGTTGTGCACAAACTCAAGCTAACTGTAATTACAATTAAGGCTTGGAAATCCTAATCAGCAACTAGCAAACCTAGTTATATCTAATCACAGCCACAATGCGGGTAATTAAATTAAGCAAGCCAGACGACACAAGGAATTTATAGTGGTTCCCCAAACAACTTGGGTACGTCCACTCTTCTACCCACACGGTAGGAATCCACTACAGGTTTTTGATCAGGTGCCCTGCCACCAACAAGATCTGCTTCAGGTAGATCAAGAGACCCTTTAGACTTTTGATCAGGTGTCTAAAAACCGAACACAGGTTTTTGATCAGGTGCCCTGCCACCAAGGGATACTTTTGAAGGGAGTAATAACCCTGTACAAGAGGGGGAAAGGGTTAAGGTGTCTTCTCTATTTTACAATAGATTAGAGAAGCACAATAACTTGCACTGAGCTAGACAGCTCTAAAAGAATCAAGGCTCCCCCTGGATCAAAGAACGTCCAGGTGAAGTCTTGCTTCAGTGCAAAAACTCTTCAGTAAGAACTGAAGGAAGAACTACAAGAAGAAATAAAATAATAAAATAGAAATCTTCTAGCAGCTATTTTATTTTTCTTCTTCTTCAAAAGAACTCTGAGTCTGAACTTCCTGAAGGCAGGAGAACTCAGGTTGAAGAAGAGCTGAAGAGCTAACACTTCTCAGTTGAATGAATATTGTTGAGAGCAGTGAACTTGGACTTGATGAAAGCTTGAATAACTCTTTTAATAACTGGTTAGCTAGCTGAAATCCTTCTCCAAAGGATTCCTTTTATAGCAGCAACAAGCAACTGCTCTTTTCAATTTGAACTGTTTGTCTTCTTCTGAAACTTGAAACCTGGGCTGCAAATATCACAAAGACAAACAAACTCTGCAGCAAAATATTCTATAAAAGGGATAAACCTTTTTCAAAGAAGCTGCAGGAAGCAATCTGATAATAAAGGTACTAAATAAAATCACATCAGAAACAAACTCTTTATAGCAAAAGGAAGACTTTTCAGTCTAACGGCTATAAAGGACTGACAGCAGATAAACTAAAATACAGTGTCAACTAATAAGACAAACAACTTTATCTGAAAAGATTTTACACAGGCAAAAGGGATGGAGCAGATATTGTCTGGAAATATTATCATAAAACAACTGAAATAAAATGCCAGATAATGTATTAATTTATTAAATAGAATAAATAAATACAAAATAAAAAGGCAAACAGAAAACGTCGAACGACCCTCGGAGATCGTCGACCGACGCACGGAGATCGTCGACCTATCGGGCAGATAGTCGAATGATCCAGATAGTCGAACTATCAAAGAAGATAGTCGAACTACCTCGGCAGATAGTTGACCTATCAGAACAGATAGTCGATCTATCAGATAGTCGAACTATCAAACACAAACAGATAGTCGACCTATCAAGCAGATAGTCGACCTATCACAGAAAATAGATAGTCGACCTATCAAAACAAAACAGATAGTCGATCTATCAACAGATAGTCGAGCTATCAGATAGTTGAACTATCAGGACAGATAATCGAACTATCAAAGACGACAGATAGTCGACCTATCAACAGATAGTCGACCTATCAAAGCGGAACAGATAGTCGACCTATCAACAGATAGTCGAACTACCAAACCAAGCAGATAGTCGACCTATCAACAGATAGTCGAGCTATCAACGCAGGACAGATAGTCGACCTATCAACAGATAGTCGAGCTATCAGATAGTTGAACTATCAGGACAGATAGTCGAACTACCAAACCAAACAGATAGTCGACCTATCAACAGATAGTCAAACTATCAAGGCAACACAGATAGTCGACCTATCAACAGAAAGTCGAGCTATCAATGCAGACAAAGCGTCGACCAACTGATAGACGATAGTCGATCAGCCGATAGACGATAGTCGAGCGGCGTTCGACTATAGTCGAACGAACAAACTACTTAACCAAATTCTTCATCTGGAAAAGCGGAGACTCTACAGCTAGACCACTAACCATTGACCATAGATATTTCTTGGGTCAAGGGACTAAAAAGACAAGACTAAACTCAAATCAAACTAGGGTACCAACAATCTCCCCCTATTTGAGTTAAGTCTCTCAAAAGCTAAAACACAGAACTAGCTATAGAACAATAAAATCAATACAGGAAATAGATAACAATTAACTATCAATTATCAAACATTCAGATAAAAAACAGTCAAACAAAATTAAAGATCTACAGAATCTGGTTCAGGGACAGAAGAGCTAGGAACAAAAGAAACTTTCCGCAAGGGATCAATAGCTTCTTTCTTGGACAGCTTCAAATCTTGCACACCAATAATTTTCAGTTCTGCAGCCCTTGGAACAACTGCTTCTGGATGCTTTTCCATATATTTAGCAGGGTCAAAAACTTCAGGGCTAACCTGGATTCTATCGAGTTCCTTCATTCTGAACTTTGACATTGTAGAAAGACCTGCAGAGTCCTTTCCTTCAGCCTTTGCTTTCTTTATCTGAGCTGATCCAACAAGTTCTAGAAATCGAGCCATCCTGAAATAAGGATCTAACTCTTGGCTTTCATACACATTTTCAGATGATGTATTAATAGGCTTCACAACATTAAACTTAACAGATAAATCTAATAAACTTACAGCTGTATCTTTAACTTCTTGAATAACTAAAGATGATGGAAGAGCAAACTCAGCAAACTTTTTACTGGATTTTTCAGAGAAAACAGTTCTTTTACCTTTTGAAATATCCTTAGCAACATGAACTGGTATAGTAGGAGAAACCTTTTTCTTGGGAGAAGGAGGAGGTGAAAATGTTGGCTTTTGATATACAACCTCCTTTACTTGCTCTTTAACCTCAGTATCATGCCTTTGAGTACCAGAATATGATTTGCCTTGGTGGCTTTGAGAACTTTTCCTTGAATGAGGCTGAGAAGGAGCAGATTTTGCAGATGGAGCAGATGGATTAGCAGATAAATTGCCAGAGGCTCCTGCACCGGGAGGTGGAGGAGGAGGACCTCTGGGAGTCCATCTAGGAGCAGGACTATCATATCTCTTAGATTTTTTTCTCTCCTTTTGCTGGTTTTTGGAAAACCACATCCAATGTTGGAAGTCTTTCGACTTAGGGTCAATCCCTTTCAATATGTAATAGGGAGTATCATTGTCTCGATTGGGAGGAGGAGGAGCAATAGCTTTCCTTTTTCTCTTTACAGCTTTCTTTTTCTTGGAGTCCTCAAACATATCTGAATCATCTTCATCTTCAGAAAGAGATGAGGGAGGATGATCATAAGGGTCATAGGCTTCTGATACAGCCTTTTCCTTTGCTTTCATGGCAGCTTTCTCCTTTTCTTCTTCTATGGCATCCTGAGCCAGAAGAGAATCCAGATCAGGTCCTGGAGAGTCATCCCATACAGTAGATTTTTCATCTTGCAAAACTTTTTCTTTCTCTTCCAAAGAATCTTGTACTCTTTGCTGCCAGGCAGCTCTTGCTTTCTCTTCTTCTAAACTCAGTACTGGGGTCTTTTCATCTTGGCTTTCAGATTCAACATCTTCTATATCAGCTAAGAAAAGGTTCAATTCTGGATCTCTTTGCACATCTGACTGAGCTGGTTGAGCAGACTCAGTATCTTGAGCAGCAGGCAAAAGATCAGCTGGAACAACTAAAACATCTGAAACAGATTCTTGAACAACTACTTCTACTTGAGCAGCTATATCTTCTTGAATATAATCTGTAGATTCATGAACACAAATCTGCTATATAAGCTAAAAACATCCCTTCTAGGTATTCACAAACTAGCAAATTAGTTGACTCGTCAATAAAACGGATGAGTGAATTACCTTCATACTTTACCAACTCCCAGGATTCATCTAGATAGGATGTAATAATGCCTTCTAGGAAACGGGCAACCAAAGGAGTGGTGAGATCTTCTAAACAAACTTTGACAATAAATTCTGTTTCCAATATAGCATCAGCAATCTCTTTTTCAGATAACACTAAAACTGATTCTTCTTGAGCTGGAGCAGTCTCTTCTTGAACTGTCATCACTATATCTGTCACCGCTGGAGGATCTGCTGGAGGGGAGGCTGGAAGCTCTGAGACATCTTCATAGAACATCTCCCCCTGCCTGATTTCAGTGGGAACTGAAACCAGGCCCCTGGAAGAAGAGGGCTCAGCAGACTTAGAGAGGGATTGGATGGTGGCAGTCAAAGTAGCAATGGAGGAAGCAAGTGGAGCAATTGCCTCTTCAATCATGATTTTGATTGAAGGGGTAATCAACTCCAAAATGCTGGAGATGAATGCTGGGGTGACTTCAAAAGAATGTGGGGGAATGGCAGATGATGGAAGATCAACAGGAGGAATGTATTCCTGTTGAACTGGAGAACGAACAGGAGACTGACGAGGTGTGGGAGTCCTCTCAGATCCTAACAAATCAAAACTAGGATCAGATATCCTAGCCAGATGAGAAGGTATAGGAGATGCAGGAGGAGAAGGAATAACAACCGTGGTTGTATCTCGAACAGGAGAAGCAGAAAGTCGTACTTCAGCTAAAGTTGATGGAACTTCAACTGAGGTAGACGGAACTGAAGAGGATGGAACTACTTCAGTAGAAGTTGATGGAAAGGCAGAAGAAGATGATGGAAGAGAAGGATGAGCTGAGCCAGCTTCTTGAGGGTGAGGAGTGACTGAATCAGTCCTTGTGCTCTCGGATGTCGCTGGAGCAACCCCTGAGAGAGCGGGCTTCACAAATGTCCTCTTCCACTTTGAGAACAAATGGGGATCCATCTTCTTGCTGGCATTAATTGTTGTAGCAACTGAAACTAGTAGATGAGGATATCTTTCCTTCAGAAAAATTCCAATAACCCTGCCTAGGGTAACCTCTTTCTTACTGTTCTTTTTCCTTATCAAATCGAACAAAACACCAGCCCAGTTGATCCTTTTCTTGTTAACAATTGCACACATGAGTGCAAATTGTTGTCTTGTAATATTATCATGGGCTGAGTGCTTGCCTAGCAACACTTTTCTAACTAACTCAGCAATAAATTTTATCTTGAAGGGGAAATTTACCTTGAGCAACTTCGTGGGAATGCCCTCCGCATGTCCCAGCTCAATCAGCATTCTTCCAAACTCTGGAGCATCTTGCTCAAAATCTTCTTCACCATTTATCAAACCAAATACATCAGTCAGAATGACGGGAGTTAAAATAACCTCTTCTCCGCCAATAGAGCCGGTCATCGATTCGTCGGTGGAGGACGAAGTAAATGCCCATTCCTTAATCTCGGGAATATTTAACTTTATCCTTGCAGACATTAGTCTTTCTAACCCTTGATCTCTGCATAACTGGAGGATTTCCACAATCCATGATTCACAACAGCTGAAGGCATCGAAATCGACACTGAATCCTGCGTCGAACTTCACAACTGCGAGCAATGCTGGAGAAATCGCCATTGAAGGAGCTGGAGAGGGCGCGAGAGAGACGGAGAAGACGAATCGGTAGAAAATCGCAAGAGGAGGAGCAAGCGGGAAGACAGAATGCGAAAGGACGCTCTCCGTCGACGATAAAAGCGAAGATCTTTTAACCTAGGTCGACTATCGGCTTTATATTAGACCGGAGATAGTCGATCTATTTAAAAGATACTGGAGACGATGGTCGAACGGTCGTTCGACGATCGGTCTAGAAGCAGAGTAGTCGATCAATCGTTCGACTATTTCTGGCTTCTCAAACAACAATCTGTCGTCATCCAGGGATCGACGATGAGCTCGACTTGTTCGACTATGGTCGAACGCCGGTCGACGATCTTCAAACAGGCAAGCTTTCATCAACCATAGGTCGACGATGGGCTTGACTCGATCGACTATCTTCGAACGTCGTTCGACTATCTTCAAACAAGTTTCAACATTGGCAGATATAGTCACACTTAGTCTCTTCCATTGATCATGCCTAGTTGAACCAAAAAGAACAGATGTTTCTGTTCATCTAAGGGCTTGGTAAATATATCACCTCTCTGAAACTCAGTGGATATGAACTCAAGACAAATCTTGTTCTTTTCCACACAATCTCTCAGGAAATGGTGTCGAATCTCAATGTGCTTCGTTCTAGAGTCGTGCACTGGATTTTGTGCAATTGAGATAGCACTGGTACTATCACACATGATTTTGGTGTTCTTGTGTGAGTAACCATAATCCACAAGCTGGTTTTGAATCCACAGGATCTGTGAACAACAACTGGCAGCTGCTATATATTCAGCCTCTGTAGTTGAAGTTGAGACAGAAGCCTGCTTCTTACAGAACCAAGAGACCAATCTCTCTCCCAGGAACTGACAAGTTCCTGAGGTGCTCTTCCTGTCAACTCTGCAACCAGCATAGTCAGAGTCAGAGTATCCAATTAACTCAAATTCTGATTCTGCTGGGTACCAAAGTCCTAGATTTGGACATCCCTTCAGGTATCTCAGGATTCTCTTGAGAAGAATCAGATGAGATTCCTTGGGGTTGACCTGGAATCTAGCACAAAGGCATGTATCAAACATTATATCTGGCCTACTTGCAGTTAAATATAATAGGGAACCAACAATGGCCCTATAATTCTTTTGATCAACTGGCTTGCCGTGATCATCAGAATTAATAACTACATTAGTAGCCATAGGTGTAGGCATTGCTGAAGCATCAGCCATCCCAAATTTCTTTACCAATTCCTTGGCATATTTGGATTGGGAGATGAAGATACCATCAGCATCTTGCTTAACTTGGAGACCAAGAAAGTAAGACAGCACACCCATACTACTCATCTCAAACTTGGAATGCATCAAGTTGGAAAACTTTTTGCACAGTTTGGGATCAGTGGAACCAAAAATAATGTCATCCACATACACTTGAACTAACAGGATTGTGTCCTTGTGGTGCTTGACGAAAAGGGTTCTATCAACTACTCCCCTAGTAAAGTTGTGCTCTAACAGGAAACTAGCTAAAGTCTCATACCAGGCTCTGGGGGCTGGCTTTAGTCCATATAGAGCTTTCTGCAACTTGAACACATGTGAGGGCTGAGTTGAAGAAACAAACCCTGGTGGTTGTTCAACAAACACCTCTTCCTTAAGCTCACCATTCAGGAATGCACTTTTGATATCCATCTGAAAGACCTTAAACTTCATGTAGGCTGCATAGGCCAAGAAGATCCTTATTGCTTCTAGCCTTGCAACAGGAGCAAAGGTTTGGTCATAATCTATACCTTCCTCCTATCTGTAGCCCTGAGCTACAAGCCTAGCTTTATTCCTTACAATAATTCCATTTGCATCCAACTTGTTTCTATACACCCACTTGGTGCCTATGATCAGTTGGCCTTTAGGTCTTGGAACCAAAGTCCAAACTTTACATCTCTCAAACTGATTGAGTTCCTCTTGCATAGCAATGATCCAGTGGGGATCTAGCTCTGCATCTTTAAAGGTGAGGGGCTCAACCTGTGAGAGGAAACAAGCGTGCATCACATCCTGTCTTAACTGATGTCTTGTTTGAACACCAGCTGATATGTCTCCTATCACTTGAGATGTAGGGTGATCTCTAAGTGTGACAACATCAGCAGGTGGGATGTGATCTTCAGCAACAGTTGGGATTAATTCCTCGGGAGGAATTTGATCTACTATTAGTGGAACAACAACAGCTTCAGCAATGTCTTCATCACTGTCTGATTCAGTGATCTGAAGAGTTGATAGTTGAAGAATTTCTCTAGTAGCATCAGGTACCTGCAATGAACTAGAGGAAGGAGAATTTTCCTTCTCCTTTTAAAACATCTGAGACTCATCAAAAGATACATGCACAGATTCTTCAATTTTACAGGTTGATTTGTTATAAACCCTATAAGCTTTGCTCACTTGGGAATATCCAAGCATAATTCCCATTGAAGCTTTTGCTTCAAACTTTCTAAGGTATTCTTTATTGTTATTATGAATATAAACTACACAGCCAAAAACTCTAAAATAATTAATTTTAGTTTTCTTTCCTTTAAGTAACTCATAAGGAGTTTTACACTTAAGCTTGTGTATCAGACTTCTATTCAAGACATAATTGGCTGTACTAACAGCTTCTGCCCAATAGGAAAGAGGCATATTAGCATCTGCCAACAATGTGCTAGCAGCTTCAATGAGTGTTCTGTTCTTCCTTTCAACTACCCCATTTTGTTGGGGAGTTCTAGGAGCTGAGAAGCTATGTTTGATACCTTCTCTCTCACAGAATTCTTGCATGAGAAGAGAGTCAAACTCAGTACCATGATCACTTCTGATCAAGGCCACATGAGTAGAGTACTCAGTCTGCACACATAATAGAAAGTCTGTAAGGGCTTTGAAGTTATCAGCCTTAGTTCTCAAAAAGAAAACCCAACTGAACCTAGAGAAGTCATCTACAATGACTGAGGTGTAATACTTCCCTCCTAAACTCTGTACATTTATTGGGCCAAATAGGTCCAAATGTAATAAATACAAGATTCTAGGAGAATCACTTTTATTTACAGATTTAAAAGAATTCTTGGTTTGCTTGCCTAGCTGACAAGCCTTGCATAGGCTCTCCTTCTTGTAGGGGCAAGAAGGTAAATCTCTAACAAGGTTGTGTTTAGATAACCTAGATATATTTTTAAGGTTAACATGACTAAGCCTCTTATGCCACAAAGAATTATTATTAATTGTTACTTCATTAAATAAACAGATTTCAGAATGAGTTGAATTGAAATCTACTAAATAAATATTACCTATTCTAATGCCTACTAAAACAACATTATTATTTAAAGTAATATTACAAGAAGAGTTAGAAAATGAAACCTGGTAGCCAGCATCACATAGCTGGCTGACTGAGATCAAATTGTGCTTCAGTCCTGTCACATATGCAACTCTCTTGAAAGTAACATCTCCAATTGTGATCCTGCCATAGCCTTCTGTCTGACCACAGCTTGAATCTCCAAAGATAACCTTTGGGCCGAGCTTAGCTTTGAATTTTGACAGATGATTTTTATTTCCTGTCATATGCTTGGAGCATCCACTATCCAAATACCACTTATTTTGAGTGATAGGATAGGCCTTCACCTGCAAGACATTCATTTAGACATTGTGGACCCAGGTAACCTTGGGTCCCTTATTTTTCACATAAGAAAAGCTAGAAATAAATGAAAATGCAGGCTGAGGGTGATAACCTAATGGGTGAGATCTCCTAGGTGGGATTCTCCATGCAAATGATGGGTCAACAAACCTAGGGTTTCTATTTTCATTTAGGTTTCTACTGGTTTGATGATGATTTTGAAAATCATGTTGAAAACGTCGATCGACGTTCGACGATGGGCGCTCAGATCGTCAAGCTTCGTTCGATCATTGAGCTTCCGATCGTCGAGCAGCGTTCGACGCTCTTTGCATTTCTTTAAAAAATTTCTTCCTCTTTTCTCTCTTAGCTTTATTTAAAGTTTTATTAACTTGGTTTACTTGCTCAGTGTTCTTTATCCCATCAGCTGAGATAAAGTTTACTGGAGTTGAAAGATTATTTTTAAGAATAATTGGGGGTTCACTGGGAGAAGCTCCTAAGCCTAGTTTGTTATTGCCTGACCTAGTGTTAGTCATGCTGGTTATCTCTAACAGCTTAAGGCTTCTACCATTTAGAGATTCTTCTAACCTTTTAGACTTAGCTAACTCTATTTTAAGAAATTTAATTTCTTCACTACAAGTAGTGAGATCTTCCTTTAACTTAATATTTTCTGTAGCAATTAATTCTGAGTCAGCTAACTTATTTCTAAGTTCTTTAATCTCTTTTTCTGAACTAATTAAGTCTAAGCATAAGGATTTAAAATCTAATTTAAATTCTTCAGAAGTGAAGTCATAAGAAGATAGTACCTCATCTTCTGTTGGCATTTCTTCCTCTGAATCTGATCTCTCTGCAGCTGAATGATTGCTGCAGGCATCTATTGCCATCAGGCAAACTTCCTTTGCCTTCTTCTCTTTCTCATCCTCACTGGAGCTTTAGGAGGAAGATTCTTCATCAGAATCACTCCAGGTCTCAGCGACGAAACCTCTCTCCTTCTTCTTGTTCTTGTAGGAGGATGGCTTGGAGTGCTTTCTATGCTGTTCCTTTTCTTTCCTCTTATCTTTGTTCTTCTCCTCTGGACACTCTGGTAAGATATGTCCAGGTTTCCTGCAACCATAACAGATAATTTCTTTAGCAGGTGAACGGTTATACCTTGGTTTGTCTTCATAGCGTGAAGACTTCTTTCTGAATTCCTTTCTCCCCATCTTGAGAAACCTCTTGGCAAATAATGTCATTAGTTCCTCATTGGATTGGCTGCCTTCAGAAGCATCAGCAGCCTTAAGAGCTAGAGATTGCTCTTTTCTTGTTGGAGTAGGGTCTTTGCTTCAGCTTCTGCTTCCCTTGTCTTCAGCACTTGCTCAAAAGACTTGAGCTTGCCGAGAAGGGCTTCAGTTGAGATCTCTGTAGTACTTCTGGCTTCCTTGATGGGCCAGATCCTCAGATCCCATGTGCTAGGGAAGCACATAAGGATCTTATCATTGACCTCTGTCAAAGAGATATCCTTGTCAAGGGTCCTCAGCTCATTGATGATTGAGCTGAGCCTTGTATACATGGCTTCAACTGATTCAGCATCAGTTTTCTTGAAGTTCTCATAATGTGAGATAAGGTTGGACCTTCTGTCCTTCCTTTCATCAGCTGAACCAGCTACAATCTGGTTCAGTGTATCCCACATTGCTTTTGTTGAAGGGCAGTCAGCAACCTTCTGGAATACTTCATCAGACATTGTTTGAGCCAGAATGTTCATCGCCTTGGCATCTGCTATCTTTGCCTTTTTGTACTCATCGTTGTAGTCTGGAGGAGGCACTGCACTCATATCAGATGATGAGGCAGAAGCAGCAGGTGCTCTTGGGGGTCCTGACAAAATAGAAGCAAAGATGCTTTCATCAATAGAATTTATATATAATTTGATCCTTGCCTTCCAGATGCCAAACTTAGCTAAGTTGCATGCTGGAGGTCTGGTGCTAGAATAATCCTTGGACTGGGCCATGATAGTGATAGTGAATATCTATAAACTTTGGTATCTATCAGGATCTTGTGACTTAGGTGTTAGCCTATTCAGTCAGTCAACCTCCCTCTGATACCAATTGAAAGTGAAGGGATAGATACTACTCTAGAGGGGGGGTGAATAGAGTTATCAAATTTTGCACTAGACAAAACTTTATAGTCTGCCCAACTCCCTTGGAGTGAAATGCGGAATAAAAAGCTTATAGATACGGAGAAAACCCTAAAGCCTAACACAAGTGTTGTGCACAAACTCAAGCTAACTGTAATTACAATTAAGGCTTGGAAATCCTAATCAGCAACTAGCAAACCTAGTTATATCTAATCACAGCCACAATGCAGGTAATTAAATTAAGCAAGCCAGACGACACAAGGAATTTATAGTGGTTCCCCAAACAACTTGGGTACGTCCACTCTTCTACCCACACGGTAGGAATCCACTACAGGTTTTTGATCAGGTGCCCTGCCACCAACAAGATCTGCTTCAGGTAGATTAAGAGACCATTTAGACTTTTGATCAGGTGTCTAAAAACCGAACACAGGTTTTTGATCAGGTGCCCTGCCACCAAGGGATACTTTTGAAGGGAGTAATAACCCTGTACAGGAGGGGGAAAGGGTTAAGGTGTCTTCTCTATTTTACAATAGATTAGAGAAGCACAATAACTTGCACTGAGCTAGACAGCTCTAAAAGAATCAAGGCTCCCCCTGGATCAAAGAACGTCCAGGTGAAGTCTTGCTTCAGTGCAGAAACTCTTCAGTAAGAACTGAAGGAAGAACTACAAGAAGAAATAAAATAATAAAATAGAAATCTTCTAGCAGCTATTTTCTTCTTCTTCTTCAAAAGAACTCTGAGTCTGAACTTCCTGAAGGCAGGAGAACTCAGGTTGAAGAAGAGCTGAAGAGCTAACACTTCTCAGTTGAATGAATATTGCTGAGAGCAGTGAACTTGGACTTGATGAAAGCTTGAATAACTCTTTTAATAACTGGTTAGCTAGCTGAAATCCTTCTCCAAAGGATTCCTTTTATAACAGCAACAAGCAACGGCTCTTTTCAATTTGAACTATTTGTCTTCTTCTGAAACTTGAAACCTGGGCTGCAAATATCACAAAGACAAACAAACTCTGCAGCAAAATATTCTATAAAAGGGATAAACCTTTTTCAAAGAAGCTGCAGGAAGCAATCTGATAATAAAGGTACTAAATAAAATCACATCAGAAACAAACTCTTTATAGCAAAAGGAAGACTTTTCAGTCTAACGGCTATAAAGGACTGACAGCAGATAAAGTAAAATACAGTGTCAACTAATAAGACAAACAACTTTATCTGAAAAGATTTTACACAGGCAAAAGGGATGGAGCAGATATTGCCTGGAAATATTATCATAAAACAACTGAAATAAAATGCCAGATAATGTATTAATTTATTAAATAGAATAAATAAATACAAAATAAAAAGGCAAATAGAAAACGTCGAACGACCCTCGGAGATCGTCGACCGACGCACGGAGATCGTCGACCTATCGGGCAGATAGTCGAACGATCCAGATAGTCGAACTATCAAAGAAGATAGTCGAACTACCTCGGCAGATAGTCGACCTATCAGAATAGATAGTCGATCTATCAGATAGTCGATCTATCCGGACAGATAGTCGAACTATCAAACACAAACAGATAGTCGACCTATCAAGCAGATAGTCGACCTATCAC
This sequence comes from Platanthera zijinensis, assembly GCA_039513925.1. Taxonomy (NCBI): domain Eukaryota; kingdom Viridiplantae; phylum Streptophyta; class Magnoliopsida; order Asparagales; family Orchidaceae; genus Platanthera; species Platanthera zijinensis. The sequence goes on along the minus strand of CM077079.1, from coordinate 40,560,154 downwards.
AGAAAACAGATAGTCGACCTATCAACAGATAGTCGACCTATCAAAACAAAACAGATAGTCGATCTATCAACAGATAGTCGAGCTATCAGATAGTTGAACTATCAGGACAGATAATCGAACTATCAAAGACGATAAATAGTCGACCTATCAACAGATAGTCGACCTATCAAAGCGGAACATATAGTCGACCTATCAACAGATAGTCGAACTACCAAACCAAGCAGATAGTCGACCTATCAACAGATAGTCGAGCTATCAACGCAGGACAGATAGTCGACCTATCAACAGATAGTCGAGCTATCAGATAGTTGAACTATCAGGACAGATAGTCGAACTACCAAACCAAACAGATAGTCGACCTATCAACAGATAGTCGAACTATCAATGCAACACAGATAGTCGACCTATCAACAGAAAGTCGAGCTATCAACGCAGACAGAGCGTCGACCAACTGATAGACGATAGTCGATCAGCCGATAGACGATAGTCGAGCGGCGTTCGACTATAGTCGAACGAACAAACTACTTAACCAAATTCTTCATCTGGAAAAGCGGGGACTCTACAGCTAGACCACTAACCATTGACCATAGATATTTCTTGGGTCAAGGGACTAAAAATACAAGACTAAACTCAAATCAAACTAGGGTACCAACACGATCCAGATGCATCCTGCCTGTAGTAGCTTCTCTTGGTGTTTACCGGACATCTGGCCACCTCCCCGGCCGGCCACCACCATCACCACATCCGTTGAGGTGAGAGCTAACGTTTGGTGGCGACTTTGATGCCAGAGGCGGCGGTTTCCGGTGAACCCGAGCTCCATTAAAAACCATGGATTTTCTCCCACATATAACATGGATCCAAGGTAAATTGAGCTCGAAATCTCTCCTAAATGATCTAGGAAGCTAGAACCGAGGGAGAGGAGGAGAAAAAGACCTTTATTGGGGCCCAACGGTGGCGGTGGCGGCAGTTGGTCGTGGAATTCTTCTCCTCCGGCGAGCTTGCTCCCGAACTCGTTCCTCCACCATTTTCCTTGATCCAGGTATCGATTTCAACTCCTCTAGACCTTATGAAGCTAATGAGATGGTTTATTTTGGCTGGATAAGACTATATAAGGAGATTCCATGCTGGTGAGTTCGTCCAAGAGCTTTGGTTGCTTCTCCTTGGTGCCAAGTGGCCACCAACCCCTAATTTCTATTGTAAAGAGTCTTGGGAGCTCAGTCATGGGCTTGGGTAGAGGGAAGGAGGGACAAGTGGACTCCATCCCCTCTTTCCCTCTCTTATCTCTCCTCTTTTCCCCAAATTTCCAAAACTACACCCTTGCATGTAATCTCTCTCCAATTTCAGAGGGTAGGGGTTGTCATTGACATTTAGGCTGGTCATGGGCCATGACTCATGGGCTTTGCTTATTGAGAATGAACTTGGCCTTCCTTTTTCTTTTCTTCCTTTAGGCCATTTGTTGACTTGTTGACTTTTTAGATTGACTTGGTTAACTTGATGAATGGGATGACCCCACTTGATGGTCATGGACCCTATGACACAACCTAACTTGGGTTGGGCAATGGTGGTGCCCCACTTGGGATAATTGGGCCTATAAGTATGAGTTTGAATAAATTAGGGTTAGGGTTGATTTGGGTCAACTAAGGTCAATGGTTGACCCAATGATGTGGCTTTTGGTTCACTTAGATTGCTTTTAGGGTTAGGGGCACAGTGGTGGGTTCAATGTGTACCTATGATTCCATTTTGGGCTAGTTTGACCTGATTTGACATGAACCCTATAGTGGGTCATATGTAAATCCATCCTAACTCCTTGGGTCAAACCTAGCCTATTCTTATTCATCCACCACATGTCCTAACATAATCTAAGTTTAGGGGTCTCGTAGGAAATGGGATGTTACAAATCCCAATAAACAAAACAAATAATTTCGTCTCCGAAATTCAAGTTCGGGTCTACGGAGTTTCTATGCACAAGAATTTTTAAGAAACTTAAAGTATACCTGTGGCGAAAAGCTCTGGGTACCGTTCACGCATTAGATCAATCGGCTCCCAAATGTGCTCCTCCCGTCCATGGTTGGACCACAACACCTTCACTAGGGGAACCTTCTTCTTCCGCAGCACTCGAATTGTTATATCATCGGTCCGAACCAGATCTAAACGAACTAATCGATCAAGCCCTATTGGGCCAGTTGTAACTATAATGTGCTGCTCCGATCATAGTAAGTCTCTCCGAAGCGAGGAGATGTGGAAGACATCGTGTAGGTTCCCTAACTCTAGCGGCAGCTCTAGCCGGTAAGCCAAAGGACCGATCCGCTCCTAGATCATGCATGATCCCATAAATCGAGGGCTGAGCTTCTTGTGCCTCCGCACCTGTGAGACACCGTGCACCGGACGTATCTTCAAGAATACCCTATCTCCAACCTAGAACTCTATCTTTCGATACCCCGCATCGTAATACTTGGTCTGTCGACTCTAAGCCCCTAGCATATGATCTTTAATAAGTCGTATCTGAGTATCTGTATCCTCAATATAATCTGATATGAGTGCCCTTGGATCCTCATCCTAGACCCAAGATAGCGGCGTCCGACAATTCCTACCCCATAGGCCTCGTGGTTGTTTCTATCAGAGGTAATTGTCCCCTCCCAAATGTACATTCATTATATTTTGGGACGGAGTCCCTTACGAGCAATGATCATCAAGTACATGAAAATCAATAATCTTATATATAGAATTGTGCACACAAATCTTAGATTTCTCTTCTAGAATCGTCTCACGCCTTATAGCTTATACTATATCGAATCTTCAAATATATGTTATTATCGTTTTACTTATGACGAAGGTCCATCTTATGCATAGTAATTAACCTACCTCCAAACATAAGATTTGATGAAAAGATTATCACCCCCCTCTTTTCTTTTCCCCCTTTTTTTCTTTCAAATTCATGACATATTACACCTCTACTTAAGTAAAAATACATAATTTGTAGAGTGAACTCTTCATATATACATCGAGCGATCATTACTAATATTGATGTTCACAACATGACACTCAATCGCTTTTCTAATTAGATTATGATTGATAAGATATAAGGAATTCTTATAAAATAATAAGATTCGTCACAAGATGATTTTATCATAAGAAAGAATCTGATTAAACACTCATTAATTCTTGTGCAATTTCACCTTGTACACCTTTGATTGTCAAAATCTATATTCCATAGTCATGAATCCTCTTAATGGTGGTTATAATGTTATCAACTTATGTGCTCCGATTCTTGACGTCATCATAATCAAGAGACCATACATATGTGCACCACTTATATATACCCAAAAATACATAATTTGCACTATCTAATATATACGGGGTTGAATTTATTAGTTCCTTTGTGTGTAGGATGGACTTGCATTGCCTACACATGATCAAATTTACTAAGTTCACTAAACATGATAGTGCATTTGCCCGTAAGGTGGCCATTTCAAATCCTTTAAACAATTATAATGTTTGATTCTAAGGAAAACAACATGTTCATAATCATAAGTTGCTCTATAAATTATGAATCTTTCTGAAGGCAATTATTATATCATTAAACAATTTTGTTTTGATTCTTGTGATCATTAGAGCCACATCCAAAGGATCGTACTTATAATACACATCTTCCAATTCAGTATAGTTTTTCACTTGATTCTAAATTTTCTAGGGTAGTTATACCCCCAATGTCATAAACAAAATTATTCAAACCTTTTGAATTCTCACTTTATGGGCTCTAATCATGTAATAGTTAAGATCCACAAACACTCCTTCATATTACAATGACGTTAGCCTATCTCAATCTGTATGTTTCCAACTTAATGACCTGGGTATGTCAGGTGGATGCGAGTAGCAGTGATCAATCATCGTGTTTACTTCCCAATTATACCCATTTAATATGTGATAGTTATAGTCACTTTCCTAAGAGCCCTAACTATGGAAAATTTTCAATTGTTCTTCTGACTTCTACTGAATTCTCAATTCACATTGGCTCTCCCTTGCAATATATCTGAGTTCATTAATCAAATCCTTAATCGACAATATATTCATTAATCGTGTGTTACATCGATTGGGTTAAGGTGTTAGAGCATCTAGGAACATGCTTTGTTGAGGTAACACATTCCTTTAATTATACATAAAAGCTTTGTGTCGTCGAAACTACTTCGATTTTTTTTTTCAGAAAGCCAGATGTTCGAATTCTTGTGGATTGTACACAATTTGTTTTGTTATTTGGATATAACATGTCATTATGCATCAATATCTTTAAGTTGTGTCAAGTAATTATCTAATTCACAGGCCCGAGAAAGTTTCTAACGTCTCATGATGACTTTCCTTGTTCTAGGATTGTGATATATCCAAGTGGGCAACCCTCTACGTATATCTAATTAACTTTGAGGGAGGGTTGATCATCTTACCAATTATCTGTACATAAGTCTTGATTTTCATACGGGTAATGTTAAAATACCAATTCTCCAAGATCAATATATTTGCGACACAATGCTTTTTAAATAGGGTCTAAGGAAATCGAAGTTATTATTACCAATTTAGCCCAATAAACAAAATGATAAGCCCTCATACATTTTGGGCTAAATTTATTTAATATCCATAGTGTAATCATCTTATATATGCCTCAATCCTTAGGGCTAACAATCTTAGACTTGGAGTTCCACCTAGAGACTTATTGATAGGCTACATGTCTTAAGCCCTTAAGATTACTATTTACGACAATCTTCTCAAGATCAACATGTGACTCAAACAAAAACGGGTCTCTTCTAAAACTTGAATTTTTTTTTGACCTTTGGTATTTATCACTGTGGTTGTCTCAACGTAATCAAGTCATTGGTATGAGGATTAAGTTTACGAGTACCCTACTATACCATTAATATACTATAGGTACCAATTCTTCTTGAGGCGGTCCTATCAGCTTGAGTAAGAATTGATAATATCACTCAATAGATGGAGTAGGGACATCGAAGTTTAAGTCTTAAGTAGTGACTCTTGCATTAAATTCTTCCCTTAGTCAATTTGGGTATCCTCGTACATTAACCAGTCTATATCTGAGGTCGATTTTAGACTAAGGTATGACTCAAAATCTTCTTGGTAAGTCAAACTAAAGTGGTGTCTTAATTTGATTGGCCTAACTCATTGTTTCAATGGACTATTTTATGTGAGTTTTTTACACATGGACACACCATTGCTTCTACTGCATAGTTTGTCCGCAAACTAATGCTCGAGCGGGGTGACCCAGTGTTGTGGACTTCTTCTTTTATGATCGTTAGTTCAAGGGATACCAGTTTGTAAGACCCCTCTCTCCTTACCATGGAGGTAACCAAGTCTTATGCCCAGAACCGTCGCTTTACGGTGACACTAACTCATGGGTTAGTCGACACCGCAAGACGCCAATTCTGCCAGCTAGTACTATCATTTAACCTGTTCGGCCAATTGAGAATAGAAGCAAAGCATATAGTAATAAAACTAACAAGTCCACAAAAAATCACAGTACATATCATATATAAGATAATGAAAGGTACAACAGTAGTCCATAATGAGTACAACGAAAGAGAAAAAGGGCTTATGCCCTGTACATGAACATAAAATATCTCTCTCATAAAATCAAACTAAGCGGAAGCTAAATTATCATCGATACACGCGTCATCACCTGACGCCAGTCTATAGTAGTAGTAGGTGGTGGTATCATCTCCTCATGTCCTGCCTGTAACATCTCGACTTTTATTGGGCCACCAGAGCCCTAGTGGGCCCAATAAAAGTGACCCGAGCCTCTACCCGTGACCCGGGAGGAGCCAACCCTAGGCAGGGTATCGATCTAGAGAACTCTGTATTGAGTTTTGTCAGTTCCTGTGGCCTCGTATAGTCAATAAAAGCGCATCAGAACTCGTTCAGTTGGGCCCCGAGATCATATAGTGAATGTGACCATTCCTCGTAAAACGCAACGAGAGCGATATTTTGGATATCGAGCAAGAGAACTCTGAATCGAGTTTTATCAGTTCCTATGACTTCGTATAGTTGATATAAACGCATCAGAACTCGTTGCGTTACGATTCGAAGCCTAACGATGATTATGAGTGTTTTGACCGTTTTAGCACGCTACGGTGCACAAATTTCGGACTTTCACCAAACGGACTCTGATTCGACCCCAGTCAGTGGCGTTGGACTTGTGTGGTCAATACGAAGTCAACAAAAGTCGTTCTGGCCAATTTCGACGACAATTGGTAAACCTGTGGTCAAATCAAGCATAGTCGTGCACCGAAAAGCGCACGCACACCAATTGTGACACAACGCCCGAACTTTGACCCGACCCCGATGACTTGGACCCACTTTAACTTTGAACAACAAGGGGGACCCCCTAGGGTCGACTTGGTCAAACCCCCCTAAAAAATCCATCTTTTGGATTTTTCTCAAAATAAGAGTCCACCTCCTCTCCATGGATGGATGACCCTTGCCCCTTCTCCCTCCCCTCACTCTCCTTTGGGCCCCAACCAGCAAGCACCCCTATGGGCCCAAGTAGAGGCCCACCAACCCACTACCCCTCCTTCTTTCCTTTTTCCCTTCCCCCACCTATAAAGGCCCAAGCCCATGAGGGGCTAACCTCATTTCCCATATGGGGAAATGAGTTTGAGCCTCCAGCTGTCCATGGACAGCTGGAGGGTGGATATTAATCCCTCCCTAAGGAGGGATTAATCCCAAATTATGGAGGGGAGGAGATCCCCTCCCCTCCATGCCTATATAAAGGCACCCCTCTTAATATTCCCCTCACAGCTCTAAGAGTAGTCCCCCCTCCCCCTGCCCACTTGGCCGGAGTCGTAGCTTATCGAGAAAGCCAACCCTAAGTTTCTCCACCACCTTCCACCGCCATTAATGGCAAAACTCGTCGGAGGCCGCCAAACCCCCTAACCTCAGGTAAAAACTCTTCCTCTCCTCCCTCCCTAGCCTTCTGACTTGATGCATGTGAGCTCCGACGACCGGAGCGCCGCCGCCGTCACCCCCTCCCCTCCCATTTTTTTTTAAAAAAAATGCTCCAGTGATGGCCGGCGGTGGCAGGCCGTCGGAGCACCGCCGGAGGGAGCGCCCACCACCGGCGGGTTGGCCGGTGGCTGGCCGGCGGCGGTAAGCACCCGTAAGGTGGCGCGGCTTTGTTATAGCGGGGGGAGGGGATGATCCACAGTAGTTTTATTTTATAATTTATATTATTATTATAATATTTATTATAATATTATAATATAATAATAAGGGGTTTTGATTTTGCAGAGGCTAAAATAGACCTCTAGGAAAAAATGTTGAACATGAAAAATGTTCCCCTAATTAATGGCTTCCTCCAAACAAATTTTGAGAATTTTTGGAATTGATTTGGTATTTTTAAAAGCCCAAATAAAATTTGTTTGGTCAAATTAAATGCCCAAAACTCTTCGAAAAATTATGAAAATTTTTCCAGTCTCATTTTGTACCCCTTATAGGTTGCATCAAAATTTGGAGACTTGGCGATAATAATTGAAATTTCTCCCAATTGTTGGAGCCTAGGGTCGCGTTCAGAAATTATTACGCTCATTTTCTTCGAAAATGAAAATTGGAGCGCGCGACTATCCTCTCTAATTTGAATAATAAATTCAAATTATCGTATCGACGAGAGTGGCTGAGGCAAGTGACCAAGCTCCGTGTGTTCAGAGACTTTGTGAAACCGTCGAACGCCTCGACTCTCGGATGATCTGGACACGCTCGGAAAGTGAGAGTACGAGTAGCGAGTTGCGAATTATTCTCGATAAATAATGAGAGTGTAACTCCTGATAAGCCCCTGATCTGATTAAGTCGTGATTAATAAGGTGCAACCAAATCATAATCAGAACTTTATAATGGGTGAAACCCAAGGAAATCTCTTGAGAATGGAGATGGAACTTAACCTCTCCTGAGAACGGAGATGGAATTGAATGTGCCTCCTGGGTGGAGATGGAACTGAAAAATCTCTCCTGAGAACGGAGATGTAACTGAAGCCTCCTTGATGAGTGATTGGACTACTAACCATTTTCTTTATGATTATTCCAGTCTTGCACTGGTCCCACCCCTTTATTCTTATCAGTTCAGTACCTTTAATTCAGTTCTACTCTAGTCTCTTACTGGTCAAGTACTTTCAATTCATCTCTACTCCAGTCTCGTACTGGTCAAGTAATTTTAATTCAGCTCTACTCCAGTCTCGTACTGGTCAAGCACTTTTAATTCAGCTCTACTCCAGTCTCGTACTGGTCAAGTACTTTTAATTCAGCTCTACTCTAGTCTCGTACTGGTCAAATACTTTTAATTCAGTTCTACTCCAGTCTCGTACTAGTCAAGTACTTTCAATTCAGTTCTACTCCAGTCTCGTACTGGTCAAGTACTTTTTATTCAGCTCTACTCCAGTCTCGTACTGATCAAGTACTTTTAATTCAGCTCTACTCCAGTCTCGTACTAGTCAAGTACTTTTTATTCATCTCTTCTCCAGTCTCGTACTGGTCAAATACTTTTTCTTCAGCTCTACTCCAGTCTTGTACTGGTCAAGTACTTTCAATTCAGTACTACTCTAGTTTTCGTACTAGTCACATTTCATTACAGCATTTTAAATAAGCAGCATAATCACCGTACTTGCCCTCATTGTAATTTACTATTATAATCTCAGGTTCTGCTCTGACGAGCATTCGTTGTTGAGGTTGAGCCTTAGTTGGGGATAACCGGAGTCGAAGTAGTCCTTCAGGTCTAGCCCTAAATAATGTGCTCCCACGCTCCTTGTCGAAAGTAGAGCTGAGCGCCGGCGCCCAAAGTTTATGCCTAGTAGGGTAGGCCGACGAATACCCGGTGTATATAATGATTGCAATTTGTTTGATTGTTTGTAAATTGCTTGCGGTGTGATAGTGGCGGGTCAGTCCCTCCCGCAAACCGTTCGTACTGGTGTGGGAAGGTCGACGACTCAATGCGACAGGGAGATGGGTACCACGGGTGACCGACCGTTCAATTTTTCCCCGTCGGGTTTCCTCTGCTGGTCGGCCAAAATGATTCGCTGGATATCGCTCACATCCAAGAGTACATAAGGTTGTACGTTAGGGCCTGGCGTTGTGCGGTACGACCACCCTCAGAAGTGGCAGGACTGGCCATTGTTACCGACAACCACATCGGTGAGGCCCGCGGGGTTCGCTACCCTTCTAGAACAGAAGCGGTCCAAACTATATCGACATAGGGTTTGTGTGCGCGGCTGTGAATGCCTTCGATAGAGTACAGGATATGAAAACTTGTTGTGTTGTTATTCTAGTGGAGCCTTGTTATAACTGATTTATACTGCTGCTGCTTTTCTCAGTTATACTATTCTACACTCTTTTATAGTTGCTCCTAACAATATATATATGAATTGTTGTGCTAATCCTCCTTTGCTTCGGTTATTTACTTTTGTTGGGTGGGTGTCTGCTCGTCCCCAGGATATGGACCCGGGGATGGGATTTGTTTTCACTTAGTTCTGTGACTAACGGTTATCTAAATAACCATTCACAGGAAATGGAGCATCGTAGTGACCCGCCTCCATAGGAGATTACGCCAGTGGCTAAAACCACTCAAGCAGATACACCCCCGACATCCTCGGAGTTTAGAGACGTGAGTACCACCGAGCAACATAGGGAGAGAGAGTGTGAGGATTATATGTAGTACATGTATAGCCACATGCTTATATAAATACTTAGGCTTTGGCCCTAGAAGCTCTGTATTAATATATGATGTGTTATATATAATCTGTAGTGGTTTCCTGTTAATGCTTCCGCTATACTCTAATGGGTTATGAAAGTTGTGATTCGAGCCGAGCAATGCGACCAACTAGTGCTTAGAGAGGGTGAATCGTTTCCCCTAAGGAGCACTGGGTGGACGTCTTGGGCCAATAGTACCCCTCCAGCCCGACCCGGGCAAAAGGTTGGGGGGTGCTACAAATGGATCAGAGTAATCACGATTCATCCTTTTGGAACAGTCTAAGGATCCCTCCATCCCTCGCTTCGTTCTAGGTTCGGGACGAACATTACAGCGGAAGCCTGGTGGACCCTAGTATAGAGGCTTAGGGATTCTAGAATGTACAATAGTATGCCCATATACCGTTGTTCCGCTTTGTCTGTCGTTTTTGCAAACTGCCCCTACTTTTGCAAAATACTGACTCCCTTTCCTGTTACTTCTCCAGATACTGGAGTACAGTAATGGGGGATCCTCGTCCATAGGATATGTTCTAGCTACCCCACCTCCAGACCCGACCTCTCCCGCAGATATACCGTTCGCCGAGACTGACTTGGGGCAGACATTGACAGCCATTCTGGCCACTTTTCGGACAGCCTTGGCACAACCACCGCGAGAGATAACTGCACCCACCGATTTGCTGACAACTTTCTGAGGACTGAGGCCTCCCCCTTTTAGTGGTACAGAGACGGCCATCCAGATAGAGGAGTGGGTGGAGCGGGTGGAGGAGCTATTAGTAAGAATGATGTGCCCAGCTGTGGCTGCAGTCTCTTTATTGGTTACCCTTTTGGAGGGATATGCGAGGTATTGGTGGAGATCGGCTAGTCGCTCTACTTTTTGAGGTCGGTCGTTGAGCATGATCCTTTGGGGGGAGTTCTCCGAGGCTCTACTAGAGTTCTTCATCATGGATGCAGACCGATCCGCGCTGCAGGAGAGATTCTTGCTCATTCGACAGGGCAACCGCACAATGGTAGAGTATGAGAGAGAGTTTATACACCTGGCACGCTTCGCTGGGAATCTGGCTGTCTCCGACAGGGATAGAGCTTCTCGGTTATACCGAGGACTACGAGACAACCTGAGGCAGGCCCTGATCATGCTCTCTCAGGCCACCTTTCACATCATAGCCATCCATGCGACAGCATTAGAGTTGTACCAGCAGACAGTGGCTCAGCGGCGCAGAGGCCAGGTAAAGATCCCTCGAGACCAGAGGCGAGACGGAGGAGTCTCTCCCCAAAGACAGGATAGAGAGCGCAAGAAGCGACGCCGCAGACAGCCCTATAGGCGCCCACCAGTACCCCCAGCACCCCCAGCTGTGCAGCCAGACATCAAACCAGCTCCAGCACCACAACCCCAAAAAGTGGCCCGATGAGATGTTCCCTTCGCAGGGAACTGCTTCTTATGTCAGCAGTCGGGGCATATGAGAGCCTTCTGCCCACAAGCGACAGGGAGATCGAGATTAGGAGCAGTTTAGGGTGGACAGCTGGCATGGGGATGGGGTTAGAGAGGCCTTAGAGGCAAAGCTGGCAAGAGAGGCCCGCAGGGCCGAGCAGTACCTCTGGAGGCCTACACACTGGACTTGCAACACGGACCGGCCCCTGACGTAGTCATAGGTATAGATCTTAGGCGATAGAGAGATATCAAATCTGACTACTAATATTGTACATTACTTGTGTGCTTACATCTTCTGTATTAGATAGTTGATATATATGCATATATTTCCCAAATCGTCAGGAATCTTGTTGGTAGAAGGACACCCTACAAAGACTCTTTTCGACACAGGAGCAACACATTCTTTCGTTTCCCATGATTTCATCGCAAGAAAAGTAAACATTATTCATCCAACCGGACTGTCTATACGAATCCATTTACCGAACGGGCCGGATATGACTTCTAGTGAAAAATGCTCGTTCTAGGTTGTGCTGGGAGAAGTGGAATTTGAAATCTACGCAACTATCCTAGTAATAACTGGATTTGACAAAATTATGGGAATGGACTGGCTGGCCGAGCACCAAGCCCAGATAAAATATTCCACGCAAGAAGTCTGGCTACAGAACCCGAATGGCCAGACCGTCATGTTGACAGGTCTGCCCTATGTCTCACGTATTATCTTGACTTCTACGCAAATTGTGAAATCATTCCGGCAGAAGGACGAAGTATACCTTATCTATTTCGAGATGGATGACAAGACCCAGGTGCTCGCCAAAGTTCCAGTAGTCCGCGACTTCCCAGATATCTTCCCTGACTCCCTTCCAGTATTGCCACCCCAGCGAGAGGTCGACTTTCAGATTGAGCTCGTGTCCGGAGCATGGTCAGTATCATGAGCCCCCTACCGGATGGCCCCAAGAGAGCTAGCTGAACTGAAAATCAAACTACAGGAACTGATAGATGCTGGATTTATCCGTCCTAGTTCCTCGCCCTGGGGAGCCCCGGTGCTTTTCGTCAAAAAGAAAGACGGGACACTGCGACTGTGCATCGACTATAGGGAACTAAATAAGCTTACTGTACGCAATACCTACCCCCTCCCTAGGATCGACGAACTGTTCGATCAGTTGCAAGGTGCGTCCGTGTTTTCTAAGATGGACCTGAGATTCTGCTATTACCAGCTTCGAATCCGAGAGGAAGATATCCCCAAGACTGCCTTTAGCTCCCGATACGGTCTATATGAGTTCCCGGTGATGCCCTATGGGCTCACTAACGCGCCCTCCGCCTTCATGGCTTTGATGAATAAAGTCTTCGAACCCTTCTTGGATCACTTTGTCATCGTCTTCATAGACGACATCCTAATCTTCTCAAAGACCAAGACGGACCATACCCGACACCTACAGATGGTGCTATTAAAACTCCGAGAGCACTCCCTCTTCGCCAAATTCAGTAAGTGTGAATTTTGGTTTGAATAAGTTGGATTCTTGGGCCACACGATAAACATGGAAGGAGTGGCAGTAGACCAAGCCAAGATCCAGGCAGGGCAAAATTGGCTGCCACTCAGGACAGCTGCGGATATCCGAAGTTTCCTTGGTCTTGCCGGATACTACAGGAAATTCGTTGAAGGTTTTTACAAGATTTCCCTACCCATAACTGCTCTCACTAGAAAAGACATCGCTTTTCGATGGACGCCGGAGTGCGAGGCTGCGTTCATCGAACTGAAAAAGCGGCTGACTTCTACTCCAATCCTTACGATCCCCACAGGGACCGAAGGATTCCAAATCTACACTGATGCCTCCCTGAAGGGATTGGGAGTTGTTCTAATGCAACATGGCAAGGTAGTGGCCTACGTATCTCGGCAACTAAAGCCGCACGAATTAAATTACGCAGCACACGATTTGGAGTTGGGCGTCGTAGTATTCACCCTTAAAATTTGAAGGCATTATCTGTACGGAGTAAGATGTGAGATCTTCTCAGACCACAAGAGCCTTAAGTATATCTTCACGTAAAAAGAGCTGAATCTCCGGCAGCGCCGATGGCTAGAATTCCTATGTGATTACGATTTCGCTCTCCAAAATCACCCCGGGAAAGCTAATAGAGTCGCTGACGCCTTGAGCCGCCAGCCTGCGATAGCTGGGAGTTGGATGGAGCAAATCCCTAAGGAACTATTCTAGTCCTTGATTGACCTGGAGATTACCCTGGTTTCCCAAAGAGATCCGGAAGAATACCATGCTCAGCTGTATTGGATGGAGATCCAATGCGATATCCGAGATCGGATACGTGAAGCTCAGAAGATCGACTCAGAGGTAATACCGATCATCTGATCTCTGCAAGTAGGGGCACAAGAGGATTATAATCTACATGACGGGATTCTACAATTCAAGCATCGTATATTCGTTCCCGCTACTGGAGGAATTCGTGAAGAAATTCTGCAAGAGGCTAATCAGTCCTGGTATTCGATCCATCCTTGTGTAGTTAAAATGTATGTGGACCTACGCAGGACCATTTATTGGCCTGAAATGAAAAGAGATGTCACCAACTTTGTGGCCAAGTGTCAGACCTGTCAGAAGGTTAAAGCCGAATGCCACAATCCAGGAGGCCTATTACAGCCCCTGCCAATACCGGAATGGAAGTTTGAGGATATCTCCATAGACTTCGTACATGGCCTACCTCGATCTCGCGCTGGGAATGACTCAATTTGGGTGGTCGTAGATCGACTCACCAAGGTAGCACGATTCATTCTGAATCGATAGGGTGACAGAGTTGATATCCTGGCCAGAATGTTCCTAGAGTAAGTGGTCTGATTCCGCGGAGTACCAAAGTCCATCATATCAGATTGTTACGGGAGTTTCATATCTAAGGAGTGGAGGCGGGTACAGGCATACTTAGGGGCCAAATTGGTCTTCAGCACCGCTTCCACCCGCTGACAGACAAACAGACGGACAGACGGAACGGACGAACCGGACGATGGAGGATCTTCTTTGATTGTGCATAATGGAACACAATGAGCCATGGGAGCAGATGTTGCCGTTAGTGGAATTTTCTTATAATAACAGCTACCAGGCTAGCATTAAGATGGCCCCATATGAGACATTGTATGGAAGGCGTTGTCGAACCCCGTTGACTTGGGCTCAGGAAGAGGACCCGGAAGCCTTGGGAGTTGATTACTTTGATGACACTACGACAGCGATTCGGCTAATCCAGGAGCGAATGTGGGAAGCGCAGAGCCGACAGACCAAGTACTATGATGCGCGACACCAACCGATGGAGTTCAGCGTGGGGGAAATGGTGTTTTTGAAAATAAAGCCCATGCATGGTGTCTCCTGGTTGAGAAAGCAGAAAAAGTTATATCACCGCTTCTTGGGCCCCTATCCGGTGGTAGAGCGTGTTGGCCCCATTGCCTATTGTTTAGCCTTGCCCCCAGAGTTGGGGAATCTTCACGATGTGTTTCATTTCTCTTCCTTGAGACGAGTCCTCCGGCAACCAGAGCAGTACCTTCCTACCCCACCGGTGCAACTACAGTCAGATAGATCCATCCAGCTTGAACCTATCAGAATAGTAGATTACAAGGTGAATACATTACGCCACAAGATAATCACGATGGTTAAGGTACTATGGTCAAACTGTGGACAAGAAGAGTTCACGTGGGAACCTGAAGCACTCCTCCAAGAGAAGCACCCGGAGCTCTTTCCCTAGGTATGGTACTTTTTCCCCCTACTTCAAGCAAATTTTCGGGGACGAAAATCCTTTTATTTTTATTGGATTGTAACATTCTGACTTTTATTGCGCCACCAGAGCCCCAGTGGGCCCAATAAAAGTCACCTGAGCCTCTACCAGTGACCCGGTAGGAGTCAACCCTAGGCAGGGTATCGATCTAGAGAACTCCGTATTGAGTTCTGTCAGTTCCTGTTGCCTCGTATAGTCAATACGAGCGCATCGGAACTCGTTCAGTTAGGCCCCGAGGTCATATAGTGAATGTGACCATTCCTCGTAAAATGCAACGAGAGTGAGATTTTAGATATCGAGCTAGAGAACTCTGAATCGAGTTCTGTCAGTTCCTATGACTTTGTATAGTTGATAGGAACGCATCGGAACTCGTTGCGTCACGATTTGAAGTATAACGATGATTATGAGCGTTTTGACCGTTTTAGCACGCTGCGATGCGCAAATTTCGGACTTTTGCCAAACGGACTCTGATTCAACCCCAGTCAGTGTCGTTGGACTCGTGTGGTCAATACAAAGTCAACAAAAGTTGTTCTGGCCAATTTCGACGACAAATGGTCAACCCGAGTCAAATCAAACATAGTCGTGCAGCGAAAAGAGCGCGCACACCAATTGTGACACAACACCCGAACTTTGACCCGACCCCGACGACTTGGACCCACTTTGACTTTGACCAGCAAGGGGGACCCCCCTAGGGTCGACTTGGTCAAACCCCCCTAAAAAATCCATTTTTTTGATTTTTCTCCAAATAAGAGCCAGCCTCCTCTCCATGGATGGATGGCCCTTGCCCCTTCCCCCTCCCCTCACTCTCCTTTAGGCCCCAACCAGCAAGCACCCCTATGGTCCCAAGTAGAGGCCCACCAACCCACTACCCCTCCTTTCCTTTTTCCCTTCCCCCACCTACAAAGGCCCAAGCCCATGAGGGGCTAATCTCATTTCCCACATGGGGAAATGAGTTTGAGCCTCCAACTGTCCATGGACAGTTGGAGGGTCGAGATTAATCCCTCCCTAAGGATGGATTAATCCCACATCATGGAGGGGAGGAGATACCCTCCCCTCCAAGCTTATATAAAGGCCCCCCCTCTTAATATTCCCCTCACAGCTCTCAGAGCAGCCCCCCTCCCCGTTTCCACCTGGCCGGAGCCCTAGCTCATCGGGAAAGCCAACCTGAAGTTTCTCCATAACCTTCTACCTCCATTAATGGTGGAACTCGCCGGAGGCCGCCAAACCCCCCAACCTTAGGTAGAAACTCTTCCTCTCCTCCCTCCCTAGCCTTTTGACGTGATGCATGTGAGCTCCGACGACCAGAGCGCCGCCACCGTCACCCCCTCCCCTCCCGTTTTCTTTAAAAAAATATGCTCTGGCGATGGCCGGCGGCGGCAAGCCCCCGGACCACCGCCGGAGGGAGCGCCCACCACCGGTGGGTTGGTCGGTGGCGGAGCCATGGCCGGCCGGCAGCGGGAAGCACCCGTAAGGTGGCGCGGGTTTCTTACAGCGGGGGGAGGGGATGAACCACAGTAGTTTTATTTTATAATTTATATTATTATTATAATATTTATTATAATATTATAATATAATAATAAGAGGTTTGATTTTGCAGAGGCTAAAATAGACCTCTAGGAAAAATGTTAAACATGAAAAATGTTCCCCTAATTAAGGGCTTCCTCCACAAAAAGTTTGAGAATTTTTGGAGTTGATTTGGTATTTTTAAAAGCCCAAATAAAAATTATTTGGTAAAAGTAAAGACCCAAAACTCTTCGAAAAATTATGAAAAAATTTCCTGTCTCATTTTGGACCCCCTTATAGGTTGCATCAAAATTTGGAGACTTGGCAATAATAATTGAAATTTCTCCCAATTGTTGGAGCCTAGGGTCGCGTTCGAAAATGAAAATTGGAGCGCGCGACTATCCTCTCAAATTTGAATGATAAATTCAAGTTATCATATCGACGAGAGTGGATGAGGCAAATGACCAAGCTCCGTGTGTTCCGAGACTTTGTGAAACTGTCGAGCGCCTCGACTCTCGGGTGATCTGGACACGCTCGGAAAGTGAGAGTACGAGTATTGAGTTGCAAATTATTCTCGATAAATAATGAGGGTGTAACTCCTGATAAGCCTCTGATCCGATTAAGTCGTGATTAATAAGGTGCAACCAAATCATAATCGGAGCTTAATAATGGGTGAAACCTAAGGAAATCTCCTAACAACGGAGATGGAACTGAACCTCTCCGAAGAATGAAGATGGAATTGAATGTGCCTCCTGGGTGGACATGGAACTGAAAAATCTCTCCTGAGAACGGAGATGGAACTGAAGCCTCCTGGATGGAGTGATTCAACTGCTAACAATTTTCTTTATGATTATTCCAGTCTTGCACTAGTCATTCTCCTTTATTCTTCTCAGTTCAGTATCTTTAATTCAGTTCTACTCCAGTCTCGTACTGGTCAAGTATTTTTAATTAAGCTCTACTCCAGTCTCATACTGGTCAAGTACTTTCAATTCAGCTCTACTCTAGTCTCGTACTGGTCAAGTACTTTTAATTCAGCTCTACTCTAGTCTCGTACTGGTCAAGTACTTTTAATTCTGCTCTACTCCAGTCTCGTACTGGTCAAGTAGTTTTAATTCAGTTCTACTCCAGTCTCGTACTGTTCAAGTATTTTTAATTCAGTTCTACTATAGTTTCGTACTGGTCAAGTACTTTTTATTCAACTCTACTCCAGTCTTGTACTGGTCAAGTACTTTTAATTCAGCTCTACTCCAGTCTCGTACTGGTCAAGTACTTTTTATTCAGCTCTACTCCAGTCTCGTAGTGGTCAAATACTTTTTCTTCAGCTCTAATCCAGTCTTGTATTGGTCAAGTACTTTCAATTCAGTACTACTCTAGTTTTCGTACTGCTCACATTTCATTACAACATTTTAAATAAGTAGCATAATCACCGCACTTGTCCTCATTGCAATTTATTATTATAATCCTGGGTTCTGCTCTGACGAGCAGTCGTTGTTGAGGTTTAGCCTTAGTTGGGGATAACCGGAGTCGAAGTAGTCCTCCAGGTCTAGCCCCAAATAATGTGCTCCTATGTTCCTTGTCGAAAGTAGAGCTGAGCGCCGCCGCCCGAAGTTTAAGCCTAGTAGGGTAGGCCGACGTATACCCGATGTGTATTATGAATGTCATTTGTTTGATTGTTTGTAAATTGCTTGTGGTGAGATAGTGGCAGGTCAGTCCCTCCCGCAGACCATTCATACCGGTATAGGAAGGTCGATGACTCAAGGCGAAAAGGAGATGGGTACCACGGGTGACCGACCATACTATTTTTCCCCGCCGGGTTTCCTCCCTGGTCGGCAAAAATTATTCGCCGGATGTCGCTCACATCCAAGAGTACACAAGGTTGTACGTCAGGGCCTGGGGTTGTGCGGTACGACCACCCCTAGAAGTGGCAGGACTAGCCACTGTCACCGACAACCACATCGGTGAGGCCCGCAGGGATCGCTACCCTGCTAGAACAGAAGCGGTCCAAACTATGTCGACATAGGGTTTGTGTGTGCGGCTATGAATGCCTATGATAGAGTATAGGGTATGAAAACCTGATGTGTTGTTATGCTAGTGGAGCCTTGTTATAACTGATTTATACTGCTGCTGCTTTTCACAGTTATACTATTCTGCACTCTTTTATAGTTGCTCCATGCTATATATATATAAATTGTTGTGCTAACCCTCCTTTGCTTCGGCTATTTACTTATGTTGGGTGGGTGGGTGCTCGTCCCCAGGATATGGACCCGAGGAGGGGATTTGTTTCCACTTAGTTCTATGACTAACGGTTATCTAAATAACCATTCACTGGAAATGGAGCATCGTAGTGACCCGCCGCCACAGGAGATTATGCCAGCGGCTATAACTACTCGAGCAGATGCACCCCCGACATCCTCGGAGTTTAGAGACATGAGTACCGCCGAGCAGCATAGGGAGAGAGAGTGTGAGGATTATATGTAGTACACGGGCTTATATAAATACTTAGGCTTTGGCCCTAGAACCTCTGTATTAATATATGATATGTTATATAAAATATGCAGTGGTTTCCTGTTAATGCTTCCGCTATACTCTAATGGGTTTCACAAATGTAACTTATCATATAAAAGAGCCCACACTAATTTATATGATAAGGATCTATGGTGCGTATGTCTTAAGTATGTATGTATGATATGGTATGCAGGTTATGATTCATACAAGGTCAACTTACACATGCGACTCTATGATCACAAACCTTTAGTTCCCGCTTTTTGGAGCTAGCAACACTCTCTGGTACCACCGTTGTGGCTACGGAAGCAGCGAAACGGGCACTTCCGCTTCCTAGGTGGGTATACACACTACCAAGCTCAGACCCTTCGTACTCCTCTATACACGTCCTAGGTGCACTCTAGAGTCTCTGCGTACTAATGCTGGCTGACTACCAGAATTTCTTGGTCGGGTGTGCGTTTTCGGGGATTGTCCTCCAGACCGCAGTATAAATAACCTACTAGCCCATCAAACCTTCACACCTCACCAGAGTCACTGTACTGCCATCGGTGTGATGGTTGGCCAAGTACCGCATGACCCGCCACTAGTTTTATTTCTATGTGCATGCAAGGTATCTCAACCCTAGCCTCCAGCTTGCAGGACCAAACCCATCCTGATGTCATACTACTGAGCCTCCAGCTCGCAGGACCAACCCGTCCTAAAATAAACCTCTCGAGCCTTCATCTCGAAGGACTAACTGTCCTGAAAGCATCAAACCCTTCACAGGTGAGATTGCACATCAATGCTTTAGTTCTGAATCCCTCCAACCCTTCATGGGTGAGAATGTCACCATATTCTCTTAGCCTATTAGACTAATCTTGTCTAATGTTTATTATACTTAGCAATTTAGGGTTAATCCTAGGACTGCCCAGGGTATACCCAATGAAGGGGTCAAGGGGGCACTAGGAACCAAGATGGGATTGAAAGCCCAAAGTTCCCTTTTGCAAGGATACTTACTTTTATTAATGTCTACCCAAGATCCATACCAAGTTCTCATTGTTACTCTGGAACGAACCTAATGACTTAGGACATTATTGGGGAATCGACGGTCTTCCGCTGGTCTCCATTATAGCTACTGTCCTTGGGGTTTTGCACTCTATCACTCGATACTATGAAGTGACCTACTATACACTAACCAGGGTTTATCTTCCCATTATAATTATCAATTAAACCTTCTATCATATCCCATATGGGTCCAAGTAATACCTGTTACTTTTGTTAAGCGCAACCCATGACATAATACCAACCCGTATAAGAGGACTTCCAATTCCTTGGGCCAAATGCCCCTAATTAATTATCATAGGTTGGTATGGTGTATGATGTTGACCATTTAGGATTTCACCATTTTTTATAAGTAATTAAAACCCTAAATTAAATCTTTTAATTAAGTGGTCTAAGTCACTTTGTACATGATGTACTAAATACAATGATTCCACAGATCTAAGAAATTTACTTGGTATTCAATGAGGTTAAACATGATTGCCTACCAGAGTTCATAATTTTCCTATGTAAATTTCTATATAATTTCTATTTAAGATTAAAAATCACAATTTGGCCATTTTCCAAATGAAGTACATTAACCATACAACCAAAAATTCTAGTAAAATTACTGGAAGCCAATATTGATATAATAAAACATCATACAAAAATTGATGACTCTAAACAGTGATTCGACCTAGCAAAATTCCATAATAGTAATATTACCAAGATGCCACTACTTGAGTTTTCAACATACATAATCACCCATAAATTCTCAAATAATTACAAAGGGTTCTAATCACAGAATTAAGATGCTATGAAATTTTCCATAATTTTCCAGTAATAATTTCCTTTACTTTTAATTAATTTCCAAAAAGGAGCAATAAGGTAATTCTACTAAAAACTCAAAGTAAAGTTTCCAAACAAGCTTATAAAATTTTCTAGAGGTGTATGATGTCCTACTAGGGCTTGTGACAGAGTTTCAGAATTTATAAAAGTAATTGACCCTATTTTTAAATTTATTTCCAAATGGACATAATTTCCAATAATTCCATTTAATGGGATTTTTGATCCCAAAAATCCAATCGTTCCTATGGGAGGTGTAATTCATCCTTATAAGCCTGTGTATTGAGTTTCATGGACATGAAGTGGGTCAAATGGGCTAAATTCCTATTTTTCCATTTCTACTATAGGCACACCAAATTTCAATATACTTTCATCATGCATGTTTGATTTCTCAAACATGTAGTGGTATAAATGGCCTAAAAGTTTTACCATTGTCATATAATGACCCAATTACCATTCCAAACAAATTTGGAGGCATTTAGAGTTGTAGATCTCCAAATTCTCAATTAATTCAATAAATGATATTTCTCCAAAAACTATGGAAAATTACTTTCCAAAAATTCCCATTTTTTGTCAGTGCCTAAGTTTGACATAATAACATGCATGACCAAAATCTCAGGTCATGCGGACTTAGAGTTTGGATTGGGCATTCATTTAAAGATCTACCCTAGCCTAGGACTAGTCTTGGTAGAATGGTCCTACAGGGAGTTTCACTATTTCAAATCATGACTTTAGGGTGTCATTTTAAAGGAAATACCTAGGAATACATTTTATATGTTGAATATATTTTCTGAATCTTCCTCTAAGAGGCCTAAAATTAGCATGCAGGTGTCTGAATAATGCGTGATAGAAACATTAATAACACTATAATTTAATTTGCATTTAAATCAACGACATCCCATCATCTTCCTCCTCCAGCCGATGGTCCAGATGCATGCCGCCTGTAGCAGCTTCTCTTGGTGTTTCTCGGCCATCCGACCACCTACCCGGCCGGCCACCACCACCACCACCTCCGTTGAGGTGAGGGCTAACGATTGGCGGCGACTTGGCCGCCAAAGATGGTGGTTTCCAGCGAACCTGAGCTCCATTAAAAACCATGGATTTTCTCCCACATCTCACATGGATCCAAGCTCAATTGAGCTCGAAATCTCTCCTAAATGATCTAGGAAGTTAGCACAGAGGGAGAGGAGGAGAAACAGACCTTTATTGGGGCCCATCGATGGCGGTGGCGGCGGTTGGCCGTGGAATTCTTCTCCTCCGATGAGTTTGCTCCCGAACTCATTCCTGCATCATTTTCCTTGATCCAGGTATAGATTTCAACTGCTTTAGACCTTCTGAAGCTAATGGGATGGTTTATTTTGGCTGGATATGACTGTATAAGGAGATGTCATGATGGGGATTTCGGCCAAGAGCTTTGGTTGCTCCTCCTTGGTGTCAAGTGGCCACCAGCCCATAATTTCTGTTGTAAATAGGATTGGGAGCTCAGCCATGGGCTTGGGCAGAGGGAAGGAGTTCCAAGTGGCCTCCATCCCCTCTTTCCCTCTCTTCTCTCTCCTCTATTCCCCCAAATTTCCAAAACTACCCCCTTGCATGCAATCTCTCTCCAATTTCAGGGGGTAGGGGCTGTCATTGACCATTTAGGCTGGTCATAGGCCTTAACTAATGGGCTTTGCTCATTGGGAATGGGCTTGGACTTCCTTTTTCTTTTCTTCCTTTAGGCCATTTGTTGACTTGTTCACTTTTTAGGTTGACTTGGTTAACTTGATGAATGGGATGACCCCACTTGATGGTCATGGACCCTATGGCACAACCCAACTTAGATTGAGCCATGGTGATGCCCCACTTGGGCTAATATGGCATATAAGTGTGGGTTTGACCAAATTAGGGTTAGGGTTGACTTGGGTCAACTTGGGTCAATGGTTGACCCAATGATGTGGCTTTTGGTTCACTTAGATTGATTTTAAGGTTAGGGGCATAGTGGTGGGCTCAATGTGTACCTATGATTTCATTTTGGGCTAGTTTGACCTGATTTGACTTGAACCCTATAGTGGGCCCTATGTAAATCCATCCTAACTCATTGGGTCAAACCTAGCCTAACCATATTCATCCACCACATGTCCTAATTTAAGTTTAGAGGACTAGTAGGAAATGGGATGTTACAACAAAAACCCGAGCTCACAGCCAAAACACACAAAGCAGACTGCTGTTGAGTTCGACAAACAATAACATCAGTCTGCATAGATCGTGCGACTACCCGGACGACCAACCCTATACAAGAAACAGAACCAGGCCAAGTCTGCAACACTAGCCAACCCGGCAATACTATGGATAGCATCCTATCTGCCATAAAACAACTTGGGTAACATGTTCCAAAACACTGGCCGACCTAGCCAGTCTCCATCTCTGTCCGCTCAGACCGAACGGTCTGACCACCGAAACTGCTGAAACAACCCATATAGACTGCCCGAACAGACCTCCCATACTGCCACTTTCACTTCAACAATTTGAACACTCTCTCTTGAAGTGAGAAGTGGAGACCAACCCTAGCAATCCCCGTAACCGAGTAAATGGCCCCTTTGACAGCGGTTTCGTGAAGATTTCTGCGATTTTTTCCTTGCTCCGCACATGTACTACCACAAAGACCCCTCCAACACCTTCTCCCGAATGAAATGGTGCTCAATCTCAATGTGCTTGGTCCGCGTATAACAAACTGGATTATTAACCAGTTTCTAGGCACTCTCATTATCACCGCGTAACAGAGTAGTACCACACACTTCTACATGGACATCCTCTACTATCTTCCTAAGACAAATGGCTTCTCGAGCTACCAAGGCAGAAGACTTGCACTCTACTTCGGTAGTAGAGACGGACATCGAATCCTGCTTCTTGCTGTACCAAGAAATCCCCGCTGATCCATATGTGAAGTTGTAATCGGATATTGACTTCTGATCATCTGAATCTCCCCCATAATCAGCATTTATATAGCCGTGCAGGTTGAAGTTCGTGTCTCTCCCATAAAGGATACCCATATTCGAAGTGGACTTCATGTACTTCAGAATGCTCCTTGCCGCCATCAGATGAGGCTTCTGAGGTTCTTCCATATACCGACTTACTCGTATTACAATATATGCAATGTATGGCCTCATAATCGTCAAATAGATAAGGCTCCTATCCAGAGCACGGAACACTAGACTATCTGGAAGAATCCTCCACTCTTCTCGCCGAAGCTTGATGCCAACATCAGGAGGAGTAGAGATACTCTTCCATTCCCACATACCAAATAGTTGAACGATCCGATCCGCATATCCCTTTTGGGAAACGAGTATGTCACTCTATTTCCTCTCCACCTCGAGTCCAAAGAAGTAGTGGAGCTCACCCAAGTTCTTCATCTAGAATTGAATGGGTAGCTCTCCCCTGAGCCTAACCATCTCATCCTCGGAGTTTCCTGTGATGATCATGTAATCCACGTACAACAGCACCAAGTGAAAGATAAATCTATGGGTAGTTAATCACCTAGGGGGGGTGAATATGTGTCTTTTAAATTTCTTTGTCACTTATACTAAAGGTTCATCAAATACTTGAAAATAAACATTCACAAGAACACACAAAAAATAATCCACAGAATACAGAGATTTTATAGTGGTTCTCATATCTAGGGTACATCTACTTCCCCCTTCTTCCTCACTAGTAATGTGCTAGATAAGGTTATATCTCCTATTCTTCAACTCAGATCAACAGATCTTACAAACTCAATTTATTTCCAGAAACCTACACCTCAGACAAACATGTCCTATCTAAGAGATCCACCCAATCTCCTACCTCAGGTCCCTCAAGAACCCTACCTCAGACTATACAAGTCTTACACCTCAGTGATCCCACACAAATCACCTACCTCAGCCTTTATAAATCAGGCTTACAACTGAAAGAATATATTTCCTACCCACTCAGATCTCAAAGAGATCTAACAAAATTAAGAGGAAAATGAGAAAGAAAGTAATCTCAGAAAATAATAATTTTGTGATATGACTTATCTGAGAATTCAGATTCTTTAATTCAGTAGCATAGGATTGGTTCTTGATGAGCAGAATGGCTGAAATGATTCTTCAGTGGATCCGCAATATTCTTGATGATGATCGGCTTGATTTCCTTGAAGAACTTGTACAATAGATACACTTGAATCCTCTAATCAACTTGTTGAAATGATCAGAAGACTTTCTTGAAGACCCGTGTCTTCCTTCTTCTTGGAGATGTTGCCCATCTCTGACTTAAGAGAAATCAGAATAAGTGAATTGATTGAAAGTCTATTTTTATGTAGATGACCCCTCTATTTATAGTCTTCACTGGTTGTTGGCTTCTAATTGATGACATCATACTTCAAGTTTTCCTTCAAACAGATTCTGATGAGACGTCAAGTCACTGTAGCTGACATGAAACTTCTGTCTTAACTTGACACTCAACTGTGTTGACTTTGTACAACTTCAGGATCATAAGTGTGTAGAAGTCCCAAGTGTCTAGACATAATATTACTTAGTGTTCTTAGAAGTTGTCAAGACATCTTAATAGTCTCGACACATCTATACTTGATAGAATTTTCAATCTGAACTTGAAGACGTCGAGACAGTTGGCTTGTTTCGACACAACTGTCTGCTGGATGTCGATATCTACTTTAAGTCTTCACTGTATCGAGATAGTTGAATTGTAACATCCCATTTTTGGCTAGACCCCTAGGATTCAGTCTGTCGTGACAGAACCCTAGGGAGCCTAAAAATTGAGGTCCATCGACCTAGACTTGGAGTCACGGGTTGGTCATGCCCGTGACCGACCCGTGATGCCCGTGACTAGGGCGTGACCCCTTCGACGATCGTCGATCTAAAGAAGAGGATCGTCGAGCACAGATTTTTGCAACCCGGGCCTATCACACCCATGACCCACGTGTCACGCCCGTGACTTAGGGCGTGACCCCCCCCCCCCTTCGACGTTCGTCGATCTTAGTAAGACGACGTCGCACGCAAAATTTGTATCATGGCCCCGTCACGCACGTGACCCACGTGTCATGCCCGTAACCTAGGGCGTGACCCACCTTCAACGATCGTCGATCTCAGGAAGATGATCGGCGAGCGTAGAGTTTGCATCACGGGCTGTCACGCCCGTGACCGACAGGTCACGCCCGTGACCTAGGGCGTGACCCCTTCGACAATCGTCGATCTCAGGAAGACGATCGCCGAACTCTGAATTTGCAACACACCTGTCACGCCCGTGACCTATGTGTCACGCCCGTGACCTATGTGTCACGCCCGTGACCAAGGCCGAAACGTCAGCTAGGCTGGAAATTTTTATAACCGAAGTCATAATCAATTATGATTATGGGAATTTACAGCAGGAGTATTTATGAGCCGTTTCTTTCTCTAAATACTTAATAAAATGGGGAAGAGTTGGCCCAATAGGAAATTGCCACCTGGATCAGTCTTCTCATCTTCCACCGTTTCCTTCCCTGCACCATAACCGAAATAATATTAAGAGAGAGAGAGAGAGGGCATTCATGGCCATGAATGTTTCATCCTTTCCCCTCCCCACTTGGAGATCTATAAAAGCCTCCTTAGAGCAAGAAGAGAAGGTTACACTCTTGACCAAACGGATTCAGATTTTGTTCTTGCTGAAGGAGAAGTTCGGGAACGCCACAATCGCGCCATGACAATCCGACGTTCATCTCGTCTCCAAACCGCGAACAAGGTCCTCCTCTACTTCTTCTCTTATGGGTAGATCTTAGGATATTAAAAATGAAGTTCATGCTCAAAGGAGCAAGACCTATCTCACGTTTTCATGGAAAACCATGAAAAAATATATTTTTCGAGTACGCCGGAAACCGCCACCTCCGGCAGTCAAACCACCGCCGACCGATAGTCATCGCCTCGACGAAGGTAGTGGTGGTGGTGGCTGGCCAGGGAAGTGACCGGACGGCCGGCGATGGATCGCGGAAGAGCTACAGGAAATATGAGTTTTCTGTGTTTTGTCTTCGGGTTCTGTAGAAGATGAACAGTAAAATCACTTTATAATATATAAATTATGTATATAATACATAATGAAAAGATACATTAATTGAGTATATTTTGAGGCTGCAAAACGAGGCACTTAGATGCCGATTTAGGAAAAATAGTCAGTCACACAAGTTGTAGCCCTTCGAGTCTAAATTAATTTAAAATTGATTTCAACTCGTTTGGGTAAGCGGTTTAACCGCAGAACCCATTTTAATGGGGGCTGTACCTAGAGTTGGGAAGAAACTAAAATGGATGCCCACTCTTTTTCCTTTGTCCAAATGACTTGAAATTTGGGCAGGGGGTTACCTTTAGCCATATCTAGAGGCTGTCCAAAAATGGGAATTTTTGGAGATTCTTTGCCTAAAGTTTTTGTTTTAATTTAATAAACTTAGAGGAATTTATTTAAGTAGTCAAATGACCTCCAAACCCTCCCAAATTTTGGTGAGTGGTCCCTGGCTATAAAACTTAGCTCTGTACAAATTTTGAACTCACTTGGATGAGTTTTGGATAGGGAGTCACTTATTCTTAACTAGGCAATAGTGAGGCATTTTTGAGTAAAAGTGCACTAGAGGTTCGAACGGTCATATCATGTCAACAGAGACTGATATCTTGACCACTGACTTGGATGGGTTATTATAACCCACTTGGAGAAAATGGTGTGATTTAGGGTTGGTTTACTCTAGGATCCAAACTCAAACCCTAAATGGAGGGTTTTGAGGGTTGTGAAGGGCATGGGGGGATTGCTTTCGTATTGCCTTGAAATTCTGTAGAGTTGTCATTAGCATGATAATAATCATCTGAATGGAATCTTGGAGGAATTGGAGATAGGTAGATACCTCAAAACCCTAATCTTAGCTTTAGGGTGAAATACTAATTAAGCACAATCCGTCACTAAACATAATCCAAAGGCTGTGAAACTCGGGTAGAGTGAGTTTTGGAGTGGTTAAAATCTATGGAAATTTTACTGGAATTTTATAATGTTTATTTCCAGCACTTCATTTGTAAAGTTGATTATAGCCCTAATTGATGTTTTAATTATTTGTATCTTTCTGATCATTAAAATCTCATGTAATCTTGGAAGTAAATGTTTAAGGATAGAATAGTTACCCTTGAATTTTTATATAATTTTTAGTTGAGTAAATCCAATACTTCCTTCACAAATGTTAAAAAAGGGTTCTATATTTTGAAAATTAATTATAGATGACACTTCTGCTGAAAAATTATGAAACTTGTTTAATGCTATTTTTAAGATTGGATCTGTATAATATATTTTATTTATAATTTTTGGATGAATATTCTCTTTACTTTATTCACAAATAACGAAATATAGAAGATATTGCTAAAATAGTTTTAGTGCCCTTTTGATGATAGAAAATTTATGATACTTTGGATTTACCATATTGAGATAACATACTATTTATTATAATTTTGTTGGACATCTTGCATAAGAACTTAGGGTAGCTCATGTTCAAACCGGTAGCCCTTGGAATTTTTGAGAAAATTAGTTAAATGCCAGATAAATTAGGAAAATTACCATTTTCTGGATTTAGGTTAATTATATCATGATAAGTCTCCAGTAAATAATTTAGGACATTTGGATGAGTTTTGGATCATTGCATAACCGGTTCGACATATAGTCTAGGCTGGTCTGCATATAGCATATTGTTAAATTGCAATAGGACATGATCTGGGATAGTGGTTGAAGTTAGTCATTTTGTCTTGGTGGAAAGATGAGGAGGATATTGCAATAGAATGAAATGAAGAATAGTGAGAGGTGGTGATAGCTAGAGTTAAGAGGTGCTCGGGTCCGACGAAAGATCGTCTTTCCCGAAGAGAGGAAGGTTAAAAATCACCCTAGGTTAGTCCATCGTAACATGAGAAGGGAATGGGCAAGGGAATTCTACCAATAACAATAAGTGCCTTGCGAAAGGGAACGATGGGCTTCAGATACCATCATATTTCCTAGTGCCCTTTGAGAGCCCTTCACGGGGAATACCGGGGGCAGTCCTAGGTTAACGTAAACTGCATTAACAAACTGACAAGAGTAACATAGTAATTAGGGTTGCACGTTTCACAGACACTGCTAGCACCGGAAGATGGTTGGGAGCTTCGGCTCGGTTGGTTAAGAGACGGACGGGATGGTCCGGGGAGCTTCGGCTCGATTGGTTAAGAGACGGGCGTTTTTGTCCGGGGAGCTTCGGCTCGGTTTTTGTGTGATTATGATTAAATTTGCATGTGCATAAAAGGAATGAAAATTAAGGTGGTGGGTCTTCGGTATTGGAGGGTCGATGCACTGACGCCAATACGCCTACTCGACAAGTGTGGTTAGCACTTCACCAACAGAAGTCCGGTGCGCCAGCCAACAAGAGTACGCAGGCATCCGCTTAGTGCACCAAGTGTTGAGGCGTACGATAGGTCTGACCGGTAGTGCTTTACTGGTTTAGAGGTGGGCGAGGCCCAACCCACCGCTTCTGTCTGCCACTACGGAGGTATCTTGGGAGGTAACGGCTGCGAAAGGGGGAACTAAAGGTCTGTGTGCACAGAGTCGGGTGTGTAAGTTGCACTTGCTTATTCCATCATACCCACTTGCATGTCATAGCATAATCGATTCATTTAACCCTGACACCTAAAGTATAAGTGGTATGGGACGCTTATACATTAGGACTTACAAAACGACCCCTTGGTCTATAAGATTGTGTGGGCAAGTTTATAAATTAAGGTTAAATTCAATATATATATGTTGCTGTATGATAACTGACACCCCAACGTATAAGTGGTATGAGACACTTTATACGATGGGAGCCATGCAGAAGATCCCTTGGCTTATGCGCTTCTGCACATAAGTTAAGGTTACTTTACCTATTTTCTGTTTATGCCATATTAATTATAAAATTGCTAGATTAGTTTCGCTGCCACCTGTTTGCTTTTGATTTAATCTCCACCTTCATGTCCTTCCCTTTCTTCCTCTCCGCTCGGTACCTAGGAGCCATGGGGGAAGGGGTAGGGGATGATAGGGCTTAGTCTTTATGACTAACGGTTTTCGAACCGCATCATTTAGGGGATCGTGGAGCCCAGCATAGAGGAGCAGCCCCAGAGACCGGTGTGCTTGGAGATGGGGCAGTCTAGCCCCGGAGTTCATACAGCCGGGACCGTGAGTCTCGATCTTGAGTAGTTTCTGTCTTTGCTTCCGCATGAGTGACCTGTAGTGAGGACATGTTGTACCGGGCATAAGCCCATATTTTTAGTACTCTGATATTTTATTCTGTGGACACTCCCTTCGTGGAGATTTTATTTCTATATATGTGATTTATCTAGTGGACTTGCTTTTACTTACTTCATTTTGTGCTACCTTTCTGTGATCGAATTGGCCGATAGAATCAGCGCCTTGTGGTGATGACTCTTCAGGACGTGAAGATGTCACCGCAAAGCGGCGATTCTGGGCCTAAGACCCCGGGTTTAAAAAGAAAAAAAAGGGGTCTTACATGAATTGTCTCGACACTATATTTTTTCGGGTGTCGACATCTTTAAGTTTACACTTTAGTTCTTCATTATTTCAAGATAGTTGTATTGTCTCGACACTACTGTCCTGAGCTTTAAGGTGTCGAGATATCTGACTTGTCTCGAAATTACTGACTTGATCTTCAAGGTGTTAAGATAACTGAATTGTCTAGACACAACTGTCTTGTATCTTTCTGATCTCAACACTTCTCCTACAAAAGGTGTCGACATAGTTGTGAAATGTGTCGATAATTTTGTACTTAGTCATTTCTCCACACTACAACTTATTGGGCATTGACTGTCCTGACTTCACTCAGCACTCTTAGTTGTTTGGTATTAAGTGAATTGGTTTCACTCAATGCCTCTGGACTTAGTCAATTTTCTTCAGCAACTGCCTTGATATTTGACGTTGAGTGAGCTTGTTTCACTCAATGCTTCTAGGCTTAGGAAATTTCTTGCCTTTCTCGTCATCTTCTTTGTGTCCATCTGTCAATTTACTTAGACCACCGTCCAATCAATATGACATAGACTAAGCTGCATGCATGAACTGAAAAATTCATCAAATACATACTTGTATATATCATTGAGTTGAAAGAGTTTCTTCAAATCAAGTATAATATTTCTAATGTACCCAACAATCTCCCCATATTTGGAGAAGTCATAACCCCAATTCAATGATATACATCACAATGCCAAAATAAGATAAATATGATGTACATAAAAAGTGTTGAACAAAATTATAAAAGGAAACAACAATAATAAAACAGATATAACAAAGTGCAACTAAACTTTTTCATTCTAATTTGTTCAAAGATTACACTTTTCAGTTTTTATAATGTCTTAAAACAAAATTACATAGTTTCTAGAAAAAAGAAATAATCTAAGATTTTTCTGGCTCTTTGATGACAATGGCTTTTCCTGATTTTATCTTGGCTTTTACTTCAGGAAGCTTGTCTTCAACAACATTCTTCTTTACCTTGTCATCCTTATCCTTCAAGATCTCTTCTTTCTTGATCCTTTGCCTTTCAGCATAATTATATGGCTTGGGGAAGTACTTGTTGGGCTCTATAGAATCAGCTGGGATCTTCCTTGCCTTCAGATCTTTTCTGAATTTATAGATGATATCCTACTGCTCTGTATGCTTGACCCATTCTTGTTCTGAGTACCATTTGCCCCTGTTAACTGTATTATTGTTAACTGTTTTCCATGCAATGAGTATAATAGATCTGGAAGTTGGACTCCACTACTCAAAATCTGGATTTGCTTCAGCCTGCTCCCTGAATCTCTTCTTAGATAATTGAGCTTCTTTTTCTTTAAGCAAGACAAAAGCAGTCATCTCTACCTCCTTACATACGACATTCTGAACCTGTGGTGGAGGACTGTATATAGACTGTACTGCAGTGTGAATAACCTCAAACTTAGCTGGTTAGCAGCCAGACTCAGCAGTTTGATCTTCATCATACTTTATGGGAGGAAAGCCTAGAGGTTCTCTGATGATATCGGAGGTCCAAATAGCATGCTCAGAGCTTGAATTTATCATAACTCTCTCCCCCTTTATGACTTCTCTCTCAATATAATCTCTTAAGTCATTTTTATGAAATCTAATTTGGCCTTCTAGATGATTAATCCCTGAGGACAAATGATTCTTCACTTTGAGCAAGTGGTCATCTAGTTCTTTGCAAGAAGACTTGAATTCCTTAACCAAAGAGTTTATGTGAGTGGAGAGCTTAGATTAAACAGCTGTAGAAGTAGACCCTATCTTTGTCTCCAGAGCTGTAGTTTGCTTAGCTATCTTTACTAGTAAAATATTATGCATTGCTATCATGTTGTCATTCATTCTCTACTAGTTTTCAAGTACATAACCTTGTTTAACAACTATATCTTTTTGAGTCTCCATTGACTCCTACTGTTGAGCAAGGTAGACTACATCATTTGCTTCTCTTTGGAAGAAATCAGTCATATCCTTTTTTAGCAGATTCACTTCAAATCGAATGGATTTATGTCTTATGCCAATTAGAACTGCACATCCTTTGTGCTTTCATCTACATATTTTTTCAGGGCTCTCCTTTGATGGTCTAGCATGATTTGTATTTGAATTAGAAGGGAGATGAAATCCATAGGAAGAGCTGATAATTTCCAGATTGAATGGTCTTCTTATAGCTCCTGCTGGTCTTTTTGAGTTCAGCCAATTTCCTTTTCTTAATCTGAGAGGCTTCCTCCTCCATAGAATCTGAAGAACTAACAACTTCAACTGAAGTAGGATCTTTAGATCCTTCAGTTTTTGGGGCCAGATATGCTATCTCCCCATCAATCCTTACAATAACTTCATCAAGATTATTGTTTTCCATGATGACTTCATCCTGTTGAGCTATGGCATCAGAAACAGGATCCTCTATAAGAGCTTTCATCTTCCCCTAGATGTCAGTATCTTCATCCGTAAAGACTTATACCTCAGTCTCCTTGGATACTACATCCTCATTCTCTTTATCATGCATCTCCTTTTCAGGAACCTCTACTTGTTCTAGGACAGTGTCTAGTTCCTGTACAACTTCCATCACGATGGTGTTGACAGTATCTTGTTGTACTTCTGGCAGAATATTGAGTTTCTCCCCCTCACTAAGATCCCTAGCTGGGATTGTCACCCCTGCTTCCGATCACCAGTTCCAGAAGAGGTCCTTGGAGAATTTTCTTGTGCTGCATCATCATGTTTTTCTGTGTTGGAGCTTCCTTGTTCTTCAGAGTCACTGGAAGATTCTTCTTCCAGATCCACTACTTTCTTCTTTTTCTCTTTCTTATTTTCTACTATATGTGTTTCTTTGGATAGTATTCTATCCCACCTGGCTAGGATTCTCATGTCTATTTTCCACATATGATTTATCTTTGATCCAATCTTGAGATTCAGACTTTCAGGAATAGCTTGTACCAAGTAGAGACTGATTATCCTGACCATATTGGGCCTCTTGATGCTTTCAGCTATCTTGTCAAAGATTACTTTGCTCCATTTAGTCTTGATCTGGAAGATAACTATAGTCACGAGTTCAAACATGTATGCATAAATCATATCATGTGCTCATGTTTTGCATAACAGCACTTTTCCTATAATCTCTGACAAAAATTTTCCTTGAGTCACTACTAGAAAAGTGAGTATTGGCTACACTTTTTTGTCCAGGGACTAAATATTGTGGCTAATACACTGATATTAGTCACGATTGCAAAAACTGTGATTAATAGTTATTTTATATCCAGAGTTATAAATAGTGCGACTAATACATATGTATTAGCCATGAAAAATAATATTCATGGCCAAAAACAAAACATTATATATTATGTTGGAGGAATGAAGAAAAGGCAGAATTTTGACCAAAAAAAAGGAAACTCTATTCCTCCTTAGCTTCAGCCGCCTCCCTCTCCTCCCCTCTCTCCCGATCTGATTTCTCCCTCCCCACATGCGCCGCTCTCTCTCTCTCTCTCTCCCGTTCATCTCTCTCTCTCTCGATCATCTCACTCTCTCTCTCTCGTTTAGTTGTTCCTCCTCATCGGCCTACTCTAACAGAACCACCTCGACCCCCTGTCATTGTCCCTACCACCATATTAGGTTAAGGTCTCAATAATTTCGAATAAATCGTTTTCCATTGTCGAAGGATGGAACCTTAGCAAATCTGGCTCGCGGATTGTCACTTAGAACGACGGCCAATACAGCAGGTCGGCTTTGGATGATGACTAGGCTAGTGAAAATGCTAGGAGTAACAAAATCTTTATAGGAATTAGATGAAAATGCTGAGCAAGCGGAGAGCTACAGGTCGCCAGAGTCCAAGTATGGAGTGGACTCTTCCTCCAATGCTTCCTTCACTTCCGTCCGGGTTATTGATAGGGGCAACTGCAGCTTCTTGAGGGGGCACAGCGGCAGTGCTACAGCGGAGGCGGCTCATCGGCGGATCTGAGGTTTCTCTCTGTGGCGGATCTTGCGTAAACAGGTATGGATCTGTTTCAAACCAGCAATGGCGGATGAAGAAGAAACTGGTGGCCGTAGAAAAGGAAGATGTCGGCGGTGTGGCGCAGCGGTGCAGCGGCGGTGTCGCGGCGTTGCTGGCGGCGAAACGGCGGTATTGCGGTGCTGGAGGACCCCCATTCACTTTACAAATCCGACCTCCAGTTGGCCCCGACATCCCTCCGCTTGAAGATCCGAAGAAAAGGAGGGTGTGCGCTCTCTCCCTCCGGTGCGACTCCGATGGATTCCGTGGTTTGTGGCTCACCTCCAATGACATCAACAGTGGGTTGGGTAACAAATTCCTCTACCTCTTTTTGTGTGATTTTCTTCTATACGTAATGACTTGATGGAGAGATTTAGGTGTGGCTTTGGAAACGTTTGGATGAATCACCTCACATTTCTATTTCGATATTGCCATTGTGATTTCTCGATCGTTGATTTTGTTGAGTTGCATCCGGTGACCCTACACCCAGTTTTGTATTGGGAATACACCGGGCTCATTTTGGATTGCCATCTTTTAGTCGGGAGATCTCCCGTTGTTTGTATTTGTGATTGATAAAAAAACTACTAACGGTGGCCATTTTTTTCTCTTAGTTATTGTGTACCTAAATCAAAAAGGTTAGAGAGAGGTTTCTCCCCTCATCGCAATCTCGTTCGGACCGTGTGAGTCTTTTTCGCTTGAGCGGACATTGTCCTATAGCCCTTGTTCAATCTCTAGAGGCGTAACGAACCTTTGTTTTATTTGTTGATTGATTTATCCGTGGTTTCTTTGAGCGACCGTAACTAGATGTGGGAGAGCGGTTTGTGACTCTGACCATTTCACCTTCATTTGAAGGGGTAGCCTGCATCAGGCAAGATGGATGTAGATATTACACCAAGGAATTATTTTTAGGGTAAATATTAAGAATGTACTGTCTATTATATTACACCCATAAGTTTGGAAAGGGGAAATTCCAAATCTGGTTAAAGCAGATAACAAGGTGGAGGATGAAGATGAGGATGATAGTGATGATGATGAGGACTGTACATTTCCGAAGATTCAGATTCAGATGAGGTTTACACAACTTCGTTGTGTTCTAGTTTCCTTGCATTTCATGTTATTTTTAAAGATTGCTGTCAAATTATGAGTGTTTGATAATTTTATTACTAGCTACTTATTCAGTTGAAATTATTTTTATTATGAATGACACGAGTACCAAGTTCACAGGATATGATTGGAGCACAGGAAAACAGCTTGGAGGAAGATGAGGATGATAGTTCAGAGGAAGAGGCTTCACCTGAGAAGGTATTACCGGGTTGATTTTTTAGATTGATTTTGGCATTTAAATTCTTATATTGACAATTGAGTAACTTGAAAATGTGGTTGATAAATACCACTGCAATTACATTAAGTACAACTATTGATGATAAATACAACTGCAATAAGTTCTTTTTACGAGTCCAAATTTCCCTAATGATCATTTCAATCATATGACATACTTATTACTGTGTAGCTTGTTCTAGTGTCTTTGAGACACATGGTGAATATATGGTGCTATTTGATCATTTAGTTGGAAAACGAATAGCAATGCTCCTTAGAAAAACCTTTCTCTGGAAAATTGACAATCAATGTGTCAAATGCCTTCCTCTAATTAAACTACAATTAAATCTTGTGTTTGACATTACAACGGTTATGACCACAAAAAAACCAATTTTGAGCATAAAGGTGGATGGAGTTCCTTAGGTGAGGTCGGGCGTTCATGAACGATGGTTTATAACCACGAAGTTCACTACCTCCAACGCCCAAATAGACCGTAAGTTAATATGGGCTATATTTTCTTTTTTCATAAACCATTATTTACTTTTGTGAATCAATTAGTGAATGGATCTGTTGTTGCCCATTAGCATTACCCTTCTTGGGGTGAACCATTTTGAATATTTATATATATATGATGCCCTGTCTCTCTCTGTCTCCTATACAGGCATTTTTCCAAGACGAATCAGCTGCTCGAAAAACAAGGCTTTTCTCCCATAAATTGGCAACTGTAGATCCAGCCATACTCGAGCTGCTGCTGTTACTACTGTAATTCTGTTAGTATTTTGGTTTTGTTTTTGCTCTTAAATAGGAGCAGCAGGCTACCTATATATATGTATAACGGTAATCTAACGGTAAGTTTTGCTATGAATTAGTTAAAAGCAGGAATTACCTGATGGTTAGTCATACTGCAACGCTCCAAACCTTACAATACTCTTGCAAGGCTGATGTGAGTACTTTAGATTTTGTAGGCTGGCTGTTTTATATTACTTTTTCTTCTAAATGAAGGTTATTCTAGCTGCGTTTAGATTCCGCGCGATCAAAGAAATAGCATCTGCGTGTTTTTCAAAGCACGGGCGAAACAATGCCCCAACAGATTTTTATGCTCTGTGGGTGTGCAATGCTGCGTCTTTTCCCACCCGAACGATGTGAAAGAGACGGCTAGCATGAACCATGAGGATTACGAGTAGAACGTCTAGCATTTTTATAATGCATCAGTGTGATGTGAGTTGATTGTGCAGGAGGTATGGTTGTGACAACTAATATGTGTGACTTATTTATTATATTCACAGCTTCAGTAGGAGGACATAAAAATAATGTTTAGGATATAGTTAAATTTGGAGATCAAGTTGATGAACCTAAGCAACTGGAGGTTTAGGACTATGATAGGGAGGACCGTGTTCAACAAGATGGGTATTCTTTGATGTTCTTTTTGATGCCTAATTATTATACTGGTACAAAATAGAACAATTGGTGCCTTGCTCCTCGTTCCTCCATGATCTTGCACAATCTTTGATCATCTCGCAGTGCTTCACGTATTGCCTTATTTGCGGCTTTGATTTGTCATCATTGGATCTCTCTGCATGACCTAATTCTTCCTCGTGCAATTTACCAATCATAAGAATCATCACATAGCGTCTAGAAAGCATCGTCACATAGCGTCGCAACACCAATTAAAATCT
Organism: Platanthera zijinensis; assembly: GCA_039513925.1. Classification (NCBI taxonomy): domain Eukaryota; kingdom Viridiplantae; phylum Streptophyta; class Magnoliopsida; order Asparagales; family Orchidaceae; genus Platanthera; species Platanthera zijinensis. Next base: position 40,522,876 of record CM077079.1, on the reverse strand, counting down.
CCAACGAATCATTACAGTATTTTGAATGTGTTTGTTAAAAAAAACATAAATTAGTTTTTGCTACGGCTTGTAACTGTGACAAATAGTTTTTAAAATATGATAAGTTCACTTTTAGCAGGGAATAAAACTGTGGCTAAAAGTCAAGATATTAGCCACGACAGTTTTTCCCCATGGCTAATACTATTTGTTACGGCCAATCCGTGACTTAAAATTTTTAGCCACGGAGTTTTCCCGTGGCTAAACCGTGGCTAAAGCTTTTTAGCCACGATTTTGGACTTTTTGTCAGGGCAAATTGCCCTGGCCAAAAGTATATTTTCTAGTAATGAGTATTCATTCCCTTCCTGACCAGGGTGCTTCCAAGCTTTATGGTTGGGGTCAATCCACACCACTCCAAAGCTTCTGTAGTATTGATAGAATCTAGGTCATCTTCTTGATCAATCCTTGACAAGTGAAATATCTTGATCAGTCTTCTGGTTGTGTCTTTGTTCCATTCACTTTGGATTTAATATGTTTTGTCTTTGAGTCGAAATGAGCATTGGAAAAGAATTCTAGAACTTCTCATTTCCAGACATTTGAAGGTTCTGAAAGTAGATATTCCAATCCTGCTTCATTGATTAGGGTTATTATATTCTTAATGTCTTCAGATGCCGAGTTGAATCCATTTTGAACAAGTTCATAATCTTCGAAGATGTTATCGTCACTCTTGGGTGCCATGAGAGTGGAGAGAAATGGTTGATGAGTGTCGACTGATCTTTGTTCTAGGGCTTGACACTCAGAAATCAACAGTTCACAATATCAAGAAAGCGTAGTCGACTTTTACTCTCACACCCTATTTATAGTCTAATCTTTCTTGAAGACGAAAGGGCGCGCTCCATTTAGACTGTTCCAAATTTTTATGAAAAGATCTAGTGTCGACACTAGAAAAATTGTCTGCCGACACAAGACGACACAAGGATAATGTCTCTCGACATATACTATAGGGTCTTGACACCCTTTGATATCTCGACACTTACTTTGGTGTCTCAACACATTCTTTGATGTCTCAACACATTGCAGTATACAGTCTCGACACACTTTCTGGTGTCTTGACACAACTTTTGACTTAGCCAATATTTTGACTCCTGAACTATAGAAACTTGATACCTAGATGTTTTACTTGATATTTAATAAGTAAACTTAATTACTGATTAATATTTTATTCTTATTTTCATCAGTCTTTATGTATGTATTAATTATCCTAGATTTAACATGCCAAGTTAAAACTTAAAAAAATTAAATTTCTCTTCATCTAAGGGCTTAGTGAAAATATCAGCAATCTATTTATTTGTAGAAAGAAATTCTAGATTAATGTCTTCCTTTTCTACATGCTTCATAATAAAGTGATATATAATCTCAATATGTTTAGTTCTACTATGTGACACAGGATTATTTGCAATTGAAATGACACTAGTAGAATCACAATATAAGTGAGTTTTACTTAGCTGAATGTTGTAGTCTTGTAATTGATGCTGAATCCAAAGCAATTGCCCACAATAAATTCCAGCCGAAATATACTCATATTCAGTAATGGATATTGCTATACTTATTTGCTTTTTGCTGTTCCATGACACTAGCCTTCTTCCATGGAACTGATATGAACCTGAAGTGCTTTTTTGTCTTCTTTACAACCTGCATAATCTGCATCTGAAAAACCTGTTAGTTCAAAATCACTATTCTTGGGATACCATAGGCCAAAACTAGGTGTGCCATTTAGATATCTCAATATTCTTTTGACTGCTATATAGTGAGACTCCTTAGGGCAAGCTTGATACCTAGCATAGAAAGAAGTAACATACATTATATCTGGTCTATTGGTAGTTAGATAGAGTAGTGATCCAACTATGCCCCTATACAAGGTGATATTAACTGACTTGCCAGCAGTATCCTTGTCTAAAGACATACTGGATCCCATAAGAGTTCTCATGGAAGTGGTTGTTTCCATTCCATACTTCTTCATTAACTCCTTGGTGAACTTAGACTGACTAATGAAAAGTCCATCTATAGTTTGCTTAACTTGGAGACCCAAGAAAAACATGAGTTCACCCATGCTACTCATATCAAACTTACCTTACATAAGTTTGGCAAATTTGGTGCAAAGTGACTCATCAGTAGAACCAAATATTATGTCATCTACATATATTTGTACTAAGATCGTCTTGCCTTTGACTTCCCTTAAAAATAGTATTTTGTCTATTTTCCCTCTTGAGAATTTGTTCTCTAGAAGGAATTTAGACAGAGTCTCATTCCAAGCCCTTGGAGCTTGTTTTAATCCATAGAGAGCTCTTAATAAAAGATAAACATAATTAGGATTAGTATAGCCAATAAAACCTGAGGGTTGCTCAACATAGACCCTTTCTTTGAGGTTACCATTAAGGAAGGATGACTTCACATCCATTTGGTAAACCTTGAATCTTTTATAGGTTGCATATGCATGGAAGAGTCTAATAGCTTCCAATCTAGCCACTGGTGCAAAAGTTTTATCAAAATCTATACCCTCTTCTTGTCTATAGCCCTTTGCAACCAGTCTAGCCTTATTTCTGACTATAACACCATTCTCATCTAGTTTGTTCCTGTAGATCCATTTAGTTTCTATGATGTTACAGTCATCTGGTCTAGGAACCATCTTCCAGATATTACATCTCTTGAACTGGTCCAATTCTTCCTACATATCCCCTATCAAAAATGGGTTTATATTGGCTTCTTCAAACTTCTTTGGTTTTGTTTAAGATAGAAAACTTGAGTATATTACAGTATTGTGTTGTATACTTCTTGTGATCACACCATGAGATGCATCTCCAATGATCAGTTCCCTTGGATGATCCCTTAGATGTCTGACAATAACTAGTAATGTGACATCTTCTCTTTGAATAGCTTCATCTTGTTGCTGAGTCTCTTCATCTAGTTGTTCCTGTGCAAGTTCTTCCTCAACAATGTTGACTCCATCTTGTATACTTTGGCTTGTTGGAACTGAGTATTCTATTGATATCTCTTTTAGCTTCAAGTCTTCTCATATTGTGCTTGATGTACCTGGCTTATCATTATAATACATAGAACTTTCATCAAATACAACATGAACAGACTCCTCTACAACTTGATCCCTCAAGTTGTAGACCTTATAGGCCTTACTGTGGTTATTATAACAATTAAATATGCCTTCATAGGACTTCTCAGAAAACTTAGTTAAGTATATTTTCTCATTATTAAGGACAAAACACCTACATCCAAAGATTCTGAAGTAGGTCAAGTTTGGTTTTCTGTCCTTCATTAGCTCATAAGGAGTCTTATTTAAGATTTTGTTGATCGAAGCTCTATTAAGAACATGATATGCTGTGTTAACAGCTTCAACCCAGAAATATTCTGGGAGAGAAGAATCACTCAGCATGGTTCTTCCAACTTCAATGAGAGTCTTGTTCTTTCTCTCAGCAATCCCATTTTGCTGGGATATTTTTGGAGAGGAAAACTCTTGTTAAATCTCAAGTTCTTCACAAAATTTGTCATGCATTCAGATTGAAACTCAGTTCCATGATCACTTCTGATTCTGACCACAGAACTGTTCAATTCATTCTGTATTTGTTTGATAAATGTCTTGAAGACAACAAGAGTTTCAGAATTTTTCCTTAAAAAGAAAACCCAAGTAAATCTGGAATAGTCATCAACAACCACAAAGGTATAGACTTTTCTACCTACACTATGAACTGGCATAGGACCAAATAAGTCCATATGCAAGAGGTATAAACACCTCACAAAGTCTTTGGTTTCAATGTTTTTGAAGAAAGCTTTGGTCTGTTTGCCTTTTTTGCATGCAGAGAAAATGCTCTCCTTAGTGCATTTAATATTAGGACTATTCATAACTAGCTCTTTACTGAATAGCTTATCTATGGTCTTATAGTTCAAATGAGCTAGCCTCTTATGTCATTTGACATAGTGTGAAGCTTTCTCATTTGCAACTTGGCATATGAGAGAGTCTGAATTTAGACAAAGAAAATTTAAATATTACACATTCCCACTCTTAGTGCCTTTCAAGATGACATCTTGGTCACTTGACTTCTTTATGTGGTACTCATCCTTGCGGAATGAAATGTCATGGCCAAGATATCAAAGTTGGTTTATGCTTATAAGGTTGTGTTGCAACCCTTCCACATAAGCTACTTTAGTGAAGGTGACTAAGCCATTTGAAATCTTACCATAACCTCTAGTAATCCCTTTGTCAGCTCCACCAAAGATCACTTTATTTAATTGAGTTTGTCTAGCTTAAGACCGCGGATGGAACAATATTGCTCTGCTTTCTACATTTTTTAATATCTTTTTTTTGACATAAAATGAAAGCGTTGAAGAAATGTTTTAACATTTTGAAAATGGGACGGGACCAGCTGTGTTGCGGGCGAATTCGGCGTCCCGGCCGGACCGGAATAAACTGGATCATCTTAGCTCTCGGGACGGTCAAGCGCGCACACAGTCAGTGAAAAGAACGAATTGACACAAGATGTTTTTACATGAAAAAACCCCTCAACTGGGTAAAAAATCACATGACCGGATCTCTGCCGGTCAAAGTCCACTACCTGCTCGCGGTTACAGGGCGTTTGGGGAATCGAGGGCGACAGGACGCTCTTCTTTACAACTTAGAGGTGAGAGAAAATTTCCTGACTCGCAACGGACAACGGGCTGCACCGAAGGAGTGCTAAATGCTTACTTGGTGGCTGACGCGTTCAAGCGTTGGCGGTGGTTGTCTTCTTCCCTTCTCCGTTCACTTGGGGACTTGGCTCGTTGGCGGCTTGAAGGTGACCCGAGTGAGGAGTTCGGCAGAGCTCTGGCTCGAGTAAGGAGAAGACTCCGGGCGCGAAAAAGTGATAAATGAGGAGGCATGAGGCTCATTTTATAGCCTCCAGGAGGTGGTTATGGCGACCCCCCACTAACTTGGTGGCTTAGTGGGTGGTTACCTGTAGATCGGACGGCGAAGGATGTTTGGTCATGATCGAACGATGGCCAACCTGCAAGCGGCGGCGGTGGTTGACGGTGGACGGCGGGCGGCGGGCGGCGGCAGCGGCCAGCGAGCGACGGGCGGCGGCCAGCGGGCGACGGCGGCCGGCGGGCGACGGCGGCCTGCAGCGGCGGGCGACGACGGCGGCGGATGACGGCGACGGGCGGCGGGTGGCGGGCGACGGCTGCGGGCGGCGGTAGTTTTTGAGTGGGGGGCCATCATGATCCCTCCTTTTGTGGTGGAGATCATGGGGGAGTGGGTTGACCAGGCAAACTCATGATCTCCACTATAGGGAGGATCATGGGGGAGATGGTTAAGTGCACACCCAAAACTATAAATGAGTTTTCATCCCCATCAAACTGATTTAACTGGTCGGACCGCAGATCCGTGCACTATGCTGTTCGGCCAGAGCTTCAAAACCGATCCTACCCAAAACCAATCAAGAACCGGCGAACCGGCCAGTCCAACTGTAAAACCGCTAACCGGAGTGGGTTTAGCTCAACCGAGCAGTCTTGAGCTGGGCATTAGAATATAATTTTAATTTAAAAACTCTGATTTTTTTTCTTGCATGCTCTCCTTCTTTATTAGGAATGTGGAGGCCGCCTATATTCAACCTTCGCTTCTTTATTAGGAATGTGGAGGCCGCTTATATTCAACCTTTGCGGTCTAAGACTAATTAGATTAGTCTAATTTGATTTATAATACATAATCACTGTACCACAACAATTCATTAATTTATTATGAATTATATTTTATATATACAAATAATATTTATATTAATGAACATATAATATTATTATTAATGTAATAAATTTATATTTGTAATTAACATATATTAATTTTATTTATAATTAACACATGTCATATTAAGTTCATTAGTTGTGAGTTAACGTTAAAACTATTTTCTATTCAAAATATTATTATGTCATTATTATGTAGTGGACTGTGGACTTATATAGAAATTTGGGTCGACTTAATTAAATGTTAAAATTTAATTTTCATAATAGATTTGTTAACTTTAGATAATTACAAAATATATTAGAAAATATTTTATATAATTTTGATTGTATTTATTCCAATAAAATTTATCAAAAATGTATAGATTAAGTTAAATTATTTTAGATAGTTTTAATATTTATTATATTATTTAATATCACCGTTCAATCCCGATCAGATCAGTCCAATCAGTCGAATCTTGAACCTTTAATAGTTTAATATCACAGATTCGTTCTCGAATTAATTCACAAAATCTTGCAATATATTTTTGCCTTCATTTTTTGATGGAATATCTGAAGAAGCTTTTGGCCCCGTTCGTTTGCTCTGTTTTGGCTCTTGGTTTTGGTTTTGAGTTTTGGAAAAAGAAAAACGGGTGTTCGTTTGGCTCGGTTTTGAGCTGTTTTGGTTTTGAACCAAAACCGGAGCGTTTTCATTCCTTCGTAAAAGAGGTCCCCTCAAAACAGACCTCCCGAGGTCTGTTTTCGGGTTGTTTTGGAAAAGAAATTTCTTCTTCCCCGCGCGAACATGGCGACCGTGCTGATGGTGCGAGCGAAATCTCCCCCGGTGGACATCGCGACCTATGTGCTCGCTTGGAATGAAACAACGAGACTGAACGGCGAGACTAAACAACGGCTTCCTATGTGCTCGCTCTGCAAGGTCGGGCAACACCTTCCTTGTCGGTGTTTGGAGCAAAGAACAAGAAGCAAAAAATGGAAGAAGCAAAAAACGGCAAAAAGCGGTGTTTGGAGCGAATTCTCCCCCGGTCGGGCAGCACCTTCCTTGTCGATGTTTGGAGCAAAGAGCAAGAAACCAAAAACATGGAAGATTTCTCTCGCCAGCCCCTTTTCCAATCTGCTACAGCTTTCATTGGATGTTCTTGCTGCTTGTTTTTTGTGTGGTTAGGGTTTGTGGGGGGAACAAGTTGTTCCAAACGAAAATCATGATGCAAACGAACATACGTTTTCGTTTTGCCTTAAAACGGACTTGAAAACCATGTTGCAAACGAACATAAGTTTTCGTTTTGCCCCAAAACGAAAACGCTTGATTTTTTCGTTTTGAAGCAAAACGAAAACCGTAAATGAAAACGGTGCAAACGAACGGGGCCTTTATGTATTTCATGGGACAGATGGGCAAACTGGGACTTTCACATGGCCTTCGACGGCCGAGCCGGGCTGGTGATCTCCCTCGCATCAGTAGGCGAAGGGAAGGAGCTGGAGACTCACCGCAGCGTTCTCTACCGTGGTTTTACGTCGGAGCTTTTCAATCCTTACATGGATCCATCGGAGGAGTGGTATTTCAAGACGTTCTTCGACGTCGGAGAATACGGCTTCGGGTCTTGGGCTTCTCCCATGTTGCCCACCGTTGATTGCCCGACGAACGCCGAGTTTAGGGACGGCTACTACGCCAACGGCGATGGCTTCCCGGTGCGCATTCCGAACGTGCTCTGCATCTTCGAGCGCTACGCCGGCGATGCTTCTTGGCGCCATACCGAGACTTTATTACCGGGAGATCTGATAATTTAACATTTTTTGAGTAATTAATAAATTACTAAATAAGTAGATAAACTTATTCGATACATACAGTGAGAATTTAGGCTCAGTTTGGCACTGTGGTAACGGCTATGAACATGAGGGTTAAATTGTCTTTCGTTAACGCTCACTTAAGAAATTTCATTCACTTTTTATATTTAAATGGATGATGTTTGTTAGGTGATGCTTAACAAATGACGGTTTAACCCGTTCAATTATTACAACCGCCACCACTGTGCCAAAGAGAGCCTTAACCAATGATCTTCATATCATTTGGCATTTCTTAAGCATTTCATTTTCTAATATTTTTTTATATTTATTTTGATTTTAAATAACTACCCTCAAAAAAATAGTTTACAATTAGAAGTGTCAGAAGTATTTAACTAGAATTATTTAGTGCAGGTAAACGAGGCGAGAGAGGAAGTGAGCTTGGTGGTGAGGACAGTGGCCACCTCGGGAAATTATGATTATGTATTGGATTGGGAGTTTAAGACCAGCGGCTCCATCAAAGTTTCCGTAAGAGCCGCTGCTCCAATTTCAATTCCTGTTTTATTTATTTATTTATGGCACTCCTAATAATGGTGGGGTCCCCCGTCCCATATATATTTGTTTTATTTATATTTCGAAAAATATGCCATTGTTTTTCCGCCGAGCAATCTCACATAAAATTTAGAGCAATATTAATAGTCCTAGGGTGCTGATGAAATTTTCGAATTGATCCGACCCAAGTATAAAAAAAACCGGCCAGACCACCGGCACGTCAAGAACGGCAAGCACCCGGGATGATCGGGAGGGCGTGTCGGGCAGCGCCTAGGTGCACACGACCGCGCCTCGCGCAGGCAGCACCCGCGGGCCTGCGCGCGCGTGGCCTGAACACGCCCGGCCTGCCCGCGTGCACGCGGGCCGTGCGCGCGCGCATGCAGGGCCAAGTGCCCACGCGGGGCCGCGCGCGCCCGCACGACCAGGCTGCGCAGATGTTGCGCCCGCACGCATCCGGCGGCCCGCGCACCGCCGACGACCCTCGCCGCCGCCAGCAACCCCGACCGTCCCCTTCGCGGCCGGCTACCTCCGGCCGCCGTCGCCTCCGGGCACCCTGCCCGGGCTGCCCGAACTACCCAGGGGTAGTGGGGCACTCCGTCATTTAGTTAATTTTAGTGATCCATGTGGTTGAAACGGAGCAACGTCATTCGCCAGCACAAATCACTTTCTGATGCAATTTCTAACGCCCCCCTACAAAAAACTATAAATAGGCTCTCAGACCTTCATTTCAAGCTAAGCAACTTTAGAGGCAATAGAGAGCTCTGAGATTTTCCAATGAGATCGTGAACTTAGGCTGATTCTCCGCTCAGGAATTAGCTCCGCTCTTCACATTGCACTACGCATTACTCACGCCTCAAGTGACATCAATCACCTCCATGCAAGTGCTCCCATCTTGGCTCCACATCAACAAGAGCGCTCCCTCCCCAAGTTTCGTGGACTTAGAGGATTTTTCAAAGCCAGAACGCTCTCACCAAGGTTTCGTGAGCACGACGTCACCTCAAGGCCGGAGCGCTTCCATCGAGGCTCTGAGGACTTAGTCATTTTTCCTCTTTTTTGTACTTGTAACGGAGTACCAACCTGTCGCCCTTTGAGATCAAACCGACCTTTGTAAAGCTCCAAAAAACTAGTGGATTTTGGCTCGACACAATTCCAGCCACGTGGTTTTTCACCATTTTCAGGTTTTTCACGTCAAAAAAGTGTCTTTGTCATTAACTGATTGCGCGCCCGGCTCAACTCCGAGCTGAGACGGTCTGATTCTCTAGACCGGGGAAATGGTCGAGTGACTCGCAACTGTTTGACGTCGTCTGTGAGAAAGTGTTCCCAGAACCTCTGACAAGCCTTGACATTTCCTTCAAGCTCGCAGTAATGACAAAGGGAGGCACACATGCCGCCAGCCAGCCGGCTCTAAGGAAGTCTAGTGATCAATCATCCAACGACCTGCCCGCTGACTGGGCGTCGTACCTTGAAAAGGTGATCACCGCATTGGCGTCGTCAGTAGAAGAGTGATGATGCATAATTTGACCTTAGTTATTAATATAAAATTATAAATAATCCATTATAAATATCTTTATAATGTTAATTTTATCCGCTAAATCGTATTGTTTGTAATTCTATCCTAACCATGCCTATTTTATTATATTTTCTGCGCGCAGCGAACTTCGGGGTCACTTTTGGGCATGTTGCGGCCAGATTCAGATCTGGACCTGAACACGGAAGTTGTAGCCCTCGGAAAGACCTTTCCAATGCATGGTTACACGTCTTCATCGGATTTGTGTAGCTTCGGGAATCTGCGTTTAAAGTTGCTGTCCAGCAGATTTCCTGCATGTATGATTCTTTGGTTTGAGCTAGAACCGAGGATCCCGCGACAAATGGCAAAAGAACACGACTTCAGTTATGACGTGCCAACCAAAATGTCAAGTGCAGCCATGCCACCATATTATTGAACTATTTTCAATAAAGAGAATGAAGCCACAATGGTCCAATGAGATATTTTTCTCATAAGTGGGAAAGAGGCTAGCCACCTTTTGACTTTGTATTCAACATGTGTTCTTAAAGGAAGCTTCTTGGAAAGAGAGAAAGAAAGCCAATTTTTATCATACTTTTCATGACAAGTATGAAAGAGGCTAGCCATCATTGGACTTTATATCCAACATGTGCTTTTTGAAAAAGGGAAGGTTCATGGAAGCTTCATCCTCATGCCAAATTCCAACTCTACCCCCTTAGTTTTGTACCTATAAATAGGCAAGAAGGAAAGGGGGAAAGCATCCATCCATCCTCCTTCATTTGAGCCTTCTAGAGAGCTATTGAGAGTTTATTTTTATTGTACTTTGGTTTAATGTTTTCATGTCTTAATGTTCTTGTCATCTTTTTAATCACTCTCGTAATTTTCTTTGAAGTTCAATTTGTAATGAACCTTTGTCCTCTTTGTGATTGTTGTGCAATTAAAAGTAAATTAATTCGTTATTCCCTCAATCTCTCCCTCTTTCTACTTATGCATATCCTTAACATTATTTTATTTCTCTACATTATGAGTAACTAAATCCTCATAGTACTCGATCTTGATGATCCGAGGATGAGTTGATCAGTTATGATGCTCTATCTCTCTTTCTCTTTTTAAAATCTAGGCCTTCGATTTACTTTTGATTTATTTCGAATGAAACTATATTATCGATATATAGTCTTCATTCATGCTTTCATTTTTGGCTAGCCGAGAGGCCAATAATTTGAAGTTAGTGCTCAAAAGTAAAGAGAGTTGCACGCACCTCTCGAGAGAGAATGACGTAAATCTCCCGGATTGGAGTCAAATCCAATAGCGGGGTTCACTACTTAAAGCGAGTGTTAGGTATTCGGATACGGGACGAGAGTTCGGTCGGATCTTCCTAACCTCAGTTGGGCACTTCTTCGAGAGAAGCGTGTTCAAGCTTCGGGAACCCCCACGGTCAAGGCATCTTTATTTTATTAAGTTAAAGTTTCTTATTGCATTGTTGATTAATTTATGCCAAGGAAATTCAAGATCGAGTATTATCGTTTAATCCTTGTTTAAGCCTTCTCTATTATTTGCAAGAAATTTTCTTTTTTCCCTAACTTAGTAATCAAACCCAAAAGAACGTTTTAATTGATAAGATAATAGCAACTCCTTGAAGTAAAAGTATTCAAAGCATCCCGGGAAATACGATCTTGATATTAATTTTAATATCCTATACTATACGCGATAAGGTACACTTGCCTTCATCGAATATAGAATCGGAGAACATCTTATAACCACACATATCACCTTCTCTTCCATTAACTTTTTCTTCTCCACGCATAACCCCTTTCTTCCATCTCCATATGATTTTTATATCAAGTTTTTGGCGCCGTTGCCGGGGACTCTTGTTTTGATATTTTGAACATAGGATAGCTATTAATTTTATCGCTTCTCTTTCTCACCCTCTCTCTTAAAATAAATTAAAAAAAAAAAAGTTTTATCGTTGTCTTTCGTTTTTTTTTTCTTCTTCTTTCTATCTCTCTTCAAGTTTGTTAGTGTATGACCCGTAGAAACCCTTCGGAGATTCTTTTTGATCCTGAGATCGAGCGTACCGCATTGCGGCGCCTCGGTTCTCGTATTCAAGAATCGCGCTTAGGCACCGAAGAGTCAATCGGAGACACTCCATTTGAAAGCATGGATCAAAATCCGCCCAATCAGGCTGAGGCTCCGCTTAGGACCATGTCCTATTATGCGCAGCCAAACCTGGAGGGAACACAGTCAAGTATTGTTCGCCCCGCTGTGGCAAACAACAACTTTGAGATCAAGTCCAGCATCATACAAATGGTGCAGCAGTCGGTGACCTTCGATGGTCTCCCGGACGAGGATCCAAACTGCCACATCTCTAATTTTCTCGAAATCTGTGATACGTTTAAAATCAACGAAGTCTCTGATGACGCCATTAGATTACGTCTCTTTCCATTTTCTTTGCGGTCAAAGGCTAAGCAGTGGTTGAGCTCTCTACCTAGAGGGTCCATCACTACGTGGGCCGAGATGGCGGGGAAATTTCTTACTAAGTACTTCCCGCCCGCAAAGACCGCTAAATTGCGCACGGATATTGCTTCTTTCATGCAAATAGACTCGGAGACTCTCTACGATACGTGAGAGCGCTTCAAGGAACTATTGCGAAGATGTCCACACCATGCACTACCCACTTGGCAACAAGTGCAAATTTTCTATACCGGTTTGAATTCCTTAACAAGGCAAATGATCGACGCGGCCGCTGGGGGAACGCTAAACAACAAAACCCCAGAGGCCGCTCAGGAACTTTTTGAGGAAATGGCCATGAATTCTTATCAATGGAATGCACCCCGCGTGCGGCCTAACAAACCGGCGGGAGTCTTTGAAATTGATGCTGCTTCGAATCTTGCCCTCCAAGTCGAGCGCTTAACAAAGCAAGTGGCAGAGATGTCTGCTTCCTCCGCCACTCCTCCTTGGAATAATAATTATATCAATTCTGCTATGATAGAAGAGCAGGTTGACTTCATGGGAAATGCACCTCGGCCTTCCTATAACCCCAACAATGCACCATACAATAACACCTACAATGCGGGTTATAGGAATCATCCGAATTTCTCATGGAGCAACCAAGGAAATGCTCAGCGCCCCCATAACCCTCCTCAAAATCTGAACCCTACATTCAATCTAGCTCCCCCCCTAAATTTAAATCCACCCGGCTTCCAACTGCAACCGGCAAAGCCTTCTTCACTTGAAGAGGTCTTTACCAAATATGTTGCTACAAATGAAGCAAATATCAGGAATATTGCCGGGTCCATTAAAAACTTGGAAAACCAAGTGGGCCAGCTTGCAAAAATGTTCTCCGAGCGACCACAAGGAACTCTACCGGGAAACACAGAACAGAACCCAAGGGAAAGTGCTAATGCAATTACTCTCCGAAGTGGAAAAGAAATAAATTTACCGGACGAACCCAAGGTACCTCTTCCTCCTCCTCCTCCAGTTATTTTAGCATCAAATTTGCCTGCTAATTTTACGCCGCACGCTGCTACTTCGAATATGCCGTATCCGTCTAAGTTAAAAAATGAGCGAGCCGAAGAAAGCTATAAAAGATTTTTAGAAATTCTAAAACAAATTCATATTAATGTCCCTTTCTGCGAGGCTATCTCTAATATGCCGAAGTATGCGAAATATCTTAAGGAGTTGCTTTCAAATAAGAAAAAGCTTGAAGATATCTCGCATATTTCCCTTAACGCGGAATGCTCCGCGGTTGTACTTAACAAATTACCGCAGAAAGTTAATGACCCGGGAAGGTTTTCCATCCCATGTCTTTTCGGTAATTCGTTAGTAAAACACGCCTTAGCTGATCTAGGAGCAAGTATAAACCTCATGCCGTTGTCTCTATTTAAGAAGTTAGGTCTAGGACCTCCGAAACCCACGAAAATGAGTATCCAGTTAGCTGACCGATCTGTAAAGTACCCAATAGGGATAGTTGAGGACGTTCTCGTAAAAGTAGACAAATTCATCTTCCCGGTGGATTTTGTTATCTTGGACATCGAAGAGGATGCCGAAGTACCCCTCATACTCGGTCGCCCCTTCCTTGCCACCTCTCGTGCTATAATCGACGTAAGTGATGGAAAGCTCCTCCTTCGGGTTGGAGACGATGAAATCACTTTTAGTATAAATCCCTCGATGCGTAATACCTTAGCCAACGATGATTCTTGCTTCTACCTAGAAGAATGCTTTGAAGGTGAATCTTCTGCACTGCCTGAGTCTAAATTCTCCTCCTATAATGAACCCATTATCGCTGAGCTCTTCTATTTAGAAGAAGTCTCTCGCCCCACACCACCTGAACCAATACACATCGAAACCATAAAGATCAAAACCTCCTACGAGGAACCACCCACCTTAGAATTGAAACAACTTCCCCCTCATCTAAAATATATCTTCTTAGAAAGCAATTCCAAACTCCCCGTTATTATATCGTCCGATTTGAGTAACTCAGAAATTTCTGAGTTATCTCTTGTGTTAAAGTAGCATCGCCATGCAATTGCATGGCAGTTATCGGATATAAAGGGGATTAGCCCCTCCTTCTGTACACATAAGATCCTCTTGGAAAATAATTCCAATAATTATGTCCAGCCCCAACGACGACTTAATCCTAACATGAAGGATGTTGTGAAGGCTGAAGTGATAAAACTCTTAGATGCGGGTATCATCTATCCCATCTCCGACAGTACATGGGTTAGCCCTGTGCAAGTAGTACCGAAGAAGGGCGGCATAACGGTGGTCGCTAATGAAAACAACAAATTAATTCCAACCCGTACTGTTACGGGTTGGCGGATGTGCATCGACTATAGAAAACTTAACGATGTCACCCGAAAAGACCATTTTCCGTTGCCATTTATTGACCAAATCTTAGAACGATTGTCCGGTCACTCATTTTACTGTCTTCTCGACGGACTCTCTGGGTATTTCCAAATTCCTATTTCACCAGAGGACCAAGAGAAGACCACCTTCACGTGTCCTTTTGGTACCTTCGCTTACCGAAGGATGCCATTTGGTTTATGTAACGCGCCAGCTACATTTCAGCGATGTATGCTAGCAATTTTCGACGAGTTGGTAGAAGAAGTGATGGAGGTATTTATGGACGACTTCTCGGTATTTGGTAGTTCTTTTGAAAATTGTTTAAAAAATCTCGAGCGCGTGTTGATTCGTTGTGAGGAAACTAACTTAGCCCTCAACTGGGAGAAGTGCCACTTTATGGTTCGAGAGGGATTAGTCCTCGGCCATAAAATATCGGGCAAGGGGATCGAGGTCGACCGGGCCAAGATCGAAGTTATTGAAAAACTCCCCCCTCCAACGAATATTAAAGCCATTCGTAGTTTTCTTGGGCATGCGAGGTTTTATCGGCGTTTTATCCAAAACTTCTCAAAAATTACGAAGCCGCTAACCCACCTTCTTGAAAAAGAGTCACCTTTCATTTTTAGTGACGACTGTCTACTTGCTTTTAATTTAATTAAAGAAAAATTAGTAAGCTCGCCGATTCTAGTTGCTCCGAATTGGTCGATTCCTTTTGAAATCATGTGCGACGCAAGTGATTTTGCGGTAGGCGCGGTCTTAGGCCAACGGGTGGATAAATTCTTCCACCCGATCTATTATGCAAGCAAGACACTCACATCCGCACAAGCCAACTACACCACCACCGAGAAAGAGCTCCTAGCGATCGTTTTTGCCTTTGATAAGTTTAGGTCGTATATCACTCTGTCCAAAGTAATCGTCTTCACAGATCATTCAGCCCTACGTTTTTTATTAAGTAAAGCGGACACCAAGCCCCGCCTTTTACGATGGATCCTCCTCTTGCAGGAATTTGATTTAGAGATCCGGGACAAAAGGGGTGCTGAAAATTTGGCGGCCGACCATTTATCGCGATTAGAAAACCCCGCCAGCAAATCATTAGTGGAAGCCGACATTAACGATAAATTCCCTGAAGAGCGCCTCCTCGCAATCGAAAAGTTAAAAGATTATCCCGCACCCTGGTTTGCCAACTTAGCTAATTATTTAGTAGCTCGGGTCTTGCCAAAGGAATTCTCAAGCCAGAAAAAGAAGAAATTCTTTTCTGACTTAAAGAATTACTTTTGGGAAGATCCTTTCTTATTTCGAGTCTGTGCGGATCAGGTGGTGCGGCGTTGCGTTTCGAGTGAGGAAGGAGTGGACATTTTGCGGCATTGCCACGAGGGACCTACGGGTGGTCATTATCAGGCTAACCGCACCGCTAGGAAGGTGTTGGAGGCGGGCTTCTATTGGCCCACACTTTTCAAGGATGCTCACACCCTTGTGAGTACTTGTGATAGCTGCCAGCGAGCGGGAAATATTTCACGTAGGGATGAGATGCCTCAAAATGTTTTTCTAGAATGTGAAATCTTTGATCTTTGGGGCATCGACTTCGTTGGCCCCCTCCCTCCATCTTTTCAAAACAAATATATTCTAGTAGCTGTCGACTATGTATCCAGGTGGGCGGAAGCGCAAGCACTCCCCACCAATGATGCACGTGTCGTAGTTAATTTTCTAAAAAAATTATTCTCTCGGTTTGGCACACCGCGCGCTATAGTTAGTGATAGGGGCACCCATTTTTGTAATAGCCAGTTTGCCAAAATTTTGGCAAAATATGGCGTCACGCATAAACTCTCCACTGCCTACCACCCCCAAACAAGCGGTCAAGTCGAGGTTGCAAATCGTGAGTTAAAACGTATCTTAGAAAAAACGGTTTCCATAAATAGGAAAGATTGGGCATTAAAACTAGATGATGCCCTATGGGCCTATCGAACGGCATATAAGACAGCTATCGGCTGCACGCCATTTCGATTGGTTTATGGCAAGGCTTGCCACCTTCCGGTTGAGTTAGAGCACCGTGCATTCTGGGCACTAAAATTTTTAAATTTAGATTCTACCCTAGCCGCCGATCAACGTAAATTTCAGCTGAACGAGCTCGACGAATGGCGCGCGAATGCATACGAGAGTAATAGGCTTTATAAAGAGCGAACAAAGTTTTATCACGACAAAAATATTAAATTTCCTAAAAAATTTTCACCGGGCGATCTCGTCCTTCTTTATAACTCTCGTCTTCGCCTCTTTCCGGGAAAATTAAAATCGCGATGGTCCGGCCCCTTTATTGTTAAAGAGGCTTGGCCATATGGGACGGTTCTTATTTCCCACCCAGAAAAAGGAGAATTTAAAGTAAATGGTCATCGCCTAAAATTATATTTGTCGGGAGACGATCTGGGAAAGAATGATTCGCATGACTTTTTACCTTAACAATGATGTTCTCATCACCGACTGTTTTACTTTTCTTTATTTTTCGTTTTATTTTGGACAATGATGTTTGAACTTGGAATAACTATTTGAATTTGGTCTGTAATAATTTAGACATATTTTGGACTTCTTTCACAACAATGTTTTGGACAATATATATTTTTTGTTGCGTCGAGCTCAACGACGTTTTAACCAAAGTGCGCTTTTGGGAGGCAACCCAAGTTATCCTTTTTTATTTTCTTTATTTTACACTTTTTTTGGCCCCGACGCATCGCAGCTTCTGCGATCGTCTACTCCAACATTGTTGCATCCATCACAAAGTCTAAAAGAAGACACCTTTTGAAGATCCAAAGCGCCAGCATGGGGAGAAGCATCACGCCATCTTCCACAACTCAAAAATCCGGGGAAGTACCTGTTTTTCAATTATGTACTTTTATTTTCATTTTCTCTCCTTCTTTCTCCATTGAGGGCAATGTCCATTTTAAGCTTGGGGGAGAACTTCCACCTTCATTTTGCTAGGACTTCCTTCTTCTTTTTGCTAGTGTAAATTTTTGTTACTTTTAATGAATATCTTAGAAAAAAATCAAAAAAAAAATGAATATCCTTAAAAAACCCAAAAAAATGAATAGCTAAAAAAAAAAAAAAAATCCAAAAAAATTAGAAAAAAGTTCAAAATGGAAAACAATGTTTGTGCTCATTTTATTAGATTAGGATATTCAATAGTACCTCTTGCTTTAGTTTTTGTTTTCCTCAAAATCTTCTATAACCACTTTGCTATGCTAATATTTTTCTAATAAATCTTTTTAATTATATTTCACAAGTAAAATGTTGGCCTTGCTGTGTTCCTAATTCACGGTAGCATGTTAGGGTGAAACATTTTTCTAAAAACTCGCATTTCTATTTTGGTTTCTCTTTGTTTATTTTCATTACTCCCTTAAAATTTCTCATCCACTATGTTTCTTATTGTTTTGGATAATTTTTGTAAAGTCAACTTTTGAGTAACGTAGTAGAGGTGAACGAGTCTAGACTCATATTATCCCTATTTCTAATCTAGGTTCATTAGTCTCTATTTAATTTCTAGGACCTACTTTTTGAACTTTTTTCAAAACTAATGCTTTAGGAAATTTTAGGAGCATGAAAATGATGTAGGCCATTTTTGTCTTAGTTTGAGCCTTTTTGCCAACCCTAAAATATATCCCCCTAGTTAGCCACTTTTGAGCCTTTTTCCAATTCCAGTTGATAGCTCCACTCATCATATCATCTTCCACCAAAGCCAAATTTTCCAACCCTTCTTATCATACTACACCATTTGAGTTTTTTTTGTGATGATTGGATGTCTGTATGAAAATGTGTGCTCTAAAGTTTGGTTTTCTTTTGATTGGCCAATTCAAAATGATAAAAAATTTATATATGGCCTTTGTTTTGAAAAAAAAAAAAAATAATAATAACAAGAAAATGAAAAAAAAATGATGAATGAAAATGAAAAAGAAAGAAAAATATTTATGATTTTTATGAATTAAGAACCTCTTTATTTGTGGTTTAGTGTGTTTTTTTTAAGCCCTCATGTTTATCTTTGAATTCCATTCCTAATCATAAACCTAAGCCAAATGTTCCAACCTAATAAGCCCTATAGATTCATGCTCCTTGGTTTTCTTTTAGCTAAGTAGAGAAAAATAGTAGATTAGTTTTGTCTTGGATTTAGATTTAGACTCTTTGTTCTTCATTTTAATTTGGGTATAATGTGCCTCTTATAACCTAGTAACTCTTCAATGCGTTTTTCATTTTGTTGTTTTGCTTTAGTTTATTTAAGAAATTTTGTTTAAACATTTTGGATGATTTATTTTGGTTAGTAAAGTTTATAAAATTTGAAACCAAGTTTAAGTAATTGTTTTAAAATTTTGTTTCACCCTCTCCCTACTTAAAATTTCGCTTGGTACTTGTGTAGTATAATTAGAATTTTCTATTAGTCACCTTGTTATGTTGGCTAGTTTTTATATTTTTGCTTGAGGGCAAGCAAATCCTAAGCTTGGGGGAATTTGATGATGCATAATTTGACCTTAGTTATTAATATAAAATTATAAATAATCCATTATAAATATCTTTATAATGTTAATTTTATCCGCTAAATCGTATTGTTTGTAATTCTATCCTAACCATGCCTATTTTATTATATTTTCTGCGCGCAGCGAACTTCGGGGTCACTTTTGGGCATATTGCGGCCAGATTCAGATCTGGACCTGAACACGGAAGTTGTAGCCCTCGGAAAGACCTTTCCAACGCATGGTTACACGTCTTCATCGGATTTGTGTAGCTTCGGGAATCTGCGTTTAAAGTTGCTGTCCAGCAGATTTCCTGCATGTATGATTCTTTGGTTTGAGCTAGAACCGAGGATCCCGCGACAAATGGCAAAAGAACACGACTTCAGTTATGACGTGCCAACCAAAATGTCAAGTGCAGCCATGCCACCATATTATTGAACTATTTTCAATAAAGAGAATGAAGCCACAATGGTCCAATGAGATATTTTTCTCATAAGTGGGAAAGAGGCTAGCCACCTTTTGACTTTGTATTCAACATGTGTTCTTAAAGGAAGCTTCTTGGAAAGAGAGAAAGAAAGCCAACTTTTATCATACTTTTCATGACAAGTATGAAAGAGGCTAGCCACCATTGGACTTTATATCCAACATGTGCTTTTTGAAAAAGGGAAGGTTCATGGAAGCTTCATCCTCATGCCAAATTCCAACTCTACCCCCTTAGTTTTGTACCTATAAATAGGCAAGAAGGAAAGGGGGAAAGCATCCATCCATCCTCCTTCATTTGAGCCTTCTAGAGAGCTATTGAGAGTTTATTTTTATTGTACTTTGGTTTAATGTTTTCATGTCTTAATGTTCTTGTCATCTTTTTAATCACTCTCGTAATTTTCTTTGAAGTTCAATTTGTAATGAACCTTTGTCCTCTTTGTGATTGTTGTGCAATTAAAAGTAAATTAGTTCGTTATTCCCTCAATCTCTCCCTCTTTCTACTTATGCATATCCTTAACATTATTTTATTTCTCTACATTATGAGTAACTAAATCCTCATAGTACTCGATCTTGATGATCCGAGGATGAGTTGATCAGTTATGATGCTCTATCTCTCTTTCTCTTTTTAAAATCTAGGCCTTCGATTTACTTTTGATTTATTTCGAATGAAACTATATTATCGATATATAGTCTTCATTCATGCTTTCATTTTTGGCTAGCCGAGAGGCCGATAATTTGAAGTTAGTGCTCAAAAGTAAAGAGAGTTGCACGCACCTCTCGAGAGAGAATGACGTAAATTTCCCGGATTGGAGTCAAATCCAATAGCGGGGTTCACTACTTAAAGCGAGTGTTAGGTATTCGGATACGGGACGAGAGTTCGGTCGGATCTTCCTAACCTCAGTTGGGCACTTCTTCGAGAGAAGCGTGTTCAAGCTTCGGGAACCCCCACGGTCAAGGCATCTTTATTTTATTAAGTTAAAGTTTCTTATTGCATTGTTGATTAATTTATGCCAAGGAAATTCAAGATCGAGTATTATCGTTTAATCCTTGTTTAAGCCTTCTCTTTTATTTGCAAGAAATTTTCTTTCTTCCCTAATTTAGTAATCAAACCCAAAAGAACGTTTTAATTGATAAGATAATAGCAACTCCTTGAAGTAAAAGTATTCAAAGCATCCCGGGAAATACGATCTTGATATTAATTTTAATATCCTATACTATACGCGATAAGGTACACTTGCCTTCATCGAATATAGAATCGGAGAACATCTTATAACCACACATATCACCTTCTCTTCCATTAACTTTTTCTTCTCCACGCATAACCCCTTTCTTCCATCTCCATATGATTTTTATATCAAAGAGCGCATGCTGCAGATGGAGGAACGCCAAGCGCAAGAACTCACTTTGCTGAAGGAGATGGGAGCATCTTATACCTCGGGGGCACACCTACTAGAGCCACCGAACATCCTTTCCCTTTGGATTTCGGTCACTCAACGGGGTGGCCCGCGACACGCGCCGCTCAGAAACTCAGGGAGCACCACCCTATAGAAGACCGACCCCCCGGAAGACACATTGAGCTCCCTGTCAAAACCTCGTAAGACAGGGGCAACAATCCTCCATCGAGCTCGACGCTTCTCTTACAGAGATCATATATACTCTCTGGAACCACCGCAGCTCCGAAGGCCAAAGGCACTCCCTCGGGAGAGGGGCGATCAGTCCAAGTACTGTCACTTCCACAAAGGGAACATACACGACATCGAAGAATGCATACGTTTAAAGGACGAAGTCGAACGGTTCGCACGACATGGACTCCTCAAGGAATTTAATGGGAAGACTCAAGCCATGACACAAATCCCAAGAGATCGCTCTAAGGGGCAACACCATAAGGGGGAACCACGCAGGAAGTAGTCAGAGCCGGTTCAACTCGCTGCCCCCAGCCCCCCGGGGCCCGCTCTTCAGCACATCCGAGAACCTCTCAGAAGCTTGCCAGTTGAAGTATCAAGGATAATGATTGACAATAATATATCTGATAACGTGTTGTTTCTATCAACCCTTCTCCAGCTTTAGATCTCTGGGAGGGACGCCCAACTTTGTTCAGGAGAAGCGTACATCACCATACACCTGACGATCCTGATTGTTGAAAGCGTTATCCTTCCAATAACTCTGGGAGTCTCTCCAATATTGGACACTTATGATGTCTAGTTCATTATCATCCAGGTCGTATCAACGTGTGACGCCATCCTCAAGGGGCCATTGTTAAGAGCACTCCGTGCTGACGAACTAGCCCAAGGCATCACGCTAGACCTCAGCATACAAGATGCCTCGCCAAGGGAACCTGAGTCGTGAAGATCCGAACAAGAATACGGCCCGACATTCTTTATCGTTATTCTATTTCAATAAGCTGTGGGAATAAACTCGCCAGTACTTGTATCTTTCTTTTTAGCAATACAGCATCTGTTTCTACCTCTGTACTATAGACGAATCATCACAAGGCGAGGCTGGAGAAAGCCTTTCCGCATCTCAGGCAAGATTGGCGAAAGCCTTTCTACACCTCCCAGGTGAGACTGACTAAAACCTTTCTACACCTCTGGCGAGATTGGCGAAAGACTTTCTGCACCTCTCAGACAAACCCCGGTCCTCCCAAGAGAGACGGACAAAGGTCTGTCTGTACCTCCAAGGCGAGATGGACAAAGGTTCATCTACACCTTCACTTGGATGAACCCCGGTTCTCATGAAGCGCGAACGAACAAAGGTTATTCGCCACCTCAACCTGGATGGACCCCGGTCCTCCCAGGCGATATAAGCAAAGGTTCATCTGCACCTTCACTTGAACGAACCTTGGTTCTCCTGAGACGCGAACGAACAAACGTTCTTCGCCACCTCCACCCGGACGGACCCCGGTCCTCCTAGGCGAGATGAGTAAAGATTCATCTGCACCTTCACTTGGACAAACCCCAGTTCTCCTGAGTCGCGAACGAACAAAAGTTCTTCTCCACCTCCATCTAGACAGACCCCAGTCCTCCCAAGCGAGATGAATGAAGGTTTATCTACACCTTCACTTGGATGAATCCAGGTTCTCCTGAGGTGCGAACGAACATTGGTACCTCGCCATCTCCACCTAGACAGGCCCCAGTCCTCCCTGGTGAGATGAACGAAGGTTCATCTACACCTTCACTTGGACGAACCCCGGTTCTCCTAAGTCACGAACGAACAAAGGTTTCTCGGAACCTCCACTCGGACGGGCCCCGGTCCTCCCAGACGAGATGAATGAAGATTCATCTACACCTTCACTTGGACAAACTCCGGTTTTCTTAAGCCATGAACGAACAAAGATTCCTCGCCCACTCCTTTTGGGCAAGCCTCGGTTCTCCAAGGGCACGAGCAAACAAAGGTTTTTCATCAGCCCTACTCGAACGAACCCCAACTCTTAAGGAGCACAAGTAAGCAAAAGCTCATCGCCTGGAAATCTCAAACATCGACGACCCTCCCAACAACGCGAGTAAGCGAGCAACGCTCAAGCAAAGCGTAACTCTTCAAAGAGAAAGAATACGCGTGGCAAAAGTATAACTAGAGCAAACAGATCCAAATGCAAAAAAAGTCTCAATTAAAAAACACCACATGGGCTACTTATCATAAAAAGAAAAAGCATGCAACGACGCGGAAGTACGCCTAAAAAGCAAAAAACAAATGAATCGGAACAAACTAGGATAATCAAAGGTCCCTAAGGTCATTCCTCCGCAATATCATCAACCTCGTCGCCCAAAGCATCCTTAATGCCTAGAGTGTCTCCATGTGGAAACATCTGAGCAGCTCGAAACTCCTTGTTAAAGCCCAGGCAGTACGCGACTCAGAAATCAGCTGAGCGTTCTCTCTTCAGCCGTTCGATCTCCGCCTCCTGCTAGCACATCATGACATTAATCGTGTAAGTATGGAAGACCGTCTCTGCGAGAGTCAGCTCCGCAGAAGCCAACCTCTCGCAAATAGACCCGATCTCAAAATCGATGGTGCTCAACTGGGCCCGAAGAGACTCCACCTCCGACTAGGAAGAAGACAGCTGAGGCTCTGCATTCACCAACCAGAAGTAACCTCCTTCTTCCTTCGGGTCTCCGCCAATGACTCCTCATATGCGATCAGCTTCGCTTACAGAGAAAGAACATTATCCTTCGTGGACACGTAGGCATCATTCCATGAAAGTGCAATAACACGAGCCTCATCAAGCTGCAAGCATAGAACCCAAACTGTAGTCATGCAAAACACAAGACAAAAGAGAGAGAATACTATGGGCAACCAACATACCCTCCGAAAAAGCACCTGGTAAGTGGATCACTCTCGCTCCTTCCCCCTCTCCGTCCCCGATGGCAGCTCTGGGACTACCTGAGAAGCCGGCGCGAGCGCAAGAACCTCTGGTACCTCCTCAGTCTCCATTGGCGGCATATCGGCCATCAGAACATCTGGGCAGTCATTGTCAACATCAATGATGACCTCGGCGGCAGTCGAAGGTGATCCTCCTTCTCCCCGCCACTGCGAAAAGTCCATCTTCCTCTTCTTGGTTTGCCTTAGGGGCGCGATGCAGATCCACTCTGTCTGTCGAAAGGCCCGCCAGAACAAGCCACTTCTCGACAACGAACACGCTGATCTTGAAAATAACAGCATCAAGCTCAAGTTGATCCTATACCAAATAATGGAGTAAAGTCATTCTCCGCCCTCCCTTCAAGCAATGACAGCAGTCAGAAGGGTCATTCCAGACCTCGGGCAGCTCCCATTAGTTCCTGATGAACCCATACAACGTTCTACTATAGCGATGATCAGTCTTGTCCTCGAATGACAACCACTTTTTGTTGCTCTGAACTTCGACATAGTCGCTTGGGCGAAGGCGGATATCGCACCACTCGCGAAAGAGATGGACAGACATCCGGTAACTGTGCTCCCAGAAAAAAACAAAGAATCATCATTACCCTTGTCAACCCCACAAGGTAAAATTACATCACAAGAATGTTGCAAAATCGGAAAATGGAAATCTCCTCCTCGGCAGGAGGGATCCGAAAGCCTGCCTTGAAGCATCCCTTCCTAATCGCAAGATAGCCTGAAGGAGGGCACTGAACACGCTCTGGCGGGGATGGGATAACAACCTCCACGTCCTCTAAAATGCCAAAATGCTACCTCCAACTGCTCACGCGGGCAAAGTTCAAAGTTGAAGGAAGACGCATCGATTGTCGCAGAACGAAACCCTACGACATCTGCAAGGAAAAGAGGGTATCAACATCAGAGCAAGCCATGAAATAAGATCAACGCGCATGGAGAGTAGCACAGACATGAAATGGCCCCCGGGCACCAACGCAGACAATCATGTACGCCTGCACTAGGCTCCCCATGCAAGCAGTCGCAACCACACGTGGGATACCCCGCACCACCACACCCGCGTGGATCGCCCCGCGCGCGCGGCCGGGCATGCGCATGGGCCGCCCTGTGCCTGCTTGCTTGCGCTGAGTGCCCCGCACGTGCAGCCTCTCTCACATGCGGACCTCTATGCGCCTTCGTGCTCACGCGGATCGCCTCCCACGCACGACCGCACCCATACGCCGGTCGCCCCGCTCCCGCAAGCTTGCAGGGGCAATGTAAGACCCTATTTTTTCGGGTCTTATGCCTAGAACCGCTGCTATGTGGTGACACAAACTCCCGAGGAGGTCATCGGAACAAATCGCCGATTCTGTCTGCAAATACTCAATCATATATCACAGGAGAAATGAAGTAAACATACATAGATACGAATCCAGTCCACATTCACATTGCAACATAAGAAAGTTCACACAAATTCAAAAGCTGATCAACATGAAATAATAAGTCTGAAAAGGAAGATAAAGGGGCTCTTGCCCAGTACATATATTCATCACTACATAACGTCCGTGGAAGTAAATCTACTAGTCACTCACTAGTCCCATGACTGTTGGTGCTGCTATCACATCTGGGCTAGGCTGGTTCACCTCCTCTTGGATGTGTTGGTTCTCCTGGTGTTGTACCTTGTCTCCCAGCTGGAGTCTCTTGTGTTATGCCCATCAGGCCGTTAGTTTAACTAAGTCTTGGTCCCCCTCCCCTCCCATAAGACACCTAAACACCATGCGGGGGAGGAAGAAAAGGGAGGTACTGAAAGTGGAGAGTAAGCAAGAGCATGTGACAGTGACCCTAACTATCATATATTAGAAGTATCTATCACAGTAATGATAGATATGTGAATAACAAGTAAAAGTAGAATTATAATAGAAACAATAAATTAAAGTAAAGGCAGAACAACTATCTAACACAGAGAAAGTAACCTTAGCTTATAAGAATGTTCATACAAACTTATAAGTCAAGGGGTCATTTTGCAAGGCCTGACGTATAAAAGATCCCTTAATAATTTATATGTTAGGGGTAGAGGTTTTATGCAAGTTATGTATGACATGAAATGTTATGCATGCTGAATGATATGTCTCACACAAGTGCAACTCACCCAACTGACTCTATGTGTGTAGACCTTTAGTTCCCTCGTTTAGAGTTAGCTAAACTCTCAGGTACCTCCCGTAGTGGCATACAGAAGAGGTGGGTTGGGCCTCCCCACTCCTAGGTCGGTATTCACACTACACAGCCTAGACCCTACGTACTACTCGGTACACCCACAGTCAGGTGCTATGGAGTCTCTTGTACTAGTGCTGACCAATCCACCAGTCTTTAATGAGCATAGTGAATACTTACACTTACTGAGTCAGCGTATCGACGTCGGTGTGAACGACCATCCGATATCGAGGACCCACCACTTAATGCACATGCACACATGCTACAGAGAGCTCCCGAGCCATCAACTCTCCAACCTAAGCCATCAATTCTATCAACACCGAGCTCACTGCTCGTGAATCTAAATCAACTATCCTTCTGAGGTGATGGGGTGAGTGTATGTGACTGTGGATTATTATTGGTTTCTCTTTCTGTCGGCTTATTCTTACAGCTTAGGGTTAATCTTGGACTGCCTAGGGCATGCTTGGTGAAGGGCTCTCGAGGGAACTAGAAACTACGATGGGCTGAAGTGCAAAGCTGCATTTCTCAAGGCACATACTTTTATGGATAGTTATTTATTACCAAACTCCCTTTTACGCATTTCCCTTTAACTAAACCTAACTGAATTATTACCCTCATGGCGAAGACGATACTTCGTCAGTCCAGAGCACAACCCCTTCTCCTTGGAACCCAGACAACCTAGCATTGGCCCTAAGGGTGACCTCATCAAGACTCCACCCAAATTAGGTGCACCCGTTATATTGTCTCCATGTGAGGCTTACTTTTCTACCATGACCATTTCTATTCACTGTATGCAAACCAACCGACTAGCTTAAGTGTGTGAAGGTGAATACTCCATTTACTTTGTCAACAACCTTAGGATTATTACTAGGAGTCTACCATGACATGTTGAGCCTAAATCCTGAAAGTCCACTATTTTTTTCCTAATTAATTCAGCATTTAAATAATTTTCCCTAAATCATGAATCCTAAGACTTGAACATGAAGTATAGGTTTCTGAGATGCAATGATCACACCAAAATTTCCACAGCCTCTTATTGACTAAATAACAACAAGGTATGAGATTCATAATTTTCCAAAAATTATTTCTATCATAAACTAAATAATAAGCTTTTTGATCAAAATGATAATTAACAACGGTGCTACAATATTTTATCATCCAAAAAATTATAATAAAATTACCTTAGATCAATAATGGTCAGAAAGCGTCACTTTCCAAATTTCATAATCTTCAAACTTCTTTTTGCCACATAAATAAATTAATGAATAAAACTTCACCTAGGGCACCTTGTGAAGGAACCTCTATTTATTTACTTCCAAAATTATAATAAAATTAATAAGTCATTATTGTGGTTTAAAAAGTTTACTGGCTAAGTTTCTTAATTTTCCTGTACTCGATTTGTCATGAAACAATTATTTTCCTAATCATCAATTTCTAGAATTATAAAGAAGATACAAACATTTTTCGTCCAAAAATTATGATAAAAATTACAGACATCTATAACATCACTTGTAACGACTCGGGTTTAGGCCCTTTAGACCTCCCCACGGCATCTCTACAGGGCTGCAGCCCACACACCCCAACGCCATCACTATGCTCTTTTAAATCCGCACAGTAGGTTGTTGGCGCAAGTGATATAAATCAGCTCAGTTGGTAATGAGGGCTGTTGATGGTGCCTTATTAAGGAGGTGTTGGGTTCGAAACCTGGCATTCTCAAAAATCTGATGTGCTGAGAAACAGGTCAGAGAGGGGTTTGGGTGGCACGGGCTGCAGCCCTTGAACGATGCCGTGGGGCGGCAACATGCCTAAACCCGGGTCGTTACATAACTATAGGCCCTTCACCCAAGTTTCATGACCATTTAATACTGTTATGAAACGTATCTGCATTAGATAGGAATGACGTCAATATCACTCAACGCCTCGTCGAATGGCGTCGAGATCACTCAACGCTTTGTCGAGTCTAGGATTTTCTGTCAAGGCTTCTTATTCGTTGAGTATCACTCGACGCCTCGTCGAATGGTGTCGAGATCACTCAACGCTTCATTGAGTTCAGTATTTTTCTAAGTTCAAGCGTCGCATGCGTCGAGAATCACTCGACGCCTTGTTGAATGGCGTCGAGATCACTTAACACCTCGTCGAGTCCAGTCAACGCACTCGACGCTTCCTGATATCAAGATTATTCTAAATCAAATTCGTCAAGTCTAGTCGACGCACTCGACGCCTGTTACCAATGCACTCTTGAAGCTAGGCATATTACCCCTAGGTGGCCAACTTTGTTCACCAGGTTACCCCACCAAATCAACTCCAATTGGATTGATCGTTTTTCTTGGCCTTATAATATCCCCTCTGGTCATCCACCAGAGTTTGGGGAAAATTTTAGGTTCATAGACCCAATTTAAGTCACATATATGAATTATTAAATTGTTACAAAAACTATAGAAAAATCATCTCCAAAAATTCTGATTTTTGGATAAGTTATGGGTCATGGTCAGACCAGCCTATGGTCCAAAATTCAGGTCATTTAACTTAGTGGGCCACTGGGGGCACTCATTTTAATTTCTGGTTTGCCTTTGGACACCTTGCACCAAAAAGTGTGTTGAGGGAAATCTAGTGATCCAAATGGGTTGATTTAAATTTTGGATTAAACTAGACTCTAAGAACTAAGTTTTCTATGTTTGACATATTCACAGCAAATGCCTCTAAGTATTTTTAATAAATGAATCATGTAACTAATAAAATGTGAGAGAATACAAATGTCTATATATATATATAAATTAAAAACCGGCCTGCGTATAACTGATCACGCCGATCCAGAGCCAAGGGACAGGATCAACTGACCTGGAGCTTTTTTAACTCCAGTTTCCGACCACCCAGCCACCTCCCTGGCCGGCCACCACCACCACTACCTCCATCGAGGTGGTGGCTACTATCTAGCGGTGGCACAACCGCTGGAGGGGCCGTTTCCAGCAAACTCGAGGGTTTGATTTTTTTCACAGAAAACTCGCATTTTCTCCTCACTGATTGGGCTCGATTGAGCCCGATTTCTCCACCTAAAGATCTACAGACCTAGCACATAGGAGAAGAAAGAGGATTAGACTAGCAGACGAGCTTGGAGGCAAGTGTGGTGGTGGTGTGCCATGGCCGACGATCTCCAAGCTTTTCCTGGACGAATTCCCAATCCTTCACCCAAACTAGTGATATAAAGATTCGTTTTGATTGCTTGGAAGTTTTTAAAACTGATGGAGGGATTGTTTTTGGGAGTGAGAGAGACAAACTATGAATGACCATTAATGGCCTTGAATTGGATATTTCGGCCACCTCCAAACTCTTGAAATTCCACCCCTGGGTGGCCGGGAAAACCCCCTCTATCTCCTCCTGATTGACCAAGGGGGATGAATGAGGCCATTAAGAGGGATTTGAATGCCCCATGATCGTCCAAAATCATGAATGCTTCTCTTTCTCTTTCCTCCCTTAGATAAAATTTCCATTTTCTCTCTCCTAGTCATCCCATCCAAAATTTTAGTGGCATTCTAGGTAATTTCCACTTGTTGTAACTAGTGGGCCATCATAAATTGGGCCTAGCCCAATTGGGTTGAAGTTGGTTTTGACCCTTTTCCCAATTTTGGGCTTAACTTTCCTCCTCATTCTAGCTTGGTTGACCAAGGTTGACTTGAAGGGTGTTGACTTGGTCAAATGAGTAGGTTAACTTATCAACTAAAGGTGTGTTTGGGAAAGCTTATGCTGATGAAAAGCTGCTGATAGGAAAAGTGCTGTTTCTGAAAAACAGAGTTTTATCTAAAAACCGTTTGGGTGAAATGGAGTTTGCAGAGCTTTTTGATAAGTCATTTTTAATAAACTGTTTGACAAAAATGGAGTTTTCATAGGTGAATTTTTTTTCTAATTATTTTACTAATTTTTTTGTTTGATACGTAAAATAGTTTTAAATGTATAAGACCAACATTACATCATCATAACATAATAAATTTTGAATGTTTTCCAGATATTAATGTTACAAAATTTTTAAACTCTTATCGCACGAATCCATCAGCTACATGCAAGTACTTCAGTGTATCACCTGCATGAATGAAAATATTTTAATTAGAATCTTATATTAAATTAATTACAATATAAAATATGATAAATAAATAATACGTTCTTGCCTCATAGAGTTATTGCGCTATAGACTCACGCAGTGTTATCATCTCGTCTAAACCACTTAATATATCAACGCACGTATCATGTTGTCTCTGTGAGTCTACTCCGCCCTGCGTACGTATTTTTTCACTTTCTGTAAAATCAGGATCTATACGTGATGGATGTCTCAGTATAAAATTATGCAAAGACATTGTCGTCAGGACAATATGTGTCTGTTTCTCAAAACTATAGTTTGGCATATCACGCAGTATTGCCCATTTTTTCTTCCATACACCAAATGTGTGTTCAATCACACTCCTTAGGGAAGAATGTGCTTGATTAAAAATCTCTCGAATTCCTTCAACTGGACGATTACCACGTGCAAAATCAGGAAGATGGTACCGTGTATCTACATATGGTTTTATATACCCTCTTTGTAGTGGATAGCCAGCGTCTACCAAATAATACTTTCCTGCATGATCGACACACAATTTTAATGAAGAAATATTGAGGAAAAAATAATATATAAATTACAATTATAACTTCATTACCTCTGGGGGGGTGTGGAAGTTGTACTTGGGATTGCTTATAGCAAAATTAAAAATTCGATTATCATGCGCAGATCCCTCCCAATCAGCCATGGCGAAAGTAAAACACATGTTGAAATCGCAAACAACCATTACATTTTGTGTAGTAGTTCCATGATGCCCAATATATTGTACTTGATTTTTAACCGGAATACGTGCATCAACATGTGTTCCGTCTATAGCACCAATACAATCTTTAAAAACGGCATGTAACGCGCATCTTGTATAATTTCTGGTGGAGTCGTAGCAAAATATCCCCCTTGTGGCACTATAATATCTTCTGTGAGCCGTAATATAGCATGAAGACCTTCGCTAAAATATCTGCTAGCAGTCTCGGATGAATGTTGAAAACGCTCAGTTGCTTTTCTAATAGTCTCGTTATGTGATAGAATATATAATGTAATTGCAAGGACCTCTCTACTCGCGGTCCTTCGCGAACCTTGCAATCAATAGTTTTGTTCCAAAGTTTGCAGTAGATCAAAAAAATTTGTTTTGACATTCTGAACGTATTATGAAATCTAACCAGATGTCCACCTACTAATTCAGCCAACAATTTATCACCGGTTTGTTTTGACGTCATGCATGGTGTGTTAGAATTGAATAAACCGGTGCGTTCAGCTACTACATATATTGTTGAAGTTAAAACTTGATGGTAGGCGACAACATGACGTCTTCTAACTGTCTCACACTGTCACTAGAATAATCTGAATCACTGGAATAATCTGAGTCATCACTAGACATTCTCTGCTTCACACAAAAAGTAAATTAAAAGTAGTGTAAGGATATGCATGAGACATCATAACAATCATAACATAGCAAATGAAATAATTGTGCTCAATATCTATGATGCAAAAAATTAGAACATTACAAATCATAACATAACAAAAGAAATAATGTCGATCATTCTCACTAACAAAAACAGTCATTTCACAATAATTAGACCACACTGGAATCACAAAAAAGATAGTTTTAGGAGCACATTAGC
Organism: Platanthera zijinensis; assembly: GCA_039513925.1. Taxonomy (NCBI): domain Eukaryota; kingdom Viridiplantae; phylum Streptophyta; class Magnoliopsida; order Asparagales; family Orchidaceae; genus Platanthera; species Platanthera zijinensis. The sequence continues at coordinate 40,491,226 of CM077079.1, read as the reverse complement.
AACAGTTCCCCCCTGTGACACATTTACCACCATTGTTTATAGCTAGCAAGAACATTACAAATCCTACTGTGAACTTTTCTCGTAGCGGGTACGTAGCCATTTCACTCTGATCTTCTCCTTGAGGCATATAAAGGTCTCCATGTGGTTCTTATCCATCAACAACATTGTAGCAAAATCAAAAAAATCATAATCACAGCATATTTCAGGATATGTTTCAATTTTTTTAAGGTTTGGGCAACAGAAAATGGGCAAGTTCTTCTTGGCGGCTCCCGCAGCGATGCACCGATCTCCCTAGTAGATTCCACCAAATCAATTAGGACTGAGCTGGTTACTTTGTTTTCCCCTTCTTCTGACGTTTACGTGATTCAGATGCAACTGATGCATCAATACTGTCTACATGCTCACTATTGTCAATCGGGTCATTATTATCCTCAGACATAGCTCACTCATCAGTTGACACACGAGCTTGGGAAGTAGTGTTCGGGGTACACGCATGCACTCCAGTGGCGACAACTGAACTGAACATCATGTTCATTTTTTCCTCAAGCTCTGGGACTATACCTCCATACCTGAACTTTTTTGCGGCTGGTACAACCTAATAAAAGAAATTAATTAAATATATTAATGAACAACTTTAAACATAATGCATTGTACAATCCCGTATTCGCGGAGTAGGGTCCCTTTCGCAGGCGCAGGGCCAGTTTTAAGCTTTTAAGCTTTTTGGATATTTTGGACTTTTGGTGGCCAATTTTGGCTTTAGCTTGGAAATATACTAGTAGGGGGAGGAAAAATTTGCCTCCCCTTGCCCCTTCTTTGAGGGTCAGGTGCGGCAAGTTGGTCGGCACCCCCAGACGGGGTGAAGGGCGAGGTGGGGGCAGCGGGGTCGACTGGAGACCATGGTCTCGTCCCCCCTGCCCCTTAGCCCCGAGCAAGGGCGAGATCGGCCGGCCAGGAGCGCTCTCACCTGCGCGGCCAGTTCCGGGCGAGACCGCCGACCAGGCGAGGTATCGCCCGCGCGGCCAGCTCCGGGCGAGACCGCCGGTTCGGCGAGGTCTCGCCCGCGCGGCCATCCCCGGGCGAGACCGTTGGCCAGGCGAGGTCTTGCCTGCGCGACCAGCGCCGGGCAAGACCGCCGGCCATGCGAGGTCTCGCCCGCGCGGCCAGCTCTGGACGAGACCGCCGATCAGGCGAGGTCTCGCCCGCGCGGCCAGTTCCGGGCGAGACCGCCGGCCAGGCGAGGTCTCCCCCGCGCGGCCAGCTCTAGGCGAGACCGCCGGTCAGGCGAGGTCTCGCCCGCGCGGCCAGTTTTGGGCGAGACCGCCGGCCAGGCGAGGTCTCGCCCGTGCGGCCAGCTCCGGGCGAGACCGCCTGCCAGGTGAGGTCTCGCCCGTGCGGCCAGCCCCGGGTGACCAGGGTGGGTCGGGGGTTGTGGTTTGGCGTGGTCTCGTCCTTGGACCTTTTTACCCCCCCCCCCCCCCGGGGGGGGGGGGGATTTCCCTCTTTGCCCCTGGTGTGGAGGTTTTCAATTGGCTAGAGGCTTAGTTGCCTTATGGGTATTTTGGTCATTTTACCCCCAGGACTTGGAAAAGCTATAAATAGACCCTTGAGGGTGCCTTGGAGAGCATTCATTCATTCCTTAGCCACAAAAATCTCTTTGGCTTTCTTCCTCCAAGGCACCTAGCTCAAGCATTGGCTAGGGAGGGGGAGATCTCAAAGGTCTTCCGGGTGTGAGGTGGGACCTCCACGCTAGAGCCGAGGGTCAGTTCATAGCTTCCTAAGTCTTCGGTTCGTGACGTTCTTCCGAGCATAGTAGGTGTGAGGTCACCCCTTTCCCCAAGGGTCGAACTCCACAGAAGTCAACTTTGGCTTCAGTCATTTTTGGCTTCAACATTTTGGTGCGGTGAGCGTGGAGAGTGACCAGCACAGAAAATCTCGGGTGAGTGTCATGGCCGGAGATCAGGGAGGTGGTGATGATCTCGGCGAGCTCCCAAACTCAGGGCCCTTCGTGGGAAGGGAGGAGTTCATGGCATCCATTAAAGGCATCATGGGGATGCTGCGGAGTTTGGCTCCTCGGGGTGGCAGCTCCACTCCAACCCCCCAAGAGCTAGCTCCACCCCCTCTCGATGAGTCGACCCATAGGGGTCCAGACGAGATCACCCCAGCAGGGGGAGAAGTAAGTGTGCCAGATAGGAGACCTGGGAAGGAAAGGATGGTAGAGGGGGTCGAGCGAGACCTCCCAGGCCAGGAGCTGTTCCCAAGCTCGGCGAGAGCTAACCCCCCAGGCGAGCAGGTCGCGCGAGTGGAGGTGGCGAGAGCTCCCCTTAGGGGGTCACCCTTTAGTGAGTTAATCATCTCAGCTCCCATTCCCGAGGGGTTCAGAGAGCCAGACATGGCTTACTATACCGGGAAGGATGACCCCGTCCAGCACCTGCAGTGGTTCGAGGATGCCGTCTCCATCAGGCTGATGACGGATGCCTTCAAGTGTCGCCTCTTTGCGATCACTTTGAAAGAGAAGGCGAGGGACTGGTTCCATCAACTCCCTCCAAGGTCCATCTTCAGGTTTGAAGACTTGAGCCGGAGCTTTCAGCTTCGCTTCTCCACCTCCAAGAAGAGGAAGAAAGGTCTTGAGTCCCTCTTCCTGATAAAGCAAAGGGCCGAGGAGTCGCTGGCCCACTATGTTGACAGGTTCCAGGAGGAGGTCCTTGACATCCAAGAGGTGCCAGGGTATGCCCTCCAGATGGCGTTCACGATGGGGTTGCGCGAAGGGTTCTTTAAGATGAGCTTGACCCGGAAGACCCCTCTTTCCTTCGAGGAGCTGATGGAAAGGGCGGCGGAGGAGATAGCCATGGAGGTGGCCAACCCGGCCTTTGTAAAGAAGTTGGCAAAGTTGACAGAGGTGGAGTCAAAGGAGCAGGGTGGCTCGAGGCATCAGGAAGGAAGGAGGAGAGAAGAGCAGAGAGCCCACGGGTTCTAGAGACAGGAGGGTCCGGAGCCAGGCTGGAGGCAGCAGGGAGGACCTGCCCATGGTCCAGGAAGAGCTCTCATCCAGGATGGGGGGAACTTTCATTGGGGCCAAGGGAGGTTCAACTTCCAGAGACAAGCCCCAAGACAGCTCCTGCCCCCACCCCAGCAAGCAATGGCGACTGGCCGAAGGGAGAGGAGGAATCGCAAGGGGAGAGGGGGAGGCAGAGTAGAGTTACCGTACTGCGACTTCCACCAGTTGGAAGGTCATGCTACGGCTACCTGCCCCGAGTTCCTGGAGGTAAGGGGGGCGAGAGCTCTAGTCCAGCAGCAGCCGGAGCGGATCGAAGCTCTGCCCTAAGGAGGTGGAGGAGGTGATGATGTGTGTGAGGACCGGGTCGATGTAGGACCCCGAGGTGGTATAGCCGTGATCCACGAGGGGGGGGGGGATCGAAGCCTCTCGGAAGGCAAGTCTCCATGTGATGTATCGATGGAGCGTTGCCTCGACATCCCAGACCCCTCCCCCGGAGGAAAAGGTCACCATATCGTCAATGGACATGCCAGAGCATGAGGATACCTTCTGCGACGCCCTGGTCATCCAGGCGGCCGTCGAAGGCTTCACCGTCTCCCGGATCGAGGGGATGAAGGTGTTCAACGTCATTTTCAAGAAGGCGTTCGAGGGGATGAAGGTGGAGCCAAGGAGGGTAGTGGCGTCGGATGGACCTCTGTTTGGATTCTCAAGGGAGAGGAAGGAGGTGGAAGGTGGAGTCGGACTCCAGGTGAAGTTAGGAGGGACCTCAAGGAACTGCAGGTTCATCATTGTCGACACTCCAAGCAGCTACAACGCCATCTTCGGAAGGCCCCTCATCAGCGCCTTCTGGTGCGTGCCCTCATCCTTCCACCAGTGCCTCAAGTTCAACTCAGATGGGATCCAGGTCAGGATCAAGGGAGACACCAGGATGGAGAGGCAGTGCTACGTCACGGCAGTCAACACCATCTCTTGGTTGGCTAAGGCGGAGGAGATGGAGAAGATCATGGAGAGCCTGAGATGGATTGAGGTGTCCAGTGGGATAGAACCTGATGGCGACCACCATGCCCAGACCCCTTGAAGAAGCCTCATCTCGGCGGAGTCATGTATCTTGTTTTTCTTTATGTTGTAATGAGTCCAACCTCCGACCGGTAGGGTTGGGAGGGTCATGTAACCCAACTATTTTCCCCTTTTGAGGATGTTGAATTTTGGCAGAGTTCAGGTGACATGCCCTGTCCCTAAGTCCCTTAGCTCCGAGATGATTCTGCTGGCAGGCTCTCACTAGCTGGCAGGGCAGGTTGATCTCTCGTGAAAGCTAAGTCCTTTTGCTCCGAGATGATTCCACTGGCAGGCTCTCACTAGCTGGCAGGGCAAGTTGATCTCTCGTGGAAGATAAGTCCTTTTGCTCCGAGATGATTCCGCTGCCAGGCTCTCACTAGCTGGCAGGGCAGGTTGATCTCTCGTGGAAGCTAAGTCCTTTTGCACCGAGATGATTCCGCTGTCAGGCTCTCACTAGCTGGCAGGGCAGGTTGATCTCTCGTAGGGGTTGACTTTTTACCTTGAGGGGGTCTCGCCACCCAGGCTCTCATCAGCTGGCATGGCAGGCTGACTCCCCAGGAGGCTAAGTGCTTTTTACCCTTAGGGGGTCTCGCCACCCAGGCTCTCATCAGCTGGCATGGCAGGTTGACCCCCCCAGGAGGCTAAGTGTTTTCTACCCTGAGGCGGTCTCGCCACCCAGGCTCTCATCAGCTGGCATGACAGGTTGACCCCCCCCCAGGAGGTTTAAGTCTTTTTACCCTGAGGGGGTCTCGCCACCCAGGCTTTCATCAGCTGGCATGGCACGTTGACCCCCCAGGAGGCTAAGTGCTTTTTACCCTGAGGAGGTCTCGCCGCCCAGGCTCTCATCAGCTGGCATGGCAGGTTGACCCCCCCAGGAGGCTAAGTGTTTTTTACCCTGAGGGGGGTCTCGCCACCCAGGATCTCATCAGCTGGCATGGCAGGTTGACCTCCAGGAGGTTTAAGTCTTTTTACCCTGATGGGGTCTCGCCACCCAGGCTTTCATCAGCTGGCATGACAGGTTGACCCCCCAGGAGGCTAAGTGTTTTTTACCCTGAGGGGGTCTCGCCACCCAGGCTCTCATCAGCTGGCATGGCAGGTTGACCCCCCCAGGAGGTTTAAGTCTTTTTACCCTGAGGGGGTCTCGCCACCCAGGCTCTCATCAGCTGGTATGGCAGGATGACCCCTCGAAAGAGGCCTCATAATCTTTCGACATCGCGAGAGCAAGCTACACTCGGCGAATACGTTGGGTTGGATGTTTCTTTCCGAGCTTGTGCCAACCTCGAAAAGAGCGGGGATTGTGTACAACCCCGTATTCGCGGAGTAGGGTCCCTTCGGCAGGCGCAGGGCCAGTTTTAAGCTTTTAAGCTTTTTGGATATTTTGGACTCTTGGTGGCCAATTTTGGCTTTAGCTTGGAAATATACTAGTAAGGGGAGGAAAAATTTGCCTCCCCCTTGCCCCCTTCTTTGAGGGTCGGGTGCGGCAAGTTGGTCGGCACCCCTAGACGGGGTGAAGGGCGAGGTGGGGGCAGCGGGGTCGACTGGAGACCATGGTCTCGTCCCCCCTACCCCTTAGACCCGAGCAGAGGCGAGACCGGCCGGCCAGGCGCGGTCTCGCCCGCGCGGCCAGTTCCGGGCGAGACCACCGGCCAGGCGAGGTCTCGCCCGCGCGGCCAGCTCCGTACGAGACCGCCGGTCCGGCGAGGTCTCGCCCGTGCGGCCAGCCCCGGGCGAGACCGTCAGCCAGGCGAGGTCTCGCCCGCGCGACCAGCGCCGGGCGAGACCGCCGGCCAGGCGAGGTCTCGCCCGCGCGGCCAGCTCCGGGCGAGACCGTCGGTCAGGCGAGGTCTCGCCCGCGCGGCCAGTTCCGGGCGAGACCGCCGGTCAGGCGAGGTCTCGCCCGCGCGGCCAGTTCTAGGCGAGACCGCCGGCCAAGCGAGGTCTTGCCCGCGCGGCCAGCTCCGGGCGAGACCGCCGGCCAGGCGAGGTCTCGCCCGTGCGGACAGCCCCGGGTGACCAGGGTGGGTCGGGGGTTGTGGTTTGGCGTGGTCTCGTCCTTGGACCTTTTTACCCCCGGGGGGGGGGGGATTTCCCTCTTTGCCCCCCGGTGCGGAGGTTTTCAATTGGCTAGAGGTTTAGTTGCCTTATGGGTATTTTGGTCATTTTACCCCAGGACTTGGAAAAGCTATAAATAGACCCTTGATGGTGCCTTGGAGAGCATTCATTCATTCCTTAGCCACAAAAATCTCTTTGGCTTTCTTCCTCCAAGGCACCTAGCTCAAGCATTGGCTAGGGAGGGGGAGACCTCAAAGGTCTTCCGGGTGTGAGGTGGGACCTCCATGCTAGAGCCGAGGGTCAGTTCATAGCCTCCTAAGTCTTCGGTCCGTGACGTTCTTCCGAGCATAGTAGGTGTGAGGTCACCCCTTTCCCCAAGGGTCGAACTCCACAGAAGTCAACTTTGGCTTCAGTCATTTTTAGCTTCAAAGGAGCAGGGTGGCTCGAGGCATCAGGAAGGAAGGAGGAGATAAGAGCAGAGAGCCCACGGGTTCCAGAGACAGGAGGGTCCAGAGCCAAGCTGGAGGCAGTAGGGAGGACCTGCCCATGGTCCAGGAAGAGCTCTCATCCAGGATGGGGGGAACTTTCATGGGGGCCAAGGGAGGTTCAACTTCCAGAGACAAGCCCCAAGACAGCTCCTGCCCTCACCCCAGCAAGCAAAGTCGATTGGCCGAAGGGAGAGGAGGAATCGCAAGGGGAGAGGGGGAGGCAGAGTATAGTTACCGTACTGCGACTTCCACCAGTTGGAAGGTCACGCCACGACTACCTGCCCCGAGTTCCTGGAGGTAAGGGGGGCGAGAGCTCCAGTCCAGCAGCAGCCGGAGCGGATCGAAGCTCTGCCCCAAGGAGGTGGAGGAGGTGATGATGTGTGTGAGGACCGGGTCGATGTAGGACCCCGAGGTGGTATAGCCGTGATCCACGGGGGGGGGGGGGGGGGTAGGGATCAAAGCCGCTCGGAAGGCAAGTCTCCATGTGATGTATCGACGGAGCGTTGCCTCGACATCCCAGACCCCTCCCCCGGAGGAAAGGGTCACCTTCTCGTCAAAGGACATGCCAGAGCATGAGGATCCCTTCTGCGATGCCCTGGTCATCCAGGCGGCCGTCGAAGGCTTCACCGTCTCCCGGATCTTGGTTGATAATGGAAGCTCGGTCAACGTCATTTTCAAGAAGGCGTTCGAGGGGATGAAGGTGGAGCCAAGGAGGGTAGTGGCGTCGGATGGACCTCTGTTTGGATTCTCAGGGGAGAGGAAGGAGGTAGAAGGTGGAGTCGGACTCCAGGTGAAGTTAGGAGGGACCTCAAGGAACTGCAGTTTTGTCATTGTCGACGCTCCAAGCAGCTACAACGCCATCTTCGGAAGGCCCCTCATAAGCGCCTTCCGGTGCGTGCCCTCATCCTTCCACCAGTGCCTCAAGTTCAACTCAGATGGGATCCAGGTCAGGATCAAGGGAGACTCCAGGATGGTGAGGCAGTGCTACGTCACGGCAGTCAACACCATCTCTTGGTTGGCTAAGGCGGAGGAGATGGAGAAGATCATGGAGAGCCTGAGCAGGATTGAGGTGTACAGTGGGATAGAACCTGATGGCGACCACCATGCCCAGGCCCCCTGAAGAAGCCTCGTCTCGGCGGAGTCATGTTTCTTGTTTGTCTTTATGTTCTAATGAGTCCAACCTCCGACCGGTAGGGTTGGGAGGGTCATGTAACCCAAATATTTTCCCCTTCTGAGGATGTTGAATTTTGGCAGAGTTCAAGTGACATGCCCCGTCCCTAAGTCCCTTAGCTCCGAGATGATTCCGCTGGCAGGCTCTCACTAGCTGGCAGGACAGGTTGATCTCTCGTGGAAGTTAAGTCCTTTTGCTCCGAGATTATTCCGCTGGCAGGCTCTCACTAGCTGGCAGGGCAGGTTGATCTCTCGTGGAAGCTAAGTCCTTTTGCTCCGAGATGATTCCACTGCCAAGCTCTCACTAGCTGGCAGGGCAGGTTGATCTCTCGTGGAAGTTAAGTTCTTTTGCTCCGAGATGATTCCGCTGCCAGGCTCTCACTACCTGGCAGGGCAGGTTGATCTCTCGTGGAAGCTAAGTCCTTTTGCTCCGAGATGATTCCGCTGCCAGGCTCTCACTAGCTGGCAGGGCAGGTTGATCTCTCGTGGAAGCTAAGTCCTTTTGCTCCGAGATGATTCCGCTGCCAGACTCTCACTAGCTAGCAGGGCAGGTTGATCTCTCGTAGAAGCTAAGTCCTTTTGCTCCGAGATGATTCCGCTGCCAGGATCTCACTAGCTGGCAGGGCAGGTTGATCTCTCGTGGAAGCTAAGTACTTTTGCTCCGAGATGATTCCGCTGTCAGGCTCTCACTAGCTGGCAGGGCAGGTTGATCTCTCGTGGAAGCTAAGTCCATTTGCTCCGAGATGATTCCACTGCCAGGCTCTCACTAGCTGGCAGGGTAGGTTGATCTCTCGTGGAAGCTAAGTCCTTTTGCTCCGAGATGATTCCGCTGTCAGGCTCTCACTAGCTGGCAGGGCAGGTTGATCTCTCGTGGAAGCTAAGTCCTTTTGCTCCGAGATGATTTCGCTGTCAGGCTCTCACTAGCTGGCAGGGCAGGTTGATCTCTCGTGGAAGCTAAGTCCTTTTGCTCCGAGATGATTCCGCTGCCAGGCTCTCACTAGCTGGCAGGGCAGGTTGATCTCTCGTGGAAGCTAAGTCCTTTTGCTCCGAGATGATTCCGCTGTCAGGCTCTCACTAGCTGGCAGGGCAGGTTGATCTCTCGTGGAAGCTAAGTCCTTTTGCTCTGAGATGATTCCGCTGCCAGGCTCTCACTAGCTGGCAGGGCAGGTTGATCTCTCGTGGAAGCTAAGTCCTTTTGCACCGAGATGATTCCGCTGCCAGGCTCTCACTAGTTTGCATGGCAGGTTGATCTCTCGTAGGGGTTGACTTTTTACCCTGAGGGGGTCACGCCATCCAGGCTCTCATCAGCTGGCATGGCAGGCTGACCCGCCAGAGGCTAAGTGCTTTTTACCCTGAGGGGGTCTCGCCACCCAGGCTCTCATCAGCTGGCATGGCAGGTTGACCCCCCAAGGAGGCTATGTGTTTTCTATCCTGAGGGGGTCTCGCCACCCAGGCTCTCATCAGCTGGCATGGCAGGTTGACCCCCCTAGGAGGTTTAAGTCTTTTTACCCTGAGGGGGTCTCGCCACCCAGGCTATCATCAGCTGGCATGGCAGGTTGACCCCCCAGGAGGCTAAGTGCTTTTTACCCTGAGGGGGTCTCGCCACCCAGACTCTCATCAGCTAGCATGGCAGGTTGACCCCACTAGGAGGCTAAGTGTTTTTTACCCTGAGGGGGTCTCGCCACCCAGGCTCTTATTAGCTGGCATGGCAGGTTGACCCCCCCAGGAGGTTTAAGTCTTTTTACCCTGAGGGGGTCTCGCCACCCAGGCTCTCATCAGCTGGCATGGCAGGTTGACCCCCCCAGGAGGCTAAGTGTTTTTTTACCCTGAGGGGGTCTCGCCACCCAGACTCTCATCAGCTGGCATGACAGGTTGACCCCCCCAGGAGGTTTAAGTCTTTTTACCCTGAGGGGGTCTCGCCACCCAGGCTCTCATCAACTGGTATGACAGGTTGACCCCTCGAAAGAGGCCTCATAATCTTTCGACACTGCGAGAGCAAGCTACACTCAGCGAATACGTTGGGTTGGATGTTTCTTTCCGAGCTTGTGCCAACCTAAAAAAGAGCAGGGATTGTGTACAACCCCGTATTCGCGGAGTAGGGTCCCTTTTGCAGGCGCAGGGCCAGTTTTAAGCTTTTAAGCTTTTTGGATATTTTGGACTCTTGGTGGCCAATTTTGATTTTAGCTTGGAAATATACTAGTAGGGGGAGGAAAAATTTGCCTCCCCTTTGCCCCCTTCTTTGAGGGTTGGGTGCGGCAAGTTGGTCGGCACCCCCAGACGGGGTGAAGGGCGAGGTGGGGGCAGTGGGGTCGACTGGAGACCATGGTCTCGTCCCCCCTGCCCCTTAGCCCCGAGCAGGGGCGAGACCGGCCGGCCAGGCGCGGTCTCGCCCGCGCGGCCAGTTCCGGGCGAGACCGCCGGCCAGGCGAGGTCTCGCCCGCGCAGCCAGCTCCGGGCGAGATCGCCGGTCCGGCGAGGTCTCGCCCGCTCGGCCAGCCCCGGGCAAGACCGTCGGCCAGGCGAGGTCTCGCCCGCGCGGCCAGCGCCGGGCGAGATCGCCGGCCAGACGAGGTCTCGCCCGTGCGGCCAGCTCCGGGAGAGACCGCCGGTCAGGCGAGGTCTCGCCCGCGCGGCCAGTTCCGGGCGAGACCGCCGCCAGGCAAGGTCTCGCCCACGCGACCAGCTCCGGGCGAGACCGCCGGTCAGGCGAGGTCTCGCCCGCGCGGTTAGTTCCGGGCGAGACCGCCGGCCAAGCGAGGTCTCGCCCGCGCGGCCAGCTCCGGGCGAGACCGCCGGCCAGGCGAGGTCTCGCTCGTGCGGCCAGCCCCGGGTGACCAGGGTGGGTCGGGGGTTGTGGTTTGGGGTGGTCTCGTCCTTGGACCTTTTTACCCCCCGGGGGGGGGGGATTTCCCTCTTTGCCCCCCCCGGTGTGGAGGTTTTCAATTGGCTAGAGGCTTAGTTGTCTTATGGGTATTTTGGTCATTTTACCCCCAGGACTTGGAAAAGCTATAAATAGACCCTTGAGGGTGCCTTGGAGAGCATTCATTCATTACTTAGCCACAAAAATCTCTTTGGCTTTCTTCCTCCAAGGCACCTAGCTCAAGCATTGGCTAGGGAGGGGGAGACCTCAAAGGTCTTCCGGGTGTGAGGTGGGACCTCCACACTAGAGCCGAGGGTCAGTTTATAGCTTCCTAAGTCTTCGGTCCGTGACGTTCTTCCGAGCATAGTAGGTGTGAGGTAACCCCTTTCCCCAAGGGTCGAACTCCACAGAAGTCAACTTTAGCTTCGGTCATTTTTGGCTTCAACATGCATGTTTAATTTAAAAGTTTACCTTCACCCTCTCATCCCACCATTCATCTGATGCATCAATGGTTTTTCTGGAGGCATTCCACCCTAGGCCAGTTTCCCCTCTTTTAAGTTCAACCCACAACTTCCACTCTTTTTTCAGATGATCCCATTTATTTTTCATTTGAATCCGATCGTACTTCCTTTTGGTCTTCTCCTCAAAATTTCACAACTAGATTGTTCCAGCCCTCTTTGTTGAAATGTGTAGTCGGGCGATTACCGAGCTCAATTTCGACAATGCATAGGTCACAAAATACTAATGTATCATTTTGATCCCATATAGCTGATATCCCTTCATCCTTTGGTTTTCCCATATACAATTTTATAAAATTTGTAAACCCAAAATCACATAAAAAACGCACACAAACAAACATACACAAACATGTGTCCCCCCCATATATATATATATATACACACTTACAATCCTATATTAATACAAGCGCGCACACACACACACACACACACACACACACACACACACACACACACACACACACACACACACGTATTCCCCCCCCCCCACATATATACACACACTTACAATCCTATATTAATACAAGCACACGCACACACATACACAAACTCTCTCTCTCTCACACACACACACAATCACACACACAAACACTCATACACAAACACACATACATTTCACACACACTCATTAACAATCTCACACACACACTCATATACAAACTCACACACACACACACATATAAAATCACACACACACACACACACACACACAATCACACACACACACACACTCATACACAAACACACATACACATACATTTCACACACACTCATGAACAATCTCACACACACACTTATATACAAACTCTTTCTCTCTCACACACACATATAAAATCACACACACACATATAAAATCACACACACACACACACACACACACACACACACACACACACACACACACACACACACACACACACACACACACACACACACACACACACACACACACACACACACACACACACACACACACACACACACACACACACACACACACACACACACACACACACACACACACACACACACACACACACACGTGTGTGTGTTCCCCCCACATATATATACACACTTACAATCCTATATAACTACAAGCGCGCACACACACACATACACAAACTCACACACACACACACACATACACAAACTCTCTCTCACACACACACACCCACACATAAACAATCACACACACACACACTCATACACAATCTCACATACACATACATTTCACACATACACATACATTTCACAGAGATTGTTTATGAGTGTGTGTGAAAAACAATCACATAAAGTGCAGCAGTTCAAACCCTCCCCCCCTCATAAAGTGCCGCAGTTCAAAACGCCCCCTTCATAAAGAAGATCGCGGCGACGGGAGCAACGGAGAAGCGGGATCGGGAGCAGATCGCGACCACGGGCCGGCGACGGGAGCAGGAGAGGAGATCGGGAGCAGGAATCGCGGCGACGGGAGAAGGAAGCGGAGTGGAGAATCGGGAGGAAGATATTCGGGAGAATTGAAAACGACGTTTTGAGCTTATGATTCCCAAACACCGCTTATGATCAAAACTCTGTTTTTACCCTGCCGCACCGGAGGCAATAAGCTTAGCCAAACGCACCCTAAGTGTCATGGGTTCCTTTGAGGTTGAAGGTGATATGGTGGGATCAAGTAGTCATGTTGGGAGCCCTTGGCCAAATCCTAGCTTAGGTGTCCAGGAACTACTATTTGCAGACCAAGGTGTTTTCACCTATTTACCTAGACACTCATGGCCTGGTCCTCTTGGTCTTCTTAGAATTTTGTCATGACCTAGTCATGACAAAAACTTCCTAGGGGTATGGTTTTTTATGGGATGTTTCAGGCAACACCGCAGGAGCAAGACAGACCGTGTGCACGGGCGTCCCCTTACACGCCGGCCGCCTCTTCTGTCGTTCTCCGCTCAAGCACTGGCGCCGCTCCCGTCAGCGCACTCCCGCTCGCTTCGCTCCTCATTGCCAAGAGGTAAAAAAACCACTAACATTCTTTGAGGGAGACATGGCGACCGTAAAAATCCGCTAACTCCAGAACCAAACTCCTCAAGCTCGAAAATCTCTACGAAGGCGTAAGGGACGAACAAAACGACCCTCTCTACTTTATAGGTCTCAAGGGAGAAACCGTAATGGAAGGCGTCCAAATAGTCAAAAATATTGTGTCAAATTTTCCTGTCTCAAAATGGGCGGTGAATAGGCTTCAATCTTTGACCAGAATTCTGCAAAGTATGACAGGTGATCTTCTGATGACTGAAATAATCTGGGGGACGTCAGAAATTTCCGCGCTCATCGCTTTGCGGATCATGACTGGAAAAATTTTGGGGGCATTTTATAGGGTCCCCATGAAATTTCCGAGCCGATCCGACCCAAGTACAAAAGGGCCCGGCCAGACCAGCGCGCGCCAAGAATTGCAACCACCCGAGAGGGCCGGGACGGCGCGTCGGGCCGCGCCCATACGCACACAACTATGCCTTGCGCGGCCTGCATGCGCTCGGCCTACTCGCGTGTATGCGGACCGTGCACGCGCAACACGCGAGGCCGCACACCCGCGTGGCAATCAGGCCGTGCGCTCGCGCGGCCGCGCGCTGCGCGGGTGCCACGGTCTGCGCGAGTGCCGCGCCAGCACGCGACTGGCGGGCCGCAAGCCGGCGTCGGCGCCCGTCGCCGCCGTCGGGCTGCGAGTCGCCGCCGGCTAGCCCCGACCGCTTCCTTCGTGGTCGAACTTCTCCGGCCACCGCCGCTACCTCCGGGCACCCTGCCCGGGCCGCCTGAATTGCCCGGGGACAGAGGCACTTCCGTCATTTAGTTAATTTTGGTGATTCAGGTGACTGAAACGGAGCGACGCATTCCCCACCACAATTAACTCCTCGACGCAATTACTGACGCGTCGCTCCAGAAAACTATAAATAGACCCTCTCATGCCTTCATTTCAAGTCAAGCAACTCCAGAGGCAAGAGAGCGCTCTGAGGTTTTCCAGCAAGATCGTGGACTTAGGCTGATTCTCCGCTTAAGAATTCACTCCGCTCCTCTTCTTGCACTACGGATTCCTCACGTCTCAAGTGACGTCAACCTCCTCCACGAGAGCGCTCCCATTTAGGCTCTGCATCAATGAGAGCGCTTCCTCCCGAAGTTCCATGGACTTAGAGGATTTTCCAAAGCCGGAACGCTCCCACTAATGTTCCGTGAGCACAACGTCATCTCAAGTACGAAGCGCTTCCATCGAGGCTCCGATGACTTAGCCATTTTTTCCTCTTATTCTGTACTTGTAACAAAGTAATGGTCTGTCGCACTCTGAGATCTAACCAACTTTTGTAATGCTCCAAAAACTAGTGAATTTTGTTTTGATACCGTTTCACATAAATATTTTTTTTTTGTTTTCCACTCTTTATCTTATAATATATCAACGATCATGCTTGGAGAAGCCCCTTGCTAAAAATAAGTATAAATTTTATATTAGTTATTACAAAAAATATATATTATGCATTTGCTATTATATATAACAAGTATATATTATGCAATGTTAAATGTATTATTACATAATATGATTGACAATATTTTATACTAATATATACATGAACCCGCCCGAATTCCACAAACATGGACAAGAAGCGGTGTGCTGGCTCTCCACCGGGGATTCGGATCCTCTCCATTTCAAATGAAATGGAGGGGATCCATTTCATGCTTTAATGGACAAGATAAGCCCAAATAATATCCAGCGGACATGATTATTTAGAATAAAAAAAATCTAAAAGGCTAGGAATGACTGAACCTGTTGGATCAAAAAACAATTCATCATAGTCATGAACTGGATCCCCTCCATTTCATTAGAAATGGAGAGGATCCTGATATCTCCACCGGTTGCTTGTTCTCATTTGAAAAGAAGCATGCTTTTTAGGCTTCATTTGGCGCGACA
This sequence comes from Platanthera zijinensis, assembly GCA_039513925.1. Taxonomy (NCBI): domain Eukaryota; kingdom Viridiplantae; phylum Streptophyta; class Magnoliopsida; order Asparagales; family Orchidaceae; genus Platanthera; species Platanthera zijinensis. The sequence goes on along the minus strand of CM077079.1, from coordinate 40,476,153 downwards.
GATGGAAAGGGAGCGGGAGTAGCCGTGACGCGACAAACGCGTGGCAGGTCATTTATTTGCCCGTCATATGTTTGCGTCTGCACCCGCCACTGACACGAAAACGGCAAGCCAAAGGAAACCTTAATTTGCAAGGCTGTGAAAATCCAATACTCGTTCATTTGAAAAGAAGCATGCTTTTAACAATGCGTTTACCACCGCCACCATACTGCCAAACGGAGCCTTAGTAATTAGTTTACTGTTTCAGGCTGGGCTGACTGGCATGATGGAGGTCCGGGCCACCACCCACACTAACGTCAACCAGATAAACGCCGAGCAGGACGGAGAGCTTGTAGCGCCCAACGCCATCGGCGTCTACAGCGACCACTTTCTCACATACCACCTCGACCTCGACGTCGCCGACCCGTCCAACTCCTTCGTCAAAGCCAGCCTCCGCCCAGTCAATACCGGCGGCGGGAGCACGCCGAGGAAAAGCTATTGGACCGTGGTCCGAGAGACGGTGAAGACAGAGGAAGATGCTCGGGTTATGCTCAACACAAAACTGCCGGCCGAATTGCTTATTGTGAACCCCGGGGTGAAGACAAAACTCGGCAACATCGCAGGCTACCACCTCATAGGTAGCTCCGCTGCTGCAACCTCACTTCTCAGCGACGACGATTATCCGCAGATAAGAGGGAGTTATACCAAGAAGCAGCTGTGGGTGACGCGTTACAATAAGAGAGAGAAGTGGGCCTCCGGGCTATATGCGAACCAGAGCCGTGGGGACGACAACTTGGCCGCATGGACTTTGAGGTACTTACAATATTTATAATGTGCATTGTCCTTTTTATTAACTAAATTATTCTGAATTAGCCTCCGTTTGGACGGACTTATTTTTATCTGTCAAGCAGTTACGAATGAAGGTCTGGTTCACGTGGTTGTAACCGCTTAATCGGTAAAAATAAGTCCCCCTAAACAGAGTGTTAGACTCTATTTGTTTCGACGGCGGGGTTTTGGAATGTTGGGAATGGGAGGTGGGAATGGAGCGGAACGTGGGAATGGAGCGAGAGGGCACAACTTTGTCGTTTTGAAGGTCAAAAATGACATTTTGAAACGTTGTGAGTGAGAAAAGAAGTTTTACCAAACATGTTTTTTTTACCGTTAGCATATCCCCCACCGACAATTGAGAAAAAACAGAACCATATAGTCACTCCAAGCCTTTTTTTGTATTAATCTGCTCCTGAGCTGAAAAAAGCTAAATCTTGTGAAAGTGTACAGTGGGCCCAAAAACACGCTCTTTTGTGTTATTACTATGGCTGTTTGGGAGGACTTATTTTCACTGGTCAAGCGGTTACGACCGCATGGACCGGACCATGCGGTCGTAACCGCTTGACCGGTGAAAATAAATCCCCCCAAACCGAGCCTATATCATGTAGAACTTTACAAACTCACACAATTATATATGATGCTCACTTTCATCAACAACCTTAATTTTCTTTCCTAGCTTCGACTAGAATGTCGCGCCAGCTACATATACACATGCTAGGTACAACTAGCTTACACAACCGCACATATACTTCATGATAGGCATGGTCTTGTGAGATATTAGAGGGGTTGTTGGGCTCCCACGTCCTCTATGAGCTTATGAGTGCAAAGCGTTACTTGTTTAAGGGCCTGTTTGGGAAGGCTTTTCAGAAAGGAAAAGGAGTGGTGACAAAAGGATGGTAGAAAAAGGAGCTTTTCGAAAATGTCTATTAGAAAAGGAAAACTGTTTGGGTGAACTTCTTTTGCAGAGCTTTTCAAAAAGGAGAAACACTTTATAAACCGTTTGACAAATCTTCGTTGCGGTAACTTTTTTTATTAAAATTGCGCGTAAGGGGGTAAATGCGCAATTATTTCGCCAGGGTAGATTTTTTTCGCCCGGGAGTGAATTTTTCGCCGGGTGACGGTTTTTCTCACCCGGGCGTGAATTTTTCGCCCGGGCGCGATATTTTCGCCTGGACGCCAATTTTTCGGCCGAGACCTATATTTTCGGTCGGGCCCCAATTATTCGGACGGAAGCCAATTTTTCGGACGGACGTGAAATTTTTGAACGGGCGCGAATTTTCCGGACGAGCCCGAAATTTTCGGATGACGGCAAACTTTTCGGACGGGCGCGAATTTTTCGGACGGGCACTAATTTTTCGACAAGGCGGGAAAATTTCGCCCGAGCGCGAATTTTTTGCACAGACGAGATTTTTTCGCATGGACGCGATATTTCCGCTCGAAAGCGAAAAAAATTGCATTCGAGTGGAAAAAATAGCTTACAAGCGAAAAAAATACACGACCGGGCAAAAAAATCACGAACGGGCAAAAAATCACGTCGAGGCAAAAAATTCGCTCCCGGGCGAAAAAAAATAGTGCATGGGCGAAAAACCGCTCCCGATCAAAAAAAATCGCGCCCGGAAGAAAAAAATCGCGACCGGGCGAAAAAACCGTGTCCGGGCAAAAAAATCGCGCCCGGGCGAAAAATCGCCCCGGGCGAAAAAATCGAGTCCGGGCGAAAAAATCGCCCCGGGCGAAAAAATCGAGTCCGGGCGAAAAAATCAAGTCCGGGCGAAAAAATCGCGCCCGGGCGATAATTTCGCTCCCGGGCGAAAACATCGTGCACGGGTGAAAAAATTGTCATCGGGCGAAAAAACTTCGATCGAGCGAAAAAACTGCGTCCGGAGAAAAAAAACCGCTCCCGGGCGAAAAAACCGCCCCCGGGGAAAAAACTGCTCCCGGGCGAAAAATGCACAATCGGACGAAAAAACAGCGTCTGGGCGAAAAATTCGCGCCGGGAGAAAAAATTGGCGCCCGGGCGAAAAATTCGCGCCGGGAGAAAAAATTCGCGCCCGGGTGAAAAATTTTGCGGCCGGGTGAAAAATTCGCGCCCGGGCAAAAGAACGTCTCCCGGACGAAAAATTCGCGCCCGGGCGGAAGAATGTCGCCCGGGCGAAAAATTCACGCTCGGGCGAAAGAATGTCGCCCGTGCGAAAAATTCGCGCCCGGACGAAATATTCGCGTCCGGGCGAAAAATTAGCGACCGGGCCAAAAATTCGAGCCCCGACATAAAATTCGCGCCCGGGCGAAATATTCGCGCCCGGGCAAAATATTCGCGCCGGGAAAAAAAATTCGCGTCCGGGTGAAAAAAAATTGCGCCCGGGTGGAAAATTCGCGCAAGGGCGAATGAATGTCACCCGGGCGAAAAATTTCGCGCCCGGCTGAAAAATTCCGCGCCCGGGTGAAAAATTCGCCCCCGGGCGAAATATTCGCGTCCGGGCGAAAAATTCATGGCCGGGCCAAAAATTCGCGCCCCGATAGAAAATTCGCGCCCGGGAGAAAAATTCGCGCGCTAACGAAAAATTCCGCGTCCGGGCCAAAAATTTCGCGTCCGGGCGAAAAATTTGCGTTAGGGCGAAAAAATCACCCGTGCAAAAAAATCGCTCCCGAGCAAAATTTTCATTTAAAGAAAGACTAGTGTTTTCGCAGTATTGTCGAACTGGATCCAGAGGAGTAAAATGTTTTCATAGCATCAACTGTGTATCGAGATGAGAAATTACTTTTCGAAAAGTTGAAAAGTAGGAGGCTAGTGACTTTTCAAATAGAGGAGAAAAAGGAGTTTTTGGTGGTAGCTTTTCCCACCGGTAGACATTCCAAACGATTTATTATGTGCGGTGGCGTTTTCTAGAAAATGAAAAGGAGCTAGAAAGCCCTCCCAAACAGGCCCTAAAACAAATTGTAACACCGTTTTTACAAGTTTGACTTTATGGGACACTCGAGTACGATTTTGATTCTATAAACAATGTTTATGATAGTCAAAAAAATAATGCCTTCAACATTCTTTAATGCCATGAAATAAAATATAATGCCTTCCACCAAAAGGACTTTATTTATGTTAATTTTGTGACACAAAGTTTAGTTTGTTAAACCTGATTATGTTAATTTGCATTATCCTATGTGTATATTAATGAGTGTTGATGTGTATTAAATAATTGGATGCTTGATTTGCATGCACATTAAAATAATGTGCGTGTAATATGCATGCATATTAGAATATTACGTGTGATTTGTATGAGTATTAAAATATTAGATGTGTGATATGCATGTTTATTAAAATAATGGATGTGTAATACATATGTATATTAAGAAAATTAGGTTAAGAGCATTATATAAAGGGATAGATAGTTTATTTGTAAGCATCATGTTTGGAATAAGAGTTCGAGCCCTCTCATCTTTTGCTCTCTTGTATTTCTATTTTTTGTCCGTTCTCTCTTGCTCTTCTATCCTCTCTATGTTAACAACTGGTATCAGAGCGAGGTTCTTACCTTGGACATAGTTGATGGCTCAACAAATTTTAAGGGGGAGAAATTTGATGGATGAAATAGCTTCAGCTTGTGGAGGATCAAAATGATTACTTTATTGAAACAACAAGGTGCCTACAGGGATATGTTCGAGCTAGAGAAATTGCTGAAAGTGATGTCGGTGGATATAAAAGAAGAATTGTACATAAAGGTTTACAGTGTTATTCAACTTTCTCTCGCGAAAGACGTTCTTAGTGAAGTTTCCAAAGAGGATACAATAACAAAAATTTAGGAAGAAGCTCGAGATGCTCCATTCAAAGAAGCCTCCCACGAATTAGTTGTACTTAAAGCAACAACTCTACATCTTAAATATGAAGGAAGGTATGTTCATTAAAACACACTTAGATGTGTTGAATTAAATAGTGATGGATTTGAAGAACATCGATGTGAAGATCAATGATATGGACTAAGCATTGATCCTCTTGTGCTTGCTTACTCCATTTGGGAAATTCATGAATAGTATAGTGTATAACAGAGACATGCTTTTCATCAAAGACGTGAAAGCAAGTCTCCACTCAGAGGAGTTGCATGGAAAGTTGTCATCGTACCGACCAGATATGCATATTGATCAATTATTCGTAAGAGGTGATCACTTAAAAGAGATTGGAGGAGAGACAGAGGAAGGTCAGGATCAAAGTCCAGAAACCTCAAAGGAGAACAATGCAACTATTGTAAGGAAAAACAATATTTAAAGAAAGATTGCCCTATACTCAAAAATGAGTTGAAAAAATCTTGAGATTCTACGAGCATTGCACATGAGGTATCATATAGTGATGACTCCATTTTCTCTACATGTGTATTGGTTGACATTCAAGATTCTTAAGTACTTGATTTTAGTTGTTTTTATCATATGACTCCAAATTAGAGTTATTTTGCAACATATCATTCTGTTGATGAAAACTCTGTATTCATGAGCAACGGTATTGTGTGCAGAATTATTGAGATTAAAACATTCCAAATTATGATGCATGATGAAATCAAAAGAATTTTGACGGATGTTCGACATATTATAGACTTGAAGAAGAATCTTCTTGCACTTGGATCTTTAGACATGATCAAGTGCAAAATTATGATTGATGAAGGTTTTACGAAGATTCTTCATAGTTCGATGATTGTGATAAAATGAGGAATGGTTGACAATTTTTATCTGTTGCAGGGGCATACTACCACCGGTATGTTTGCATTTACTTCTTCTGTTTTAGATCTAGGTTGATCACGTTTATTACACTTATGTCTTGTTCATATGAATGAAAAAAATCTAAACTATTTTGTAAAAGGAAATTAATTAATGTTGTAAATTTTGAGAGACTAAACATGTGTTAAAAGTGTGTATTGGATAAAAAACATAATGTGAAGTTCGGTACCGAGATGCATGACACAAAAGAAATCCAGGTCTATATTCATACTGATATTTAGGGGTTAGCCCATATTTTTTCTCGCAGTGTATGCGGCATTTTTTTTTCTTTTATAAGTAAATACTTAAGAAAATTATGGGTTTATTATTTGAAAAATAAATCTAATGTACTTAAGAAGTTTATAATTTGGAAAACTATAGTGAAAAAAATAGATAAGACGACATGTAAAGGTTGTTAGGACTGATAATAGCTGTGAATACACTTTTGATATATTCCAGGAGTTTTGTAAAGTTGAAGGGAATGTGTGTCATTAATTAGATAATACCCGAAGATCCATAATCAAATGGAGTTGTACAATAGATGAATCAGATTCTATTTGAGAAGACACGGTGCCTGAGGATTATTGTAGGGCTTATAAATGAGTTTTGGGCGAAGGAACTATATAATATGTTGTCATCTTCAATGATTGTATCAATGACTCCAAAGGATTTAAGGACAAGGAAAGATGCTGATTACTCTATACTATAAGTATTTAGATGTTTGCGCTTGAGAAAAATAACAAGATTAGCCCTCAAGCAAGATAATACATTGCCCTCAAGCGTGCTAATGAAGGAGTCAAAGACAATAAATTATGATGTTCTGAAATAAAGAAGATTGTGACTACTTGAGACATGATATTTGATGAATTTTTCCATTCCAACGTAGCAGATTCAAGAGGATATGACACATTTGCTTTCTGTCAAGGTGGAGGTTTAGATTCCATTTCGTGGGATTAAAATTAAAGTGTCAAGCAATGTTTTAAAAATCGGACCGGACCGGCCGATTCAACCGGTCGGACCGCCGACCAGTGTACTATACGATCCGGTCTAGGCTTTTAAACCGCTCCCACCCAAAACCGGTCAAGAACCGACGAACCGACCGGTCCACCAGTAAAACCGTTAACCAGGGCGAGTTTAGATGAACCGGGCGGGTCCTGGTTGGGAGACTAAAATATTTTTTTTAATTTAAAAACTCTAAATTAATGGACGCCAGCTGACATGAGGAAATACATGCTACTGTATGATATGAGTGGCGCTGCTCTGTCTGACTGTCTTATATAGAGATGTGGAGACTGCCTATTTTAAATCTAGTCTGTATTATAAAGACTAGATTTGAAGCCTATATTCTGAAGATTTTTAGGAAAATGTATGTATTTAAAAAAACACTGGAAGATTTAAAATAAGAATAAAAAATATATATATTAAAGACTTAACAAGGTTTTCAGAATCGGACTATACATTGAACCGGAAGAGGTTTTCAGAATCGGAACGGACATTGAACCGGAAGGAGAGGTTCTAGGTTTAACCGGTTGAACCGAGATTGAATCAGGGTTGAACCAGATCTAACTACACATGTAGAGACAGTGAGATATATAGTAATGCAAATTAAAATAAGATAAGTATAATAGTATATACTATATAAAATCATAAGATATTTAATAAAAAATATTAAAATTTAGTGATTTTGGTTGTGATATATAAGTTCCAAGAATTAAATCAACCAGAGTCGAACTGTAACACCTTACTAAATAATTAACGTTATCTCAAATGAGCATCTTCGCACGGGCTACGCTCGTGCTTGATGCTCTCCAGCAGCCTTCGGCTGCATTAGACGAGTTTTGCCAGTATGCGCACGGGCTTCGCCCGTGCTTGATGCTTCCGGTGGTCTTCGGCCGCAATCCACCATCTCGACCCCGCATCCGTTACTCGCGGCCCACCGGAGCAAAATCAAATAACCATAGGGCTCCGGGGCCGCGAGTGGCGGGTGCGGCACCGAGAAGGTGGATTGCGGCCGAAGACCACCCGAAGCATCAAGCACGGGCGAAGCCCGTGCGCAGGCGGGCGAAGCCCGGCTGATGCAGCCAAAGGCCTCCCGAGAGCATCGAGCACGAGCATAGCCTGTGCGAAGATGCTCGTATAATATAAATAATATTATATATTATTAATATATAATATAATATAAATAATATTATATATTATTAATATATAATATAATATAAATAATATTATATATTATTAATATATAATATAAATAATTATATATATAATATTATTAAAAATATTATATATTATTAATAATTAATATACAATATAAGTTATAATAAAAATAATATTATTTATATAACTAAGGACTTAGAGCATTATTAAAGCGGGGAGAGGAGGGGGAGGCAGAGGGGAAGGAAGAGGGGTGCACAGGAAGAGGAGGAGGGGAGCAGGCCAATCGCCAGATGCGGGCGACCCCGACGGGGGTAGGCCGGAGGCGAACCGGCAGGGCCACCGCTGTCGGTGGCCCTGCCCGTGAGCCCCAAACCTGGAGCTCACGGGCAGGGCCACCGACGGCGGTGGTCCTGCTAGTTCGCCTCCGGCCTACCCCCGCCGGGGTCATCAGCGTCCGGCTACCCCTGCGGTGGGGTCCGGTAAGGCGGCCGCCGGCTCCGCCGGCGGCGTTTGACTGATTTTTTTTAAACGACGAGCGAACACAGGCGGGAGGGGGGTAATTTCGGAAAACCAAATGTAACCGACAGCCTCTACTATAGCAATCAAGAATTCCTTTATAATATTAGTATAGATAATTGCATAAAAATAATATAGTAATTGAAATAGAACAGTTTTAAGTTAATTTTAAAATAAACATAATTGATAATTCAAAAAATTATTAATATAGTTAAAATATACATGGTTTAATACTTTAAGTCTTTAATATATATATTTTTATTTTAAATCTTCCAGTGTTTTTTAAATATATACATTTTTCTTAAAATCTTCAGAATATAGGCGTCAAATCTAGTCTTTATAATAGTCTCACATTACAGAGTTAAAAATAGCCAGTCTCCACATCCCTATATAAGACAAAGCAGCGCCACTCATATCTTGCAGTAGCCTGTATTTCCTCATATCAGCTGGCGTCTTTTAATTTAGAGTTTTTAAATTAAAACAAAATATTTTAGTCTCCCAACCAGGACCCGCCCGGTTCATCTAAACTCGCTCGGGTTAACAGTTTTACGGGTGGACCAGCCGGTTCGTCAGTTCTTGACCGGTTTTGGGTGGGAGCGGTTTAAGAGTCTAGATCGGATCGTATAGTACACCGGTCGGCGGTCCAACCGGTTGAACCAGCCGGTCCGATCTGATTTTTAAAACATTGAGACTTAAAGTATTAAACCGTGTGGCCTGCGGTGTTATTTTAAGAAAAATATTACTAAAGAGAAAAAATTATATCAAAATTAAGTGTTAATTATACAAAGTAGCATAATAAAAAATGCAACAATATTTTAATTATATTAATAATTCTATGAATTATCAATTATGTTTATTTTAAAATTAACTTAAAATTGTTCTATTTTAATTACTATATTATTTTTATGTAAATATTTGAGATAACGTTAATTATTTAATAAGTTGTTACAGTTCGACTCCGGTTGATTTAATGTTTGAAAATAATATATCACAACTAAACTCACTAAATTTATATATTTTTTATTAAATATCTTATGATTTTATATAGTATATACTATTTTACTTATCTTATTTTAATTTGTATGACTATATATCTCACAGTCTCTACATGTGTAGTTAGATCTGGTTAAACCGGTTAAATCTTGAACCTCTTTTTTTCCTGTTCAATGTCCGGTCCGGTTCTGAAAATCTTGGTGTCAAGGACACATTGAGGAGTCAGACTGATATGGAGAGTCGGTTCATCATGAGGAGCTAGAGTTGCATTCGATAGAACATGAAGGGAAAATGTTGCGATGAGACTTACGTCCATCAATGAGGGAAAGATTGGCCCACATAGTTTTGAGGATGTAACAACATACAATTTGAATATAGAAAATGAAGAACCTCCCAGTTATGGCGATTCTAGATATTCTAGCAACTTTTGACAATTTACTATTGCAATGAAATATAAGATCGCGTCTCTTCATAAAATTAACACATAAGAGTTACTTCCACTACCGAAACACAAGAAAATCATTAGATGTAAATGTGTTTTCAAGGTTAAGGAAAGTTTTTCATTGGAGGATGGTGTTTGGTACAAGACAAGTCTTGTGTCAAAGGGCTATGCGCGGAAATGAGAGGATTTCAATGAAGTCTTCTCTCTGGTGGCGTGACACACATCCTTCATATATTATTAGCTATGGTGGCAGTCTACAACATGAAGTTAGAGCATCTCAATATGAAAATTACATTCCTACACAATAATCTAAAGGAGGAGATTTATATGCATTAGCCTAATGGATTCTAGATTGAAGTCAAGGAAGATCGTGTTTGCAAACTAAAAAATTGCTCTATGGATTGAAATAATCACTAAGACAGTGGTGCAAGTAATTTCATCGGATAATGACGTCCATCAGATTCAAAAGGAAATTGCGGGATCAATGCATCTATTTTAAGGTAAAAATGATGGTTCTTGGATTTATTTTCTTTGTTATGTCGACAATATGCTCATAGTCCCGAAGAATAAATAAGTTAATATTTTGAACCTTCATGTTAGCCGAGAATTTGAGATGAAAGATCTCGGGGCTGCAAGAAGACTCCCAGTATGGAGATAGAAGGCGGAGATAAGTATAGCTCTCTTAGAAGCAATAGATTGAGAATGTTCTTGCTTGTTTTGCCATGAAGAAGGCAAAGCCATTATCTACTCCATTAGTATTATATTTAAGACTTTCAACTTTGTTATCACCCACATCAAAATTTGAAAAGGAGTCTAATATCACCCATGCAAAATACGAGTGTAGTTGGACATCTCATGTGTGTTATGTCATGTACTTAAGTAGTTGAATTTGTGAGTCATAATACAGCTAAACCAGGAAAAGAAAACAGGAAAGTAGCAAAATAGATTATGCGGTATTTGAAGGGGACTGCTAATACTTGTTTGATTTATGATGGAGATAGTGTGAAAGAATGCATCTTAGCTATTTATGTTGATACTATGCATGTGATCTGGACAAAAAAACGGCCAACATGTTGTTTTACACTTAGTGCGGGTGTAATTTCATTGAGATCTTCTGTCCAATTTATCATTGTTTTGCAAACTGAAACTGATTATACGACAATAGTTGAGGCAATCAAGGAGGTTATATGTCTTGGAAGGTTACTTGAAGAATTGTGTTTGAGTAATTAGATCTCAAAGATTAATTTTGATAGTTCAAGTATCATTTGTCTTGCCAAGAATCAGACCTTCTATGAGCAAATAAAACATATTGATGTTCGTCTTTCATTTTTAAATGCAATTGAGGAAGAAAAGGGTGATTGAACTTTCTAAAATAAACATAAAAATAAATCTTGCAGATGCATTTACCAAAGTCGTTTTATTGGAAAATTTTAAACTATATTTAAACCTAATTCACATAGATGATTATGCAAATGAACCTTGATAGAGATCAATGTTTGAGATTTTTTATCAAAGACGAGAATGTTGATTTTGAGATACAAATGTTTAGTTTATTAAATCTGATTATGTTAATATGCATTTTCCTAATTGTATATTAATGATGGATGATGTGCATTAGACAATTGAGTACATGATATGCATGTGCATTAAATAATGAGAGTGTGATATACATGCATATTAAAATATTAGGTGTGTGATTTGTGCAAGTATTAAAATATTAGGTTTGTGATATGCATGCGTAAATAATGGATATATGATACATGTGTAAATAATGGATATGTGATACACATATATATTAAAATATTAAATGGAAAGACTTATATTAATGGATTGATAGTTCATTTGCAAGCATCATGTTTGGAATAAGATCTTGAGTTCTCTTCTGCATTGCTCTCTTATTTTCTTGTGCTCTTGATTTGTTTGTTCTTTCCCACTCATCTCGTTTCTCCGCGTTAATAATTATTAGCATCTGCATATTCATTGAGTTGTTATTTTCTATTTTACATTTTGTCACATATGATATTAATGTGTATGCGATCTCCTTTCTTTTTATTAGAATTCCCTTTTCTATACTTTTCTATTACTACACTCTTGAGCTAATTATGGTATTTAAACTTATGTTACAGGAACCGATCCATAGAAAATAATGACATAGTCTTGTGGTACACAATGGGCATCCATCATGTTCCAAGCCAAGAAGACTTCCCATTGATGCCGACGCTGACCTATGGATTTGAGCTCCGCCCTTTTAACTTCTTCGAGAGAAATCCGCTAATGAAGACGAAGCCTTTCAGCCACCAAATCTTCAAGAAAACCAATGCCAACGAGTTTTAGTTTCGCAGTTTGATAAGTACTGCCCGACTAACTGCTCCTTTGGTTCACCAGATATGATGGCTTGCTGCAGAATTTTTTGGTGATTTTAAACTATCTTATTTTCCTTTTAACTTCATTTTCACTAAATGTTTGTCATTCGACTGTGCTTTCAATGAACCTATCCAAGCAGACTTTATCTTCCCCTCGAGTAAAAATTATCAGAATGTGATTGTTCTGAGTTTCATGGTATTATGCGATATGTTTTGATATTTTGATAGTATTATGATCCTACGAAATAGGGAGTAAAAAATACTCCCATGAGGAAGACCACGAAAAATCTCTAGAAGACAAAGTTTTGACTGTGAGAGTTTTATTCTTAAAAGGAAAGTTTAGCCGCTAAATATATAACTAGCGTTCATATGCTATCCCAAAGATAACATACAAAAAGATCGAAAGGTATCCACTTCTTTCCGAGCTCTAGATTTGTTGGTAATGTAATAAGGTTTGTTCAGATCGACACGTCAATTTGGAACCCGGTGCATGTAATAGCTCCAGGAGTAATTATAATTCTTGCTGGCTCTGTTTCCTTATCAGAACTCTCTTCAAAATTTTACTCAAAGTAATTGATAGGGTCCCATGAAATTTTCGAGCCAAGCCGACCAGTAGCACACAGAGAATCACAAGTACCCGAGAAGATCTGAAGAACGCGCTAGGACCGCGCAAGAGCCCGCACGACCGCGCCCCACGCTGCCATCGCGCGCGCCCGTGTGGCCTGCGTGCGCACGCACGACCTACACACGCACAGCGCGTAGGACCGCGCGTAGTCTTCCTCCCCCGTGCAGCCGAGCTTGGTTAGCCCACTCAGGCGCACTGCAAATGACCTTCTGATGGGCTTTGATAAAGATCCAACAACTGAAATCACAGCTCAGTCCATCCGCGAGCTACCACGGCGTGGTAGCCACTACCACGTGGCGGTATCTCCCCATGCCTGACTTACTCGAGCACATAGAATAGCAAACACTTCACATGCAGTAGATTCTAATGAGCTGCAATAACCCCCAAACAACGATCCGAATTAAGTTGCTTAATGGTGGTAACTTCTACTGCGTCGCTACCACTTCACGTGGAGAAAATTGGGGCGTTACAACTGATTCCCAGGAGGATAATGGAGACTCCCCACTTGGCATTTGATAACCTAGTTGGAAAAGGTCCCATAAACCTTGAGAGAGGAAGGAGTCCTCAACACAAAAGTTTCACCCTCAAAGATTAGGACACCATTTGGGGAAAACACAAGAGGATAGGATGAGCTACTAGATGACTCCATATGATTATGCACCCAATGAAGAGCAAGAACACGATACTACACAATATTAAGTACCAAAACACATGATGCTCCAAGGATCAAGAGAATTTGATGGAGGATAGAGGCAAATAGCCTAAGCTCTTGATACTAATTGTTGAAAATAAAAGAAAAACAAGAGAACTAAAAAAAAATATTTTGCATCAACAAGAATCTCTTCAATAACATGCTTTATTCAATACAACAACAACACAGGGATACACGGTTCTTACATAACCCAAAAGGAAAAAAAAACAAACAATGATGGGTTGAACCACAAGCTCATACACACCATATAATAAAAAGACAACACTGGAATTAAAAGAGCTTGCAAGCAAACATAGGGTTTACTTCTTGCAGGAGGATAAAAGGGAGAGGGAGAGCATAGTTACGGGAACCCCCGCTCTAAGTCTTTGCAATTTCAAAACATAGAGCATGTGCTCATCAGGCCCAATAATTTTCTATCTACAGACCGTCTTCATGGTGGGTTCCATAAAGACGTGTCGCGATGAAATTTGAAACTTTTGATATCGCAAAATTCACAATAGCAGCGCACTTGCCCGCCGGATCTCCCATGACATTCATGATGCCTCAAAAAGATCGCATTCTTCGTCACATCCATATTGTTACGAATCTTGCTATGACATAATTGGAAGCAGTCGCCACTATTGCAGACCCTTACGCTTAGGTGTGTTTCACGGCACCATGGATCCAATGCCATCGTGATCGCTTCAAAAAGAAAGAAATTATTACCATTAATATCATGTCTCACTAATTAATAACAACATGATCCATCTCTAGCTAGCTTGGATTGAAAGAGGGTGAAAGGAGAAGAAAGAGAGAGGGAGGTGAGCAAAATACTTATGTTTGGGAGAAGGATTTTGAGGAGGAGAAGTGCTGCAACAGTTGATCTCCTAGAGAACTCCATTAATTGATTGGTACTATAACTTCTATCTATGTATGTCTGTCTGAACAAGAAGGTTTGCTCCATGCATCATTTATATAGTAAAATTTGAGAAAGACGTTGACTTTTTCTTAGGGTCCATTTGGGGGGGGGGGGGGGGGGGGGGCTTATTTTCACCGGTCAAGCTGTTCTAGCCCCCCCCCCCCCCCCCCCCCCCCCCCAAACGGAGACTTTATTTTATTATTATTTTATGGAAAAGGTAACATACAGCCCCCCCCCCCCATACACACCTAATTTTTTTTCATTCTTTGCCGGGCATGATCGACCTCTGGGCTGAGACTAGCTGATCCAACATCTCATTGGGAAGAAGTAATGCATATGCCAAATTTGTGTAAGTCAAATGGAAAATACATGTGCATATGCCAAATTTGAACCAACTCAGACGAAGACCACTACAGAAGCTTTAAAGTTTTCTAATGGGGATAAGACACGAGGAGGTGTTGCATAAATTAGTATACATTGTAGTATTAATGGCTTCTATATATTTAATTATATATATGCAAATTCATATATACAATTATATATATATATATATATATATATATATATATATACTATATTATATTAAAAGGATAAACTTGTATTTCTTTAAACATTGGGATTTCCGATTTTATCCCTCTAGACATAACAATTTGGATCATCCGACCTCGTTACAGCATAACATCTCAACCGTTCGATCATACAAACAAATCATGCCCGTCCGTAAAAATTTTTATAGGGCCCCTAAACCAAGCATAGTAGGGTGTCCTAAACCTAAGAATTTTGTAGGGCTCCTACCCTCCAATGAAAAATTACCATTTAACACTTCGGTTCATGAAAAAAACCTAGACTCGACAATATAATTCATCTGGTCTGGACCACCCGCATTGAATATAATCGGTCCGATGTACCCCACCCCGCAATGCATAGCCCTCCCACTATCAAACTTCATACAATACTCTCCTTTCTTATAATTTAAACCAGAAAAAATTTCTTAAACCCACGATATGTGACTAAATAATAGATAGAATGGAAAAACATAAAACAAATTAAAATAAAAGCTCAGGTATGATCAAACCGTCAACTCCTCGTTTCAAAGTCAAACGCTTATTCATTATGCCACATGCGCTTTAACGTTTCTTTGTACAGTTTTATTTGCATATACTTTAATGTTGCAGACTAACTCAATGCCCCGGTCAGGCCGATTGTTCTTGGACCGCCTTATCTCACGGAGCGGTCAAGCGCGCACACAGTCAATGAAAATGCGAAGTTGACACAAGGTGTGATGATATGGAAAAACCCCTTAAATGGGTAAAAAACCACGCGACCGGGTCTGTGCCGGTCAAATTCCACTAGCTTCTGCGGGTTACAGTGTGCTGGAGAATCGGGGCGACAGACCGCTCCCGTTACAACTTGGGGGGAGAGAGAGAGACTACGACTTCCGGTGGGCAACAGGCTGCACCGCGGGAGTGACTTAGATGTTGAATTGCTAGTGGTGACCCGGGTGCTCTGGCGCTTGGGGCGACACGCGTTTGCTTGCAGGAGTCGCCTTTTTCCTTGGATTCGCTCCGGTACTTGGACGTTTTTCGGTTGGCGACGGGCTGGTGGTGCGCTGGTGGCCGCTGGTGTGGCCGCTAGTGGCTGTTGGTGGTTCGCGGCGGCTGGAGGCTGACCTGAGGGAGATGGACGACAGAGCTATCGCCTGAGGAAGAAGATGACATGGAGCAGGAAAAAGGTGAAGAATGAGAAGGCCCTGGGGCTCCTTTTATAGCCTCCGGAGGAGGATCATGATGGGCCCTACCACTAATGTAGTGGGTTAGTGGGTTGTTACCCTCCTGATCGGACGACGAGGAGAGCCCCCTCCCGATCAGACGGTGGAGAGTCCGTCCACGGCGACGGGCCGCCACGACGTCGGAGGTGGCCTACCGGGAGGCCGGTGGTGGGTCCGGCCGGCCTGCCGTGGCCTGGTCACAGTTTGCCGCGGCGAGGCCGGCTGGGTCGGCCGCGGCGCGGCTAGGCCGGCGGCTAGGGCCGACCTCCAGGCAATCGGAGAAACTTTGCTCCTGGGTCAACTCCTGAGGTGCAGATACTTGCTTCTCCAGCTCCCTAGGTGTCTACTGGCACAGTAGCTCCGCAGATGTCCTCTTCTTTGAGGGCGATGAGGGACGCGGTAAGGATTCGGCGTGTTTCCAAGGCTTTTTCCCTTATTTTCTCTTGCGGATAGAAGTTAATTTTAATCTTTTTTTATGCAGATAGAGACCCATGCGCCGAAATCAGTAACCTAGAATGATCACTACGTAAGCTTGAAGGATTGGTATCTTGCTCTTCAGAAAAAGCTTCGGTCGACAACGAGTTCGCTTGCCTCCCTGAAGGAGGAGGACCGGGATATTGCGCGGTGTCGCCGGATCGGTTCGGAGCTGAAGTCCAAGCTAGAGGATGCGCGCGCGACTTTGGACGTGGAGAAGACCTTGGTGGAGAGGACCACCCAGATGTTGAAGCATTCGAAGGAGGAGACTTTGGGTTTAGGAACTCAGTTACAGGCGGCGCGGGAGGAAGTCTCAGGCCTTGAGACTCAGCTTCGAGCGGCGAAGGCGCAGGTGGAGGTGTTGTCCTCTGATGACCATGCGTCAGAGATGAAGGCCGCAGGGCTTGCGGAGTACCTGGATTATATGCGAGACCGTAGCCTTATCGCGGAAGAGGTTCGTGATGAGATTTTTTCCAAGGAGGTTGATCCTCAGATGGATGATATACGCGATTTGGCACTCCGACATAGTGTTTTAAAGGCCTTACGCTTTGATAGCAAGAGCCTGGGATGTGATACGTCCTGTTTCAGCTTTGCAGATGTTTCTGAGGATGAGCGCTCTGGCTCAGACGCCGAAGACGAGTAGTGGTACTCATATCTTTGTCATTGTATGTTTACATTTTATTGTTTAGTCTGGACTTATTTTGTTTTTTCTCTTGTTTGGCATTGGTTGTTGTTGCCTTTAGGCGCTGATTGTACTTGTATCATTCCAGCTTTGTTTTGTTATGACATTGTTATTTTTTATGCCATCTTTGCTGCCTTGTTTGCACGGCTCAGGTCCGTGACTTAACTTGCACGAGGACTGTTTGTGGTTTTATTTGCGCGAAGGTTGCTCACGGCTTATTTTGCGTGAGGGATGCTCATGGCTTCTTCGTGAGGGGGGGGGGGCAGGCCCCCATGGTGTTGCGCGAGGGTTGCTCGTGACTTAGTTTGCGCGAGGGATGTTCGCGGCTTCTTCGTGAGTGGGGCAGGCCTCCACGGTGTTGCACGAGGGTTGCTCGCGGCTTAGTTTGCATGAGGGATGCTCGCGACTTCTTCGTGAGGGGGGCAAACCCCCACGGTGTTGCACGAGGGTTTCTCGCGGCTTAGTTCGTGTGAGGGATGCTCGCGGCTTCTTCGTGAGGGGGGTAGGCCCCAACAATGTTGCACGAGGGTTGCTCGCGACGTAGTTCGCGTGAGGGATGCTTGCGGCTACTTCGTAAGGGGGCAGACCCCCACGGTGATGCGCGAGGGATGCTCGCGGCTTAATGTTGCACGAGGGTTGCTCGCAGCTTAGTTTGCGCGATGGATGCTCGCGGCTTCTTCGTGAGGGGGGCTGTAACGCCCCCGATTTTTCTGCGATTGTTTAATCTTTGCTTGGCGTTACATTGACGCATTTCCGGCCTTTGCCATTGTTAGAGCGTGGTCTTAGCTCTTTAGGCCCTTGAGTGGCTTGTTTTGTAGTCTGTTTGCAAGATTCCCTAGCAAGCCGGAGTCTGTTTTGGTGATTCGGTGGAGCCTCATCGGGAATGCTTGTGTTTTGGACTTCGGGAAGTCTTAGCCCGAGTTTTGTTTGTCGGATGACGATTCCGGCTTCGCCACTAAATTCGTAGTGTGGTTATTTAGCTACGGTGTGAATTTCGTTAAATTCCGAGATAGTTGGATTTTCGCGTCGTTTTGACGTGTTATTTGATTAATTAATATAGTATTATAATATTAGATTAATCTTTTAGTGGCAGGAGTTTTATATCTTAAGATATAATATACTTAAGATATAATATATTATAGCTAGAGTGGTTGCTTGTTTTAGTGGCTGCATAGTATGGATATTAATATTTTATAGCTATAAGTAGCCGACTAGTACTTGTATAATAATAATATACTAGCTAGTGGTTGGATATAGTATTAGTTTATTAGCTAAGTGGCTGGATATAATAGAATATAGCATATCTTAGTCTTATTTCCTTCATCTTCCCCAAAAAGAGAGGGCAAAAAGCTTCCAGCAGAAGGTTTCGGGCGGCGGAAATTCTGGAGCTTTGGCCGACGATTTCTGGAGGTGTAGAGCTCGGTTTTCTCGGGTAAGGGCAGATTTGGACTGTTCTCACTCAGATCTTTCTTCCTAGGTAAGTTTTGCTTGCTCTAGGGCTATTTTCGAAGCTAGGGTCTTTCGGGTTGCTCAGTTTTTTTCCCTCTTTAAGCTTCAGGTTTGCTGTTTTGTGGCCGATATTGCCGCCGGTGCTGGATTTTGGAAGGGCCGCTGTTGTTTCTTGGAGGTAGAGGCAAGTGGTGCTCTTTGCCCTTGCCAAGCTGTTCATTTTCATGTTATATTTTCCTGGTTATTAGTGTGCAGCGGGTTATTTTGCTATCCTAGAAGCTAGGGATGTTCCATCCTTTGACCCGAGCCAAATCACTATATATCTTGCCCAAATTTCATCTTTTTCTCTCTCCTTATTGCTGATTTTGTGTCCAGGTAGTGCTGATTTTGTGTCCAGGTTGTGGTTGGAGGTAGGAATGTAGTTTACTAAGTTTAGCTTAGCTTGATAGTTAGCTGTAGCCGGGTAGAAGGGGTAGAAATAGGAGTTTATAAATTTTTTAGTTCAGTATTAGCTCTCGGGTTAGCAGGCGTTGAGTGGTTTGTAGGCTAAGTCCAAAAGCGTTGAGTGTGGTGGACACTCAACGCCTGGCTGTTTTCTCTGGAAGCTAAGTCCAAAAGCGTTGAGTGAGTGGAGCTCACTCAACGCCGCCGGTCTTTGGCGTTGAGTGAGCTGTACTCACTCAATGCCATCTTGCCAGAGAATTATTCAAAGTCTTTTGGCATTGAGTGAGTGGTGCTCACTCAATGCCGTCTGTCTTTGGCGTTGAGTGAGGTGCACTCACTCAACGCCATTGCCCAGAGAGTTTTTCTAAGTCTTTTGGCATTGAGTGAGTGGAGCTCACTCAACGCCGTCTGCTTTTGGCGTTGAGTCAGGTGCACTCACTCAACGCCATTGTCTAGAATATTTTGCCTAAGTCTTTTGGCATTGAGTGAGTGGAGCTCACTCAACGCCGTCTGTTTTTGGCGTTGAGTGAGGTGCACTCACTCAATGCTATTGTCCAGTCAGTTTTGTTGGAACCCTAGTTTGGATTTGGGTAAGGATCACTATTAGGGTTTATTAGATTGACCCAAAATGTATAGTCATGGGTCATAGGATTCTCCAGGTATGCCTCAAATGTATTTCAGAAGAAGTGAAGGCAGAATTCTTTGAACGAAGAATTCTCTGAACGCAGATTCTCTGAACGAAGAATGCAGAATTCTCTGAACGCAGATTCTCTGAACGAAGAATGCAGAATTCTCTGAGCACAGAATTCTCTGAATGCAGATTCTCTTAACGAAGAACGAAGAATTCTCTAAACGCAGATTCTCTGAACGAAGAACGAAGAATTCTCTGAACGCTGATTCTCTGAACGAAGAATGCGGAATGCAGAATTCTCTGAACGCAGAATGCAGAATTCTTTGAACGCAGAATGCAGAATGAAGAAGCTTTAAAATAAAGTTTGGCGATTTCCTGTGCAGTTTTTCAGACAGTTTTATTTACAGCTGGCTGAATTTATTAAGGCTTAATTGCAGGCATTTATAGCTATCAGAATTAATGCTATATATTCTTAAGAATATAGCCGTTTGGAGGCTGCATTAATTATGAATTAAATTAGAGATTAAATGTCAATTGATTCCCAAAGAAATTACCATTCTCGGGAATAGGCTTCAGCCATTTCAAGACAAGAATTCAAATGTTTGAATTAGTCGTAAGCTTGACTAGTTCGACATCTTTTCTAGCCTATTCGCTCTAAATACGTATTCTTTCTCGAGCTTGCATACTCTTGGAGGCTCTCCATAAAGATAGAAGAATAGATAGCCTCCTTGCGCCCTATTCTCAAGGGCTAGCGCACACGCTTTCGACAGGTCCTTGTTGGTCTTTGTTGGGCGCTGGAAGACCCGACATCGCTACGCTCTCCTTTGGCATTGTTCTATCTCTCATGCCAATGACATCATATGTGCCTCGATTCTTGCTCAGGTGCATCCCCCCTACCCTAGTAACCAAAGGGAATCGACCAGGTATATGGCTACTATGTTGAGCATAGATCCCCTATTGTCTTTACCCCGGTTGGTTGCCCCAAAACATCTGCATGTTCTTGAGTGAAAGGGGTGTTCTTCAGCAGTGGTATAGAAAAAGATAGAGTACTTTTTCATTCTGTTTGAATCGTAGCTTGACCGCGTTCCTGCTACGAGAAGTCATGCATCTCCTGATCTTTGACTTTCCTACTTCCCTCAGGTAGCTTGCTCCAGAAAGCACCCTTGCCCGCTCTACCTGTAATGCATTGTATGTCCCATAATAGGTCCCATCCTTCTACCCTTTCCCGGGAGTCGATGACTCTTTGATTGAATCTTTTTAGCTCTTGATATATACACCTCTTCCCGGTCGAAAGCCATTCAAAGAAGATTCTTTCTCAGCCTATACTAGATTCGTTTTCATATCCCCTTTTCTTTCCCAACAGGTTCCTCCTAAGAAAAAAAGTGCAGCACCAATCAATCCATAAGAGAGTATTTGTAAAATGGCTCCATTGAGTCCCATGCTAGTTAAGTGATATATATATATATGATATACAGAAGATTGCAAAAAAAACAATATATATCATAAAGTGACAAAAAAAGGAAGCAGAGATTGAAAGAAAAATATACAGATCAACTTCATCTTCTTCATCTGCTCCAAGGCTTTCAAGAGACAAGAAATACATATCAGTCTAGAAGCCTGCTGTAGAGCAACATCAAAGCTGAAGGCCTACTCACCCTTAGCAAAGCTTCCACTCCTGAACCATTCAAGATCTCAGGGGGAGCTTTGACAACATCATATAATCCACATAGTCTTCTCATTTTGACTTGAGAAAAGAAGACTTCCATCAATCTCTCATCCTCACCTCTGTACATGGTTTTAATTCCCTTCAAAATTATTCTGATTGCAAGTCTCCTTCCAAAAGACTTGAGGTTTGAGTTTTTGAGCACCTGATCAAAAGCTCATTGGTGGCAGTCACCTGATCAAAACCTGTAGTAGATTCCTACCAAGGGTGGTAGAAGAGTGGATGTACCCAGGTTGGGGAACCACTATAAATTTCCTTGTGTTGTCTGGATTGCTTGCTTTCTTTCTTTTTATTTGTGTTGTGACTTTTTATTTCTTAACTCTAATTTAGAACAAATTAAGATCTATCCATTTCTTTCATGTTTTTTTAAGTCTTTTGGCGTTGAGTGAGCTGAACTCACTCAACGCCATCTAGCTAGAATACTTTTCTCTAAGTCTTTTGGCATTGAGTGAACTGAACTCACTCAACGCCATCCAGCCAGAAGACTTTTCTCCAAGTCTTTTGGCGTTGATTGAGCTGAACTCACTCAACGCCATCGTCCAGTTAGAGTTTTTGCGGCTAAGTATTTTGGAGTTGAGTGAGTGGAGCTCACTCAACGCAGCGTCGAGTAGACTCGACGCCTTCCTTGCTTAGATTTTGGCGTTGAGTGAATGGTACTCACTAGATGCGGCGTCGAGTGGACTCAACGCCTTCTCTACTTAGTGTTTCGCATTGAGTGTGTAGTACACACTCAACGCGGTGTTGAGTGGACTCGACGTTTTTTCCTTAGGCTGGTGTTTTTTTTTCCGAGTTGGATAGTGTACGTGGGTTTTATTTCGGTCTAGTGTTGTGTTTTCGGCTAGTTTTTGGATGCCGAATCGTGGATTATGGAAGGTGGTTTTTTTCTGGTAGCTCGTTGATGGGATGATTTGTGTGTGTTAGCTATGGCCAACACGTGTTAGGCCCCGATTTGGGCTGGTTTGGTTAGGTGTGTGTGGACCCTGGAGCTACCATTGGTTGTTTTCACCCTGGAGAGTTTTTAGGTCTGGTTGTTTGGAAGAGGGCTGCTTTTGGCTACCAACCCGGACCCAAGGTTTTACCACTGCTATTAATTCACAAGTTAGGACCGTTAGTTCCTTTCCTTTTTTAAATGGCTATGTTTGGCATATGTTTGTCTTGTTGCTGCTGCAGGTTTTCCTTTTAGCAGGGCATATTGCTAATTTCTCGCACTTGGTGCGTGTTGATCATTCCTTGGACAGTGCTTCTTTTTTTGCTGTCTTGTTTATTTCCTTCTACTAAATTTGATAGCATTCTGTTACAGGGTTTGGTAAGCCCCTTATTTTTATTTGCTTATGACCTAATGCTCTATTTCTTTTTGATTGTATTCTTGCTGAGTGTGTTCTTTCTTTGAATGCCTCAGGTTCGGAGCAGTAGTAGCCGGTTGAGCGGCTAGTTTTCTTTTGGGGGCGTACTGTGATCTCCTGGGCTGTTGAGATTCCCCTTCCTCAGTTTGGGAGGTAATTGTTTTCTTCCTTTCTATATTGACATGCATACTCACCAGTGGGTTCGTGTCAGGTTGTTAATGCCCACTGGTGGTTTTCCTTGTGATGCTAAGTATGTGACTTAAATTGTTATTTTTGCCTATTTGGAGGTTGTTTACTTGCTCTTTGGGAATGATTTATGCTAGGATGCATGTTAGGTATTTTAACTCGTAAAAGCCTTACTATATGTACTTCATACATGTCATATTTCTAAACCTAAAGTACCATTTCCCGCTGCGTATACATATATTTTTAATTGTGGACTAGTTGATCTACTGTGTCGAGGGATACGACCTTCAAACTTAACTGATTTTCTTTCATATTAAAGTATGATTTTCTCCAAATGTATCGAGTCTGGGGTTTTGCCTGAGCGTGTGCAGTTATCCCCTGCATGACGTGGCATTTCAACACGCATTTTCTCGTACTATTATATAATTTTATTGTGGAGGAAATGCGGGTCGTGACAGTTGGTATTAGAGGGAGGTTGCTTGACAATTGGTCGAGCAACCTTCCCTTGTTATTGTTAGTTGTTTAGTGTCATATCATACACAACTGATGTGTCATCCGTACGTCTTGGCTGAAGCATGAGCACTACACTCATAAGTATGACAAGAAGTATACATGGCATATTATGTAGTATGGGATGCATAATATGTGTTTGTATATAGATCCACCATAGGTAGCAACATGCGAGGGTTATGTAGTATGGGATGTATAACCTCACCACATGAATACCCATTAGCATGTTTTCTCTTTTCGTTGCATGCAATGTTATGTAGTATGAGATGCATAACATTTCCATGTGTACGCCGCTCATAACATGCGTTAAGGCCTTTATAAAATGCATAACACAACATGCATATCATAACATAGCATAAACACAATGTGCCAAGCTAAAGATTTACATGATGACATATGTACACACATGGTTTTGAGTCAAAAGGAATATAAATTCATGCATTCATGGTCTAAGCAAATGAGTTAGTGTGATGATGGTGAATAATCATAGGTTGAGCATAACATCATTATTGAAAAATCCCAGAGCAAGTTAGTAGTTGAAGCTAATACTTAAGTATGTTTTGTCTGTAATGTGTCGTTTAGTTCTAGCCGTTAAGCTAGGTTTTGATTAGCAATTTATTGTTTTATTAGAATTTCTCTTGAGCGTGATGCAACTAGGTCGACTCCCCAGCTTGAGGGTGATTCGTCGGGTGTGCAGTATTAGGTGGTTATTGCAGAACTGTGCCAGAGCATGGAGACCCTATCAGGCTTGATTGTGGTGATGCAAGCGCAGTTACAGGCATTGTTGGCTGCCACCTTAGGACGATAGCTAGTGAGCAAACCCCCGCAGTGGGGGAGAATTTGAGCGAGATCAACAAATTGAATAAGATTGCTTCTGGATTGTTAGCTGCTGAAGAGTGCAGAGTCAAAGGTTTCTTGGGTGGCCTCCCAAATGACATTCAGCAGTACGCCAATACTTACAAATTTGAGACGAATGAGAGGACAGTGGAAGTTGCCCTTAATCTTGAATATGGATATGCTAAGGATCGAGGCATGATACTGAGGAAGGACAAGAGGAAGTCCGACGTGGTTCCTAATATCTAGTTTACATCTCGGAAGAGAAGCATAGAAGTTGTAATCTTCCTCTAATCCATCCTTTTAAATACCTTAACTTAAGGTTGGGAGCTCAGAAGAAAGAGCAAGTTCAAGCAATTCACGGGATTTCTAAGAGAGAGTTGGTCTGTTTAGCATGTAAGCGGGTAGATCCTGACGTTTCCCATTGCTGGGGAATGAAGAAGACAAGAAGCTATTTTCTGTGTGGACAAGAAGGGCATATCAAGTCTAAGTGCATGTAGCTCCAGCCCATTCGGCAGCCAGTCCCACTTCAGGCATTGCCACCTCCACCGCGGTTAGTCAAAGGAAAAGGAAAGCTGAATGTGTTATGAAGAAGCTCAGACTTCTACCCAAGTAATATCAGGTTAGGTCCTCATCTAGTCTTATTTGTTAGTGGTATTTATAGTTTTAGTATTCGCTTCCTTGTATGCGTGAGCGATTGTTTAGGAAGATTTCCGATACTACCTACTCGTTTGTGGCTAGGACCCTCGTTTGGCCCTTGAGCTTTTGGCAACGCGCTTCGTGTCGAGTTTCCCTTTGGTGGTTGGGTATTGTGGGGCCAAAGTATTTAAGATTGTGCAAGTATACATATATGAATTCCTAGTTTTGCCAATTTCATAGAGTAGAATTATCCGTGCCAGGTCTCCCCGACTATTTTTGCGGTATGTACTCGGAAGCTTTTAGATTCCAGATGTTTTGTTTGTTGGTTCTAGTGTTAGAGACCATGGCTAGTTTGTCAAGTTTAGAGGAGATCCCTGTGGTGCGCGAGTTTGAGGTCATATTTCCAGCCAATCTTCCTGGTCTTCCACTTGGTAGGGATGTTGAGTTTGCAATAGATTTGGAGCCAGGCACGCGTCCTATTGCGAAGGCGCCGTACCGGATGAACCCACGAGAGCTGGAGGAGTTACGTAACCAGCTGGATGGGTTGTTAGAGAAGGTTTTTATAAGGCCGAGTTAGTCGCCTTGGGATGCTCCTGTTCCGTTTGTTAAGAAGAAAGATGGATCGATGAGGCTTTGCATCGAATATAGAGAGCTGAATAAAGTTACTATTAAGAACAGGTATCCCCTGCCCAGGATAGACGATTTGTTCGATCAGTTGCGCGGTAGCGCGATGTTTTCTAAGATTGACCTTCGTTCTGGCTACCATCATCTTAGGGTCCGTGAGTCAGATATTCTACGGACTGCTTTTCGATCGAGCCATGGACATTTTGAATTTCTAGTAATGTCATTTGGTTTGACCAACGCGCCCTCAGCCTTTATGGATATGATGAACCGTGTGTTCAAGGATTTTCAGGACAAATTCGTGGTCGTGTTTATAGACGATGTTCCGGTATATTCTCGCAATGCTGAGGAGCATGACCAGCATCTGCGATTAGTTTTATCTACTTTGAGGGACCATAAGTTGTTCGCCAAGTTGAACAAGTGCGAGTTTTGGTTGCCTCAGGTTTTGTTTCTGGGTCATGTGGTTAAGAGGAATGGGATTTCAGTTGACCCAGAGAAAATAGCTGTTGTGATGGATTGGAGTAGGTCGAGCATACCCAAAGAGATTAGGAGCCACTTAGGGTTGGCCGGGTATTACAGGAATTTGTGAAGAGTTTCTCTACCCTGGCTGCACCTTTTACTAGATTGACTCAGAAGAATACGACTTTTGTTTAGAGCGAGAAGTGTGAGGAAGCCTTCCTAAAGATCAAGAACAGATTGTACACTGCTCCCATTTTGACTCTACCTACGGAGGGAATGGATTATGATGTTTATGTGGATGTATCGCATGTTGGGCATGGTTGCGTGTTGATGCAAGATGGGAAAGGGATTGCGTATGGGTCCAGGCAACTGAAGACTTATGAGAGGAACTACCCTACGCATGATTTAGAGTTGCATCCGTGATTTTTACGCTGAAGTTATGGAGATATCTGCTTTATGGCACACAGTGCAAGATTTTATTGATCATAAGAGTTTAAAGTACATCTTCACCAAGAATGAATTGAATCTGCGCCAGCGGCGATGGTTGGAGTATATTGTCGACTATGATATTGAGATCCAGTACCATCCGGGTAAGGCTAACGTGGTGGTCGATGCCCTAAGCCAGAAGACAGGAAAGATTTTTAATCTCTCCGCCGAGCGATTAGTGGAAGAATTTCTTTTGATGAATATTTTTGTGGGGTGCTGCGACTTGCAGAATAGTTTGGTAACCGTAGAGCCTTCTTGGATTGCGCTTACGAGGTTACATCAGAAAGATGATCCAGATCTGCTGCATTTATATCTGAGAGCTGAGAAAGGGGAGTTACCAGATTTCGCGGTTGATGATGCGGGTACTTTGAAGTACCGCGACAGATTTTGTATCCCCGCTGTTATGGACATCCGAGATATGTTATGCAGAGAAGCACATGGTTCGAGCGTTGCCTACCATCTAGGATCTATCAAGATGTATCATGACTTGAAGTAGATTTCCTGGTGGAACGAGATGAAGGGAGATATAGCCAGATTTGTTTCTGAGTGCTTTACTTGCAAGCGTGTTAAGGCCGATCATGGAAGGTCTGGTGGCAAGTTGACACCATTGGAGATTCCGACTTGGAAATGAGATAGCATTTCGATGGATTTCACCACAGGTTTACCGAGATCTCCTAGAGGATATGATTCAGTTTGGGTGATTGTGGACAGATTAACGAAGTGTGCGCACTTCATACTTTATAAGATCGACTATCTGATGAAGAAGATAGCTAAGCTGTATTTGAATGAGGTTATCCGATTAAATGGTGTTCCCACATCATTTCAGACCGAGACTCCCGGTTTACATCTTGCTTCTAGAAGAGTTTGCAAGAAGGTTTGGGTACGGATTTGAGATATTCTACCGCATACCACCCGCAGACCAATGGTCAGACAGAGCGAGTTAATCAGATAGTGGGGGACTTGGTATTTCTTAAAGTTTCCCCAATGGCTGGTATCAAGAGGTTTGGAAAGGATCGGAAGTTGGACCCAAGATTTGTGGGACCGTTCAAGATTGTTGAGTGGATTGGTGTGTTAGCCTATAAGCTGGATTTGCCCGCAAATTTTCCTAGTGTTCACGATGTTTTTCATATAAGCCAACTACGGAAGTGTATGCTAAGCGACAGGCAAGTTTTGGATTCTCTGCCTCAGTTAGAGCCAAATCTTTCTTATGTGGAGATGCCTGTCCGCATTTTGGATTCACAAGATCGCGTGTTGCGGAGGAAGAAGATTCCAATGGTTAAAGTTTTATGGAGAAACCAGGATATGGAAAGCGCGACTTGGGAATTGGAGTCAGCTATGAGGGAGGCTCACCCTTATCTGTTTCCTTGAGTTTGTCTGGTATGTTTTCTTCCGTTTAACTCTTAGTTTGTTATGTTCCTTCTTTGGTAGAAGTGTTGTGCGTAAAGTTTCGGGGTGAAACTTTCTTTTAGGGGGAGTGACTGTAAGCCCCCGGTTTTTCTGCGATTGTTTAATCTTTGCTTGGCATTTCATTGACGCATTTCCGGCCTTTGCCATTATTAGAGAGTTGTCTTAGCTCTTTAGGCCCTTGAGTGGCTTGTTTTGTAGCATATTTGCAAGATTCCCTAGCAAGCCGGAGTTTGTTTTGGTGACTCGGTGAAGCCTCTTCGGGAATACTTGTGTTTTGGGCTTCGGGAAGTGTTAGCCCGAGTTTTGTTTGTCGGATGATGATAACGACTTCGCCACTAGATTCGTAGCGTGAGTATTTAGCTACGGTGTGAATTTCGTTAAATTCTGAGATAATTGGATTTTCACGTAGTTTTAACGTGTTATCTGATTAATTAATATAGTATTATAATATTAGCTTAATCTTTTAGTGGCAGGAGTTTTATATCTTAAGATATAATATACTTAAGATATAATATATTATAGCTAGAGTGGCTGCTTATTTTAATGGCTGCATAGTATGGATATTAATATTTTATAGTTATAAGTGGCCGACTAGTACTTGTATAATAATAATATACTAGTTAGTGGCTGGATATAGTATTAGTGTATTAGCTGGGTGGCTGGATATAATAGAATATAGCATATCTTAGTCTTATCTCCTTCATATTCCCCAAAAAGAGAGGGCAAAAAGCTTCCAGCAGAAGGTTTCGGGCGGCGGAAATTCTGGTGCTTTGGCCAATGATTTCTGGAGGTGTAGAGCTCGATTTTCTCGGGTAAGGGCAGATTTGGACTGCTCTCACTCAGATCTTCCTTCCTGGGTAAGTTTTTCTTTCTCTAGGGCTATTTTCGAAGCTAGGGTCTTTCGGGTTGCTTAGTTTTTTTTCCCTCTTTAAGCTTCAAGTTTGCTGTTTTGTGGCCGATATTGCCGCCGATGCTTGATTTTGGAAGGGCCGCTGTTGTTTCTTGGAGGTAGAGGCAAGTGGTGCTCTTTGCCCTTGCCAAGCTGTTCATTTTCATGTTATATTTTCTTGGTTGTTAGTGTGCAGCAGGTTATTTTGCTATCCTAGAAGCTAGGGCTGTTCCATCCTTTGACCCGAGCCAAATCACTATATATCTTGCCCAAATTTCATCTTTTTCTATCTCCTTATTGCTGATTTTGTGTCCAGGTAGTGCTGATTTTGTGTCCAGGTAGTGGTTGGAGGTAGGAATGTAGTTTACTAAATTTAGCTTAGCTTGATAGTTAGTTGTAGCCGGGTAGAAGGGGTAGAAATAAGAGTTTATAATTTTTTTAGTTCAGTATCAGCTCTCGGGTTAGCAGGTGTTGAGTGGTTTGTAGGCTAAGTCCAAAAGCGTTGAGTGTGGTGGACACTCAACGCCTGGCTATTTTCTCTGGAAGCTAAGTCCAAAAGCGTTGAGTGAGTGGAGCTCACTCAACGCCGCCGGCTTTTGGCATTGAGTGAGTTGTACTCACTCAACGCCATCTTGCCAGAGAATCATTCAAAGTCTTTTGGCATTAAGTGAGTGGTGCTCACTCAATGCCGCCTGTCTTTGGCATTGAGTGAGGTGCACTCACTCAACGCCATTGCCCAGAGAGTTTTTCTAAGTCTTTTTGCATTGAGTGAGTGGAGCTCACTCAACGTCGTCTTCTTTTGGCATTGAGTGAGGTGCACTCACTCAAAGCCATTGTCCAGAGATATTTTGCCTAAGTCATTTGGCGTTGAATGAGTGGAGCTCACTTAACACCGTCTGCTTTTGGAGTTGAGTGAGGTGCACTCACTCAATGCCATTGTCCAATCAGTTTTTCTAAGTCTTTTGGCGTTGAGTGAGCTGAACTAACTCAACGCCATCTAGCCAGAAGACTTTTCTCCAAGTCTTTTGGCGTTGAGTGAGCTGAACTCACTCAACGCCATCTAGCCAGAAGACTTTTCTCCAAGTCTTTTGGCATTGAGTGAGCTGAACTCACTCAACGCCATCATCCAGTTAGAGTTTTTGTGACTAAGTCTTTTGACGTTGAGTGAGTGGAGCTCACTCAACGTGGCGTCGAGTAGACTCGACGCCTTCCTTGCTTAGATTTTGGTGTTGAGTGAATGGTATTCACTCAACGCGGCGTCGAGTGGACTCAACACCTTCTCTGCTTAGTGTTTGGCATTGAGTGTGTAGTACACACTCAACGCGGCGTCGAGTGGACTCGACGCTTTTTCCTTAGGCTGGTGTTTTTTTTCCCGAGTTGGATAGTGTGAGTTTTATTTCAGTCTGGTGTTGTGTTTTCGGCTAGTTTTTGGATGCCGAATTGTGGATTATGGTAGGTGATTTTTTTCTGGTGGCTCGGTGAGGGGGTGATTTGTGTGTGTTGAGCTGTGGCCATCACTTGTTAGGCCCCAGTTTGGGATGGTTTGGTTAGGTGTGTGTGGACTGTGGAGCTGCCACTGGTTGTTTTCACCCTGAAGAGTTTTTGGGTCTAGCTGTTTGGAAGAGGGATGCTTTTGGCCACCAACCCGGACCCAAGATTTTACCACTGCTATTAATTCATAAGTTAGAACCGTTAGTTCCTTTCCTTTTCTAAATGGCTATGTTTGGCATATGTTTGTCTTGTTGCTGCTGCAGGTTTTCCTTTTAGCAAGGCATGTTGCTAATTTCTCTCACTTTGTGCGTGTTGATCATTCCTTGGACAGTGCTTCTTTTTTTGCTGTCTTGTTTATTTCCTTCTGCTAAATTTGATAGCATTCTGTTGCAGGGTTTGGTAAGCCCCGTATTTTTATTTGCTTATAACCTAATACTCTATTTCTATTTGATTGTATTCTTGCTGAGGTATTCTTTCTTTGAATGCCTCAGGTTCAGAGCAGTAGCCGGTTGAGCGGCTAGTTTTCTTTTGGGGGCGTACTGTGATCTCCTGGGCTGTTGAGATTCCCCTTCCTCAGGTTGTGAGGTAATTGTTTTCTTCCTTTCTGTATAGACATGCATACTCACTAGTGGGTTCGTGTAAAGTTGTTGACGCCCACTGGTGGTTTTTCTTTTAATGCTAAGTATGTGACTTAAACTGCTATTTTTGCCTATTTGGAGGTTGTTTACTTGCTCTTTGGGAATGATTTATGCTAGGATGCATGTTAGGTATTTTAACTCGTAAAAGTCTTACTATATGTACTTCATACATGTCATATTTCTAAACCTAAAGTACTATTTTCCGCTGCGTATACATATATTTTTAAATGTGGACTAGTTGATCCATTGTGCCGAGGGACACGGCCTTCAAACCTAACTGATTTTCTTTCATATTAAAGTATGATTTTCTCCAAAGATGTCGAGTCTGGTGTTTGTCCCGAGCGTGTGTAGTTATCCCCTGCACGACGTGGCATCACGACACGCATTTTCTCGTACTCTAATATAATTTTATTGTGGAGGAAATGCGGGTCGTGACAGGGGCAGACCCCCACGGTCTTGCACGAGGGTTGCTCGCGGCTTAGTTCGTGCGAGAGATGTTCACGGCTTCTTCGTGAGGGGGGCAGCCCCCACGGTGTTGCACGAGGGTTGCTCGCGGCTTAGTTCGTGCGAGGGATGCTCGCAGCTTTTTCGTGAGGGGGGCAGGCCCCCCCGGTGCTATGGGTGTCGACCTTCCTGTCTGTATATGCGAGATTTACAACAACATAATTCAATACTTGTATGAAGATAACGTGCGCGGGGTCGGGCCCGCGGCTTACACACATCATAGTCTTAAACAAAACATACACAATTAAATAATTATAAAACGGGAAATCATTGATAAAATCGGCGCAGATTCTGCGCGTTCCAGGTTCGAGGGAGAGTCTTTCCATCAGCGTTTCGTAGCTTGTGCATTCCTGGCTTCATCATTGTTGTGACGACGAAGGGTCCTTCCCAGTTCGGAGATAACTTGTCGCTGTGTGTTCCTTTCCCAGCCACTTCCAAAGTGCGAAGGACTAAGTCTCCTACATTGATAGGACGAGATTTCACTTTGCGATTGTAATAACGGGCTGTGTGTTGCTGGTAAGCTACAGCGTGGAGAGTAGCTTCTTCGCGGACCTCGGAGATTAGATCTAAATTGTCCCTGAGAGCGTCGTCATTTGTCTAGAGATTAAAATAGGAGACCCAGGGGCTTGGAAAACCGATGTCGACCGGGATGATTGCCTCCGTTCCATAGCAGAGATTGTATGGTGTTTCTCCGGTGGGGGTTCTTTCTGTCGTTCGATATGCCCATAATACGTTGGGGAGTGCGTCGACCCACTGTCCCCTGCGTCTTGGATCCGTGCCTTTAGCCCCTTCAGGATGGTTCGGTTGGTCACTTCAATCTGCCCATTAGATTGAGGATGTGACACAGCCGTGTGTCGTAGCTCGATGTTCAAGTATTCACACAGCTTGGTGAAGGATTTTCTAGAGAATTGAGTGTCGTTGTCGGTGATGATAATTGCAGGTATGCCAAAGCGACAGACAATGTTCTTCCAAACGAATTGTTTTGCATTTTCCTCTGTGATCTTGGCAAGAGGTTCTGCTTCTACCCACTTGGTGAAGTAGTCGATGGCCATGATGATGAACTTTATCTGCCCCGAGACTTGGGGTAAAGGGCCGAGAATGTCAATTCCCCACTGTGCGAATGACCAAGCTCCTTGTAATGTGGTGAGGGTAATGGGAGGTTGCCTGGGAACATTGGCATGCAGTTGACAGCTTTTGCATTTTTGTACGAAGTCTGTTGCTTCCTTCTTCATGGTAGGCCAGTAGAAGCCATGACGTAGAATTTTACGGGCCAAGGCCCTCCCGCCCAAGTGTTCTCCGCAGACCCCTCCATGGACTTCGCGGAGGGTATACTCGGCGTCAGTTTCTGCTAAGCATTTCAGGTAGGGTCCTGCAAAAGATTGTTTGTGAAGTTCTTCATTGATCAATGCAAACATAGCTGCCCTCATCCTTAATCGACGGGCTTCATTCAGATCATCCAGAAGTTGCTGGTTCTTCAAATAGTTGATCAATGGGGTGATCCATGATTCTTTTGAATCTTCAATCTCTGTTATCTCCCAAGGTCCTTGGATACTAGGAAGGGAAATTTCTTCAACTCTGCGCCTTCTTGACTGATTGCAAGTATGAGACGTAGCTAGCTTTGACAGGACATCTGCTCGACTGTTCTGTTCTCTAGGGATGTGGAGAATTTGAACTTGCGGTATCTGTAGTAGGAGAGACTTTACCAGTTGGAGGTACTGAACGAGCTGCTCACTTTTGGCTTCATAATCCCCTTCTACCTGTGATAAGACGAGTTGAGAATCAGAGTATATTTTTAGCTTGGTGGTGCAACAGTCAATGACAAGCCTGAGTCCTGCAATTAAGGCCTCATACTCTGCTATGTTGTTGGTGGCCGGGAACTTCAACCGGAGCCCGTACTCCAAAGTGACGAGTTAAGGGCTTATGAGTAGTAGCCCGGCTCCGGCTACCTCAATGTCGGATGCTCCGTCAACGTATATAGTCCATCTTTGACCTGGCTCTGCTGATAAAACTTCCGACTCTGCTGGCAAGTTATTTTCAACGACAAAATCTGCCAAAACTTGCGACTTAATGACGGGACGCGGCAGGAAGTGGATGTCAAATTCGCCCAACTCGACTGCACATTTGACCAATCGACCGGAAGCCTCTGGATTTTGAAGAATAGTGCGGAGAGGTAGTTCTATCAATACTGTGATGGTGTGGGATGGGAAGTAAGGACGAAGCTTTCTTGCTGAGAAAACGAGTGCAAAGGCTGTCTTGTCTGTGACCGAATATCGGGTTTCAGCATCAGAGAGGATCTTGCTAAGGTAATATATGGGACGCTGAACCCCTCCTTTGTCTTTCACCAATACTGAGCTTAGTGCGGCTGGTGTGATAGTGAGATACAGAAAAAGAGTTTCTCCAGGGGATGGCTTTGACAACAGTGGAGGGGAGGTCAGGTATTGCTTGAGTGACTCGAAGGCTGACTGACATTCGTCTGTCCACTGGAAACCGGTGGTTCTAGCTCCTCGGAGAATCTTAAATAAGGGGAGATATTTATCCCCGGTCCGTGCCAAGAACCGAGAGAGTGTTGTGATTCTCCCATTCTGTTGGGTATTGTATCAACAATTACCTAGAATTGAGGAAGCCACCTGTCAAGCTAAGATGAATTCACCATGTATTTGATGATATATCTTTAAGTTGTGCTTGCAGTTACTCCACTCTAAGTACACACCAATGTCAGAGTGCAGTAGGTCAATATACACGGGTCTGGGCAACGTAATCCCTCGTTGAGCATATGAGTGTGGTTGCTTACGTGTACTCTCTCTATTGGAGTGTACTTATTTTCAAGTACAGGGCTGAGACAGATCAAGAGCAGACAAGGAGCAAGGATGTGTCAAAGCAACTCACGGGAAGAAAGACGAGAAATCGTCTAAGTTAGATTCGACGAGAATCACTAGTGATTCTCGCCGAATCGTCGAGAATCACTCACCGATTCTCGCCGACTGCTTCCGGCTGATTCAATGCTTTCAACGCCTTCAAGGATTCTGCCAAGTCAGAATCGGCGAGAATCACCTGGCTGATTCAACGCCTTCAAGGAATTTGCCAAGTCAGAATCGTCGAGAATGACTCTGCATTCTCGACGATTCGTCGAGAATGGATGATGATTCTCGCCGATTCACTCCGAATGGCTTGCTTTTCAGCTAGAAATCCTCTAAGTAGAATTCGACGGGAATCATTAGTGATTCTCGTCGATTCGTCGAGAATCACCAATGATTCCCGCCGAATTTGCCTTGGGCGATTTTCGTTGGCGCGCTGGACTGGACAAAATATACAGGCGCTGTTTTTAGGCTACTTACTTTGGTGGGGGACAAGGTAAAATAAGTAAATAACTTAGGTATATATATTTGTATTTGATTAAACAACAAACACTGAACAAAGAAAATCGGATCGCTCGCGCCTCTATATCAATATAATTCTTGCCATCGATTGCTCGTGAGGGGGGGGAATCTGATTATTCTTTGATCTCTCTCCCGACAAAAGCTAGCCAAAGCAACTTCATCAAGTCTTGAATTTTTGTCCTCTTTATTTGTTGAACGAATATATTCCGAATCGATTGAGACGATCGATCCAAGTAA